>JANJGN010000012.1:53879235-54479235 GCA_026770705.1 Isurus oxyrinchus | reverse complement strand
GCTGATGTTGGGTTGAGTGGGTTTGAACAGAGTGTTGTTGTTGGGCCGAGTGTGTTTGAAGGCACTGTGGATGTTGGGTTGAGTGTTTTTGAAGGGAGTGTTGATGTTGGATTGAGTGTGATTGAACCGAATGTTGATGTTGGCTTGAGTGTGACTGAAGGGAGTTTTGATTTTGTATTGAGTGTGCTTGAAGGGAGTGTTGATGTTGTGTTGAGTGTGTTTGAAGGGAGGGTTAATGTTGGGTAGAGTGTGTTTGAAGGGAGTGTTGATGTTGGGTTGAGTGTGTTTGAAGGGAGTGTTGATGTTGGGTTGAGAATGTTCGAAGGGAGTGTTGATGTTGGGTTGAGTTTGACTGAAGGGAGTGTTGATGTTGGGTTGAGAGTTTTTGAAGGGAGTGTTGATGTTGGATTGAGTGTCTTTGAAGGGAGTGTTGATGTTGGGTTGAATGTGTTTGAAGGGAGTATTGATGTTGCGTTGAGTGGGTTTGAAGGGAGTGTTGATGTTGGGTTGAGTGGGTTTGAAGGGAGTGTTGCTGTTGGATTGAATGTGTTAGAAGGAAGTGTTGATGTTGGGTTGATTGTGTTTGAAGGGAGTGTTGATGTTGGGTTGAGTGTGCTAGGAGGGAGTGTTGATGTTGGGTTGAGTGTGATTGAAGGGAGTGTTGAAATTGGATTGAGTGTTTTTGAAGGGAGTGTTGAAGCTGGGTTGAGAATGTTCGAAGGGAGTGTTGAAGTTGGGTTGAGTTTGATTGAAGGGAGTGTTGATGTTGGGTTGAGAGTGTTTGAAGGGAGTGTTGATGTTGGATTGAGTGTCTTTGAAGGGAGTGTTGATGTTGGGTTGAATGTGTTTGAAGGGAGTATTGAAGTTGCGCTGAGTGGCTTCGAAGGCTGTGTTGATGTTGGGTTGAGTGGGTTTGAAGGGAGTGTTGATGTTGGATTGAATGGGTAAGAAGGAAATGTTGATGTTGGGTTGAGTGTGTTTGAAGGGAGTGTTGATGTTGGGTTGAGTGTGATTGAACCGAATGTTGATGTTGGCTTGAGTGTGATTGAAGGGAGTTTTGATTTTGTGTTGAGTGTGCTTGAAGGGAGTGTTGATGTTGTGTTGAGTATGTTTGAAGGGAGGGTTGATGTTGGGTAGAGTGTGTTCGAAGGGAGTGTTGATGTTGGGTTGAGTGTGTTTGAAGGGAGTGTTGATGTTGGGTTGAGTGTGCTAGGAGGGAGTGTTGAAGTTGGGTTGAGTGGGGTTGAAGGGTTTGTTGATGTAGGGAGCAGTGGGTTTGAAGGGAGTATTGATCTTGGATTGAGTGGGATTGAAGGGATTGTTGATGTTGGATTGAGAGTGTTTGAAGGGATTGTTGAAGTTGGATTTGAAACGAGTGTTGGTATTGGGTTCTCTGTGTTTGATGGGACTGTGGAAGTTACGTTGAATGGATTTGAAGTGAGTTTTGAAGTTGGGCTGAGCAGGATTGAAATGAGTGTTGAAATTGGGTTGAGTGGGTGTGAAAGGAGTGTTGATGTTGGATTGAGTGTGTTTGATGGGAGTGTTGATGTTGGCTTGAGTGTGTTTGAAGGGAGTGTTGATGTTGGATTGAATGGGAAGAAGGAAGTGTTGATGTTGGGTTGAGTGTGATTGAACCGAATGTTGATGTTGGCTTGAGTGTGATTGAAGGGAGTTTTGATTTTGTGTTGAGTGTGCTTGAAGGGAGTGTTGATGTTGTGTTGAGTGTGTTTGAAGGGAGGGTTGATGTTGGGTAGAGTGTGTTCGAAGGGAGTGTTGATGTTGGGTTGAGTGTGTTTGAAGGGAGTGTTGATGTTGGGTTGAGTGTGCTAGGAGGGAGTGTTGAAGTTGGGTTGAGTGGGGTTGAAGGGAGTGTTGATGTAGGGAGCAGTGGGTTTGAAGGGAGTATTGATCTTGGATTGAGTGGGATTGAAGGGATTGTTGATGTTGGATTGAGAGTGTTTGAAGGGATTGTTGAAGATGGATTTGAAACGAGTGTTGGTGTTGGGTTCACTGTGTTTGATGGGAGTGTGGAAGTTACGTTGAATGGGTTTGAAGGGAGTTTTGAAGTTGGGCTGAGCAGGATTGAAATGAGTGTTGAAATTGGGTTGAGTGGGTGTGAAAGGAGTGTTGATGTTGGATTGAGTGTGTTTGAAGGGAGTGTTGATGTTGCGTTGAGAGGGATTGAAGGGAGTGTTGATGTTCGGTTGAGTGGGTTTGAAGGGAGTGTTGATGTTGGATTGAATGGGTTTGAAGGACGTGTTGATGTTGGGTTGAGTGTGTTTGAAGGGAGTGTTGATGTTGGGTTGAGTGTGATTGAAGGGAGTGTTGATGTTGGCTTGAGTGTTATTGAAGGGAGTTTTGATGTTGGGTTGAGTGTGCTTGAAGGGAGTGTTGATGTTGTGTTGAGTGTGCTTGAAGGGAGTGTTGATGTTGGGTTGAATGTATTTGAAGGGAGTGTTGATTTTGGGTTGAGTGTTCTTGGAGGGAGTCTTGAAGTTTCGTTGAATGTGTTTGAAGGGCAGGTTGAAGTTGGGTTGACTGGAGTTGAAGGGAGTGTTGATGTAGGGAACAGTGGGTTTGAAGGGAGTATTGATCTTGGATTGAGTGGGTTTGAAAGGATTGTTGATGTTGGATTGAGAGGGTTTGAAGGGAGTGTTGAAGTTGGGTTTGAAAGGAGTGTTGATGTTGGCTTCACTGCATTTCATGTGCGTGTTTAGGTTGCGTTGAATGGGTTTGAAGGGAGTGTTGAACTTGGGTTGAGCAGGATTGAAATGAGTGTGGAAATTGGGTTGAGTGGGTTTGAAAGGAGTGTTGATGTTGGATTGATTGTGGTTGAAGGGAGTGATGATGTTGGATTGAGGTTATTTGAAGGGAGTGTTGATGTTGGCTTGAGTGTGTTTGAAGGGAGTGTTGATGTTGGGTTGAGTGTGGTAGAAGGCAGTATTGATCTTGGATTGAGTGTGTTTGAAGGGAGTGTTGATGTTGGGTTGAGTGTGTTTGAAGGGAGTGTTGATGTTGGATTGGGCAGGTTTGAGGGGAGTGTTGATGTTGGATTGAATCGGTTTGAAGGGACTGTTCATGTTGGGTTGAGTGTGTTTGAAGGGAGTGTTGATTTTGGGTTGAGTGTGCTTGGAGGGAATGTTGAAGTTGCGTTGAGTGGGTTTGAAGGGAGTACTGAAGTTGGTTTGAGCGGGGTTGAAGGGCGTGTTGATGTTGAGTTTGAAAGAAGTGTTGATGTTGGATTGAGTGTGTTTGAAGAGGCTGTTGATGTTGGGTTGAGTGTGTTTGATGGGAGTGTTGAAGTTGCGTTGAATGGTTTTGAAGGGAGTGCTGAAGTTGGGTTGAGCGGGATTGAAGGGAGTATTGAAATTGGGTTGAGTGGGTTTGAAAGGAGTGTTGAAATTGGATTGAGTGTGTTTGAAGGGAGTGTAGATGTTGGCTTGAGTGTGTTTGAAGGGAATGTAGAAGTGGGTTTGAATGGGTTTGAAGGGAGTCTTGATGTTGGGTTGAGTGTGATTGAAGGGATTGTTGATGTTGGGTTGAGTTTACGAAGGGTGTGTTGATATTGGGTTGAGTGTGTTTGAAGGGAGTGTTGATTTTGGGTTGAGTGTGCTTGGAGGGAATGTTGAAGTTGCGTTGAGTGGGTTTGAAGGGAGTACTTAGTTGGTTTGAGCGGGGTTGAAGGGCGTGTTGATGATGGTTTGAGTGTGTTTGATGGGAGTGTTGAAGTTGGTTTGTGTGAGTGTGAAGGGAGTGTTGATGATGGATTGAGTGTGTTTGAAGGGAGTGTTGATGTTGAGTTTGAAAGAAGTGTTGATGTTGGATTGAGTGTGTTTGAAGAGGCTGTTGATGTTGGGTTGAGTGTGTTTGATGGGAGTGTCGAAGTTGCTTTGAATGGTTTTGAAGGGAGTGCTGAAGTTGGGTTGAGCGGGATTGAAGGGAGTATTGAAATTGGGTTGAGTGGGTTTGAAAGGAATGTTGATGTTGAATTGAGTGTGTTTGAAGGGAGTGTAGATGTTGGCTTGAGTGTGTTTGAAGGGAATGTAGAAGCGGCGTTGAATGGGTTTGAAGGGAGTCTTGATGTTGGGTTGAGTGTGATTGAAGGGATTGTTGATTTTGGGTTGAGTTTATGAAGGGTGTGTTGATGTTGGGTTGAGTGTGTTTGAAGGTAGTGTTGATGTTGAGCTGAGTGGGTTTTAAAGGAGTGTAGATGTTGGGTTGAGTGTGATTGAAGGGAGTGCTGATGTTGGATTGAGCGGGTTTGAACAGAATGTAGATGTCGGTTGATTGAGTTTGAAGGGAGTGCTGATGTTGGATTGAGCGGGTTTGAACAGAATGTAGATGTCGGTTGATTGAGGATGAAGGGAGTGCTGATGTTGGGTTGAGTGGGTTTGAACAGAGTGTTGTTGTTGGGCCGAGTGTGTTTGAAGGCAGTGTTGGTGTTGGGTTGAGTGTTTTTGAAGGGAGTGTTGATGTTGGATTGAGTGTGATTGAACCGAATGTTGATGTTGGCTTGAGTGTGACTGAAGGGAGTTTTGATTTTGTATTGAGTGTGCTTGAAGGGAGTGTTGATGTTGTGTTGAGTGTGTTTGAAGGGAGGGTTGATGTTGGGTAGAGTGTGTTTGAAGGGAGTGTTGATGTTGGGTTGAGTGTGTTTGACGGGAGGGTTGATGTTGGGTTGAGAATGTTCGAAGGGAGTGTTGATGTTGGGTTGAGTTTTACTGAAGGGAGTGTTGATGTTGGGTTGAGAGTGTTTGAAGGGAGTGTTGATGTTGGATTGAGTGTCTTTGAAGGGAGTGTTGATGTTGGGTTGAATGTGTTTGAAGGGAGTATTGAAGTTGCGTTGAGTGGGTTTGAAGGGAGTGTAGATGTTGGCTTGAGTGTGTTTGAAGGGAATGTAGAAGTGGCGTTGAATGGGTTTGAAGGGAGTGTTGATGTTGTGTTGAGTGTGATTGAAGGGATTGTTGATGTTGGGTTGAGTTTATGAAGGGTGTGTTGATGTTGGGTTGAGTATGTTTGAAGGTAGTGTTGATGTTGAGCTGAGTGGGTTTTAAAGGAATGTAGATGTTGGGTTGAGTGGTTTTGAACAGAATGTAGATGTCGGTTGATTGAGTTTGAAGGGAGTGCTGATGTTGGATTGAGCGGCTTTGAACAGAATGTAGATGTCGGTTGATTGAGTTTGAAGGGAGTGCTGATGTTGGGTTGAGTGGGTTTGAACAGAGTGTTGTTGTTGGGCCGAGTGTGTTTGAAGGCACTGTTGATGTTGGGTTGAGTGTTTTTGAAGGGAGTGTTGATGTTGGATTGAGTGTGATTGAACCGAATGTTGATGTTGGCTTGAGTGTGACTGAAGGGAGTTTTGATTTTGTATTGAGTGTGCTTGAAGGGAGTGTTGATGTTGTGTTGAGTGTGTTTGAAGGGAGGGTTAATGTTGGGTAGAGTGTGTTTGAAGGGAGTGTTGATGTTGGGTTGAGTGTGTTTGAAGGGAGTGTTGATGTTGGGTTGAGAATGTTCGAAGGGAGTGTTGATGTTGGGTTGAGTTTGACTGAAGGGAGTGTTGATGTTGGGTTGAGAGTTTTTGAAGGGAGTGTTGATGTTGGATTGAGTGTCTTTGAAGGGAGTGTTGATGTTGGGTTGAATGTGTTTGAAGGGAGTATTGATGTTGCGTTGAGTGGGTTTGAAGGGAGTGTTGATGTTGGGTTGAGTGGGTTTGAAGGGAGTGTTGCTGTTGGATTGAATGTGTTAGAAGGAAGTGTTGATGTTGGGTTGATTGTGTTTGAAGGGAGTGTTGATGTTGGGTTGAGTGTGCTAGGAGGGAGTGTTGATGTTGGGTTGAGTGTGATTGAAGGGAGTGTTGAAATTGGATTGAGTGTTTTTGAAGGGAGTGTTGAAGCTGGGTTGAGAATGTTCGAAGGGAGTGTTGAAGTTGGGTTGAGTTTGATTGAAGGGAGTGTTGATGTTGGGTTGAGAGTGTTTGAAGGGAGTGTTGATGTTGGATTGAGTGTCTTTGAAGGGAGTGTTGATGTTGGGTTGAATGTGTTTGAAGGGAGGATTGAAGTTGCGTTGAGTGGCTTCGAAGGCTGTGTTGATGTTGGGTTGAGTGGGTTTGAAGGGAGTGTTGATGTTGGATTGAATGGGTAAGAAGGAAATGTTGATGTTGGGTTGAGTGTGTTTGAAGGGAGTGTTGATGTTGGGTTGAGTGTGATTGAACCGAATGTTGATGTTGGCTTGAGTGTGATTGAAGGGAGTTTTGATTTTGTGTTGAGTGTGCTTGAAGGGAGTGTTGATGTTGTGTTGAGTATGTTTGAAGGGAGGGTTGATGTTGGGTAGAGTGTGTTCGAAGGGAGTGTTGATGTTGGGTTGAGTGTGTTTGAAGGGAGTGTTGATGTTGGGTTGAGTGTGCTAGGAGGGAGTGTTGAAGTTGGGTTGAGTGGGGTTGAAGGGTGTGTTGATGTAGGGAGCAGTGGGTTTGAAGGGAGTTTTGATCTTGGATTGAGTGGGATTGAAGGGATTGTTGATGTTGGATTGAGAGTGTTTGAAGGGATTGTTGAAGTTGGATTTGAAACGAGTGTTGGTATTGGGTTCTCTGTGTTTGATGGGACTGTGGAAGTTACGTTGAATGGATTTGAAGTGAGTTTTGAAGTTGGGCTGAGCAGGATTGAAATGAGTGTTGAAATTGGGTTGAGTGGGTGTGAAAGGAGTGTTGATGTTGGATTGAGTGTGTTTGATGGGAGTGTTGATGTTGGCTTGAGTGTGTTTGAAGGGAGTGTTGATGTTGGATTGAATGGGAAGAAGGAAGTGTTGATGTTGGGTTGAGTGTGATTGAACCGAATGTTGATGTTGGCTTGAGTGTGATTGAAGGGAGTTTTGATTTTGTGTTGAGTGTGCTTGAAGGGAGTGTTGATGTTGTGTTGAGTGTGTTTGAAGGGAGGGTTGATGTTGGGTAAAGTGTGTTCGAAGGGAGTGTTGATGTTGGGTTGAGTGTGTTTGAAGGGAGTGTTGATGTTGGGTTGAGTGTGCTAGGAGGGAGTGTTGAAGTTGGGTTGAGTGGGGTTGAAGGGAGTGTTGATGTAGGGAGCAGTGGGTTTGAAGGGAGTATTGATCTTGGATTGAGTGGGATTGAAGGGATTGTTGATGTTGGATTGAGAGTGTTTGAAGGGATTGTTGAAGATGGATTTGAAACGAGTGTTGGTGTTGGGTTCACTGTGTTTGATGGGAGTGTGGAAGTTACGTTGAATGGGTTTGAAGGGAGTTTTGAAGTTGGGCTGAGCAGGATTGAAATGAGTGTTGAAATTGGGTTGAGTGGGTGTGAAAGGAGTGTTGATGTTGGATTGAGTGTGTTTGAAGGGAGTGTTGATGTTGCGTTGAGAGGGATTGAAGGGAGTGTTGATGTTCGGTTGAGTGGGTTTGAAGGGAGTGTTGATGTTGGATTGAATGGGTTTGAAGGACGTGTTGATGTTGGGTTGAGTGTGTTTGAAGGGAGTGTTGATGTTGGGTTGAGTGTGATTGAAGGGAGTGTTGATGTTGGCTTGAGTGTTATTGAAGGGAGTTTTGATGTTGGGTTGAGTGTGCTTGAAGGGAGTGTTGATGTTGTGTTGAGTGTGCTTGAAGGGAGTGTTGATGTTGGGTTGAGTGTGTTTGAAGGGAGTGTTGATTTTGGGTTGAGTGTTCTTGGAGGGAGTCTTGAAGTTTCGTTGAATGTGTTTGAAGGGCAGGTTGAAGTTGGGTTGACTGGAGTTGAAGGGAGTGTTGATGTAGGGAACAGTGGGTTTGAAGGGAGTATTGATCTTGGATTGAGTGGGTTTGAAAGGATTGTTGATGTTGGATTGAGAGGGTTTGAAGGGAGTGTTGAAGTTGGGTTTGAAAGGAGTGTTGATGTTGGCTTCACTGCATTTCATGTGCGTGTTTAGGTTGCGTTGAATGGGTTTGAAGGGAGTGTTGAACTTGGGTTGAGCAGGATTGAAATGAGTGTGGAAATTGGGTTGAGTGGGTTTGAAAGGAGTGTTGATGTTGGATTGATTGTGGTTGAAGGGAGTGATGATGTTGGATTGAGGTTATTTGAAGGGAGTGTTGATGTTGGCTTGAGTGTGTTTGAAGGGAGTGTTGATGTTGGGTTGAGTGTGGTAGAAGGCAGTATTGATCTTGGATTGAGTGTGTTTGAAGGGAGTGTTGATGTTGGGTTGAGTGTGTTTGAAGGGAGTGTTGATGTTGGATTGGGCAGGTTTGAGGGGAGTGTTGATGTTGGATTGAATCGGTTTGAAGGGACTGTTCATGTTGGGTTGAGTGTGTTTGAAGGGAGTGTTGATTTTGGGTTGAGTGTGCTTGGAGGGAATGTTGAAGTTGCGTTGAGTGGGTTTGAAGGGAGTACTGAAGTTGGTTTGAGCGGGGTTGAAGGGCGTGTTGATGTTGAGTTTGAAAGAAGTGTTGATGTTGGATTGAGTGTGTTTGAAGAGGCTGTTGATGTTGGGTTGAGTGTGTTTGATGGGAGTGTTGAAGTTGCGTTGAATGGTTTTGAAGGGAGTGCTGAAGTTGGGTTGAGCGGGATTGAAGGGAGTATTGAAATTGGGTTGAGTGGGTTTGAAAGGAGTGCTGAAATTGGATTGAGTGTGTTTGAAGGGAGTGTAGATGTTGGCTTGAGTGTGTTTGAAGGGAATGTAGAAGTGGGTTTGAATGGGTTTGAAGGGAGTCTTGATGTTGGGTTGAGTGTGATTGAAGGGATTGTTGATGTTGGGTTGAGTTTATGAAGGGTGTGTTGATGTTGGGTTGAGTATGTTTGAAGGTAGTGTTGATGTTGAGCTGAGTGGGTTTTAAAGGAATGTAGATGTTGGGTTGAGTGGTTTTGAACAGAATGTAGATGTCGGTTGATTGAGTTTGAAGGGAGTGCTGATGTTGGATTGAGCGGCTTTGAACAGAATGTAGATGTCGGTTGATTGAGTTTGAAGGGAGTGCTGATGTTGGGTTGAGTGGGTTTGAACAGAGTGTTGTTGTTGGGCCGAGTGTGTTTGAAGGCACTGTTGATGTTGGGTTGAGTGTTTTTGAAGGGAGTGTTGATGTTGGATTGAGTGTGATTGAACCGAATGTTGATGTTGGCTTGAGTGTGACTGAAGGGAGTTTTGATTTTGTATTGAGTGTGCTTGAAGGGAGTGTTGATGTTGTGTTGAGTGTGTTTGAAGGGAGTGTTGATGTTGGGTTGAGAATGTTCGAAGGGAGTGTTGATGTTGGGTTGAGTTTGACTGAAGGGAGTGTTGATGTTGGGTTGAGAGTTTTTGAAGGGAGTGTTGATGTTGGATTGAGTGTCTTTGAAGGGAGTGTTGATGTTGGGTTGAATGTGTTTGAAGGGAGTATTGATGTTGCGTTGAGTGGGTTTGAAGGGAGTGTTGATGTTGGGTTGAGTGGGTTTGAAGGGAGTGTTGCTGTTGGATTGAATGTGTTAGAAGGAAGTGTTGATGTTGGGTTGATTGTGTTTGAAGGGAGTGTTGATGTTGGGTTGAGTGTGCTAGGAGGGAGTGTTGATGTTGGGTTGAGTGTGATTGAAGGGAGTGTTGAAATTGGATTGAGTGTTTTTGAAGGGAGTGTTGAAGCTGGGTTGAGAATGTTCGAAGGGAGTGTTGAAGTTGGGTTGAGTTTGATTGAAGGGAGTGTTGATGTTGGGTTGAGAGTGTTTGAAGGGAGTGTTGATGTTGGATTGAGTGTCTTTGAAGGGAGTGTTGATGTTGGGTTGAATGTGTTTGAAGGGAGGATTGAAGTTGCGTTGAGTGGCTTCGAAGGCTGTGTTGATGTTGGGTTGAGTGGGTTTGAAGGGAGTGTTGATGTTGGATTGAATGGGTAAGAAGGAAATGTTGATGTTGGGTTGAGTGTGTTTGAAGGGAGTGTTGATGTTGGGTTGAGTGTGATTGAACCGAATGTTGATGTTGGCTTGAGTGTGATTGAAGGGAGTTTTGATTTTGTGTTGAGTGTGCTTGAAGGGAGTGTTGATGTTGTGTTGAGTATGTTTGAAGGGAGGGTTGATGTTGGGTAGAGTGTGTTCGAAGGGAGTGTTGATGTTGGGTTGAGTGTGTTTGAAGGGAGTGTTGATGTTGGGTTGAGTGTGCTAGGAGGGAGTGTTGAAGTTGGGTTGAGTGGGGTTGAAGGGTGTGTTGATGTAGGGAGCAGTGGGTTTGAAGGGAGTTTTGATCTTGGATTGAGTGGGATTGAAGGGATTGTTGATGTTGGATTGAGAGTGTTTGAAGGGATTGTTGAAGTTGGATTTGAAACGAGTGTTGGTATTGGGTTCTCTGTGTTTGATGGGACTGTGGAAGTTACGTTGAATGGATTTGAAGTGAGTTTTGAAGTTGGGCTGAGCAGGATTGAAATGAGTGTTGAAATTGGGTTGAGTGGGTGTGAAAGGAGTGTTGATGTTGGATTGAGTGTGTTTGATGGGAGTGTTGATGTTGGCTTGAGTGTGTTTGAAGGGAGTGTTGATGTTGGATTGAATGGGAAGAAGGAAGTGTTGATGTTGGATTGAGTGTGATTGAACCGAATGTTGATGTTGGCTTGAGTGTGATTGAAGGGAGTTTTGATTTTGTGTTGAGTGTGCTTGAAGGGAGTGTTGATGTTGTGTTGAGTGTGTTTGAAGGGAGGGTTGATGTTGGGTAAAGTGTGTTCGAAGGGAGTGTTGATGTTGGGTTGAGTGTGTTTGAAGGGAGTGTTGATGTTGGGTTGAGTGTGCTAGGAGGGAGTGTTGAAGTTGGGTTGAGTGGGGTTGAAGGGAGTGTTGATGTAGGGAGCAGTGGGTTTGAAGGGAGTATTGATCTTGGATTGAGTGGGATTGAAGGGATTGTTGATGTTGGATTGAGAGTGTTTGAAGGGATTGTTGAAGATGGATTTGAAACGAGTGTTGGTGTTGGGTTCACTGTGTTTGATGGGAGTGTGGAAGTTACGTTGAATGGGTTTGAAGGGAGTTTTGAAGTTGGGCTGAGCAGGATTGAAATGAGTGTTGAAATTGGGTTGAGTGGGTGTGAAAGGAGTGTTGATGTTGGATTGAGTGTGTTTGAAGGGAGTGTTGATGTTGCGTTGAGAGGGATTGAAGGGAGTGTTGATGTTCGGTTGAGTGGGTTTGAAGGGAGTGTTGATGTTGGATTGAATGGGTTTGAAGGACGTGTTGATGTTGGGTTGAGTGTGTTTGAAGGGAGTGTTGATGTTGGGTTGAGTGTGATTGAAGGGAGTGTTGATGTTGGCTTGAGTGTTATTGAAGGGAGTTTTGATGTTGGGTTGAGTGTGCTTGAAGGGAGTGTTGATGTTGTGTTGAGTGTGCTTGAAGGGAGTGTTGATGTTGGGTTGAGTGTGTTTGAAGGGAGTGTTGATTTTGGGTTGAGTGTTCTTGGAGGGAGTCTTGAAGTTTCGTTGAATGTGTTTGAAGGGCAGGTTGAAGTTGGGTTGACTGGAGTTGAAGGGAGTGTTGATGTAGGGAACAGTGGGTTTGAAGGGAGTATTGATCTTGGATTGAGTGGGTTTGAAAGGATTGTTGATGTTGGATTGAGAGGGTTTGAAGGGAGTGTTGAAGTTGGGTTTGAAAGGAGTGTTGATGTTGGCTTCACTGCATTTCATGTGCGTGTTTAGGTTGCGTTGAATGGGTTTGAAGGGAGTGTTGAACTTGGGTTGAGCAGGATTGAAATGAGTGTGGAAATTGGGTTGAGTGGGTTTGAAAGGAGTGTTGATGTTGGATTGATTGTGGTTGAAGGGAGTGATGATGTTGGATTGAGGTTATTTGAAGGGAGTGTTGATGTTGGCTTGAGTGTGTTTGAAGGGAGTGTTGATGTTGGGTTGAGTGTGGTAGAAGGCAGTATTGATCTTGGATTGAGTGTGTTTGAAGGGAGTGTTGATGTTGGGTTGAGTGTGTTTGAAGGGAGTGTTGATGTTGGATTGGGCAGGTTTGAGGGGAGTGTTGATGTTGGATTGAATCGGTTTGAAGGGACTGTTCATGTTGGGTTGAGTGTGTTTGAAGGGAGTGTTGATTTTGGGTTGAGTGTGCTTGGAGGGAATGTTGAAGTTGCGTTGAGTGGGTTTGAAGGGAGTACTGAAGTTGGTTTGAGCGGGGTTGAAGGGCGTGTTGATGTTGAGTTTGAAAGAAGTGTTGATGTTGGATTGAGTGTGTTTGAAGAGGCTGTTGATGTTGGGTTGAGTGTGTTTGATGGGAGTGTTGAAGTTGCGTTGAATGGTTTTGAAGGGAGTGCTGAAGTTGGGTTGAGCGGGATTGAAGGGAGTATTGAAATTGGGTTGAGTGGGTTTGAAAGGAGTGCTGAAATTGGATTGAGTGTGTTTGAAGGGAGTGTAGATGTTGGCTTGAGTGTGTTTGAAGGGAATGTAGAAGTGGGTTTGAATGGGTTTGAAGGGAGTCTTGATGTTGGGTTGAGTGTGATTGAAGGGATTGTTGATGTTGGGTTGAGTTTACGAAGGGTGTGTTGATATTGGGTTGAGTGTGCTTGAAGGGAGTGTTGATTTTGGGTTGAGTGTGCTTGGAGGGAATGTTGAAGTTGCGTTGAGTGGGTTTGAAGGGAGTACTTAGTTGGTTTGAGCGGGGTTGAAGGGCGTGTTGATGATGGTTTGAGTGTGTTTGATGGGAGTGTTGAAGTTGGTTTGTGTGAGTGTGAAGGGAGTGTTGATGATGGATTGAGTGTGTTTGAAGGGAGTGTTGATGTTGAGTTTGAAAGAAGTGTTGATGTTGGATTGAGTGTGTTTGAAGAGGCTGTTGATGTTGGGTTGAGTGTGTTTGATGGGAGTGTCGAAGTTGCGTTGAATGGTTTTGAAGGGAGTGCTGAAGTTGGGTTGAGCGGGATTGAAGGGAGTATTGAAATTGGGTTGAGTGGGTTTGAAAGGAGTGTAGATGTTGGCTTGAGTGTGTTTGAAGGGAATGTAGAAGTGGCGTTGAATGGGTTTGAAGGGAGTGTTGATGTTGGGTTGAGTGTGATTGAAGGGATTGTTGATGTTGGGTTGAGTTTACGAAGGGTGTGTTGATGTTGGGTTGAGTGTGTTTGAAGGTAGTGTTGATGTTGAGCTGAGTGGGTTTTAAAGGAGTGTAGATGTTGGGTTGAGAGTGATTGAAGGGAGTGCTGATGTTGGATTGAGTGGGTTTGAACAGAACGTAGATGTCGGTTGATTGAGTTTGAAGGGAGTGTTGATGTTGTGTTGAGTGTGTTTGAAGGGAGTGTTGATGCTGGGTTGAGTTTGATTGAAGGGAGTGTTGATGTTGGGTTGAGTGGGTGTGAAGGGAGTGTTGATGTTGGATTGAGTGTCATTGAAGGGAGTGTTGATGTTGGCTTGTGTGTGATTGAAGGGAGTTTTGATTTTGTGTTGAGTGTGCTTGAAGGGAGTGTTGATGTTGTGTTGAGTGTGTTTGAAGGGAGGGTTGATGTTGGGTAAAGTGTGTTCGAAGGGAGTGTTGATGTTGGGTTGAGTGTGTTTGAAGGGAGTGTTGATGTTGGGTTGAGTGTGCTAGGAGGGAGTGTTGAAGTTGGGTTGAGTGGGGTTGAAGGGAGTGTTGATGTAGGGAGCAGTGGGTTTGAAGGGAGTATTGATCTTGGATTGAGTGGGATTGAAGGGATTGTTGATGTTGGATTGAGAGTGTTTGAAGGGATTGTTGAAGATGGATTTGAAACGAGTGTTGGTGTTGGGTTCACTGTGTTTGATGGGAGTGTGGAAGTTACGTTGAATGGGTTTGAAGGGAGTTTTGAAGTTGGGCTGAGCAGGATTGAAATGAGTGTTGAAATTGGGTTGAGTGGGTGTGAAAGGAGTGTTGATGTTGGATTGAGTGTGTTTGAAGGGAGTGTTGATGTTGCGTTGAGAGGGATTGAAGGGAGTGTTGATGTTCAGTTGAGTGGGTTTGAAGGGAGTGTTGATGTTGGATTGAATGGGTTTGAAGGACGTGTTGATGTTGGGTTGAGTGTGTTTGAAGGGAGTGTTGATGTTGGGTTGAGTGTGATTGAAGGGAGTGTTGATGTTGGCTTGAGTGTTATTGAAGGGAGTTTTGATGTTGGGTTGAGTGTGCTTGAAGGGAGTGTTGATGTTGTGTTGAGTGTGCTTGAAGGGAGTGTTGATGTTGGGTTGAGTGTGTTTGAAGGGAGTGTTGATTTTGGGTTGAGTGTTCTTGGAGGGAGTCTTGAAGTTTCGTTGAATGTGTTTGAAGGGCAGGTTGAAGTTGGGTTGACTGGAGTTGAAGGGAGTGTTGATGTAGGGAACAGTGGGTTTGAAGGGAGTATTGATCTTGGATTGAGTGGGTTTGAAAGGATTGTTGATGTTGGATTGAGAGGGTTTGAAGGGAGTGTTGAAGTTGGGTTTGAAAGGAGTGTTGATGTTGGCTTCACTGCATTTCATGTGCGTGTTTAGGTTGCGTTGAATGGGTTTGAAGGGAGTGTTGAACTTGGGTTGAGCAGGATTGAAATGAGTGTGGAAATTGGGTTGAGTGGGTTTGAAAGGAGTGTTGATGTTGGATTGATTGTGGTTGAAGGGAGTGATGATGTTGGATTGAGGTTATTTGAAGGGAGTGTTGATGTTGGCTTGAGTGTGTTTGAAGGGAGTGTTGATGTTGGGTTGAGTGTGGTAGAAGGCAGTATTGATCTTGGATTGAGTGTGTTTGAAGGGAGTGTTGATGTTGGGTTGAGTGTGTTTGAAGGGAGTGTTGATGTTGGATTGGGCAGGTTTGAGGGGAGTGTTGATGTTGGATTGAATCGGTTTGAAGGGACTGTTCATGTTGGGTTGAGTGTGTTTGAAGGGAGTGTTGATTTTGGGTTGAGTGTGCTTGGAGGGAATGTTGAAGTTGCGTTGAGTGGGTTTGAAGGGAGTACTGAAGTTGGTTTGAGCGGGGTTGAAGGGCGTGTTGATGTTGAGTTTGAAAGAAGTGTTGATGTTGGATTGAGTGTGTTTGAAGAGGCTGTTGATGTTGGGTTGAGTGTGTTTGATGGGAGTGTTGAAGTTGCGTTGAATGGTTTTGAAGGGAGTGCTGAAGTTGGGTTGAGCGGGATTGAAGGGAGTATTGAAATTGGGTTGAGTGGGTTTGAAAGGAGTGCTGAAATTGGATTGAGTGTGTTTGAAGGGAGTGTAGATGTTGGCTTGAGTGTGTTTGAAGGGAATGTAGAAGTGGGTTTGAATGGGTTTGAAGGGAGTCTTGATGTTGGGTT
Organism: Isurus oxyrinchus; assembly: GCA_026770705.1. Taxonomy (NCBI): domain Eukaryota; kingdom Metazoa; phylum Chordata; class Chondrichthyes; order Lamniformes; family Lamnidae; genus Isurus; species Isurus oxyrinchus. The sequence continues at coordinate 54,464,086 of JANJGN010000012.1, read as the reverse complement.
GAGTGTGATTGAAGGGATTGTTGATGTTGGGTTGAGTTTACGAAGGGTGTGTTGATATTGGGTTGAGTGTGCTTGAAGGGAGTGTTGATTTTGGGTTGAGTGTGCTTGGAGGGAATGTTGAAGTTGCGTTGAGTGGGTTTGAAGGGAGTACTTAGTTGGTTTGAGCGGGGTTGAAGGGCGTGTTGATGATGGTTTGAGTGTGTTTGATGGGAGTGTTGAAGTTGGTTTGTGTGAGTGTGAAGGGAGTGTTGATGATGGATTGAGTGTGTTTGAAGGGAGTGTTGATGTTGAGTTTGAAAGAAGTGTTGATGTTGGATTGAGTGTGTTTGAAGAGGCTGTTGATGTTGGGTTGAGTGTGTTTGATGGGAGTGTCGAAGTTGCGTTGAATGGTTTTGAAGGGAGTGCTGAAGTTGGGTTGAGCGGGATTGAAGGGAGTATTGAAATTGGGTTGAGTGGGTTTGAAAGGAGTGTAGATGTTGGCTTGAGTGTGTTTGAAGGGAATGTAGAAGTGGCGTTGAATGGGTTTGAAGGGAGTGTTGATGTTGGGTTGAGTGTGATTGAAGGGATTGTTGATGTTGGGTTGAGTTTACGAAGGGTGTGTTGATGTTGGGTTGAGTGTGTTTGAAGGTAGTGTTGATGTTGAGCTGAGTGGGTTTTAAAGGAGTGTAGATGTTGGGTTGAGAGTGATTGAAGGGAGTGCTGATGTTGGATTGAGTGGGTTTGAACAGAACGTAGATGTCGGTTGAATTGAGTTTGAAGGGAGTGTTGATGTTGTGTTGAGTGTGTTTGAAGGGAGTGTTGATGCTGGGTTGAGTTGATTGAAGGGAGTGTTGATGTTGGGTTGAGTGGGTGTGAAGGGAGTGTTGATGTTGGATTGAAGTGTCATTGAAGGGAGTGTTGATGTTGGGTTGAATGTGTTTGAAGGGAGTGTTGAAGTTGCATTGAGTGGGTTTGATGGGAGTGTTGATGTTGGGTTGAGTGGGTTTGAAGGAGTGTTGATGTTGGATTGAATGGGTTAGAAGGAAGTGTTGATGTTGGGTTGAGTGTGTTTGATGGGAGTGTTGGTGTTGGGTTGAGTGTGATTGAACGGAGTGTTGATGTTGGCTTGTGTGTGATTGAAGGGAGTTTTGATTTTGTGTTGAGTGTGCTTGAAGGGATTGTTGATGTTGTGTTGAGTGTGTTTGAAGGGAGGGTTGATGTTGGGTAGAGTGTGTTCGAAGGGAGTGTTGATGATGGGTTGAGGGTGTTTGAAGGGAGTGTTGATGTTGGGTTGAGTGTGCTAGGAGGAAGTGTTGATGTTGTGTTGAGTGTGCTTGAAGGGAGTGTTGATGTTGGGTTGAGTGTGTTTGAAGGGAGTGTTGATTTTGGGTTGAGTGTTCTTGGAGGGAGTGTTGAAGTTTCGTTGAATGTGTTTGAAGGGCAGGTTGAAGTTGGGTTGCGTGGAGTTGAAGGGAGTGTTGATGTAGGGAACAGTGGGTTTGAAGGGATTATTGATCTTGGATTGAGTGGGTTTGAAAGGATTGTTGATTTTGGATTGAGAGAGTTTGAAGGAAGTGTTGAAGTTGGGTTTGAAATGAGTGTTTGAAGTTGGGTTCACTGCGTTTCATGTGAGTGTTTAAGTTGCGTTGAATGGGTTTGAAGGGAGTGTTGAATTTGGGTTGAGCAGGATTCAAGGGAGTGTGGAAATTGGGTTGAGTGGGTTTGAAAGGAGTGTTGATGTTGGATTGATTGTGGTTGAAGGGAGTGTTGATGTTGGATTGAGGTTGTTTGAAGAAAGTGTTGATCTTGGATTGAGTGTGTTTGAAGGGAGTGTTGATGTTGGATTGAGTGGGTTTGAAGGGTGTGTTGATGTTGGATTGAATCGGTTTGAAGGGACTGTTCATGTTGGGTTTGAGTGTGTTTGAAGGGAGTGTTGATTTTGGGTTGAGTGTGCTTGGAGGGAATGTTGAAGTTGCGTTGAGTGGGTTTTGAAGGGAGTACTGAAGTTGGTTTGAGCGGGTTTGAAGGGCGTGTTGATGATGGTTTGAGTGTGTTTGAAGGAAGTGATGAAGTTGGTTTGTGTGAGTGTGAAGGGAGTGTTGATGATTCATTGAGTATGTTTGAAGGGAGTGTTGATGTTGTGTTGAGTGTGTTTGAAGGGAGGGTTGATGTTGGGTAGAGTGTGCTTGAAGAGGCTGTTGATGTTGGGTTGAGTGCGTTTGATGGGAGTGTCGAAGTTGCGTTGAATGGTTTTGAAGGGAGTGCTGAAGTTGGGTTGAGCGGGATTGAAGGGAGTATTGAAATTGGGTTGAGTGGGTTTGAAAGGAGTGTTGATGTTGGATTGAGTGTGTTTGAAGGGAGTGTAGATGTTGGCTTGAGTGTGTTTGAAGGGAATGTAGAAGTGGCGTTGAATGGGTTTGAAGGGAGTGCTGATCTTGGGTTGAGTGGGTTTGAACAGAGTGTTGTTGTTGGGCCGAGTGTGTTTGAAGGCAGTGTTGATGTTGGGTTGAGTATGTTTGAAGGGAGCTTTGATGTTGGGTTGAGTGTGATTGAAGGGATTGTTGATGTTGGTTTGAGGTTATGAAGGGTGTGTTGATGTTGGGTTGAGTGTGTTTGAAGGTAGTGTTGATGTTGAGCTGAGTGGGTTTTAAAGGAGTGTAGATGTTGGGTTGAGTGTGATTGAAGGGAGTGCTGATGTTGGATTGAGCGGGTTTGAACAGAACGTAGATGTCGGTTGATTGAGTTTGAAGGGGGTGCTGATGTTGGGTTGAGTGGGTTTGAACAGAGTGTTGTTGTTGGGCCGAGTGTGTTTGAAGGCAGTGTTGATGTGGGGTTGAGCTTTTTTGAAGGGAGTGTTGATGTTGGATTGAGTGTGATTGAACCGAATGTTGATGTTGGCTTGAGTGTGATTGAAGGGAGTTTTGATTTTTTGTTGAGTGTGCTTGAAGGGAGTGTTGATGTTGTGTTGAGTGTGTTTGAAGGGAGTGTTGATGTTGGGTAGAGTGTGTTTGAAGGGAGTGTTGATGTTGGGTTGAGTGTGTTTGAAGGGAGTGTTGATGTTGCGTTGAGAATGTTCGAAGGAAGTGTTGATGCTGGGTTGAGTTTGATTGAAGGGAGTGTTGATGTTGGGTTGAGAGTGTTTGAAGGGAGTGTTGATGTTGGATTGAGTGTCTTTGAAGGGAGTGTTGATGTTGGGTTGAATGTGTTTGAAGGGAGCATTGAATTTGCGTTGATTGGGTTTGAAGGGAGTGTTGATGTTGGGTTGAGTGGGTTTGAAGGGAGTGTTGATGTTGGATTGAATGGGTTAGAAGGAAGTGTTGATGTTGGGTTGAGTGTGTTTGAAGGGAGTTTGGATGTTGGGTTGAGTGTGATTGAACGGAGTGTTGATGTTGGCTTGAGTGTGATTGAAGGGAGTTTTGATTTTGTGTTGAGTGTGCTTGAAGGGAGTGTTGATGTTGTGTTGAGTTTGTTTGAAGGGAGGGTTGATGTTGGGTAGAGTGTGTTCGAAGGGAGTGTGGATGTTGGGTTGAGTGTGTTTGAAGGGAGTGTTGATGTTGGGTTGAGTGTGCTAGGAGGGAGTGTTGATGTTGGGTTGAGTGTGATTGAAGGGAGTGTTGAAATTGGATTGAGTGTGTTTGAAGGGAGTGTTGAAGCTGGGTTGAGAATGTTCGAAGGGAGTGTTGATGTTGGGTTGAGTTTGATTGAAGGGAGTGTTGATGTTGGGTTGAGAGTGTTTGAAGGGAGTGTTGATGTTGGATTGAGTGTCTTTGAAGGGAGTGTTGATGTTGGGTTGAATGTGTTTGAAGGGAGTATTGAAGTTGCGTTGAGTGGCTTTGAAGGCAGTGTTGATGTTGGGTTGAGTGGGTTTGAAGGGAGTGTTGATGTTGGATTGAATGGGTTAGAAGGAAGTGTTGATGTTGGGTTGAGTGTGTTTGAAGGGAGTGTTGATGTTGGGTTGAGTGGGTTTGAAGGGAGTGTTGATGTTGGGTTGAGTGTGTTTGAAGGGAGTGTTGATGTTGGGTTGAGAATGTTCGAAGGGAGTGTTGAAGTTGGGTTGAATTTGATTGAAGGGAGTGTTGATGTTGGGTTGAGAGTGTTTGAAGGGAGTGTTGATGTTGGATTGATTGTCTTTGAAGGGAGTGTTGATGTTGGGTTGAATGTGTTTGAAGGGAGTGTTGAAGTTGCATTTAGTGGGTTTGATGGGAGTGTTGATGTTGGGTTGAGTGGGTTTGAAGGGAGTGTTGATGTTGGATTGAATGGGTTAGAAGGAAGTGTTGATGTTGGGTTGAGTGTGATTGAACGGAGTGTTGATGTTGGCTTGTGTGTGATTGAAGGGAGTTTTGATTTTGTGTTGAGTGTGCATGAAGGGAGTGTTGATGTTGTGTTGAGTGTGTTTGAAGGGAGGGTTGATGTTGGGTAGAGTGTGTTCGAAGGGAGTGTTGATGATGGATTGAGGGTGTTTGAAGGGAGTGTTGATGTTGGGTTGAGTGTGCTAGGAGGAAGTGTTGAAGTTGGGTTGAGTGGGGTTGAAGGGAGTGTTGATGTAGGGAGCATTGGGTTTGAAGGGAGTATTGATCTTGGATTGAGTGGGATTGAAGGGATTGTTGATGTTGGATTGAGAGTTTTTGAAGGGAGTGTTGAAGTTGGATTTGAAACGAGTGTTGGTGTTGGGTTCACTGTGTTTGATGGGAGTGTGGACGTTACGTTGAATGGGTTTGAAGGGAGTTTTGAAGTTGGGCTGAGCAGGATTGAAATGAGTGTTGACATTGGGTTGAGTGGGTGTGAAAGGAGTGTTGATGTTGGAATGAGTGTGTTTGATGGGAGTGTTGATGTTGGCTTGAGTGTGTTTGAAGGGAGTGTTGATGTTGCGTTGAGAGGGATTGAAGGGAGTGTTGATGTTCGGTTGAGTGGGTTTGAAGGGAGTGTTGATGTTGGATTGAATGGGTTTGAAGGAAGTGTTGATGTTGGGTTGAGTGTGATTGAAGGGAGTGTTGATGTTGGCTTGAGTGTTATCGAAGGGAGTTTTGATGTTGGGTTGAGTGTGCTTGAAGGGAGTGTTGATGTTGTGTTGAGTGTGCTTGAAGGGAGTGTTGATGTTGGGTTGAGTGTGTTTGAAGGGAGTGTTGATTTTGGGTTGTGTGTTCTTGGAGGGAGTGTTGAAGTTTCGTTGAATGTGTTTGAAGGGCAGGTTGAAGTTGGGTTGCGTGGAGTTGAAGGGAGTGTTGATGTAGGGAACAGTGGGTTTGAAGGGATTATTGATCTTGGATTGAGTGGGTTTGAAAGGATTGTTGATTTTGGATTGAGAGAGTTTGAAGGAAGTGTTGAAGTTGGGTTTGAAATGAGTGTTGATGTTGGGTTCACTGCGTTTCATGTGAGTGTTTAAGTTGCGTTGAATGGGTTTGAAGGGAGTGTTGAATTTGGGTTGAGCAGGATTCAAGGGAGTGTGGAAATTGGGTTGAGTGGGTTTGAAAGGAGTGTTGATGTTGGATTGATTGTGGTTGAAGGGAGTGTTGATGTTGGATTGAGGTTGTTTGAAGTGAGTGTTGATGTTGGCTTGAGTGTGTTTGAAGGGAGTGTTGATGTTGGGTTGAGTGTGGTAGAAGGCAGTGTTGATCTTGGATTGAGTGTGTTTGAAGGGAGTGTTGATGTTGGGTTGAGTGTGTTTGAAGGGAGTGTTGATGTTTGATTGAGTGGGTTTGAAGGGAGTGTTGATGTTGGATTGAATCGGTTTGAAGGGACTGTTCATGTTGGGTTGAGTGTGTTTGAAGGGAGTGTTGATTTTGGGTTGAGTGTGCTTGGAGGGAATGTTGAAGTTGCATTGAGTGGGTTTGAAGGGATTACTGAAGTTGGTTTGAGCGGGGTTGAAGGGCGTGTTGATGATGGTTTGAGTGTGTTTGAAGGGAGTGTTGAAGTTGGTTTGTGTGAGTGTGAAGGGAGTGTTGATGATTGATTGAGTATGTTTGAAGGGAGTGTTGATGTTGTGTTGAGTGTGTTTGAAGGGAGGGTTGATGTTGGGTAGAGTGTGCTTGAAGAGGCTGTTGATGTTGGGTTGAGTGCGTTTGATGGGAGTGTCGAAGTTGCGTTGAATGGTTTTGAAGGGAGTGCTGAAGTTGGGTTGAGCGGGATTGAAGGGAGTATTGAAATTGGGTTGAGTGGGTTTGAAAGGAGTGTTGATGTTGGGTTGAGTGTGCTTGAAGGGAGTGTTGATGTTGTGTTGAGTGTGCTTGAAGGGAGTGTTGATGTTGGGTTGAGTGTGTTTGAAGGGAGTGTTGATTTTGGGTTGAGTGTTCTTGGAGGGAGTGTTGAAGTTTCGTTGAATGTGTTTGAAGGGCAGGTTGAAGTTGGGTTGTGTGGAGTTGAAGGGAGTGTTGATGTAGGGAACAGTGAGTTTGAAGGGATTATTGATCTTGGATTGAGTGGGTTTGAAAGGATTGTTGATTTTGGATTGAGAGAGTTTGAAGGAAGTGTTGAAGTTGGGTTTGAAATGAGTGTTGATGTTGGGTTCACTGCGTTTCATGTGAGTGTTTAAGTTGCGTTGAATGGGTTTGAAGGGAGTGTTGAATTTGGGTTGAGCAGGATTCAAGGGAGTGTGGAAATTGGGTTGAGTGGGTTTGAAAGGAGTGTTGATGTTGGATTGATTGTGGTTGAAGGGAGTGTTGATGTTGGATTGAGGTTGTTTGAAGGGAGTGTTGATGTTGGCTTGAGTGTGTATGAAGGGAGTGTTGATGTTGGGTTGAGTGTGGTAGAAGGCAGTGTTGATCTTGTATTGAGTGTGTTTGAAGGGAGTGTTGATGTTGGGTTGAGTGTGTTTGAAGGGAGTGTTGATGTTGGATTGAGTGGGTTTGAAGGGAGTGTTGATGTTGGATTGAATCGGTTTGAAGGGACTGTTCATGTTGGGTTGAGTGTGTTTGAAGGGAGTGTTGATTTTGGGTTGAGTGTGCTTGGAGGGAATGTTGAAGTTGCGTTGAGTGGGTTTGAAGGGAGTACTGAAGTTGGTTTGAGCGGGGTTGAAGGGCGTGTTGATGATGGTTTGAGTGTGTTTGAAGGAAGTGTTGAAGTTGGTTTGTGTGAGTGTGAAGGGAGTGTTGATGATTGATTGAGTATGTTTGAAGGGAGTGTTGATGTTGTGTTGAGTGTGTTTGAAGGGAGGGTTGATGTTGGGTAGAGTGTGCTTGAAGAGGCTGTTGATGTTGGGTTGAGTGCGTTTGATGGGAGTGTCGAAGTTGCGTTGAATGGTTTTGAAGGGAGTGCTGAAGTTGGGTTGAGCGCGATTGAAGGGAGTATTGAAATTGGGTTGAGTGGGTTTGAAAGGAGTGTTGATGTTGGATTGAGTGTGTTTGAAGGGAGTGTAGATGTTGGCTTGAGTGTGTTTGAAGGGAATGTAGAAGTGGCGTTGAATGGGTTTGAAGGGAGTGTTGATGTTGGGTTGAGTGTGATTGAAGGGATTGTTGATGTTGGGTTGAGTTTATGAAGGGTGTGTTGATGTTGGGTTGAGTGTGTTTGAAGGTAGTGTTGATGTTGAGCTGAGTGGGTTTTAAAGGAGTGTAGATGTTGGGTTGAGTGTGATTGAAGGGAGTGCTGATGTTGGATTGAGCGGGCTTGAACAGAACATAGATGTCGGTTGATTGAGTTTGAAGGGAGTGCTGATCTTGGGTTGAGTGGGTTTGAACAGAGTGTTGTTGTTGGGCCGAGTATGTTTGAAGGCAGTGTTGATGTTGGGTTGAGTATGTTTGAAGGGAGCTTTGATGTTGGGTTGAGTGTGATTGAAGGGATTGTTGATGTTGGTTTGAGGTTATGAAGGGTGTGTTGATGTTGGGTTGAGTGTGTTTGAAGGTAGTGTTGATGTTGAGCTGAGTGGGTTTTAAAGGAGTGTAGATGTTGGGTTGAGTGTGATTGAAGGGAGTGCTGATGTTGGATTGAGCGGGTTTGAACAGAACGTAGATGTCGGTTGATTGAGTTTGAAGGGGGTGCTGATGTTGGGTTGAGTGGGTTTGAAGGCAGTGTTGATGTGGGGTTGAGTTTTTTTGAAGGGAGTGTTGATGTTGGATTGAGTGTGATTGAACCGAATGTTGATGTTGTCTTGAGTGTGATTGAAGGGAGTTTTGATTTTTTGTTGAGTGTGCTTGAAGGGAGTGTTGATGTTGTGTTGAGTGTGTTTGAAGGGAGTGTTGATGTTGGGTAGAGTGTGTTTGAAGGGAGTGTTGATGTTGGGTTGAGTGTGTTTGAAGGGAGTGTTGATGTTGCGTTGAGAATGTTCGAAGGAAGTGTTGATGCTGGGTTGAGTTTGATTGAAGGGAGTGTTGATGTTGGGTTGAGAGTGTTTGAAGGGAGTGTTGATGTTGGATTGAGTGTCTTTGAAGGGAGTGTTGATGTTGGGTTGAATGTGTTTGAAGGGAGCATTGAATTTGCGTTGATTGGGTTTGAAGGGAGTGTTGATGTTGGGTTGAGTGGGTTTGAAGGGAGTGTTGATGTTGGATTGAATGGGTTAGAAGGAAGTGTTGATGTTGGGTTGAGTGTGTTTGAAGGGAGTTTTGATGTTGGGTTGAGTGTGATTGAACGGAGTGTTGATGTTGGCTTGAGTGTGATTGAAGGGAGTTTTGATTTTGTGTTGAGTGTGCTTGAAGGGAGTGTTGATGTTGTGTTGAGTTTGTTTGAAGGGAGGGTTGATGTTGGGTAGAGTGTGTTCGAAGGGAGTGTGGATGTAGGGTTGAGTGTGTTCGAAGGGAGTGTTGATGTTGGGTTGAGTGTGATTGAAGGGAGTGTTGAAATTGGATTGAGTGTGTTTGAAGGGAGTGTTGAAGCTGGGTTGAGAATGTTCGAAGGGAGTGTTGTTGTTGGGTTGAGTTTGATTGAAGGGAGTGTTGATGTTGGGTTGAGAGTGTTTGAAGGTAGTGTTGATGTTGGATTGAGTGTCTTTGAAGGGAGTGTTGATGTTGGGTTGAATGTGTTTGAAGGGAGTATTGAAGTTGCGTTGAGTGGCTTTGAAGGCAGTGTTGATGTTGGTTTGAGTGGGTTTGAAGGGAGTGTTGATGTTGGCTTTTGTGTGATTGAAGGGTGTTTTGATTTTGTGTTGAGTGTGCTTGAAGGGATTGTTGATGTTGTGTTGAGTGTGTTTGAAGGGAGGGTTGATGTTGGGTAGAGTGTGTTCGAAGGGAGTGTTGATGATGGGTTGAGGGTGTTTGAAGGGAGTGTTGATGTTGGGTTGAGTGTGCTAGGAGGAAGTGTTGATGTTGTGTTGAGTGTGCTTGAAGGGAGTGTTGATGTTGGGTTGAGTGTGTTTGAAGGGAGTGTTGATTTTGGGTTGAGTGTTCTTGGAGGGAGTGTTGAAGTTTCGTTGAATGTGTTTGAAGGGCAGGTTGAAGTTGGGTTGCGTGGAGTTGAAGGGAGTGTTGATGTAGGGAACAGTGGGTTTGAAGGGATTATTGATCTTGGATTGAGTGGGTTTGAAAGGATTGTTGATTTTGGATTGAGCGAGTTTGAAGGAAGTGTTGAAGTTGGGTTTGAAATGAGTGTTGATGTTGGGTTCACTGCGTTTCATGTGAGTGTTTAAGTAGCGTTGAATGGGTTTGAAGGGAGTGTTGAATTTGGGTTGAGCAGGATTCAAGGGAGTGTGGAAATTGGGTTGAGTGGGTTTGAAAGGAGTGTTGATGTTGGATTGATTGTGGTTGAAGGGAGTGTTGATGTTGGATTGAGGTTGTTTGAAGGGAGTGTTGATGTTGGCTTGAGTGTGTTTGAAGGGAGTGTTGATGTTGGGTTGAGTGTGGTAGAAGGCAGTGTTGATCTTGGATTGAGTGTGTTTGAAGGGAGTGTTGATGTTGGGTTGAGTGTGTTTGAAGGGAGTGTTGATGTTGGATTGAGTGGGTTTGAAGGGAGTGTTGATGTTGGATTGAATCGGTTTGAAGGGACTGTTCATGTTGGGTTGAGTGTGTTTGAAGGGAGTGTTGATTTTGGGTTGAGTGTGCTTGGAGGGAATGTTGAAGTTGCGTTGAGTGGGTTTGAAGGGAGTACTGAAGTTGGTTTGAGCGGGGTTGAAGGGCGTGTTGATGATGGTTTGAGTGTGTTTGAAGGAAGTGTTGAAGTTGGTTTGTGTGAGTGTGAAGGGAGTGTTGATGATTGATTGAGTATGTTTGAAGGGAGTGTTGATGTTGTGTTGAGTGTGTTTGAAGGGAGGGTTGATGTTGGGTAGAGTGTGCTTGAAGAGGCTGTTGATGTTGGGTTGAGTGCGTTTGATGGGAGTGTCGAAGTTGCGTTGAATGGTTTTGAAGGGAGTGCTGAAGTTGGGTTGAGCGGGATTGAAGGGAGTATTGAAATTGGGTTGAGTGGGTTTGAAAGGAGTGTTGATGTTGGATTGAGTGTGTTTGAAGGGAGTGTAGATGTTGGCTTGAGTGTGTTTGAAGGGAATGTAGAAGTGGCGTTGAATGGGTTTGAAGGGAGTGTTGATGTTGGGTTGAGTGTGATTGAAGGGATTGTTGATGTTGGTTTGAGGTTATGAAGGGTGTGTTGATGTTGGGTTGAGTGTGTTTGAAGGTAGTGTTGATGTTGAGCTGAGTGGGTTTTAAAGGAGTGTAGATGTTGGGTTGAGTGTGATTGAAGGGAGTGCTGATGTTGGATTGAGCGGGTTTGAACAGAACGTAGATGTCGGTTGATTGAGTTTGAAGGGGGTGCTGATGTTGGGTTGAGTGGGTTTGAACAGAGTTTTGTTGTTGGGCCGAGTGTGTTTGAAGGCAGTGTTGATGTGGGGTTGAGTTTTTTTGGAGGGAGTGTTGATTTTGGATTGAGTGTGATTGAACCGAATGTTGATGTTGGCTTGAGTGTGATTGAAGGGAGTTTTGATTTTTTGTTGAGTGTGCTTGAAGGGAGTGTTGATGTTGTGTTGAGTGTGTTTGAAGGGAGTGTTGATGTTGGGTAGAGTGTGTTTGAAGGGAGTGTTGATGTTGGGTTGAGTGCGTTTGAAGGGAGTGTTGATGTTGCGTTGAGAATGTTCGAAGGAAGTGTTGATGCTGGGTTGAGTTTGATTGAAGGGAGTGTTGATGTTGGGTTGAGAGTGTTTGAAGGGAGTGTTGATGTTGGATTGAGTGTCTTTGAAGGGAGTGTTGATGTTGGGTTGAATGTGTTTGAAGGGAGCATTGAATTTGCGTTGATTGGGTTTGAAGGGAGTGTTGATGTTGGGTTGAGTGGGTTTGAAGGGAGTGTTGATGTTGGATTGAATGGGTTAGAAGGAAGTGTTGATGTTGGGTTGAGTGTGTTTGAAGGGAGTTTTGATGTTGGGTTGAGTGTGATTGAACGGAGTGTTGATGTTGTGTTGAGTTTGTTTGAAGGGAGGGTTGATGTTGTGTAGAGTGTGTTCGAAGGGAGTGTGGATGTTTGGTTGAGTGTGTTTGAAGGGAGTGTTGATGTTGGGTTAAGTGTGCTAGGAGGGAGTGTTGATGTTGGGTTGAGTGTGATTGAAGGGAGTGTTGAAATTGGATTGAGTGTGTTTGAAGGGAGTGTTGAAGCTGGGTTGAGAATGTTCGAAGGGAGTGTTGATGTTGGGTTGAGTTTGATTGAAGGGAGTGTTGATGTTGGGTTGAGAGTGTTTGAAGGGAGTGTTGATGTTGGATTGAGTGTCTTTGAAGGGAGTGTTGATGTTGGGTTGAATGTGTTTGAAGGGAGTATTGAAGTTGCGTTGAGTGGCTATGAAGGCAGTGTTGATGTTGGGTTGAGTGGGTTTTAAGGGAGTGTTGATGTTGGATTGAATGGGTTAGAAGGAAGTGTTGATGTTGGGTTGAGTGTGTTTGAAGGGAGTGTTGATGTTGGGTTGAGTGGGTTTGAAGGGAGTGTTGATGTTGGGTTGAGTGTGTTTGAAGGGAGTGTTGATGTTGGGTTGAGAATGTTCGAAGGGAGTGTTGAAGTTGGGTTGAATTTGATTGAAGGGAGTGTTGATGTTGGGTTGAGAGTGTTTGAAGGGAGTGTTGATGTTGGATTGATTGTCTTTGAAGGGAGTGTTGATGTTGGGTTGAATGTGTTTGAAGGGAGTGTTGAAGTTGCATTGAGTGGGTTTGATGGGAGTATGATGTTGGGTTGAGTGGGTTTGAAGGGAGTGTTGATGTTGGATTGAATGGGTTAGAAGGAAGTGTTGATGTTGGGTTGAGTGTGTTTGATGGGAGTGTTGGTGTTGGGTTGAGTGTGATTGAACGGAGTGTTGATGTTGGCTTGTGTGTGATTGAAGGGAGTTTTGATTTTGTGTTGAGTGTGCATGAAGGGAGTGTTGATGTTGTGTTGAGTGTGTTTGAAGGGAGGGTTGATGTTGGGTAGAGTGTGTTCGAAGGGAGTGTTGATGATGGATTGAGGGTGTTTGAAGGGAGTGTTGATGTTGGGTTGAGTGTGCTAGGAGGAAGTGTTGAAGTTGGGTTGAGTGGGGTTGAAGGGAGTGTTGATGTAGGGAGCAGTGGGTTTGAAGGGAGTATTGATCTTGGATTGAGTGGGATTGAAGGGATTGTTGATGTTGGATTGAGAGTGTTTGAAGGGAGTGTTGAAGTTGGATTTGAAACGAGTGTTGGTGTTGGGTTCACTGTGTTTGATGGGAGTGTGGACGTTACGTTGAATCGGTTTGAAGGGAGGTTTGAAGTTGGGCTGAGCAGGATTGAAATGAGTGTTGAAATTGGGTTGAGTGGGTGTGAAAGGAGTGTTGATGTTGGATTGAGTGTGTTTGATGGGAGTGTTGATGTTGGCTTGAGTGTGTTTGAAGGGAGTGTTGATGTTGCGTTGAGAGGGATTGTAGGGAGTGTTGATGTTCGTTTGAGTGGGTTTGAAGAGAGTGTTGATGTTGGATTGAATGGGTTTGAAGGAAGTGTTGATGTTGGGTTGAGTGTGATTGAAGGGAGTGTTGATGTTGGCTTGAGTGTTATCGAAGGGAGTTTTGATGTTGGGTTGAGTGTGCTTGAAGGGAGTGTTGATGTTGTGTTGAGTGTGCTTGAAGGGAGTGTTGATGTTGGGTTGAGTGTGTTTGAAGGGAGTGTTGATTTTGGGTTGAGTGTTCTTGGAGGGAGTGTTGAAGTTTCGTTGAATGTGTTTGAAGGGCAGGTTGAAGTTGGGTTGCGTGGAGTTGAAGGGAGTGTTGATGTAGGGAACAGTGGGTTTGAAGGGATTATTGATCTTGGATTGAGTGGGTTTGAAAGGATTGTTGATTTTGGATTGAGAGAGCTTGAAGGAAGTGTTGAAGTTGGGTTTGAAATGAGTGTTGATGTTGGGTTCACTGCGTTTCATGTGAGTGTTTAAGTTGCGTTGAATGGGTTTGAAGGGAGTGTTGAATTTGGGTTGAGCAGGATTCAAGGGAGTGTGGAAATTGGGTTGAGTGGGTTTGAAAGGAGTGTTGATGTTGGATTGAGGTTGTTTGAAGGGAGTGTTGATGTTGGCTTGAGTGTGTTTGAAGGGAGTGTTGATGTTGGGTTGAGTGTGGTAGAAGGCAGTGTTGATCTTGGATTGAGTGTGTTTGAAGGGAGTGTTGATGTTGGGTTGAGTGTGTTTGAAGGGAGTGTTGATGTTGGATTGAGTGGGTTTGAAGGGCGTGTTGATGTTGGATTGAATCGGTTTGAAGGGACTGTTCATGTTGGGTTGAGTGTGTTTGAAGGGAGTGTTAATTTTGGGTTGAGTGTGCTTGGAGGGAATGTTGAAGTTGCATTGAGTGGGTTTGAAGGGAGTACTGAAGTTGGTTTGAGCGGGGTTGAAGGGCGTGTTGATGATGGTTTGAGTGTGTTTGAAGGGAGTGTTGAAGTTGGTTTGTGTGAGTGTGAAGGGAGTGTTGATGATTGATTGAGTATGTTTGAAGGGAGTGTTGATGTTGTGTTGAGTGTGTTTGAAGGGAGGGTTGATGTTGGGTAGAGTGTGCTTGAAGAGGCTGTTGATGTTGGGTTGAGTGCGTTTGATGGGAGTGTCGAAGTTGCGTTGAATGGTTTTGAAGGGAGTGCTGAAGTTGGGTTGAGCGGGATTGAAGGGAGTATTGAAATTGGGTTGAGTGGGTTTGAAAGGAGTGTTGATGTTGGGTTGAGTGTGCTTGAAGGGAGTGTTGATGTTGTGTTGAGTGTGCTTGAAGGGAGTGTTGATGTTGGGTTGAGTGTGTTTGAAGGGAGTGTTGATTTTGGGTTGAGTGTTCTTGGAGGGAGTGTTGAAGTTTCGTTGAATGTGTTTGAAGGGCAGGTTGAAGTTGGGTTGTGTGGAGTTGAAGGGAGTGTTGATGTAGGGAACAGTGGCTTTGAAGGGATTATTGATCTTGGATTGAGTGGGTTTGAAAGGATTGTTGATTTTGGATTGAGAGAGTTGAAGGAAGTGTTGAAGTTGGGTTTGAAATGAGTGTTGATGTTGGGTTCACTGCGTTTCATGTGAGTGTTTAAGTTGCGTTGAATGGGTTTGAAGGGAGTGTTGAATTTGGGTTGAGCAGGATTCAAGGGAGTGTGGAAATTGGGTTGAGTGGGTTTGAAAGGAGTGTTGATGTTGGATTGATTGTGGTTGAAGGGAGTGTTGATGTTGGATTGAGGTTGTTTGAAGGGAGTGTTGATGTTGGCTTGAGTGTGTTTGAAGGGAGTGTTGATGTTGGGTTGAGTGTGGTAGAAGGCAGTGTTGATCTTGGATTGAGTGTGTTTGAAGGGAGTGTTGATGTTGGGTTGAGTGTGTTTGAAGGGAGTGTTGATGTTGGATTGAGTGGGTTTGAAGGGAGTGTTGATGTTGGATTGAATCGGTTTGAAGGGACTGTTCATGTTGGGTTGAGTGTGTTTGAAGGGAGTGTTGATTTTGGGTTGAGTGTGCTTGGAGGGAATGTTGAAGTTGCGTTGAGTGGGTTTGAAGGGAGTACTGAAGTTGGTTTGAGCGGGGTTGAAGGGCGTGTTGATGATGGTTTGAGTGTGTTTGAAGGAAGTGTTGAAGTTGGTTTGTGTGAGTGTGAAGGGAGTGTTGATGATTGATTGAGTATGTTTGAAGGGAGTGTTGATGTTGTGTTGAGTGTGTTTGAAGGGAGGGTTGATGTTGGGTAGAGTGTGCTTGAAGAGGCTGTTGATGTTGGGTTGAGTGCATTTGATGGGAGTGTCGAAGTTGCGTTGAATGGTTTTGAAGGGAGTGCTGAAGTTGGGTTGAGCGCGATTGAAGGGAGTATTGAAATTGGGTTGAGTGGGTTTGAAAGGAGTGTTGATGTTGGATTGAGTGTGTTTGAAGGGAGTGTAGATGTTGGCTTGAGTGTGTTTGAAGGGAATGTAGAAGTGGCGTTGAATGGGTTTGAAGGGAGTGTTGATGTTGGGTTGAGTGTGATTGAAGGGATTGTTGATGTTGGGTTGAGTTTATGAAGGGTGTGTTGATGTTGGGTTGAGTGTGTTTGAAGGTAGTGTTGATGTTGAGCTGAGTGGGTTTTAAAGGAGTGTAAATGTTGGGTTGAGTGTGATTGAAGGGAGTGCTGATGTTGGATTGAGCGGGCTTGAACAGAACATAGATGTCGGTTGATTGAGTTTGAAGGGAGTGCTGATCTTGGGTTGAGTGGGTTTGAACAGAGTGTTGTTGTTGGGCCGAGTGTGTTTGAAGGCAGTGTTGATGTTGGGTTGAGTATGTTTGAAGGGAGCTTTGATGTTGGGTTGAGTGTGATTGAAGGGATTGTCGATGTTGGTTTGAGGTTATGAAGGGTGTGTTGATGTTGGGTTGAGTGTGTTTGAAGGTAGTGTTGATGTTGAGCTGAGTGGGTTTTAAAGGAGTGTAGATGTTGGGTTGAGTGTGATTGAAGGGAGTGCTGATGTTGGATTGAGCGGGTTTGAACAGAACGTAGATGTCGGTTGATTGAGTTTGAAGGGGGTGCTGATGTTGGGTTGAGTGGGTTTGAACAGAGTGTTGTTGTTGGGCCGAGTGTGTTTGAAGGCAGTGTTGATGTGGGGTTGAGTTTTTTTGAAGGGAGTGTTGATGTTGGATTGAGTGTGATTGAACCGAATGTTGATGTTGTCTTGAGTGTGATTGAAGGGAGTTTTGATTTTTTGTTGAGTGTGCTTGAAGGGAGTGTTGATGTTGTGTTGAGTGTGTTTGAAGGGAGTGTTGATGTTGGGTAGAGTGTGTTTGAAGGGAGTGTTGATGTTGGGTTGAGTGTGTTTGAAGGGAGTGTTGATGTTGCGTTGAGAATGTTCGAAGGAAGTGTTGATGCTGGGTTGAGTTTGATTGAAGGGAGTGTTGATGTTGGGTTGAGAGTGTTTGAAGGGAGTGTTGATGTTGGATTGAGTGTCTTTGAAGGGAGTGTTGATGTTGGGTTGAATGTGTTTGAAGGGAGCATTGAAATTGCGTTGATTGGGTTTGAAGGGAGTGTTGATGTTGGGTTGAGTGGGTTTGAAGGGAGTGTTGATCTTGGATTGAAAGGGTTAGAAGGAAGTGTTGATGTTGGGTTGAGTGTGTTTGAAGGGAGTTTTGATGTTGGGTTGAGTGTGATTGAACGGAGTGTTGATGTTGGCTTGAGTGTGATTGAAGGGAGTTTTGATTTTGTGTTGAGTGTGCTTGAAGGGAGTATTGATGTTGTGTTGAGTTTGTTTGAAGGGAGGGTTGATGTTGGGTAGAGTGTGTTCGAAGGGAGTGTGGATGTTGGGTTGAGTGTGTTTGAAGGGAGTGTTGATGTTGGGTTGAGTGTGCTAGGAGGGAGTGTTGATGTTGGGTTGAGTGTGATTGAAGGGAGTGTTGAAATTGGATTGAGTGTGTTTGAAGGGAGTGTTGAAGCTGGGTTGAGAATGTTCGAAGGGAGTGTTGATGTTGGGTTGAGTTTGATTGAAGGGAGTGTTGATGTTGGGTTGAGAGTGTTTGAAGGGAGTGTTGATGTTGGATTGAGTGTCTTTGAAGGGAGGGTTGATGTTGGGTTGAATGTGTTTGAAGGGAGTATTGAAGTTGCGTTGAGTGGCTTTGAAGGCAGTGTTGATGTTGGGTTGAGTGGGTTTGAAGGGAGTGTTGATGTTGGATTGAATGGGTTAGAAGGAAGTGTTGATGTTGGGTTGAGTGTGTTTGAAGGGAGTGTTGATGTTGTGTTGAGTGGGTTTGAAGGGAGTGTTGATGTTGGGTTGAGAATGTTCGAAGGGAGTGTTGAAGTTGGGTTGAATTTGATTGAAGGGAGTGTTGATGTTGGGTTGAGAGTGTTTGAAGGGAATGTTGATGTTGGATTGATTGTCTTTGAAGGGAGTGTTGATGTTGGGTTGAATGTGTTTGAAGGGAGTGTTGAAGTTGCATTGAGTGGGTTTGATGGGAGTGTTGATGTTGGGTTGAGTGGGTTTGAAGGGAGTGTTGATGTTGGATTGAATGGGTTAGAAGGAAGTGTTGATGTTGGGTTGAGTGTGTTTGATGGGAGTGTTGGTGTTGGGTTGAGTGTGATTGAACGGAGTGTTGATGTTGGCTTGTGTGTGATTGAAGGGAGTTTTGATTTTGTGTTGAGTGTGCATGAAGGGAGTGTTGATGTTGTGTTGAGTGTGTTTGAAGGGAGGGTTGATGTTGGGTAGAGTGTGTTCGAAGGAAGTGTTGATGATGGATTGAGGGTGTTTGAAGGGAGTGTTGATGTTGGGTTGAGTGTGCTAGGAGGAAGTGTTGAAGTTGGGTTGAGTGGGGTTGAAGGGAGTGTTGATGTAGGGAGCAGTGGGTTTGAAGGGAGTATTGATCTTGGATTGAGTGGGATTGAAGGGATTGTTGATGTTGGATTGAGAGTGTTTGAAGGGAGTGTTGAAGTTGGATTTGAAACGAGTGTTGGTGTTGGGTTCACTGTGTTTGATGGGAGTGTGGACGTTACGTTGAATGGGTTTGAAGGGAGTTTTGAAGTTGGGCAGAGCAGGATTGAAATGAGTGTTGAAATTGGGTTGAGTGGGTGTGAAAGGAGTGTTGATGTTGGATTGAGTGTGTTTGATGGGAGTGTTGATGTTGGCTTGAGTGTGTTTGAAGGGAGTGTTGATGTTGCGTTGAGAGGGATTGAAGGGAGTGTTGATGTTCGGTTGAGTGGGTTTGAAGGGAGTGTTGATGTTGTGTTGAGTGTGCTTGAAGGGAGTGTTGATGTTGGCTTGAGTGTTATCGAAGGGAGTTTTGATGTTGGGTTGAGTGTGCTTGAAGGGAGTGTTGATGTTGTGTTGAGTGTGCTTGAAGGGAGTGTTGATGTTGGGTTGAGTGTGTTTGAAGGGAGTGTTGATTTTGGGTTGAGTGTTCTTGGAGGGAGTGTTGAAGTTTCGCTGAATGTGTTTGAAGGGCAGGTTGATGTTGGGTTGCGTGGAGTTGAAGGGAGTGTTGATGTAGGGAACAGTGGGTTTGAAGGGATTATTGATCTTGGATTGAGTGCGTTTGAAAGGATTGTTGATTTTGGATTGAGAGAGTTTGAAGGAAGTGTTGAAGTTGGGTTTGAAATGAGTGTTGATGTTGGGTTCACTGCGTTTCATGTGAGTGTTTAAGTTGCGTTGAATGGGTTTGAAGGGAGTGTTGAATTTGGGTTGAGCAGGATTCAAGGGAGTGTGGAAATTGGGTTGAGTGGGTTTGAAAGGAGTGTTGATGTTGGATTGATTGTGGTTGAAGGCAGTGTTGATCTTGGATTGAGTGTGTTTGAAGGGAGTGTTGATGTTGGGTTGCGTGTGTTTGAAGGGAGTGTTGATGTTGGATTGAGTGGGTTTGAAGGGAGTGTTGATGTTGGATTGAATCGGTTTGAAGGGACTGTTCATGTTGGGTTGAGTGTGTTTGAAGGGAGTGTTGATTTTGGGTTGAGTGTGCTTGGAGGGAATGTTGAAGTTGCATTGAGTGGGTTTGAAGGGAGTACTGAAGTTGGTTTGAGCGGGGTTGAAGGGCGTGTTGATGATGGTTTGAGTGTGTTTGAAGGGAGTGTTGAAGTTGGTTTGTGTGAGTGTGAAGGGAGTGTTGATGATTGATTGAGTATGTTTGAAGGGAGTGTTGATGTTGTGTTGAGTGTATTTGAAGGGAGGGTTGATGTTGGGTAGAGTGTGCTTGAAGAGGCTGTTGATGTTGGGTTGAGTGCGTTTGATGGGAGTGTCGAAGTTGCGTTGAATGGTTTTGAAGGGAGTGCTGAAGTTGGGTTGAGCGGGATTGAAGGGAGTATTGAAATTGGGTTGAGTGGGTTTGAAAGGAGTGTTGATGTTGGATTGAGTGTGTTTGAAGGGAGTGTAGATGTTGGCTTGAGTGTGTTTGAAGGGAATGTAGAAGTGGCGTTGAATGGGTTTGAAGGGAGTGTTGATGTTGGGTTGAGTGTGATTGAAGGGATTGTTGATGTTGGGTTGAGTTTATGAAGGGTGTGTTGATGTTGGGTTGAGTGTGTTTGAAGGTAGTGTTGATGTTGAGCTGAGTGGGTTTTAAAGGAGTGTAGATGTTGGGTTGAGTGTGATTGAAGGGAGTGCTGATGTTGGATTGAGCGGTCTTGAACAGAACATAGATGTCGGTTGATTGAGTTTGAAGGGAGTGCTGATGTTGGGTTGAGTGGTTTTGAACAGAGTGTTGTTGTTGGGCCAAGTGTGTTTGAAGGCAGTGTTGATGTTGGGTTGAGTATGTTTGAAGGGAGCTTTGATGTTGGGTTGAGTGTGATTGAAGGGATTGTTGATGTTGGTTTGAGTTTATGAAGGGTGTGTTGATGTTGGGTTGAGTGTGTTTGAAGGTAGTGTTGATGTTGAGCTGAGTGGGTTTTAAAGGAGTGTAGATGTTGGGTTGAGTGTGATTGAAGGGAGTGCTGATGTTGGATTGAGCGGGTTTGAACAGAACGTAGATGTCGGTTGATTGAGTTTGAAGGGAGTGCTGATGTTGGGTTGAGTGGGTTTGAACAGAGTGTTGTTGTTGGGCCGAGTGTGTTTGAAGGCAGTGTTGATGTGGGGTTGAGTTTTTTTGAAGGGTGTGTTGATGTTGGATTGAGTGTGATTGAACCGAATGTTGATGTTGGCTTGAGTGTGATTGAAGGGAGTTTTGATTTTTTGTTGTGTGTGCTTGAAGGGAGTGTTGATGTTGTGTTGAGTGTGTTTGAAGGGAGTGTTGATGTTGGGTAGAGTGTGTTTGAAGGGAGTGTTGATGTTGGGTTGAGTGTGTTTGAAGGGAGTGTTGATGTTGGGTTGAGAATGTTCGAAGGAAGTGTTGATGCTGGGTTGAGTTTGATTGAAGGGAGTGTTGATGTTGGGTTGAGAGTGTTTGAAGGGAGTGTTGATGTTGGATTGAGTGTCTTTGAAGGGAGTGTTGATGTTGGGTTGAATGTGTTTGAAGGGAGCATTGAATTTGCGTTGATTGGGTTTGAAGGGAGTGTTGATGTTGGGTTGAGTGGGTTTGAAGGGAGTGTTGATCTTGGATTGAAAGGGTTAGAAGGAAGTGTTGATTTTGGGTTGAGTGTGTTTGAAGGGAGTTTTGATGTTGGGTTGAGTGTGATTGAACGGAGTGTTGATGTTGGCTTGAGTGTGATTGAAGGGAGTTTTGATTTTGTGTTGAGTGTGCTTGAAGGGAGTATTGATGTTGTGTTGAGTTTGTTTGAAGGGAGGGTTGATGTTGGGTAGAGTGTGTTCGAAGGGAGTGTGGATGTTGGGTTGAGTGTGTTTGAAGGGAGTGTTGATGTTGGGTTGAGTGTGCTAGGAGGGAGTGTTGATGTTGGGTTGAGTGTGATTGAAGGGAGTGTTGAAATTGGATTGAGTGTGTTTGAAGGGAGTGTTGAAGCTGGGTTGAGAATGTTCGAAGGGAGTGTTGATGTTGGGTTGAGTTTGATTGAAGGGAGTGTTGATGTTGGGTTGAGAGTGTTTGAAGGGAGTGTTGATGTTGGATTGAGTGTCTTTGAAGGGAGGGTTGATGTTGGGTTGAATGTGTTTGAAGGGAGTATTGAAGTTGCGTTGAGTGGCTTTGAAGGCAGTGTTGATGTTGGGTTGAGTGGGTTTGAAGGGAGTGTTGATGTTGGATTGAATGGGTTAGAAGGAAGTGTTGATGTTGGGTTGAGTGTGTTTGAAGGGAGTGTTGATGTTGTGTTGAGTGGGTTTGAAGGGAGTGTTGATGTTGGGTTGAGAATGTTCGAAGGGAGTGTTGAAGTTGGGTTGAATTTGATTGAAGGGAGTGTTGATGTTGGGTTGAGAGTGTTTGAAGGGAATGTTGATGTTGGATTGATTGTCTTTGAAGGGAGTGTTGATGTTGGGTTGAATGTGTTTGAAGGGAGTGTTGAAGTTGCATTGAGTGGGTTTGATGGGAGTGTTGATGTTGGGTTGAGTGGGTTTGAAGGGAGTGTTGATGTTGGATTGAATGGGTTAGAAGGAAGTGTTGATGTTGGGTTGAGTGTGTTTGATGGGAGTGTTGGTGTTGGGTTGAGTGTGATTGAACGGAGTGTTGATGTTGGCTTGTGTGTGATTGAAGGGAGTTTTGATTTTGTGTTGAGTGTGCATGAAGGGAGTGTTGATGTTGTGTTGAGTGTGTTTGAAGGGAGGGTTGATGTTGGGTAGAGTGTGTTCGAAGGAAGTGTTGATGATGGATTGAGGGTGTTTGAAGGGAGTGTTGATGTTGGGTTGAGTGTGCTAGGAGGAAGTGTTGAAGTTGGGTTGAGTGGGGTTGAAGGGAGTGTTGATGTAGGGAGCAGTGGGTTTGAAGGGAGTATTGATCTTGGATTGAGTGGGATTGAAGGGATTGTTGATGTTGGATTGAGAGTGTTTGAAGGGAGTGTTGAAGTTGGATTTGAAACGAGTGTTGGTGTTGGGTTCACTGTGTTTGATGGGAGTGTGGACGTTACGTTGAATGGGTTTGAAGGGAGTTTTGAAGTTGGGCAGAGCAGGATTGAAATGAGTGTTGAAATTGGGTTGAGTGGGTGTGAAAGGAGTGTTGATGTTGGATTGAGTGTGTTTGATGGGAGTGTTGATGTTGGCTTGAGTGTGTTTGAAGGGAGTGTTGATGTTGCGTTGAGAGGGATTGAAGGGAGTGTTGATGTTCGGTTGAGTGGGTTTGAAGGGAGTGTTGATGTTGTGTTGAGTGTGCTTGAAGGAAGTGTTGATGTTGGCTTGAGTGTTATCGAAGGGAGTTTTGATGTTGGGTTGAGTGTGCTTGAAGGGAGTGTTGATGTTGTGTTGAGTGTGCTTGAAGGGAGTGTTGATGTTGGGTTGAGTGTGTTTGAAGGGAGTGTTGATTTTGGGTTGAGTGTTCTTGGAGGGAGTGTTGAAGTTTCGCTGAATGTGTTTGAAGGGCAGGTTGAAGTTGGGTTGCGTGGAGTTGAAGGGAGTGTTGATGTAGGGAACAGTGGGTTTGAAGGGATTATTGATCTTGGATTGAGTGCGTTTGAAAGGATTGTTGATTTTGGATTGAGAGAGTTTGAAGGAAGTGTTGAAGTTGGGTTTGAAATGAGTGTTGATGTTGGGTTCACTGCGTTTCATGTGAGTGTTTAAGTTGCGTTGAATGGCTTTGAAGGGAGTGTTGAATTTGGGTTGAGCAGGATTCAAGGGAGTGTGGAAATTGGGTTGAGTGGGTTTGAAAGGAGTGTTGATTTTGGATTGATTGTGGTTGAAGGCAGTGTTGATCTTGGATTGAGTGTGTTTGAAGGGAGTGTTGATGTTGGGTTGCGTGTGTTTGAAGGGAGTGTTGATGTTGGATTGAGTGGGTTTGAAGGGAGTGTTGATGTTGGATTGAATCGGTTTGAAGGGACTGTTCATGTTGGGTTGAGTGTGTTTGAAGGGAGTGTTGATTTTGGGTTGAGTGTGCTTGGAGGGAATGTTGAAGTTGCATTGAGTGGGTTTGAAGGGAGTACTGAAGTTGGTTTGAGCGGGGTTGAAGGGCGTGTTGATGATGGTTTGAGTGTGTTTGAAGGGAGTGTTGAAGTTGGTTTGTGTGAGTGTGAAGGGAGTGTTGATGATTGATTGAGTATGTTTGAAGGGAGTGTTGATGTTGTGTTGAGTGTATTTGAAGGGAGGGTTGATGTTGGGTAGAGTGTGCTTGAAGAGGCTGTTGATGTTGGGTTGAGTGCGTTTGATGGGAGTGTCGAAGTTGCGTTGAATGGTTTTGAAGGGAGTGCTGAAGTTGGGTTGAGCGGGATTGAAGGGAGTATTGAAATTGGGTTGAGTGGGTTTGAAAGGAGTGTTGATGTTGGATTGAGTGTGTTTGAAGGGAGTGTAGATGTTGGCTTGAGTGTGTTTGAAGGGAATGTAGAAGTGGCGTTGAATGGGTTTGAAGGGAGTGTTGATGTTGGGTTGAGTGTGATTGAAGGGATTGTTGATGTTGGGTTGAGTTTATGAAGGGTGTGTTGATGTTGGGTTGAGTGTGTTTGAAGGTAGTGTTGATGTTGAGCTGAGTGGGTTTTAAAGGAGTGTAGATGTTGGGTTGAGTGTGATTGAAGGGAGTGCTGATGTTGGATTGAGCGGTCTTGAACAGAACATAGATGTCGGTTGATTGAGTTTGAAGGGAGTGCTGATGTTGGGTTGAGTGGGTTTGAACAGAGTGTTGTTGTTGGGCCAAGTGTGTTTGAAGGCAGTGTTGATGTTGGGTTGAGTATGTTTGAAGGGAGCTTTGATGTTGGGTTGAGTGTGATTGAAGGGATTGTTGATGTTGGTTTGAGTTTATGAAGGGTGTGTTGATGTTGGGTTGAGTGTGTTTGAAGGTAGTGTTGATGTTGAGCTGAGTGGGTTTTAAAGGAGTGTAGATGTTGGGTTGAGTGTGATTGAAGGGAGTGCTGATGTTGGATTGAGCGGGTTTGAACAGAACGTAGATGTCGGTTGATTGAGTTTGAAGGGAGTGCTGATGTTGGGTTGAGTGGGTTTGAACAGAGTGTTGTTGTTGGGCCGAGTGTGTTTGAAGGCAGTGTTGATGTGGGGTTGAGTTTTTTTGAAGGGTGTGTTGATGTTGGATTGAGTGTGATTGAACCGAATGTTGATGTTGGCTTGAGTGTGATTGAAGGGAGTTTTGATTTTTTGTTGTGTGTGCTTGAAGGGAGTGTTGATGTTGTGTTGAGTGTGTTTGAAGGGAGTGTTGATGTTGGGTAGAGTGTGTTTGAAGGGAGTGTTGATGTTGGGTTGAGTGTGTTTGAAGGGAGTGTTGATGTTGGGTTGAGAATGTTCGAAGGAAGTGTTGATGCTGGGTTGAGTTTGATTGAAGGGAGTGTTGATGTTGGGTTGAGAGTGTTTGAAGGGAGTGTTGATGTTGGATTGAGTGTCTTTGAAGGGAGTGTTGATGGTGGGTTGAATGTGTTTGAAGGGAGTATTGAATTTGCGTTGATTGGGTTTGAAGGGAGTGTTGATGTTGGGTTGTGTTGGTTTGAAGGGAGTGTTGATGTTGGATTGAATGGGTTAGAAGGAAGTGTTGATGTTGGGTTGAGTGTGTTTGAAGGGAGTTTTGATGTTGGGTTGAGTGTGATTGAACGGAGTGTTGATGTTGGCTTGAGTGTGATTGAAGGGAGTTTTGATTTTGTGTTGAGTGTGCTTGAAGGGAGTGTTCATGTTGTGTTGAGTTTGTTTGAAGGGAGGGTTGATGTTGGGTAGAGTGTGTTCGAAGGGAGTGTGGATGTTGGGTTGAGTGTGTTTGAAGGGAGTGTTGATGTTGGGTTGAGTGTGCTAGGAGGGAGTGTTGATGTTGTGTTGAGTGTGATTGAAGGGAGTGTTGAAATTGGATTGAGTGTGTTTGAAGGGAGTGTTGAAGCTGGGTTGAGAATGTTCGAAGGGAGTGTAGATGTTGGGTTGAGTTTGATTGAAGGGAGTGTTGATGTTGGGTTGAGAGTGTTTGAAGGGAGTGTTGATGTTGGATTGAGTGTCTTTGAAGGGAGTGTTGATGTTGGGTTGAATGTGTTTGAAGGGAGTATTGAAGTTGCGTTGAGTGGCTTTGAAGGCAGTGTTGATTTTGGGTTGAGTGGGTTTGAAGGGAGTGTTGATGTTGGATTGAATGGGTTAGAAGGAAGTGTTGATGTTGGGTTGAGTGTGTTTGAAGGGAGTGTGGATGTTGGGTTGAGTGGGTTTGAAGGGAGTGTTGATGTTGGGTTGAGTGTGTTTGAAGGGATTGTTGATGTTGGGTTGAGAATGTTCGAAGGGAGTGTTGATGTTGGGTTGAATTTGATTGAAGGGAGTGTTGATGTTGGGTTGAGAGTGTTTGAAGGGAGTGTTGATGTTGTGTTGAGTGTGTTTGAAGGGAGGGTTGATGTTGGGTAGAGTGTGTTTGAAGGGAGTGTTGATGTTGGGTTGAGTGTGTTTGAAGGGAGTGTTGATGTTGGGTTGAGAATGTTCGACGGGAGTGTTGCTGTTGGGTTGAATTTGATTGAAGGGAGTGTTGATGTTGGGTTGAGAGTGTTTGAAGGGAGTGTTGATGTTGGATTGATTGTCTTTGAAGGGAGTGTTGATTTTGGGTTGAATGTGTTTGAAGGGAGTGTTGAAGTTGCATTGAGTGGGTTTGATGGGAGTGTTGATGTTGTGTTGAGTGGGTTTGAAGGGAGTGTTGATGTTGGATTGAATGGGTTAGAAGGAAGTGTTGATGTTGGGTTGAGTGTGTTTGATGGGAGTGTTGGTGTTGGGTTGAGTGTGATTGAATGGAGTGTTGATGTTGGCTTGTGTGTGATTGAAGGGAGTTTTGATTTTGTGTTGAGTGTGCTTGAAGGGAGTGTTGATGTTGTGTTGAGTGTGTTTGAAGGGAGGGTTGATGTTGGGTAGAGTGTGTTCGAAGGGAGTGTTGATGATGGGTTGAGGGTGTTTGAAGGGAGTGTTGATGTTGGGTTGAGTGTGCTAGGAGGAAATGTTGAAGTTGGGTTGAGTGGGGTTGAAGGGAGTGTTGATGTAGGGAGCAGTGGGTTTGAAGGGAGTATTGATCTTGGATTGAGTGGGATTGAAGGGATTGTTGATGTTGGATTGAGAGTGTTTGAAGGGAGTGTTGAAGTTGGATTTGAAACGAGTGTTGGTGTTGGGTTCACTGTGTTTGATGGGAGTGTGGACATTACGTTGAATGGGTTTGAAGGGAGTTTTGAAGTTGGGCTGAGCAGGATTCAAATGAGTGTTGAAATTGGGTTGAGTGGGTGTGAAAGGAGTGTTGATGTTGGATTGACTGTGTTTGATGGGAGTGTTGATGTTGGCTTGAGTGTGTTTGAAGGGAGTGTTGATGTTGCGTTGAGAGGGATTGAAGGGAGTGTTGATGTTCGGTTGAGTGGGTTTGAAGGGAGTGTTGATGTTGGATTGAATGGGTTTGAAGGAAGTGTTGATGTTGGGTTGAGTGTGATTGAAGGGAGTGTTGATGTTGGCTTGAGTGTTATCGAAGGGAGTTTTGATGTTGGGTTGAGTGTGCTTGAAGGGAGTGTTGATGTTGTGTTGAGTGTGCTTGAAGGGAGTGTTGATGTTGGGTTGAGTGTGTTTGAAGGGAGTGTTGATTTTGGGTTGAGTGTTCTTGGAGGGAGTGTTGAAGTTTCGCTGAATGTGTTTGAAGGGCAGGTTGAAGTTGGGTTGCGTGGAGTTGAAGGGAGTGTTGATGTAGGGAACAGTGGGTTTGAAGGGATTATTGATCTTGGATTGAGTGCGTTTGAAAGGATTGTTGATTTTGGATTGAGAGAGTTTGAAGGAAGTGTTGAAGTTGGGTTTGAAATGAGTGTTGATGTTGGGTTCACTGCGTTTCATGTGAGTGTTTAAGTTGCGTTGAATGGGTTTGAAGGGAGTGTTGAATTTGGGTTGAGCAGGATTCAAGGGAGTGTGGAAATTGGGTTGAGTGGTTTTGAAAGGAGTGTTGATGTTGGATTGATTGTGGTTGAAGGGAGTGTTGATGTTGGATTGAGGTTGTTTGAAGGGAGTGTTGATGTTGGCTTGAGTGTGTTTGAAGGGAGTGTTGATGTTGGGTTGAGTGTGGTAGAAGGCAGTGTTGATCTTGGATTGAGTGTGTTTGAAGGGAGTGTTGATGTTGGGTTGAGTGTGTTTGAAGGTAGTGTTGATGTTGAGCTGAGTGGGTTTTAAAGGATTGTAGATGTTGGGTTGAGTGTGATTGAAGGAAGTGCTGATGTTGGATTGAGCGGGCTTGAACAGAACATAGATGTCGGTTGATTGAGTTTGAAGGGAGTGCTGATGTTGGGTTGAGTGGGTTTGAACAGAGTGTTGTTGTTGGGCCGAGTGTGTTTGAAGGCAGTGTTGATGTTGGGGTGAGTATGTTTGAAGGGAGCGTTGATGTTGGGTTGAGTGTGAATGAAGGGAGTGTTGATGTTGGGTTGAGTGTGTTTGAAGGGGGTGTTGATGTTGGATTGAATGTGTTTGAAGGTAGTGTTGATGTTGAGCTGAGTGGGTTTGAAGGGAGTGTTGATGTTGGGCTGAGTGTGTTTGTAGGGAGTGTTGAAATTGGATTGAAATTGTTTGAAGGGAGTGTTGAAGTTGGGTGGAGAATGTTCGAAGGGTGTGTTGATGTTGGGTTGAGATTGATTGAAGGTGGTGTTGATGTTGGGTTGAGAGTGTTTGAAGGGAGTGTTGATGTTGGATTGAGTGTCTTTGAAGAGAGTTTTGATGTTGGGTTGAATGTGTTTGAAGGGAGTATTGAAGATGCATTGAATGGTTTTGAAGGGAGTGTAGATGATGGGTTGAGAGGGTTTGAAGGGAGAGTTGATGTTGGATTGACTGGGTTTGAAGGGAATGTAGAACTGGCGTTGAATGGGTTTGAAGGGAGTGTTGATTTTGGGCTGAGTGTGTTTGAAGGGAGTGTTCAAAATGGATTGAGTGTGTTTGAAGGGAGTGTTGAAGCTGGGTTGAGAATGTTCGAAGGGAGTGTTGATGTTGGGCTGAGTTTGATTGAAGGGAGTGTTGATGTTGGGTTGACAGTGTTTGAAGGGAGTGTTGATGTTGGATTGAGTGTCTTTGAAGGTAGTGTTGATGTTGGGTTGAATGTGTTTGTAGGGAGTATTGAAGTTGTGTTGAATGGGTTTGAAAGGAGTGTTGATGTTGGGTTGAGTGGGTTTGAAGTGAGTCTTGATGTTGGCTTGAGTGTGATTGAAGGGAGTATTGATGTTGGATTGAGTGTGCTTGAAGGGATTGTTGATGTTGTGTTGAGTGTGTTTGAAGGGAGTGTTGATTTTGGGTTGAGTGTGTTTTAAGGGAGTTTTGATGTTGGATTGAGTGTGTTTGAAGGGAGTGTTTATGTTGTGTTGAGTTTGCTTGGAGGGAGTGTTGAAGTTGCATTGAGTGGGGTTGAAGGGAGTGTTGATGTAGGGAACAGTACGTTAGAAGGGAGTATTGATCTTGGATTGAGTGGGATTGAAGGGATTGTTGATGTTGGATTGAGAGGGTTTGAAGGGAGTGCTGAAGTTGGGTTTGAAAGGACTGTTGATGTTGCGCTCACAGCGTTTGATGGGAGTGTTGAAGTAATGTTGAATGGGTTTGAAGGGATATTTGAAGTTGGGTTGAGTGTGTTTGAAGGGAGTGTTGATGTTGGATTGAATGCGTTTGAAGGAAATGTTGATGTTGGGCTGAGTGTGTTTGAAGGAGTGTTGATGTTGGGTTGAGTGTGATTGAAGGGAGTGTTGATGTTGTGTTGAGTGTGTTTGAAGGGATTGATGATGTTGGGTTGAGTGTGTTTGAAGGGAGTGTTGATGTTGGGCTGAGTGTGTTTGAAGGGAGTGTTGATGTTGGGTTGAGTGTGCTTGAAGGGAGTGTTGATTTTGGGTTGAGTGTGCTTGGAGGGAATGTTGAAGTTGCGTTGAGTGGGTTTGAAGGGAGTACTGAAGTTGGGTTGAAGGTGTTTGAAGAGCATGTTGATGATGGTTTGACTGTGTTTGAAGGGAGTGTTGAAGATGGTTTGTGTGAGTGTGAAGGGAGTGTTGATGATGGATTGATTGTGTTTGAAGGGAATGTTGATGTTGAGTTTGAAAGAAGTGTTGATGTTGGATTGAGTGTGTTTGAAGAGGGTGTTGATGTTGGGCTGAGTGCGTTTGATGGGAGTGTTGAAGTTGCGTTGAATGGTTTTGAAGGGAGTGCTGAAGATGGGTTGAGCGGGATTGAAGGGAGTATTGAAATTGGGTGGAGTGGGTTTGAAAGGAGTGTTGATGTTGGATTGAGTGTGTTTGAAGGGAGTGTAGATGTTGGCTTGAGTGCGTTTGAAGGGAATGTAGAAGTGGCGTTGAATGTGTTTGAAGGGAGTGTTGATGTTGGGTTGAGTGTGATTGAAGGTATTGTTGATGTTGGGTTGAGTGTATGAAGGGTGTGTTGATGTTGTGTTGAGTGTGTTTGAAGGGCGTGTTGATGTTGAGCTGAGTGGGTTTTAAAGGAGTGGAGATGTTGGGTTGAGTGTGATTGAAGGGAGTGCTGATGTTTTGTTGAGCGGGTTTGAACAGAACGTAGATGTCGGTTGAGTGTGTTTGAAGGGAGTGCTGATGTTGGGTTGAGTGGGTTTGAACAGACTGTTGTTGTTTGGCCGAGTGTGTTTGAAGGCAGTGTTGATGTTGGGTTGAGCATGTTTGAAGGGAGCGATGATGTTGGGTTGAGTGGGTTTGAAGGGAATGCTCAATTTGCGTTGAGTGTGTTTGAAGGGAGTGTTGATGTGGATTGTGTGTGATTGAAGGCAGTGTTGATAATGGGTTGAGTGGGTTTGAAGGGAGTGTTGAAGTTGGATTGAGTGGTTTGAAGGGAGTGTTGATGTTGGATTGAGTGGGTTTGAAGGAGGTGTTGAAGTTGGGTTTGAAAGGAGTGCTGATGTTGGATTGAGTGTTTTTGAAGGGAGTGTTTAAGTTTGGTTGAGCGGGATTGAAGGGAGTGTTGAAATTGGGTTGAGTGTGTTTGAAAGGAGTGTTGATGTTGGATTGAGTGTGATTGAAGGGAGTGTTGATGTTGAGCTTAGTGGGTTTGAAGGGAGTGTTGATGTTGGGTTGACTGGGTTTGAAGGGAGTGTTGATGTTGGATTGAATGGGATTGAAGGGAATGTTGATGTTGGGCTGAGTGTGTTTGAAGTGAGTGTTGAAGTTGGTTGGAGAATGTTCGAAGGGTTTGTTGATGTTGGGTTGAGTTTGATTGAAGGGAGTGTTGATTTTGGGCTGAGTGTGTTTGAAGGGAGTTTTGATGTTGGGTTGAGTGTGTTTGAAGGGAGTGTTTATGTTGGGTTGAGTTTGCTCGGAGGGAGTGTTGAAGTTGGGTTGAGTGGGGTTGAAGGGATTGTTGATGTAGGGAACAGTACGTTAGAAGGGAGTATTGCTCTTGGATTGAGTGGGATTGAAGGGATTGTTGATATTGGATTGAGTGGGTTTGAAGGGAGTGTTGAAGTTGGGTTTGAAAGGAGTGTTGATGTTGGGCTCACAGCGTTTGATGGGAGTGTTGAAGTTACGTTGAATGGGTTTGAAGGGAGATTTGAAGTTGGGTTGAGTGTGCTTGAAGGGAGTGTTGATGTTCGGTTGAGTGTGTTTGAAGGGAGTGTTGATGTTGAGCTGAGTGGGTTTGAAGGGAGTGTTGATGTTGGGTTGACTGGGTTTGAAGGGAGTGTTGATGTTGGATTGAATGGGTTTGAAGGGAATGTTGATGTTGGGCTGAGTGTGTTTGAAGGGAGTGTTGAAGTTGGGTGGAGAATGTTCGAAGGGTTTGTTGATGTTGGTTTGAGTTTGATTGAAGGGAGTGTTGATTTTGGGCTGAGTGTGTTTGAAGGGAGTTTTGATGTTGGGTTGAGTGTGTTTGAAGGGAGTGTTTATGTTGGGTTGAGTTTGCTCGGAGGGAGTGTTGAAGTTGGGTTGAGTGGGGTTGAAGGGATTGTTGATGTAGGGAACAGTACGTTAGAAGGGAGATTTGAAGTTGGGTTGAGTGGGTTTGAAGGGAGTGTTGATGTTGGATTGAATGGGTTTGAAGGGAATGTTGATGTTGGGCTGAGTGTGTTTGAAGGGAGTGTTGAAATTGGATTGAGTCTGTTTGAAGGGAGTGTTGAAGTTGGGTTGAGAATGTTCGAAGGGTGTGTTGATGTTGGGTTCAGTTTGATTGAATGGAGTGTTGATGTTGGGTTGAGAGTGTTTGAAGGGAGTGTTGATGTTGGATTGAGTGTCCTTGAAGGGTGTATTGAAGTTGCGTTGAATGGTTTTGAAGGGAGTGTTGATGTTGGGTTGAGAAAGTTTGAAGGGAGTGTTGATGTTGGATTGCATGGGTTTGAAGGAAGTGTTGATGTTAGGTTGAGTGTGTTGGAAGGGAGTGTTGATGTTGGGTTGAGTGTGTTCGAAGAGAGTGTTGATGTTGGGTGGAGTGCATTTGATGGGAGTGTTGAATTTGCGTTGAATGGGTTTGAAGGGAGTGCTGAAGTTGGGTTGAGCGTGATTGAAGGGATTATTGAAATTGGGTTGAGTGGGTTTGAAAGGAGTGTTGATGATGGATTGAGTGTGTATGAAGGGAATGTAGAACTGGCGTTGAATGGGTTTGAAGGGAGTGTGAATGTTGGGCTGAGTGTGTTTGAAGGGAGTGTTGAGATTGGATTGAGTATGTTTGAAGGGAGTGTTGAAGCTTGGTTGAGAATGTTCGAAGGGAGTGTTGATGTTGGGTTGAGTTTGATTGTCTGGAGTGTTGATGTTGGGTTGAGAGTGTTTGCAGGTAGTGTTGATGTTGGATTGAGTGTCTTTGAAGGTAGTGTTGATGTTGGGTTGAATGTGTTTGAAGGGAGTATTGAAGTTGCTTTGAATGGGTTTGAAGGGAGTGCTGATGTTGGGTTGAGTTGGTTTGAAGTGAGTGTTGATGTTGGATTGAATAGGTTAGAAGGAAGTGTTGATGTTGGGTTGAGTGTGATTGAAGGGAGTGTTGATGTTGGCTTGAGTGTTATTGAACGGAGTTTTGATGTTGGGTTGAGTGTGCTTGAAGGGAGTATTGAAGTTGTGTTGAATGGTTTTGAAGGGAGTGTTGATGCTGGGTTGAGTGGTTTTGAAGTGAGTGTTGATGTTGGATTGAATGGGTTAGAAGGAAGTGTTGATGTTGGGTTGAGTGTGCTTGAAGGGAGTGTTGATATTGGGTTGAGTGTGATTGAAGGGAGTGTTGATGTTGGCTTGAGTGAGCTTGAAGGGGTGTTGATGTTGTGTTGAGTGTGTTTGAAGGGAGCGTTGATTTTGTGTTGAGTGTGTTTGAAGGGAGTTTTGTTGTTGGGTTGAGTGTGTTTGAAGGGAGTGTTGATGTTGGTTTGAGTGTGCTTGGAGGCAGTGTTGAAGATGGGTTGACTGGGCTTGAAGGGAGTGTTGATGTGGGGAACAGTGGGTTAGAAGGCAGTATTGATCTTGGATTGAGTGGGATAATAGTGATTGTTGATGTTGGATTGAGAGTGTTTGAAGTGAGTGTTGAAGTTGGGTTTGAAAGGAGTTTTGTTTTTGGGTTCACAGCGTTTGATGGGAGTGTTGAAGTTACGTTGAACGTGTTTGAAGTGAGATTTGAAGTTGGGTTGTGTGGGTTTGAAGGGAGTGTTGATGTTGGATTGAATGGGTTTGAAGGAAATGTTGCTTTTGGGTTGAGTGTGCTAGAAGGGAGTGTTGATGTTGGGTTGAGTGTGATTGAAGGGAGTGTTGATGTTGGCTTGAGTATGATTGAAGGGAGTTTTGATGTTGGGTTGAGAGTGTTTGAAGGGAGTGTTGTTGTTGGATTGAGTGTCTTTGAAGAGAGTGTTTATGTTGGGTTGAATGTGTTTGAAGGGTGTAATGAAGTTGCGTTGAATGGTTTTGAAGGGAGTGCTGATGTTGGGTTGAATGGGTTTGATGGAAGTGTTGATGTTATGTTGAGTGTGTTGGAAGGGAGTGTTGATGTTGGGTTGAGTGTGTTCGAAGAGAGTCTTGATGTTGGGTTGAGTGCATTTGATGGGAGTGTTGAAGTTGCGTTGAATGGGTTTGAAGGGAGTGTTGAAGTTGGGTTGAGCGGGAATGAAGGGATTATTGAAATTGGGTTGAGTGGGTTTGGAAGGAGTGTTGATGTTGGATTGAGTGTGTTTGAAGGGAATGTAGAACTGGCCTTGAATGGGTTTGAAGGGAGTGTTGCTGTTGGATTGAGTGTGTTTGAAGGGAGTGTTGAAGCTGGATTGAGTGTGTTTGAAGGGAGTGTTGAAGCTGGGTTGAGAATGTTCGAAGGGAGTGTTGATGTTGGGTTGAGAGTGTTTGAAGGGAGTGTTGATGTTGGATTGAGTGTCTTTGAAGGTAGTGTTGATGTTGGGTTGAATGTGTTTGAAGGGATTATTGAAGTTGCTTTGAATGGGTTTGAAGGGAGTGTTGATGTTGGGTTGAGTTGGTTTGAAGTGAGTGTTGATGTTGGATTGAATGGGTTAGAAGGAAGTGTTGATGTTGGGTTGAGTGTGATTGAAGGGAGTGTTGATGTTGGCTTGAGTGTGATTGAACGGAGTTTTGATGTTGGGTTGAGTGTGCTTGAAGGGAGTATTGATGTTGGGTAGAGTTTTCTTGAAGGGAGTGTTGATGTTGTGTTGAGTGTGTTTGAAGGGAGTGCTGATTTTGTGTTGAGTGTGTTTGAAGGGAGTTTTGATGTTGGGTTGAGTGTGTTTGAAGGGAGTGTTTATGTTGGGTTGAGTGTGATTGAAGGGAGTGTTGATGTTGGCTTGAGTGTGATTGAAGGGAGTTTTGATGTTGGGTTGAGTGTGTTTGAAGGGAGTGTTGATTTTGTGTTGAGTGTGTTTGAAGGGAGTTTTGATGTTGGGTTGAGTGTGTTTGAAGGGAGTGTTTATGTTGGTTTGAGTGTGCTTGGAGGGAGTGTTGAAGTTGGTTTGAGTGGGCTTGAAGGGAGTGTTGAAGTAGGGAACAGTGGGTTAGAAGGGAGTATTGATCTTGGATTGAGTGGGATTGAAGGGATTGTTGATTTTGGATTAAGAGGGTTTGAAGGGAGTGTTGAAGTTGGGTTTGAAAGGAGTGTTGATGTTGGGTTCGCAGCGTTTGATGGGAGTGTTGAAGTTACGTTGAATGGGTTTGAAGGGAGATTTGAAGTTGGGTTGAGTGGGTTTCAAGGGAGTGTTGATGTTGGATTGAATGGGTTTGAAGGAAGTGTTGATGTTGGTTTGATTGTGCTTGAAGGGAGTGTTGATGTTGTGTTGAGTGTGATTGAAGGGACTGTTGATGTTGGCTTGAGTGTGATTGAAGGGAGTTTTGATGTTGTGTTGAGTGTGATTGAAGGGAGTGTTGATGTTGGTTTGGGAGTGATTGAAGTTAGTTTTAACGTTGGGTTGAGTGTGCTTGAATGGAGTGTTGATGCTGGGTTGAGTGTGCTTGAAGGGAGTGTTGATGTAGGGAACAGTGGGTTAGAAGGGAGTATTGATCTTGGATTGAGTGGGATTGAAGGGATTGCTGATGTTGGATTGAGAGGGTTTGAAGGGAGTGTTGAAGTTGGGTTTGAAAGGAGTGTTGA
Organism: Isurus oxyrinchus; assembly: GCA_026770705.1. Classification (NCBI taxonomy): domain Eukaryota; kingdom Metazoa; phylum Chordata; class Chondrichthyes; order Lamniformes; family Lamnidae; genus Isurus; species Isurus oxyrinchus. Next base: position 54,429,884 of record JANJGN010000012.1, on the reverse strand, counting down.
TGTTGGGTTCACAGCGTTTGATGGGAGTGTTGAAGTTACGTTGAATAAGTTTGAAGGGAGATTTGAGGTTGGGTTGAGTGTGCTTGAAGGGAGTGTTGATGTTGGGTGGAGTGTGATTGAAGGGAGTGTTGAAGTTGGGTTGAGAGTGTTTGAAGGGAGTGTTGATGTTGGAGTGAGTGTCTTTGAAGAGAGTGTTGATGTTGGGTTCAATGTGTTTGAAGGGTGTATTATTGTTGCGTTGAATGGTTTTGAGTGGAGTGTTGATGTTGGGTTGAGTGGGTTTGAAGGGAGTGTTGATGTTGGATTGAATGGTTTTGAAGGAAGTGTTGATGTTAGGTTGAGGGTGTTGGAAGGATGTGTTGATGTTGGTTTGAGTGCGTTTGATGGGAGTGTTGAAGTTGCGTTGAATGGGTTTGAAGGGAGTGCTGAAGTTGGGTTGAGCGGGATTGAAGTGATTATTGAAATTGGGTTGAGTGGGTATGAAAGGAGTGTTGATGTTGGATTGAGTTTGTTTGAAGGGAATGTAGAACTGGCGTTGAATGGGTTTGAAGGGAGTGTTGAAGTTGGGCTGAGTGTGTTTGAAGGGAGTGTTGAAGCTGGGTTCAGAATGTTCGAAGCGAGTGTTGATGTTGGGTTGAGTTTGATTGAAGGGAGTGTTGATGTTGGGTTGACAGTGTTTGAAGGGAGTGTTGATGTTGGATTGAGTGTCTTTGAAGGTAGTGTTAATGTTGGGTTGAATGTGTTTGAAGGGAGTATTGAAGTTGCGTTGAATAGGTTTGAAGGGAGTGTTGATGTTGGGTTGAGTAGTTTTGAAGTGAGTGTTGACGTTGTATTGAATGGGTTAGAAGGAAATGTTGATGTTGGATTGAGTGTGATTGAAGGGAGTGTTGATGTTGGCTTGAGTGTGATTGACGGGAGTTTTGATGTTGGGTTGAGTGTGCTTGAAGGGAGTGTTGATGTTTGTTGAGTGTGTTTGAAGGGTGTGTTGATTTTGTGTTGAGTGTGTCTGAAGGAGGTTTTGATGTTGGGTTGAGTGTGTTAGAAGGGAGTGTTGATATTGGGTTGAGTGTGCTTGGAGGGAGCGTTGAAGTTGGGTTGAGTGGGCTTGAAGGGAGGGTTGATGTAGGGAACAGTGGGTTAGAAGGGAGTATTGATCTTGGATTGAGTGGGTTTGAAGGAATTGTTGATGTTGGATTGAGAGGGTTTGAAGGGAGTGTTGAAGTTGGGTTTGAAAGGAGTGCTGTTTTTGGGTTCACAGTGTTTGATGGGAGTTTTGAAGTTACGTTGAATGGGTTTGAAGGGAGATTTGAAGTTGGGTTGAGTGGGTTTGAAGGGAGTGTTGATGTTGGATTGAATGGGTTTGAAGGAAGTGTTGATGTTGGGTTGAGTGTGCTTGAAGTGAGTGTTGATGTTGATTTGAGTGTGATTGAAGGGACTGTTGAAGTTGGGTTGAGAATTTTGAAGGGTGTGTTGATGTTGGGTTGAGTTTGATTGAAGGGAGTGTTGATGTTGGGTTAAGAGTGTTTGAAGGGAGTGTTGATGTTGGATTGAGTGTCTTTGAAGAGAGTGTTATGTTGGGTTGAATGTGTTTGAAGGGTGTATTGAAGTTGCGTTGAATGGTTTTGAAGGGAGTGTTGATGTTGGGTTGAGTGGGTTTGAAGGGAGTGTTGATGTTGGATTGAATGGGTTTGAAGGAAGTGTTGATGTTAGGTTGAGTGTGTTGGAAGGGAGTGTTGATTTTGGGTTGAGTGTGTTCGAAGAGAGTGTTGATGTTGGGTTGAGTGCGTTTGATGGGAGTGTTGAAGTTGCGTTGAATGGGTTTGAAGGGAGTGCTGAAGTTGGGTTGAGCAGGATTGAAGGGATTATTGAAATTGGGTTGAGTAGGTTGGAAAGGAGTGTTGATGTTAGGTTGAGTGTGTTGGAAGGGAGTGTTGATGTTGGGTTGAGTGCGTTTGATGGGAGTGTTGATGTTGCGTTGAATGGGTTTGAAGTGAGTGCTGAAGTTGGGTTGAGCGGGATTGAAGGGATAATTGAAATTGGGTTGAGTGGGTTTGAAAGGACTTTTGATGTTAGATTGAGTGTGATTGAAGTGAATGTAGAACTGGCGTTGAATGGGTTTGAAGGGAGTGTTGATGTTGGGCTGAGAGTGTTTGAAGGGAGTGTTGAAATTCGATTGAGTGTGTTTGAGGGGAGTGTTGAAGCTGGGTTGAGAATGTTCGAAGGACTGTTGATGTTGGGTTGAATTTGATTGAAGGGAGTGTTGATGTTGGGTTGAGAGTGTTTGAAGGGAGTGTTGATGTTGGATTGAGTGTCCTTGAAGGTAGTGTTGATGTTGGGTTGAGTGGGCTTGAAGGGAGGGTTGATGTAGGGAACAGTGGGTTAGAAGGGAGTATTGATCTTGGATTGAGTGGGATTGAAGGGATTGTTGATGTTGGATTGAGAGGGTTTGAAGGGAGTGTTGAAGTTGGGTTTGAAAGGAGTGTTGATGTTGGGTTCACAGCGTTTGATGGGAGTGTTGAAGTTATGTTGAATGGGTTTGAAGGGAGATTTGAAGATGGGTTGAGTTGGTTTGAAGGGAGTGTTGATGGTGGATTGAATGGGTTTGAAGGAAGTGTTGATGTTGGGTTGAGTCTGCTTGAAGGGAGTGTTGATGTTGGGTTGAGTGTGATTGAAGGGAGTGTTGAAGTTGGGTTGAGAATGTTCGAAGGGTGTGTTGATGTTGGGTTGAGTTTGATTGAAGGGAGTTTTGATGTTGGGTTGAGGGTGTTTGAAGAGAGTGTTGATGTTGGGTTGAATGTGTTTGAACTGTGTATTGAAGTGGCGTTGAATGGTTTTGAAGGGAGTGTTGATGTTGGGTTGAGTCGGTCTGAAGGGAGTGTTGATGTTGGATTGAATGGGTTTGAAGGAAGTGTTGATGTTAGGTTGAATGTGTTGGAAGGGAGTGTTGATGTTGGGTTGAGTGTGTTCTAAGAGAGTGTTGATGTTGAGTTGAGTGCGTTTGATGGGAGTGTTGACGTTGCATTGAATGGGTTTGAAGTGAGGGCTGAAGTTGGGTTGAGTGGGTTTGAAGGGATTATTGAAATTGGGTTGAGTGGGTTTGAAAAGATTGTTGATGTTGGATTGAGTGTGTTTGAATGGAATGTAGAACTGGCTTTGAATGGGTTTGAAGGGAGTGTTGATGTTGGATTGAGTGTGATTGAATGGAGTGTTGATGTTGGCTTGAGTGTGATTGAAGGGAGTTTTGATGTTGGGTTGAGTGTGCTTGAAGGGAGTGTTGATGTTGTGTTGAGTGTGTTTGAAGGGATTTTTGATGTTGTGTTGAGTGTGTTTGAAGGGGGAGTTGATGTTGGGTTGAGTATGTTTTAAGGGAGTGTTGATGTTGAGCTGAGTGGGTTTGAAGGGAGTGTAGATGTTGGACTGAATGGGTTTGAAGGGACTGTTCATGTTGGTTTGAGTGTGTTTGAAGGGATTGTTGATGTTGTGTCGAGTGTGTTTGAAGGGAGTGTTGATGTTTGGTTCAGTATGTTTTAAGGGAGTGTTGATGTTGAGCTGAGTCGTTTTGAAGGGAGTGTAGATGCTGGATTGAATGGGTTTGAAGGGACTGTTCATGTTGGTTTGAGTGTGTTTGAAGGGATTGTTGAAGTTGTGTCGAGTGTGTTTGAAGGGAGTGTTGATGTTGGGTTGAGTGTGCTTGGATGGAGTGTTGAAGTTGCGTTGAGTGGGTTTGAAGGCAGCACTGAAGTTGGGTTGAGCGGGGTTGAAGGGACTGTAGATGATGGTTTGAATGTCTTTGAAGGGAGTGTTGATGTTGGTTTGAGTGGGTGTGAAGGGAGTGTTGATGTTGGATTGAGTTTGTTTGAAGGGAGTGTTGATGTTGGCTTTGAAAGAAGTGTTGATGTTGGATTGAGTGTGTTCGAAGAGAGTGTTGATGTTGGTTTGAGTGCATTTCATGGGAGTGTTGAAGTTGTGTTGAATGGGTTTGAAGGGAGTGCTGAAGTTGGGTTGAGCGGCATTGAAGGGAGTTTTGAAATTGGGTTGAGTGGGTTTGAATGGAGTGTTGATGTTGGATTGAGTGTGTTTGAAGGGAATGTAGAAGTTTCGTTGAATGGGTTTGAAGGGAATGTTGATGTTGGGTTGAGTGTGATTAAAGGGATTGTTGATGTTGGGTTGAGTGCGTTTGAAGGGGGTGTTGATGTTGGGTTGAGCAGGTTTGAACAGAATGTAGATGTCGGTGGAGAGAGTTTTAAGGGAGTGCTGATCTTGGGTTGAGTGGGTTTGAACAGAGTGTTGTTGTTGGGCCGAGTGTGTTTGAAGGCAGTGTTGATATTGGGTTGAGCATGATTGAAGGGAGCATTGATGTTGCGTTGAGTGGGTTTGAAGGGAGTGCTGAAGTTGGGTTGAGTGTGTTTGAAGGGAGTGTTGATGTTGCATTGTGTGTGATTGAAGACAGTGTTGATAATGGGTTGAGTGGTTTTTAAGGGAGTGTTGATGTTGGATTGAGTGGGTTTGAAGGGAGTGTTGATGTTGGATTGAATGGCTTAGAAGGAAATGTTGATGTTGGGTTGAGTGTGCTTGAAGGGAGTGTTGATGTTGTGTTGAGTGTGATTGAAGGGAGTGTTAAAATTGGGTTGAGAATGTTCGAAGGGTGTGTTGATGTTGGGTTGAGTTTGATTGAAGGGAGTGTTGATGTTGGGTTAAGAGTGTTTGAAGGGAGTGTTGATGTTGGATTGAGTGTCTTTGAAGAGAGTGTTGATGTTGGGTTGAATTTGTTGGAAGGGTGTATTGAAGTTGCGTTGAATGGTTTTGAAGGGAGTGTTGATGTTGGGTTGAGTGGGTTTGAAGGGAGTGTTGATGTTGGATTGAATGGGTTTGAAGGAAGTGTTGATGTTAGGTTGAGTGTGTTGGAAGGGAGTGTTGATGTTGGGTTGAGTGTGTTCGAAGAGAGTGTTGATGTTGGGTTGAGTGCGTTTGATGGGAGTGTTGAAGTTGCGTTGAATGGGTTTGAAGGGAGTGCTGAAGTTGGGTTGAGCGGGATTGAAGGTATAATTGAAATTGGGTTGAGTGGGTTGAAAGGAGTGTTGATGTTAGGTTGAGTGTGTTGGAAGGGAGTGTTGATGTTGGGTTGAGTGCATTTGATGGGAGTGTTGATGTTGCGTTGAATCGGTTTGAAGGGAGTGCTGAAGTTGGGTTGAGCGGGATTGAAGGGATAATTGAAATTGGGTTGAGTGGGTTTGAAAGGAGTGTTGATGTTGGATTGAGTGTGTTTGAAGGGAACGTAGAACTGGCGTTGAATGTGTTTGAAGGGAGTGTTGATGTTGGGCTGAGTGTGTTTGAAGGGAGTGTTGAAGCTGGGTTGAGAATGTTCGAAGGGAGTGTTGATGTTGGGTTGAATTTGATTGAAGGGAGTGTTGATGTTGGGTTGAGAGTGTTTGAAGGGAGTGTTGATGTTGGATTGAGTGTCTTTGAAGGTCGTGTTGATGTTGGGTTGAATGTGTTTGAAGGGAGTGTTGATGTTGTGTTGAGTGTGTTTGAAGGGAGTGTTGATGTTGGGTTGAGTGTGCTTGGAGGGAGTGTTGAAGTTGGGTTGAGTGGGCTTGAAGGGAGGGTTGATGTAGGGAACAGTGGGTTAGAAGGGAGTATTGATGTTGGATTGAGTTGGATTGAAGGGATTGTTGATGTTGTATTGAGAGGGTTTGAAGGGAGTGTTGAAGTTGGGTTTGAAAGGAGTGTTGATGTTGGGTTCACAGCGTTTGATGGGAGTGTTGAAGTTACGTTTAATGGGCTTGAAGGGAGATTTGAAGATGGGTTGAGTTGGTTTGAAGGGAGTCTTGTTGCTGGATTGAATGGGTTTGAAGGGAGATTTGAAGTTGGGTTGAGTGGGGTTAAAGAGAGTGTTGATGTAGGGAACAGTGGGTTTGAAGGGAGTATTGATCTTGGATTGAGTGGGTTTGAAGGCTGTGTTGATGTTGGGTTGAGTGTGCTTGGAGGGAGTGTTGAAGTTTCGTTGAATGGGTTTGAAGGGAGTGTTGAAGTTGGGTTGTGTGGGGTTATAGGGAGTGTTGATGTAGGGAACAGTGGGTTTAAAGGAGTAATGATCTTGGATTGAGTGGGTTTGAAGGGAGTGTTGAATTTGGGTTGAGCAGGATTGAAGGGAGTGTTGAAATTGGGTTGAGTGTGGTTAAAGGGAATGTTGATGTTGGATTGAGTGTGTTTGAACGGAGTGTTGATGTTGGGTTGAGTGTGTTTGAAGGGAGTGTTGATGTTGGTTTGAGTGTGATTGAAGGGAGTGTTGATGTTGGGTTGAGTGTGATTGAAGGGAGTGTTGATGTTGGCTTGAGTGTGATTGAAGGGAGTTTTGATGTTGGGTTGAGTGTGCTTGAAGGGAGTGTTGATGTTGTGTTGAGTGTGTTTGAAGGGAGTGTTGATTTTGTGTTGAGTGTGTTTGAAGAGAGTTTTGATGTTGGGTTGAGTGTGTTTGAAGGGAGTCTTGATGTTGGGTTGAGTGTGCTTGGACGGAGTGTTGAAGTTGTGTTGAATGGGTTCGAAGGGAGTGTTGATGCTGGGTTGAGTGCTTTTGAAGTGAGTGTTGATGTTGGATTGAATGGGTTAGAAGGAATTGTTGATGTTGGGTTGAGTGTGTTTGAAGGGAGTGTTGATGTTGGCTTGAGTGTGATTGAATGGAGTTTTGATGTTGGGTTGAGTGTGTTTGAAGGGAGTGTTGATTTTGAGTTGAATGTGTTTGAAGGGAGTTTTGATGTTGGGTTGAGTGTGTTTGAAGGGAGTGTTGATGTTGGGTTGAGTGTGCTAGGAGGGAGTGTTGAAGTTGGGTTGAGTGGGGTTGAAGGGAGTGTTGATGTAGGGAGCAGTGGGTTTGAAGGGAGTATTGATCTTGGATTGAGTGGGATTGAAGGCATTGTTGATGTTGGATTGAGAGGGTTTGAAGGGAGTGTTAAAGTTGGGTTTGAAAGGAGTGTTGATCTTGGGTGCACAGCGTTTGATGGGAGTTTTGAACTTACGTTGAATGGGTTTGAAGAGAGATTTGAAGTTGGGTTGAGTCGGTTTGAAGGGAGTGTTGATGTTGGATTGAATGGGTTTGAAGGAAGAGTTGATGTTGGGTTGAGTGTGCTTGAAGGGAGTGTTGATGTTGGGTTGAGTGTGATTGAAGGGAGTTTTGATTTTGGCTTGAGTGTGATTGAAGGGAGTTTTGATGTTGTGTTGAGTGTGTTTGAAGGGAGTGTTGATGTTGGGTTGAGTGTGTTTGAAGGGATTGTTGATGTTGGGTTTAGTGTGTTTGAAGGGAGTGTTGATGTTGGGTTGAGTGTGCTTGGAGGGAGTGTTGAAATTTTGTTGAATGGGTTTGAAGGGAGTGTTGAAGTTGGGTTGAGTGGGGTTGAAGGGAGTGTTGATTTCGGGAACAGTGGGTTTGAAGGGAGTATTGATCTTGGATTGAGTGGGTTTGAAGGGATTGTTGATGTTGGATTAAGAAGGTTTGAAAGGAGTGTTAAAATTGGGTTTGAAAGGAGTGTTGATGTTGGGTTCACTGCATGTGAAGTGAGTGTTTAAGTTGCATTGAATCGGTCTGAAGGGAGTGTTGAATTTGGGTTGAGCAGGATTGAAGGGAGTGTTGAAATTGGGTTGAATGGGTTTGAAATGAGTGTTGATGTTGGATTGAGTGTGGTTGAAGGGAATGTTGATGTTGGATTGAGTGTATTTGAAGGGAGTGTTGATGTTGGGTTGAGTGTGTTTGAAGGGAGTGTTGATGTTGGGTTGCGTGTGCTTGAAGGGAGTATTGAAGTTGTGTTGAATGGGTTTGAATGGAGTGTTGATGCTGGGTTGAGTGGTTTTGAATTCAGTGTTGATGTTGGATTGAATGGGTTAGAAGGAAGTGTTGATGTTGGGTTGAGTGTGTTTGAAGGGAGTGTTGATGTTCGGTTGAGTGTAATTGAAGGGAGTGTTGATGTTAAGTTGAGTGAGTTTGAAGGGAGTGTTGATTTTGGGTTGGTTGTGTTTGAAGGGAGTTTTGATGTTGGGTTGAGTGTGTTTGAAGGGAGTCTTGATGTTGGGTTGAGTGTGCTTGGAGGGAGTGTTGATGTAGAGAACAGTGCATTAGAAGGGAGTATTGATCTTGGATTGAGTGGGATTGAAGGTACTGTTGATGTTGGATTGAGAGTGTTTGAAGGGAATGTTGAAGTTGGGTTTGAATGGAGTGTTGATGTTGGGTTCATAGCGTTTGATGGGAGTGTTGAAGTTACGTTGAATGGGTTTGAAGGGAGATTTGAAGTTGGATTGAGTCGGTTTGAAGGGAGTGATGATGTTGGATTGATGGGTTTGAAGGAAGTGTTGATGTTGGGTTGAGTGTGCTTGAAGGGAGTGTTGATGTTGAGTTGAGTGCGTTTGTTGGGAGTGTTGAAGTTGCATTGAATGGGTTTGAAGTGAGGGCTGAAGTTGGGATGAGCGGGATAGAAGGGATTATTGAAATAGGGTTGAGTGGGTTTGAAAGGAGTGTTGATGTTGGATTGAGTGTGTTTGAAGCGAAAGTAGAACTGGCTTTGAATAGGTTTGAAGGGAGTGTTGTTGTTGGGCTGAGTGTGTTTGAAGGGAGTGTTGAAATTGGATTGATTGAGTTTGAAGGGAGCGTTGAAGCTGCGTTAAGAATGTTCGAAGGGATTGTTGATGTTGGGTTGAGTTTGATTGAAGGGAGTGTTGATGTTGGATTGAGTGTCTTTGAAGGTAATGTTGATGTTGGGTTGAGTGTGCTTGAAGGGAGTATAGAAGTTGTGCTGAATTGGTTTGAAGGGAGTGTTGATGCTGGGTTGAGTGGTTTTGAAGTGAGTGTTGATGTTGGATTGAATGGGTTAGAAGGAAGTGTTGATGTTGGGTTGTGTGTGTTTGAAGGGAGTGTTGACGTTGGGTTGAGTGTGATTGAAGGGAGTGTTGAAGTTGGCTTGAGTGTGATTGAAGGGAGTTTTGATGTTGGGTTGAGTTTGCTTGAAGGGAGTTTTGATGTTGTGTTGAGTGTGTTTGAAGGGAGTGTTGATTTTGGGTTGAATGTGTTTGAAGGGAGTTTTGATGTGGGTTGCGTGTGTTTGAAGGGAGTCTTGCTGTTGGGTTGTGTGTGCTTGGAGGGAGTGTTGAAGTTGGGTTGAGTGGGCTTGAAGGGAGTGTTGATGTAGAGAACAGTGCGTTAGAAGGGAGTATTGATCTTGGATAGATTGGGATTGAAGGGATTGTTGATGTTGGATTGAGAGTGTTTGAAGGGAGTGTTGAAGTTGTGTTGAATGTGTTTGAAGGGAGTGTTGATGCTGGTTTGAGTGGTTTTGAAGTGAACGTTGAAGTTGGATTGAATGGGTTAGAAGGAAGTGTTGATTTTGGGTTGAGTGTGTTTGAAGGGATTGTTGATGTTGGATTGAGAGGGTTTGAAGGGAGTGTTGAAGTTGGGTTTGAAAGGAGTGTTGATGTTGGGTGCACAGCGTTTGATGGGAGTGTTGAAGTTACATTGAATGGGTTTGAAGGGAGATTTGAAGTTGGGTTGAGTGGGGTTAAAGAGAGTGTTGAGGTAGGGAACAGTGGGTTTGAAGGGAGTATTGATCTTGGATTGAGTGGGTTTGAAGGCTGTGTTGATGTTGGGTTGAGTGTGCTTGGAGGGAGTGCTGAAGTTTCGTTGAATGGGTTTGAAGGGAGTGTTGAAGTTGGGTTGAGTGGGGTTATAGGGAGTGTTGATGTAGGGAACAGTGGGTTTAAAGGAGTATTGATCTTGGATTGAGTGGGTTTGAAGGGAGTGTTGAATTTGGGTTGAGCAGGATTGAAGGGAGTGTTGAAATTGGGTTGAGTGTGGTTGAAGGGAATGTTGATGTTGGAGTGAGTGTGTTTGAACGGAGTGTTGATGTTGGGTTGAGTGTGTTTGAAGGGAGTGTTGATGTTGGTTTGAGTGTGATTGAAGGGAGTGTTGATGTTGGGTTGAGTGTGATTGAAGGGAGTGTTGATGTTGGCTTGAATGTGTTTGAAGAGAGTTTTGATGTTGGGTTGAGTGTGTTTGAAGGGAGTGTTGATGTTGGGTTGAGTGTGCTTTAAGGGATTGTTGAAGTTGGGTTGAGTGGGGTTGAAGGGAGTGTTGATGTAGGGAACAGTGGGTTAGAAGGGAGTTTTGATCTTGGATTGAGTGGGATTGAAGGCATTGTTGATGTTGGATTGAGAGGGTTTGAAGGGAGTGTTGAAGTTGGGTTTGAAAGGAGTGTTGATGTTGGGTGCACAGCGTTTGATGGGAGTGTTGAAGTTACATTGAATGGGTTTGAAGGGAGATTTGAAGTTGGGTTGAGTCGGTTTGAAGGGAGTGTTGATGTTGGATTGAATGGGTTTGAAGGAAGTGTTGATGTTGGGTTGAGTGTGCTTGAAGGGAGTGTTGATGTTGGGTTGAGTGTGATTGAAGGGATTTTTGATTTTGACTTGAGTGTGATTGAAGGGAGTTTTGATGTTGTGTTGAGTGTGTTTGAAGGGAGTGTTGATTTTGGGTTGAGTGTGTTTGAAGGGATTGTTGATGTTGGGTTTAGTGTGTTTGAAGGGAGTGTTGATGTTGGGTTGAGTGTGCTTGGAGGGAGTGTTGAAGTTTTGTTGAATGGGTTTGAAGGGAGTGTTGAAGTTGGGTTGAGTGGGGTTGAAGGGAGTGTTGATTTTGGGAACAGTGGGTTTGAAGGGAGTATTGATCTTGGATTGAGTGGGTTTGAAGGGATTGTTGATGTTGGGTTGAGTGTGTTTGAAGGGATTGTTGATGTTGGGTTGAGTGTGTTTGAAGGGATTGTTGATGTTGTGTTTAGTGTGTTTGAAGGGAGTGTTGATGTTGGGTTGAGTGTGCTTGGAGGGAGTGTTGAAGTTTTGTTGAATGGGTTTGAAGGGAGTGTTGAAGTTGGGTTGAGTGGGGTTGAAGGGAGTGTTGATTTAGGGAACAGTGGGTTTGAAGGGAGTATTGATCTTGGATTGAGTGGGTTTGAAGGGATTGTTGATGTTGGATTGAGAAGGTTTGAAAGGCGTGTTAAAGTTGGGTTTGAAAGGAGTGTTGATGTTGGGTTCACTGCATGTGAAGTGAGTGTTTAAGTTGCATTGAATCGGTCTGAAGGGAGTGTTGAATTTGGGTTGAGCAGGTATGAAGGGAGTGTTGAAATTGGGTTGAATGGGTTTGAAATGAGTGCTGATGTTGGATTGAGTGTGGTTGAAGGGAATGTTGATGTTGGATTGAGTGTATTTGAAGGGAGTGTTGATGTTGGGTTGAGTGTGTTTGAAGGGAGTGTTGATGTTGGGTTGCGTGTGCTTGAAGGAAGTATTGAAGTTGTGTTGAATGGGTTTGAATGGAGTGTTGATGCTGGGTTGAGTGGTTTTGAATTCAGTGTTGATGTTGGATTGAATGGGTTAGAAGGAAGTGTTGATGTTGGGTTGAGTGTGTTTGAACGGAGTATTGATGTTCGGTTGAGTGTGATTGAAGGGAGTGTTGATGTTAACTTGTTTGTATTTGAAGGGAGTGTTGATTTTGGGTTGATTGTGTTTGAAGGGAGTTTTGATGTTGGGTTGAGTGTGTTTGAAGGGAGTCTTGATGTTGGGTTGAGTGTGCTTGGAGGGAGTGTTGATGTAGAGAACAGTGCATTAGAAGGGAGTATTGATCTTGGATTGAGTGGGATTGAAGGTACTGTTGATGTTGGATTGAGAGTGTTTGAAGGGAATGTTGAAGTTGGGTTTGAAAGGAGTGTTGATGTTGGGTTCATAGCGTTTGATGGGAGTGTTGAAGTTACGTTGAATGGGTTTGAAGGGAGATTTGAAGTTGGATTGAGTCGGTTTGAAGGGAGTGTTGATGTTGGATTGAATGGGTTTGAAGGGAGTGTTGATGTTGGGTTGAGTGTGTTTGAAGGGAGTGTTGAAGTTGTGTTGAATGGGTTTGAAGGGAGTGCTGATGCTGGGTTGAGTGGTTTTGAAGTGATTGTTGATGTTGGATTGAATGGGTTAGAAGGAAGTGTTGAGGTTGGGTTATGTGTGTTTGAAGGGAGTGTTGACGTTGGGTTGAGTGTGATTGAAGGGAGTGTTGAAGTTGGCTTGAGTGTGATTGAAGGGAGTTTTGATGTTGGGTTGAGTTTGCTTGAAGGGAGTTTTGATGTTGTGTTGAGTGTGTTTGAAGGGAGTGTTGATTTTGGGTTGAATGTGTTTGAAGGGAGTTTTGATGTGGGTTGAGTGTGTTTGAAGGGAGTCTTGCTGTTGGGTTGCCTGTGCTTGGAGGGAGTGTTGAAGTTGGGTTGAGTGGGCTTGAAGGGAGTGTTGATGTAGAGAACAGTGCGTTAGAAGGGAGTATTGATCTTGGATAGATTGGGATTGAAGGGATTGTTGATGTTGGATTGAGAGTGTTTGAAGGGAGTGTTGAAGTTGTGTTGAATGTGTTTGAAGGGAGTGTTGATGCTGGTTTGAGTGGTTTTGAAGTGAACGTTGAAGTTGGATTGAATGGGTTAGAAGGAAGTGTTGATTTTGGGTTGAGTGTGTTTGAAGGGATTGTTGATGTTGGATTGAGAGGGTTTGAAGGGATTGTTGAAGTTGGGTTTGAAAGGAGTGTTGATGTTGGGTGCACAGCGTTTGATGGGAGTGTTGAAGTTACATTGAATGGGTTTGAAGGGAGATTTGAAGTTGGGTTGAGTGGGGTTAAAGAGAGTGTTGAGGTAGGGAACAGTGAGTTTGAAAGGAGTACTGATCTTGGATTGAGTGGGTTTGAAGGCTGTGTTGATGTTGGGTTGAGTGTGCTTGGAGGGAGTGTTGAAGTTTCGTTGAATGGGTTTGAAGGGAGTGTTGAAGTTGGGTTAAGTGGGGTTATAGGGAGTGTTGATGTAGGGAACAGTGGGTTTAAAGGAGTAATGATCTTGGATTGAGTGGGTTTGAAGGGAGTGTTGAATTTGGGTTGAGCAGGATTGAAGGGAGTGTTGAAATTGGGTTGAGTGTGGTTGAAGGGAATGTTGATGTTGGAGTGAGTGTGTTTGAACGGAGTGTTGATGTTGGGTTGAGTGTGTTTGAAGGGAGTGTTGATGTTGGTTTGAGTGTGATTGAAGGGAGTGTTGATGTTGGGTTGAGTGTGATTGAAGGGAGTTTTGATGTTGGGTTGAGTGTGCTTGAAGGGAGTGTTGATGTTGTGTTGAGTGTGTTTGAAGGGAGTGTTGATTTTGGGTTGAGTGTGTTTGAAGAGAGTTTTGATGTTGGGTTGAGTGTGTTTGAAGGGAGTCTTGATGTTGGGTTGAGTGTGCTTGGACGGAGTGTTGAAGTTGTGTTGAATGGGTTCGAAGGGAGTGTTGATGCTGGGTTGAGTGCTTTGAAGTGAGTGTTGATGTTGGATTGAATGGGTTAGAAGGAATTGTTGATGTTGGGTTGAGTGTGTTTGAAGGGAGTGTTGATGTTGGGTTGAGTGTGATTGAAGGGATTTTTGATTTTGACTTGAGTGTGATTGAAGGGAGTTTTGATGTTGTGTTGAGTGTGTTTGAAGGGAGTGTTGATTTTGGGTTGAGTGTGTTTGAAGGGATTGTTGATGTTGGGTTTAGTGTGTTTGAAGGGAGTGTTGATGTTGGGTTGAGTGTGCTTGGAGGGAGTGTTGAAGTTTTGTTGAATGGGTTTGAAGGGAGTGTTGAAGTTGGGTTGAGTGGGGTTGAAGGGAGTGTTGATTTTGGGAACAGTGGGTTTGAAGGGAGTATTGATCTTGGATTGAGTGGGTTTGAAGGGATTGTTGATGTTGGGTTGAGTGTGTTTGAAGGGATTGTTGATGTTGGGTTGAGTGTGTTTGAAGGGATTGTTGATGTTGTGTTTAGTGTGTTTGAAGGGAGTGTTGATGTTGGGTTGAGTGTGCTTGGAGGGAGTGTTGAAGTTTTGTTGAATGGGTTTGAAGGGAGTGTTGAAGTTGGGTTGAGTGGGGTTGAAGGGAGTGTTGATTTAGGGAACTGTGGGTTTGAAGGGAGTATTGATCTTGGATTGAGTGGGTTTGAAGGGATTGTTGATGTTGGATTGAGAAGGTTTGAAAGGCGTGTTAAAGTTGGGTTTGAAAGGAGTGCTGATGTTGGGTTCACTGCATGTGAAGTGAGTGTTTAAGTTGCATTGAATCGGTCTGAAGGGAGTGTTGAATTTGGGTTGAGCAGGTATGAAGGGAGTGTTGAAATTGGGTTGAATGGGTTTGAAATGAGTGCTGATGTTGGATTGAGTGTGGTTGAAGGGAATGTTGATGTTGGATTGAGTGTATTTGAAGGGAGTGTTGATGTTGGGTTGAGTGTGTTTGAAGGGAGTGTTGATGTTGGGTTGCGTGTGCTTGAAGGGAGTATTGAAGTTGTGTTGAATGGGTTTGAATGGAGTGTTGATGCTGGGTTGAGTGGTTTTGAATTCAGTGTTGATGTTGGATTGAATGGGTTAGAAGGAAGTGTTGATGTTGGGTTGAGTGTGTTTGAACGGAGTATTGATGTTCGGTTGAGTGTGATTGAAGGGAGTGTTGATGTTAACTTGTTTGTATTTGAAGGGAGTGTTGATTTTGGGTTGATTGTGTTTGAAGGGAGTTTTGATGTTGGGTTGAGTGTGTTTGAAGGGAGTCTTGATGTTGGGTTGAGTGTGCTTGGAGGGAGTGTTGATGTAGAGAACAGTGCATTAGAAGGGAGTATTGATCTTGGATTGAGTGGGATTGAAGGTACTGTTGATGTTGGATTGAGAGTGTTTGAAGGGAATGTTGAAGTTGGGTTTGAAAGGAGTGTTGATGTTGGGTTCATAGCGTTTGATGGGAGTGTTGAAGTTACGTTGAATGGGTTTGAAGGGAGATTTGAAGTTGGATTGAGTCGGTTTGAAGGGAGTGTTGATGTTGGATTGAATGGGTTTGAAGGGAGTGTTGATGTTGGGTTGAGTGTGTTTGAAGGGAGTGTTGAAGTTGTGTTGAATGGGTTTGAAGGGAGTGCTGATGCTGGGTTGAGTGGTTTTGAAGTGATTGTTGATGTTGGATTGAATGGGTTAGAAGGAAGTGTTGAGGTTGGGTTATGTGTGTTTGAAGGGAGTGTTGACGTTGGGTTGAGTGTGATTGAAGGGAGTGTTGAAGTTGGCTTGAGTGTGATTGAAGGGAGTTTTGATGTTGGGTTGAGTTTGCTTGAAGGGAGTTTTGATGTTGTGTTGAGTGTGTTTGAAGGGAGTGTTGATTTTGGGTTGAATGTGTTTGAAGGGAGTTTTGATGTGGGTTGAGTGTGTTTGAAGGGAGTCTTGCTGTTGGGTTGCCTGTGCTTGGAGGGAGTGTTGAAGTTGGGTTGAGTGGGCTTGAAGGGAGTGTTGATGTAGAGAACAGTGCGTTAGAAGGGAGTATTGATCTTGGATAGATTGGGATTGAAGGGATTGTTGATGTTGGATTGAGAGTGTTTGAAGGGAGTGTTGAAGTTGTGTTGAATGTGTTTGAAGGGAGTGTTGATGCTGGTTTGAGTGGTTTTGAAGTGAACGTTGAAGTTGGATTGAATGGGTTAGAAGGAAGTGTTGATTTTGGGTTGAGTGTGTTTGAAGGGATTGTTGATGTTGGATTGAGAGGGTTTGAAGGGATTGTTGAAGTTGGGTTTGAAAGGAGTGTTGATGTTGGGTGCACAGCGTTTGATGGGAGTGTTGAAGTTACATTGAATGGGTTTGAAGGGAGATTTGAAGTTGGGTTGAGTGGGGTTAAAGAGAGTGTTGAGGTAGGGAACAGTGAGTTTGAAAGGAGTACTGATCTTGGATTGAGTGGGTTTGAAGGCTGTGTTGATGTTGGGTTGAGTGTGCTTGGAGGGAGTGTTGAAGTTTCGTTGAATGGGTTTGAAGGGAGTGTTGAAGTTGGGTTAAGTGGGGTTATAGGGAGTGTTGATGTAGGGAACAGTGGGTTTAAAGGAGTAATGATCTTGGATTGAGTGGGTTTGAAGGGAGTGTTGAATTTGGGTTGAGCAGGATTGAAGGGAGTGTTGAAATTGGGTTGAGTGTGGTTGAAGGGAATGTTGATGTTGGAGTGAGTGTGTTTGAACGGAGTGTTGATGTTGGGTTGAGTGTGTTTGAAGGGAGTGTTGATGTTGGTTTGAGTGTGATTGAAGGGAGTGTTGATGTTGGGTTGAGTGTGATTGAAGGGAGTTTTGATGTTGGGTTGAGTGTGCTTGAAGGGAGTGTTGATGTTGTGTTGAGTGTGTTTGAAGGGAGTGTTGATTTTGGGTTGAGTGTGTTTGAAGAGAGTTTTGATGTTGGGTTGAGTGTGTTTGAAGGGAGTCTTGATGTTGGGTTGAGTGTGCTTGGACGGAGTGTTGAAGTTGTGTTGAATGGGTTCGAAGGGAGTGTTGATGCTGGGTTGAGTGCTTTGAAGTGAGTGTTGATGTTGGATTGAATGGGTTAGAAGGAATTGTTGATGTTGGGTTGAGTGTGTTTGAAGGGAGTGTTGATGTTGGGTTGAGTGTGATTGAAGGGATTTTTGATTTTGACTTGAGTGTGATTGAAGGGAGTTTTGATGTTGTGTTGAGTGTGTTTGAAGGGAGTGTTGATTTTGGGTTGAGTGTGTTTGAAGGGATTGTTGATGTTGGGTTTAGTGTGTTTGAAGGGAGTGTTGATGTTGGGTTGAGTGTGCTTGGAGGGAGTGTTGAAGTTTTGTTGAATGGGTTTGAAGGGAGTGTTGAAGTTGGGTTGAGTGGGGTTGAAGGGAGTGTTGATTTAGGGAACAGTGGGTTTGAAGGGAGTATTGATCTTGGATTGAGTGGGTTTGAAGGGATTTTTGATGTTGGGTTGAGTGTGTTTGAAGGGATTGTTGATGTTGGGTTGAGTGTGTTTGAAGGGATTGTTGATGTTGTGTTTAGTGTGTTTGAAGGGAGTGTTGATGTTGGGTTGAGTGTGCTTGGAGGGAGTGTTGAAGTTTTGTTGAATGGGTTTGAAGGGAGTGTTGAAGTTGGGTTGAGTGGGGTTGAAGGGAGTGTTGATTTAGGGAACAGTGGGTTTGAAGGGAGTATTGATCTTGGATTGAGTGGGTTTGAAGGGATTGTTGATGTTGGATTGAGAAGGTTTGAAAGGCGTGTTAAAGTTGGGTTTGAAAGGAGTGTTGATGTTGGGTTCACTGCATGTGAAGTGAGTGTTTAAGTTGCATTGAATCGGTCTGAAGGGAGTGTTGAATTTGGGTTGAGCAGGATTGAAGGGAGTGTTGAAATTGGGTTGAATGGGTTTGAAATGAGTGCTGATGTTGGATTGAGTGTGGTTGAAGGGAATGTTGATGTTGGATTGAGTGTATTTGAAGGGAGTGTTGATGTTGGGTTGAGTGTGTTTGAAGGGAGTGTTGATGTTGGGTTGCGTGTGCTTGAAGGGAGTATTGAAGTTGTGTTGAATGGGTTTGAATGGAGTGTTGATGCTGGGTTGAGTGGTTTTGAATTCAGTGTTGATGTTGGATTGAATGGGTTAGAAGGAAGTGTTGATGTTGGGTTGAGTGTGTTTGAACGGAGTGTTGATGTTCGGTTGAGTGTGATTGAAGGGACTGTTGATGTTAACTTGTTTGTATTTGAAGGGAGTGTTGATTTTGGGTTGATTGTGTTTGAAGGGAGTTTTGATGTTGGGTTGAGTGTGTTTGAAGGGAGTCTTGATGTTGGGTTGAGTGTGCTTGGAGGGAGTGTTGATGTAGAGAACAGTGCATTAGAAGGGAGTATTGATCTTGGATTGAGTGGGATTGAAGGTACTGTTGATGTTGGATTGAGAGTGTTTGAAGGGAATGTTGAAGTTGGGTTTGAAAGGAGTGTTGATGTTGGGTTCATAGCGTTTGATGGGAGTGTTGAAGTTACGTTGAATGGGTTTGAAGGGAGATTTGAAGTTGGATTGAGTCGGTTTGAAGGGAGTGTTGATGTTGGATTGAATGGGTTTGAAGGGAGTGTTGATGTTGGGTTGAGTGTGTTTGAAGGGAGTGTTGAAGTTGTGTTGAATGGGTTTGAAGGGAGTGCTGATGCTGGGTTGAGTGGTTTTGAAGTGATTGTTGATGTTGGATTGAATGGGTTAGAAGGAAGTGTTGAGGTTGGGTTATGTGTGTTTGAAGGGAGTGTTGACGTTGGGTTGAGTGTGATTGAAGGGAGTGTTGAAGTTGGCTTGAGTGTGATTGAAGGGAGTTTTGATGTTGGGTTGAGTTTGCTTGAAGGGAGTTTTGATGTTGTGTTGAGTGTGTTTGAAGGGAGTGTTGATTTTGGGTTGAATGTGTTTGAAGGGAGTTTTGATGTGGGTTGAGTGTGTTTGAAGGGAGTCTTGCTGTTGGGTTGCCTGTGCTTGGAGGGAGTGTTGAAGTTGGGTTGAGTGGGCTTGAACGGAGTGTTGATGTAGAGAACAGTGCGTTAGAAGGGAGTATTGATCTTGGATAGATTGGGATTGAAGGGATTGTTGATGTTGGATTGAGAGTGTTTGAAGGGAGTGTTGAAGTTGTGTTGAATGTGTTTGAAGGGAGTGTTGATGCTGGTTTGAGTGGTTTTGAAGTGAACGTTGAAGTTGGATTGAATGGGTTAGAAGGAAGTGTTGATTTTGGGTTGAGTGTGTTTGAAGGGATTGTTGATGTTGGATTGAGAGGGTTTGAAGGGATTGTTGAAGTTGGGTTTGAAAGGAGTGTTGATGTTGGGTGCACAGCGTTTGATGGGAGTGTTGAAGTTACATTGAATGGGTTTGAAGGGAGATTTGAAGTTGGGTTGAGTGGGGTTAAAGAGAGTGTTGAGGTAGGGAACAGTGGGTTTGAAAGGAGTACTGATCTTGGATTGAGTGGGTTTGAAGGCTGTGTTGATGTTGGGTTGAGTGTGCTTGGAGGGAGTGTTGAAGTTTCGTTGAATGGGTTTGAAGGGAGTGTTGAAGTTGGGTTAAGTGGGGTTATAGGGAGTGTTGATGTAGGGAACAGTGGGTTTAAAGGAGTAATGATCTTGGATTGAGTGGGTTTGAAGGGAGTGTTGAATTTGGGTTGAGCAGGATTGAAGGGAGTGTTGAAATTGGGTTGAGTGTGGTTGAAGGGAATGTTGATGTTGGAGTGAGTGTGTTTGAACGGAGTGTTGATGTTGGGTTGAGTGTGTTTGAAGGGAGTGTTGATGTTGGTTTGAGTGTGATTGAAGGGAGTGTTGATGTTGGGTTGAGTGTGATTGAAGGGAGTTTTGATGTTGGGTTGAGTGTGCTTGAAGGGAGTGTTGATGTTGTGTTGAGTGTGTTTGAAGAGAGTGTTGATTTTGGGTTGAGTGTGTTTGAAGAGAGTTTTGATGTTGGGTTGAGTGTGTTTGAAGGGAGTCTTGATGTTGGGTTGAGTGTGCTTGGACGGAGTGTTGAAGTTGTGTTGAATGGGTTCGAAGGGAGTGTTGATGCTGGGTTGAGTGCTTTTGAAGTGAGTGTTGATGTTGGATTGAATGGGTTAGAAGGAATTGTTGATGTTGGGTTGAGTGTGTTTGAAGGGAGTGTTGATGTTGGCTTGAGTGTGATTGAATGGAGTTTTGATGTTGGGTTGAGTGTGTTTGAAGGGAGTGTTGATTTTGAGTTGAATGTGTTTGAAGGGAGTTTTGATGTTGGGTTGAGTGTGTTTGAAGGGAGTGTTGATGTTGGGTTGAGTGTGCTTTAAGGGATTGTTGAAGTTGGGTTGAGTGGGGTTAAAGGGAGTGTTGATGTAGGGAACAGTGGGTTAGAAGGGAGTATTGATCTTGGATTGAGTGGGATTGAAGGCATTGTTGATGTTGGATTGAGAGGGTTTGAAGGGATTGTTGAAGTTGGGTTTGAAAGGAGTGTTGATGTTGGGTGCACAGCGTTTGATGGGAGTGTTGAAGTTACATTGAATGGGTTTGAAGGGAGATTTGAAGTTGGGTTGAGTCGGTTTGAAGGGAGTGTTGATGTTGGATTGAATGGGTTTGAAGGAAGTGTTGATGTTGGGTTGAGTGTGCTTGAAGAGAGTGTTGATGTTGGGTTGAGTGTGATTGAAGGGAGTTTTGATTTTGGCTTGAGTGTGATTGAAGGGAGTTTTGATGTTGTGTTGAGTGTGATTGAAGGGAGTGTTGATGTTGGGTTGAGTGTGTTTGAAGGGATTGTTGATGTTGGGTTTAGTGTGTTTGAAGGGAGTGTTGATGTTGGGTTGAGTGTGCTTGGAGGGAGTGTTGAAGTTTTGTTGAATAGGTTTGAAGGGAGTGTTGAAGTTGGTTTGAGTGGGGTTGAAGGGAGTGTTGATTTAGGGAACAGTGGGTTTGAAGGGAGTATTGATCTTGGATTGAGTGGGTTTGAAGGGATTGTTGATGTTGGGTTGAGTGTGTTTGAAGGGATTGTTGATGTTGGGTTGAGTGTCTTTGAAGGGATTGTTGATGTTGGGTTTAGTGTGTTTGAAGGGAGTGTTGATGTTGGGTTGAGTGTGCTTGGAGGGAGTGTTGAAGTTTTGTTGAATGGGTTTGAAGGGAGTGTTGAAGTTGGGTTGAGTGGGGTTGAAGGTAGTGTTGATTTAGGGAACAGTAGGTTTGAAGGGAGTTTTGATGTTGGGTTGAGTGTTTTTGAAGGGAGTCTTGATCTTGGGTTGAGTGTGCTTGGAGGGATTGTTGAAGCTGGGTTGAGTGGGCTTGAAGGGAGTGTTAATGTAGAGAACAGTGCGTTAGAAGTGTGTATTTATCTTGGATTGAGTGGGATTGAAGGGATTGTTGATGTTGGATTGAGAGGGTTTGAAGGGAGTGTTGAAGTTGGTTTTGAAAGTCGTGTTGATGTTGGGTTCATAGCGTTTGATGGGAGTGTTGAAGTTACGTTGAATGGGTTTGAAGGGAGATTTGAAGTTGGGTTGAGTCGGTTTGAAGGGAGTGTTGATGTTGGATTGAATGGGTTTGAAGGAAGTGTTGAATTTGGGTTGAGCAGGAATGAAGGGAGTGTTGAAATTGGGTTGAGTGGGTTTGAAAGGAGTGTTTATGTTGGATTGAGTGTGGTTGAAGAGAATGTTGATGTTGGATTGAGTGTGTTTGAAGGGAGTGTTGATGTTGGGTTGAGTGTGTTTGAAGGGAGTGTTGAAGTTGTGTTGAATGGGTTTGAAGGGAGTGCTGATGCTGGGTTGAGTGGTTTTGAAGTGATTGTTGATGTTGGATTGAATGGGTTAGAAGGAAGTGTTGATGTTGGGTTGAGTATGCTTGAAGGGAGTGTTGATGTTGAGTTGAGTGCGTTTGATGGGAGTGTTGAAGTTGCATTGAATGGGTTTGAAGTGAGGGCTGAAGTTGGGATGAGCGGGATAGAAGGGATTATTGAAATAGGGTTGAGTGGGTTTGAAAGGAGTGTTGATGTTGGATTGAGTGTGTTTGAAGGGAAAGTAGAACTGGCTTTGAATAGGTTTGAAGGGAGTGTTGTTGTTGGGCTGAGTGTGTTTGAAGGGAGTGTTGAAATTGGATTGAGTGAGTTTGAAGGGAGCGTTGAAGCTGCGTTAAGAATGTTCGAAGGGATTGTTGATGTTGGGTTGAGTTTGATTGAAGGGAGTGTTGATGTTGGGTTGAGAGTGTTTGAAGGGAGTGTTGATGTTGGATTGAGTGTCTTTGAAGGTAGTGTTGATGTTGGGTTGAGTGTGCTTGAAGGGAGTATAGAAGTTGTGCTGAATTGGTTTGAAGGGAGTGTTGATGCTGGGTTGAGTGGTTTTGAAGTGAGTGTTGATGTTGGATTGAATGGGTTAGAAGGAAGTGTTGATGTTGGGTTGTGTGTGTTTGAAGGGAGTGTTGACGTTGGGTTGAGTGTGATTGAAGGGAGTGTTGAAGTTGGCTTGAGTGTGATTGAAGGGAGTTTTGATGTTGGGTTGAGTTTGCTTGAAGGGAGTTTTGATGTTGTGTTCAGTGTGTTTGAAGGGAGTGTTGATTTTGGGTTGAATGTGTTTGAAGGGAGTTTTGATGTGGGTTGAGTGTGTTTGAAGGGAGTCTTGCTGTTGTGTTGCGTGTGCTTGGAGGGAGTGTTGAAGTTGGGTTGAGTGGGCTTGAAGGGAGTGTTGATGTTGGCTTGCGTGTGATTGAAGGGAGTTTTGATGTTGGGTTGAGTGTGTTTGAAGGGAGTGTTGGTGTTGTGTTGAGTGTGTTTGAAGGGAGTGTTGATTTTGGGTTGAGTGTGTTTGAAGGGAGTTTTGATGTTGGGTTGAGTGTTTTTGAAGGGAGTCTTGATCTTGGGTTGAGTGTGCTTGGAGGGAGTGTTGAAGCTGGGTTGAGTGGGCTTGAAGGGAGTGTTGATGTAGAGAACAGTGCATTAGAAGGGAGTATTGATCTTGGATTGAGTGGGATTGAAGGGATTGTTGATTTTGGATTGAGAGGGTTTGAAGCGAGTGTTGAAGTTGGGTTGGAAAGGTGTGTTGATGTTGGGTTCATAGCGTGTGATGGGAGTGTTGAAGTTACGTTGAATGGGTTTGAAGGGAGATTTGAAGTTGGGTTGAGTCGGTTTGAAGGGAGTGTTGATGTTGGATTGAATGGGTTTGAAGGAAGTGTTGAATTTGGGTTGAGCAGGAATGAAGGGAGTGTTGAAATTGGGTTGAGTGGGTTTGAAAGGAGTGTTTATGTTGGATTGAGTGTGGTTGAAGAGAATGTTGATGTTGGATTGAGTGTGTTTGAAGGGAGTGTTGATGTTGGGTTGAGTGTGTTTGAAGGGAGTGTTGAAGTTGTGTTGAATGGGTTTGAAGGGAGTGCTGATGCTGGGTTGAGTGGTTTTGAAGTGATTGTTGATGTTGGATTGAATGGGTTAGAAGGAAGTGTTGATGTTGGGTTGAGTGTGCTTGAAGGGAGTGTTGATGTTGAGTTGAGTGCGTTTGATGGGAGTGTTGAAGTTGCATTGAATGGGTTTGAAGTGAGGGCTGAAGTTGGGATGAGCGGGATAGAAGGGATTATTGAAATAGGGTTGAGTGGGTTTGAAAGGAGTGTTGATGTTGGATTGAGTGTGTTTGAAGGGAAAGTAGAACTGGCTTTGAATAGGTTTGAAGGGAGTGTTGTTGTTGGGCTGAGTGTGTTTGAAGGGAGTGTTGAAATTGGATTGAGTGAGTTTGAAGGGAGCGTTGAAGCTGCGTTAAGAATGTTCGAAGGGATTGTTGATGTTGGGTTGAGTTTGATTGAAGGGAGTGTTGATGTTGGGTTGAGAGTGTTTGAAGGGAGTGTTGATGTTGGATTGAGTGTCTTTGAAGGTAGTGTTGATGTTGGGTTGAGTGTGCTTGAAGGGAGTATAGAAGTTGTGCTGAATTGGTTTGAAGGGAGTGTTGATGCTGGGTTGAGTGGTTTTGAAGTGAGTGTTGATGTTGGATTGAATGGGTTAGAAGGAAGTGTTGATGTTGGGTTGTGTGTGTTTGAAGGGAGTGTTGACGTTGGGTTGAGTGTGATTGAAGGGAGTGTTGAAGTTGGCTTGAGTGTGATTGAAGGGAGTTTTGATGTTGGGTTGAGTTTGCTTGAAGGGAGTTTTGATGTTGTGTTCAGTGTGTTTGAAGGGAGTGTTGATTTTGGGTTGAATGTGTTTGAAGGGAGTTTTGATGTGGGTTGAGTGTGTTTGAAGGGAGTCTTGCTGTTGTGTTGCGTGTGCTTGGAGGGAGTGTTGAAGTTGGGTTGAGTGGGCTTGAAGGGAGTGTTGATGTTGGCTTGCGTGTGATTGAAGGGAGTTTTGATGTTGGGTTGAGTGTGTTTGAAGGGAGTGTTGGTATTGTGTTGAGTGTGTTTGAAGGGAGTGTTGATTTTGGGTTGAGTGTGTTTGAAGGGAGTTTTGATGTTGGGTTGAGTGTTTTTGAAGGGAGTCTTGATCTTGGGTTGTGTGTGCTTGGAGGGAGTGTTGAAGCTGGGTTGAGTGGGCTTGAAGGGAGTGTTAATGTAGAGAACAGTGCGTTAGAAGTGTGTATTTATCTTGGATTGAGTGGGATTGAAGGGATTGTTGATGTTGGATTGAGAGGGTTTGAAGGGAGTGTTGAAGTTGGTTTTGAAAGTCGTGTTGATGTTGGGTTCATAGCGTTTGATGGGAGTGTTGAAGTTACGTTGAATGGGTTTGAAGGGAGATTTCAAGTTGGGTTGAGTCGGTTTGAAGGGAGTGTTGATGTTGGATTGAATGGGTTTGAAGGAAGAGGTGAATTTGGGTTGAGCAGGAATGAAGGGAGTGTTGAAATTGGGTTGAGTGGGTTTGAAAGGAGTGTTTATGTTGGATTGAGTGTGGTTGAAGAGAATGTTGATGTTGGATTGAGTGTGTTTGAAGGGAGTGTTGATGTTGGGTTGAGTGTGTTTGAAGGGAGTGTTGAAGTTGTGTTGAATGGGTTTGAAGGGAGTGCTGATGCTGGGTTGAGTGGTTTTGAAGTGATTGTTGATGTTGGATTGAATGGGTAAGAAGGAATTTTTGAAGTTGGGTTGAGTGGGGTTAAAGGGAGTGTTGATGTAGGGAAAAGTGGGTTTGAAGGGAGTATTTATCTTGGATTGAGTGTGTTTGAAGGGTTTGTTGATGTTGGATTGAGAGGGTTTGAAAGGAGTGTTGATGTTGGGTTCACTGCATGTGATGTGAGTGTTTAAGTTGCATTGAATCGGTCTGAAGTGAGTGTTGAATTTGGTTTGTGCAGGATTGAAGGGAGTGTTGAAATTGGGTTGAGTGTATTTGAAGGGAGTATTGAAGTTGTGTTGAATGGGTTTGAAGGGATTGTTGATGCTGGGTTGAGTGGTTTTGAAGTGAGTGTTGATGTTGGATTGAATGGGTTAGAAGGAAGTGTTAATGTTGGGTTGAGTGTGATTGAAGGGAGTGTTGATGTTGGCTTGAGTGTGATTGAAGGGAGTTTTGATGTTGGGTTGAGTGTGCTTGAAGGGAGGGTTGATGTTGTGTTGAGTGTTTTTGAAGGGAGTGTTGATTTTGGGTTGAGTGTGTTTGAAGAGAGGTTTGATGTTGGGTTGAGTGTGTTTGAAGGGAGTCTTAATGTTGGGTTGAGTGTGCTTGGAGGGAGTGTTGAAGTTGGGTTGAGTGGGCTTGGATGGACTGTTGAAGTTGCGTTGAGTGGGTTTGAAGGGAGTGTTGATGTTGGGTTGAGTGGGTTTGAAGTGAGTGTTGATGTTGGATTGAATGGGTTAGAACGAAGTGTTGATGTTGTTTTGAGTGTGATTGAAGGGAGTGTTGATGTTGGCTAGAGTGAGATTCAACGGTTTTTTGATGTTGGGTTGAGTGTGCTGGAAGGGAGTATTGAAGGTGTGTTGAATGGGTTTGAAGGGAGTGTTGATGCTGGGTTGAGTGGTTTTGAAGTGAGTGTTGATGTTGGATTGAATGGGTTAGAAGGAAGTGTTGATGCTGGGTTGAGTGTGTTTGAAGGGAGTTTTGATGTTGGCTTGAGTGTGATTGAAGGGAGTTTTGATGTTGGGTTGAGTGTTCTTGAAGGGAGTGTTGATGTTGTGTTGAGAGTGTTTGAAGGGAGTGTTGATTTTCAGTTGAATGTGTTTGAAGCAAGTTTTGATGTTGGGTTGAGTGTGTTTGAAGGGAGTGTTGATGTTGGGTTGAGTGTTCTACGAGGGAGTGTTGAAGTTGGGTTGCGTGGGGTTGAAGGGAGTGTTGATGTAGGGAACAATGGGTTAGAAGGGAGTATTGAACTTGGATTGAGTGGGATTGAAGGCATTGTTGATGTTGGATTGAGAGGGTTTGAAGGGAGTGTTGAAGTTGGGTTTGAAAGGAGTGTTGATGTTGGGTGCACAGCGTTTGATGGGTGTGTTGAAGTTACATTGAATGGGTTTGAAGGGAGATTTGAAGTTGGGTTGAGTGGGGTTAGAGGGAGTGTTGATGTAGGGAACAGTGGGTTTGAAGGGAGTATTGATCTTGGATTGAGTGGGTTTGAAGGCTGTGTTGATGTTGGGTTGAGTGTGCTTGGAGGGAGTGTTGAACTTTTGTTGAATGGGTTTGAAGGGAGTGTTGAAGTTCGGTTGAGTGGGGTTAAAGGGAGTGTTGATGTAGGGAACAGTGGGTTTGAAGGGAGTATTGATCTTGCATTGAGTGGGATTGAAGGGATTGTTGATGTGGGATTGAGAGGTTTTGAAAGGAGTGTTGAAGTTGGGTTTGAAAGGAGTGTTGATGTCGGGTTCATTGCATTTGATGTGAGTGTTTAAGTTGCATTGAATCGGTCTGAAGGGAGTGTTGAATTTGGGTTGAGCAGGATTGAAGGGAGTGTTGAAATTGGGTTGAGTGGGTTTGAAAGGAGTGTTTATGTTGGATTGAGTGTGGTTGAAGAGAATGTTGATGTTGGATTGAGTGTGTTTGAAGGGAGTGTTGATGTTGGGTTGAGTGTGTTTGAAGGGAGTGTTGATGTTGGGTTGAGTGTGCTTGAAGGGAGTATTGAAGTTGTGTTGAATGGGATTGAAGGGAGTGTTGATGCTGGGTTTAGTGGTATTGAAGTGAGTGTTGATGTTGCATAGAATGTGTTTGAAGGGAGTGTTGATGTTGGGTTGAGTGTGATTGAAGGGAGTGTTGATGTTGGCTTGAGTGTGATTGAAGGGAGTGTTGATGTTGGCTTGAGTGTGATTGAAGGGAGTTTTGATGTTGGGTTGAGTGTGCTTGAAGGGAGTGTTGGTGTTGTGTTGAGTTTGTTTGAAGGGAGTGTTGATTTTGGGTTGAGTGTGTTTGATTGGAGTTTTGATGTTGGGTTGAGTGTGTTTGAAGGTAGTCTTGATGTTGGGTTGAGTGTGTTTGGAGGGAGTCTTGATGTTGGGTTGAGTGTGCTTGGACAGAGTGTTGAAGTTGGGTTGAGTGGGCTTGAAGTGAGTGTTGATGTAGAGAACAGTGCATTAGAAGGGAGTATTGATCTTGGATTGAGTGGGATTGAAGGGATTGTTGATTTTGGATTGAGAGGGTTTGAAGCGAGTGTTGAAGTTGGGTTGGAAAGGTGTGTTGATGTTGGGTTCATAGCGTGTGATGGGAGTGTTGAAGTTACGTTGAATGGGTTTGAAGGGAGATTTGAAGTTGGGTTGAGTCGGTTTGAAGCGAGTGTTGAAGTTGGGTTTGAAAGGTGTGTTGATGTTGGGTTCATAGCGTGTGATGGGAGTGTTGAAGTTACGTTGAATGGGTTTGAAAGGAGTGTTGAAGTTGGGTTTGAAAGGAGTGTTGATGTTGGTTTCACTGCATTTGATGTGAGTGTTTAAGTTGCATTGAATCGGTCTGAAGGGAGTTTTGAATTTGGGTTGAACACGATTGAAGGGAGTCTTGAAATTGGGTTGAGTGGGTTTGAAAGGAGTGTTGATGTTGGATTGAGTGTGGTTGAAGCGAATGTTGATGTTGGATTGATTGTATTTGAAGGGAGTGTTGATGTTGGTTTGAGTGTGATTGAAGGGAGTGTTGATGTTGGCTTGAGTGTGATTGAACGGAGTTTTGATGTTGGGTTGAGTGTGCTTGAAGGGAGTATTGAAGTTGTATTGAATGTGTTTGAAGGGAGTGTTGATGCTGGGTTTAGTGGTTTTGAAGTGAGTGTTGATGTTGGATTGAATGGGTTAGAAGGAATTGTTGATGTTGGGTTGAGTGTGTTTGAAGGGAGTTTTGATGTTGGGTTGAGTGTTCTTCAAGGGAGTGTTGATGTTGTGTTGAGTGTGTTTGAAGGGAGTGTTGATTTTCAGTTGAATGTGTTTGAAGCAAGTTTTGATGTTGGGTTGAGTGTGTTTGAAGGGAGTGTTGATGTTGGTTTGAGTGTGTTTGAAGGGAGTGTTGATGTTGGGTTGAGTGGGTTTGAAGGGCGTGTTGATGTTGGATTGAATGGGTTTGAAGGGACTGTTCATGTTGGGTTGAATGCATTTGAAAGGAGTGTTGATGTTGGGTTGAGTGTGTTTGAAGGGAGTTTTAATGTTGGGTTGAGTGTGTTTGAACTGAGTGTTGATGTTGGTTAGAGTGTGTTTGAAGGGAGTGATGATGTTGTTTTGACTGTGCTTGGATGGAGAGTTGAAGTTGCGTTGAGTGGTTTTGAAGGGAGTGTTGATGTTGGGTTGAGTGGGTTTGAAGTGAGTGTTGATGTTGGATTGAATGGGTTAGAACGATTTGTTGATGTTGGTTTGAGTGTGATTGAAGGGAGTGTTGATGTTGGCTTGAGTGAGATTGAACGGAGTTTTGATGTTGGGTTGAGTGTGCTGGAAGGGAGTATTGAAGTTATGTTGAATGGGTTTGAAGGGAGTGTTGATGCTGTGTTGAGTGGTTTTGAAGTGAGTGTTGATGTTGGATTGAATGGGTTAGAAGGAAGTGTTGATGTTGGGTTGAGTGTGTTTGAAGGGAGTGTTGATGTTGGCTTGAGTGTGATTGAAGGGAGTGTTGATGTTGGATTGAGTGTGGTTGAAAGGAATGTTGATGTTGTGTTGAGTGTGTTTGAAGGGAGTGTTGATTTTGAGTTGAATGTGTTTGAAGGGAGTGTTGATGTTGGGTTGAGTGTGCTTGGAGGGAGTGTTGATGTTGGGTTGAGTGTGATTGAAGGGAGTGTTGATGTTGGCTTGAGTGTGATTGAAGGGAGTTTTGATGTTGGGTTGAGTTTGCTTGAAGGGAGGGTTGATGTTGTGTTGAGTGTTTTTGAAGGGAGTGTTGATTTTGGGTTGAGTGTGTTTGAAGGGAGTCTTAATGTTGGGTTGAGTGTGCTTGGAGGGAGTGTTGAAGTTGGGTTGAGTGGGCTTGGATGGACTGTTGAAGTTGCGTTGAGTGGGTTTGAAGGGAGTGTTGATGTTGGGTTGAGTGGGTTTGAAGTGAGTGTTGATGTTGGATTGAATGGGTTAGAACGAAGTGTTGATGTTGTTTTGAGTGTGATTGAAGGGAGTGTTGATGTTGGCTAGAGTGAGATTCAACGGTTTTTTGATGTTGGGTTGAGTTTGCTGGAAGGGAGTATTGAAGGTGTGTTGAATGGGTTTGAAGGGAGTGTTGATGCTGGGTTGAGTGGTTTTGAAGTGAGTGTTGATGTTGGATTGAATGGGTTAGAAGGAAGTGTTGATGTTGGGTTGAGTGTGTTTGAAGGGAGTGTTGATGTTGGCTTGAGTGTGATTGAAGGAAGTTTTGATGTTGGGTTGAGTGTTCTTGAAGGGAGTGTTGATGTTATGTTGAGTGTGTTTGAAGGGAGTGTTGATTTTCAGTTGAATGTGTTTGAAGCAAGTTTTGATGTTGGGTTGAGTGTGTTTGAAGGGAGTGTTGATGTTGGGTTGAGTGTTCTTGGAGGGAGTGTTGAAGTTGGGTTGAGTGGGGTTGAAGGGAGTGTTGATGTAGGGAACAATGGGTTAGAAGGGAGTATTGATCTTGGATTGAGTGGGATTGAAGGCATTGTTGATGTTGGATTGAGAGGGTTTGAAGGGAGTGTTGAAGTTGGGTTTGAAAGGAGTGTTGATGTTGGGTGCACAGCGTTTGATGGGAGTGTTGAAGTTACATTGAATGGGTTTGAAGGGAGATTTGAAGTTGGGTTGAGTGGGGTTAAAGGGAGTGTTGATGTAGGGAACAGTGGGTTTGAAGGGAGTATTGATCTTGGATTGAGTGGGTTTGAAGGCTGTGTTGATGTTGGGTTGAGTGTGCTTGGAGGGAGAGTTGAAGTTTCGTTGAATGGGTTTGAAGGGAGTGTTGAAGTTCGGTTGAGTGGGGTTAAAGGGAGTGTTGATTTAGGGAACAGTGGGTTTGAAGGGAGTATTGATCTTGCATTGAGTGGGATTGAAGGGATTGTTGATGTGGGATTGAGAGGTTTTGAAAGGAGTGTTGAAGTTGGGTTTGAAAGGAGTGTTGATGTCGGGTTCACTGCATTTGATGTGAGTGTTTAAGTTGCATTGAATCGGTCTGAAGGGAGTGTTGAATTTGGGTTGAGCAGGATTGAAGGGAGTGTTGAAATTGGGTTGAGTGGGTTTGAAAGGAGTGTTGATGTTGGGTTGAGTGTGTTTGAAGGGAGTGTTGATGTTGGGTTGAGTGTGCTTGAAGGGAGTATTGAAGTTGTGTTGAATGGGATTGAAGGGAGTGTTGATGCTGGGTTTAGTGGTATTGAAGTGAGTGTTGATGTTGCATAGAATGTGTTTGAAGGGAGTGTTGATGTTGGGTTGAGTGTGATTGAAGGGAGTGTTGATGTTGGCTTGAGTGTGATTGAAGGGAGTTTTGATGTTGGGTTGAGTGTGCTTGAAGGGAGTGTTGGTGTTGTGTTGAGTTTGTTTGAAGGGAGTGTTGATTTTGGGTTGAGTGTGTTTGATTGGAGTTTTGATGTTGGGTTGAGTGTGTTTGAAGGTAGTCTTGATGTTGGGTTGAGTGTGTTTGGAGGGAGTCTTGATGTTGGGTTGAGTGTGCTTGGACAGAGTGTTGAAGTTGGGTTGAGTGGGCTTGAAGTGAGTGTTGATGTAGAGAACAGTGCATTAGAAGGGAGTATTGATCTTGGATTGAGTGGGATTGAAGGGATTGTTGATTTTGGATTGAGAGGGTTTGAAGCGAGTGTTGAAGTTGGGTTGGAAAGGTGTGTTGATGTTGGGTTCATAGCGTGTGATGGGAGTGTTGAAGTTACGTTGAATGGGTTTGAAGGGAGATTTGAAGTTGGGTTGAGTCGGTTTGAAGCGAGTGTTGAAGTTGGGTTTGAAAGGTGTGTTGATGTTGGGTTCATAGCGTGTGATGGGAGTGTTGAAGTTACGTTGAATGGGTTTGAAAGGAGTGTTGAAGTTGGGTTTGAAAGGAGTGTTGATGTTGGTTTCACTGCATTTGATGTGAGTGTTTAAGTTGCATTGAATCGGTCTGAAGGGAGTGTTGAATTTGGGTTGAACACGATTGAAGGGAGTCTTGAAATTGGGTTGAGTGGGTTTGAAAGGAGTGTTGATGTTGGATTGAGTGTGGTTGAAGCGAATGTTGATGTTGGATTGATTGTATTTGAAGGGAGTGTTGATGTTGCTTTGAGTGTGATCGAAGGGAGTGTTGATGTTGGCTTGAGTGTGATTGAACGGAGTTTTGATGTTGGGTTGAGTGTGCTTGAAGGGAGTATTGAAGTTGTATTGAATGGGTTTGAAGGGAGTGTTGATGCTGGGTTTAGTGGTTTTGAAGTGAGTGTTGATGTTGGATTGAATGGGTTAGAAGGAATTGTTGATGTTGGGTTGAGTGTGTTTGAAGGGAGTTTTGATGTTGGGTTGAGTGTTCTTCAAGGGAGTGTTGATGTTGTGTTGAGTGTGTTTGAAGGGAGTGTTGATTTTCAGTTGAATGTGTTTGAAGCAAGTTTTGATGTTGGGTTGAGTGTGTTTGAAGGGAGTGTTGATGTTGGTTTGAGTGTGTTTGAAGGGAGTGTTGATGTTGGGTTGAGTGGGTTTGAAGGGCGTGTTGATGTTGGATTGAATGGGTTTGAAGGGACTGTTCATGTTGGGTTGAATGCATTTGAAAGGAGTGTTGATGTTGGGTTGAGTGTGTTTGAAGGGAGTTTTAATGTTGGGTTGAGTGTGTTTGAACTGAGTGTTGATGTTGGTTAGAGTGTGTTTGAAGGGAGTGATGATGTTGTTTTGACTGTGCTTGGATGGAGAGTTGAAGTTGCGTTGAGTGGTTTTGAAGGGAGTGTTGATGTTGGGTTGAGTGGGTTTGAAGTGAGTGTTGATGTTGGATTGAATGGGTTAGAATGATTTGTTGATGTTGGTTTGAGTGTGATTGAAGGGAGTGTTGATGTTGGCTTGAGTGAGATTGAACGGAGTTTTGATGTTGGGTTGAGTGTGCTGGAAGGGAGTATTGAAGTTCTGTTGAATGGGTTTGAAGGGAGTGTTGATGCTGGGTTGAGTGGTTTTGAAGTGAGTGTTGATGTTGGATTGAATGGGTTAGAAGGAAGTGTTGATGTTGGGTTGAGTGTGTTTGAAGGGAGTGCTGATGTTGGCTTGAGTGTGATTGAAGGGAGTGTTGATGTTGGCTTGAGTGTGATTGAACGGAGTTTTGATGTTGGGTTGAGTGTGCTTGAAGGGAGTATTGAAGTTGTATTGAATGGGTTTGAAGGGAGTGTTGATGCTGGGTTTAGTGGTTTTGAAGTGAGTGTTGATGTTGGATTGAATGGGTTAGAAGGAATTGTTGATGTTGGGTTGAGTGTGTTTGAAGGGAGTTTTGATGTTGGGTTGAGTGTTCTTCAAGGGAGTGTTGATGTTGTGTTGAGTGTGTTTGAAGGGAGTGTTGATTTTCAGTTGAATGTGTTTGAAGCAAGTTTTGATGTTGGGTTGAGTGTGTTTGAAGGGAGTGTTGATGTTGGTTTGAGTGTGTTTGAAGGGAGTGTTGATGTTGGGTTGAGTGGGTTTGAAGGGCGTGTTGATGTTGGATTGAATGGGTTTGTAGGGACTGTTCATGTTGGGTTGAATGCATTTGAAAGGAGTATTGATGTTGGGTTGAGTGTGTTTCAAGGGAGTTTTAATGTTGGGTTGAGTGTGTTTGAACTGAGTGTTGATGTTGGTTAGAGTGTGTTTGAAGGGAGTGATGATGTTGTTTTGACTGTGCTTGGATGGAGAGTTGAAGTTGCGTTGAGTGGTTTTGAAGGGAGTGTTGATGTTGGGTTGAGTGGGTTTGAAGTGAGTGTTGATGTTGGATTGAATGGGTTAGAACGATTTGTTGATGTTGGTTTGAGTGTGATTGAAGGGAGTGTTGATGTTGGCTTGAGTGTGATTGAAGAGAGTGTTGATGTTGGATTGAGTGTGGTTGAAGGGAATGTTGATGTTGTGTTGAGTGTGTTTGAAGGGAGTGTTGATTTTGAGTTGAATGTGTTTGAAGGGAGTGTTGATGTTGGGTTGAGTGTGCTTGGAGGGAGTGTTGATGTTGGGTTGAGTGTGATTGAAGGGAGTGTTGATGTTGGCTTGAGTGTGATTGAAGGGAGTTTTGATGTTGGGTTGAGTTTGCTTGAAGGGAGGGTTGATGTTGTGTTGAGTGTTTTTGAAGGGAGTGTTGATTTTGGGTTGAGTGTGTTTGAAGGGAGTCTTAATGTTGGGTTGAGTGTGCTTGGAGGGAGTGTTGAAGTTGGGTTGAGTGGGCTTGGATGGACTGTTGAAGTTGCGTTGAGTGGGTTTGAAGGGAGTGTTGATGTTGGGTTGAGTGGGTTTGAAGTGAGTGTTGATGTTGGATTGAATGGGTTAGAACGAAGTGTTGATGTTGTTTTGAGTGTGATTGAAGGGAGTGTTGATGTTGGCTAGAGTGAGATTCAACGGTTTTTTGATGTTGGGTTGAGTTTGCTGGAAGGGAGTATTGAAGGTGTGTTGAATGGGTTTGAAGGGAGTGTTGATGCTGGGTTGAGTGGTTTTGAAGTGAGTGTTGATGTTGGATTGAATGGGTTAGAAGGAAGTGTTGATGTTGGGTTGAGTGTGTTTGAAGGGAGTGTTGATGTTGGCTTGAGTGTGATTGAAGGGAGTTTTGATGTTGGGTTGAGTGTTCTTGAAGGGAGTGTTGATGTTGTGTTGAGTGTGTTTGAAGGGAGTGTTGATTTTCAGTTGAATGTGTTTGAAGCAAGTTTTGATGTTGGGTTGAGTGTGTTTGAAGGGAGTGTTGATGTTGGGTTGAGTGTTCTTGGAGGGAGAGTTGAAGTTTCGTTGAATGGGTTTGAAGGGAGTGTTGAAGTTCGGTTGAGTGGGGTTAAAGGGAGTGTTGATTTAGGGAACAGTGGGTTTGAAGGGAGTATTGATCTTGCATTGAGTGGGATTGAAGGGATTGTTGATGTGGGATTGAGAGGTTTTGAAAGGAGTGTTGAAGTTGGGTTTGAAAGGAGTGTTGATGTCGGGTTCACTGCATTTGATGTGAGTGTTTAAGTTGCATTGAATCGGTCTGAAGGGAGTGTTGAATTTGGGTTGAGCAGGATTGAAGGGAGTGTTGAAATTGGGTTGAGTGGGTTTGAAAGGAGTGTTGATGTTGGGTTGAGTGTGTTTGAAGGGAGTGTTGATGTTGGGTTGAGTGTGCTTGAAGGGAGTATTGAAGTTGTGTTGAATGGGATTGAAGGGAGTGTTGATGCTGGGTTTAGTGGTATTGAAGTGAGTGTTGATGTTGCATAGAATGTGTTTGAAGGGAGTGTTGATGTTGGGTTGAGTGTGATTGAAGGGAGTGTTGATGTTGGCTTGAGTGTGATTGAAGGGAGTTTTGATGTTGGGTTGAGTGTGCTTGAAGGGAGTGTTGGTGTTGTGTTGAGTTTGTTTGAAGGGAGTGTTGATTTTGGGTTGAGTGTGTTTGATTGGAGTTTTGATGTTGGGTTGAGTGTGTTTGAAGGTAGTCTTGATGTTGGGTTGAGTGTGTTTGGAGGGAGTCTTGATGTTGGGTTGAGTGTGCTTGGACAGAGTGTTGAAGTTGGGTTGAGTGGGCTTGAAGTGAGTGTTGATGTAGAGAACAGTGCATTAGAAGGGAGTATTGATCTTGGATTGAGTGGGATTGAAGGGATTGTTGATTTTGGATTGAGAGGGTTTGAAGCGAGTGTTGAAGTTGGGTTGGAAAGGTGTGTTGATGTTGGGTTCATAGCGTGTGATGGGAGTGTTGAAGTTACGTTGAATGGGTTTGAAAGGAGTGTTGAAGTTGGGTTTGAAAGGAGTGTTGATGTTGGTTTCACTGCATTTGATGTGAGTGTTTAAGTTGCATTGAATCGGTCTGAAGGGAGTGTTGAATTTGGGTTGAACACGATTGAAGGGAGTCTTGAAATTGGGTTGAGTGGGTTTGAAAGGAGTGTTGATGTTGGATTGAGTGTGGTTGAAGCGAATGTTGATGTTGGATTGATTGTATTTGAAGGGAGTGTTGATGTTGCTTTGAGTGTGATCGAAGGGAGTGTTGATGTTGGCTTGAGTGTGATTGAACGGAGTTTTGATGTTGGGTTGAGTGTGCTTGAAGGGAGTATTGAAGTTGTATTGAATGGGTTTGAAGGGAGTGTTGATGCTGGGTTTAGTGGTTTTGAAGTGAGTGTTGATGTTGGATTGAATGGGTTAGAAGGAATTGTTGATGTTGGGTTGAGTGTGTTTGAAGGGAGTTTTGATGTTGGGTTGAGTGTTCTTCAAGGGAGTGTTGATGTTGTGTTGAGTGTGTTTGAAGGGAGTGTTGATTTTCAGTTGAATGTGTTTGAAGCAAGTTTTGATGTTGGGTTGAGTGTGTTTGAAGGGAGTGTTGATGTTGGTTTGAGTGTGTTTGAAGGGAGTGTTGATGTTGGGTTGAGTGGGTTTGAAGGGCGTGTTGATGTTGGATTGAATGGGTTTGAAGGGACTGTTCATGTTGGGTTGAATGCATTTGAAAGGAGTGTTGATGTTGGGTTGAGTGTGTTTGAAGGGAGTTTTAATGTTGGGTTGAGTGTGTTTGAACTGAGTGTTGATGTTGGTTAGAGTGTGTTTGAAGGGAGTGATGATGTTGTTTTGACTGTGCTTGGATGGAGAGTTGAAGTTGCGTTGAGTGGTTTTGAAGGGAGTGTTGATGTTGGGTTGAGTGGGTTTGAAGTGAGTGTTGATGTTGGATTGAATGGGTTAGAATGATTTGTTGATGTTGGTTTGAGTGTGATTGAAGGGAGTGTTGATGTTGGCTTGAGTGAGATTGAACGGAGTTTTGATGTTGGGTTGAGTGTGCTGGAAGGGAGTATTGAAGTTCTGTTGAATGGGTTTGAAGGGAGTGTTGATGCTGGGTTGAGTGGTTTTGAAGTGAGTGTTGATGTTGGATTGAATGGGTTAGAAGGAAGTGTTGATGTTGGGTTGAGTGTGTTTGAAGGGAGTGCTGATGTTGGCTTGAGTGTGATTGAAGGGAGTGTTGATGTTGGCTTGAGTGTGATTGAACGGAGTTTTGATGTTGGGTTGAGTGTGCTTGAAGGGAGTATTGAAGTTGTATTGAATGGGTTTGAAGGGAGTGTTGATGCTGGGTTTAGTGGTTTTGAAGTGAGTGTTGATGTTGGATTGAATGGGTTAGAAGGAATTGTTGATGTTGGGTTGAGTGTGTTTGAAGGGAGTTTTGATGTTGGGTTGAGTGTTCTTCAAGGGAGTGTTGATGTTGTGTTGAGTGTGTTTGAAGGGAGTGTTGATTTTCAGTTGAATGTGTTTGAAGCAAGTTTTGATGTTGGGTTGAGTGTGTTTGAAGGGAGTGTTGATGTTGGTTTGAGTGTGTTTGAAGGGAGTGTTGATGTTGGGTTGAGTGGGTTTGAAGGGCGTGTTGATGTTGGATTGAATGGGTTTGAAGGGACTGTTCATGTTGGGTTGAATGCATTTGAAAGGAGTGTTGATGTTGGGTTGAGTGTGTTTGAAGGGAGTTTTAATGTTGGGTTGAGTGTGTTTGAACTGAGTGTTGATGTTGGTTAGAGTGTGTTTGAAGGGAGTGATGATGTTGTTTTGACTGTGCTTGGATGGAGAGTTGAAGTTGCGTTGAGTGGTTTTGAAGGGAGTGTTGATGTTGGGTTGAGTGGGTTTGAAGTGAGTGTTGATGTTGGATTGAATGGGTTAGAACGATTTGTTGATGTTGGTTTGAGTGTGATTGAAGGGAGTGTTGATGTTGGCTTGAGTGTGATTGAAGAGAGTGTTGATGTTGGATTGAGTGTGGTTGAAGGGAATGTTGATGTTGTGTTGAGTGTGTTTGAAGGGAGTGTTGATTTTGAGTTGAATGTGTTTGAAGGGAGTGTTGATGTTGGGTTGAGTGTGCTTGGAGGGAGTGTTGATGTTGGGTTGAGTGTGATTGAAGGGAGTGTTGATGTTGGCTTGAGTGTGATTGAAGGGAGTTTTGATGTTGGGTTGAGTTTGCTTGAAGGGAGGGTTGATGTTGTGTTGAGTGTTTTTGAAGGGAGTGTTGATTTTGGGTTGAGTGTGTTT
Organism: Isurus oxyrinchus; assembly: GCA_026770705.1. Lineage (NCBI taxonomy): Eukaryota > Metazoa > Chordata > Chondrichthyes > Lamniformes > Lamnidae > Isurus > Isurus oxyrinchus. Next base: position 54,393,240 of record JANJGN010000012.1, on the reverse strand, counting down.
GAAGGGAGTCTTAATGTTGGGTTGAGTGTGCTTGGAGGGAGTGTTGAAGTTGGGTTGAGTGGGCTTGGATGGACTGTTGAAGTTGCGTTGAGTGGGTTTGAAGGGAGTGTTGATGTTGGGTTGAGTGGGTTTGAAGTGAGTGTTGATGTTGGATTGAATGGGTTAGAACGAAGTGTTGATGTTGTTTTGAGTGTGATTGAAGGGAGTGTTGATGTTGGCTAGAGTGAGATTCAACGGTTTTTTGATGTTGGGTTGAGTTTGCTGGAAGGGAGTATTGAAGGTGTGTTGAATGGGTTTGAAGGGAGTGTTGATGCTGGGTTGAGTGGTTTTGAAGTGAGTGTTGATGTTGGATTGAATGGGTTAGAAGGAAGTGTTGATGTTGGGTTGAGTGTGTTTGAAGGGAGTGTCGATGTTGGCTTGAGTGTGATTGAAGGGAGTTTTGATGTTGGGTTGAGTGTTCTTGAAGGGAGTGTTGATGTTGTGTTGAGTGTGTTTGAAGGGAGTGTTGATTTTCAGTTGAATGTGTTTGAAGCAAGTTTTGATGTTGGGTTGAGTGTGTTTGAAGGGAGTGTTGATGTTGGGTTGAGTGTTCTTGGAGGGAGTGTTGAAGTTGGGTTGAGTGGGGTTGAAGGGAGTGTTGATGTAGGGAACAATGGGTTAGAAGGGAGTATTGATCTTGGATTGAGTGGGATTGAAGGCATTGTTGATGTTGGATTGAGAGGGTTTGAAGGGAGTGTTGAAGTTGGGTTTGAAAGGAGTGTTGATGTTGGGTGCACAGCGTTTGATGGGAGTGTTGAAGTTACATTGAATGGGTTTGAAGGGAGATTTGAAGTTGGGTTGAGTGGGGTTAAAGGGAGTGTTGATGTAGGGAACAGTGGGTTTGAAGGGAGTATTGATCTTGGATTGAGTGGGTTTGAAGGCTGTGTTGATGTTGGGTTGAGTGTGCTTGGAGGGAGAGTTGAAGTTTCGTTGAATGGGTTTGAAGGGAGTGTTGAAGTTCGGTTGAGTGGGGTTAAAGGGAGTGTTGATGTAGGGAACAGTGGGTTTTGAAGGGAGTATTGATCTTGCATTGAGTGGGATTGAAGGGATTGTTGATGTGGGATTGAGAGGTTTTGAAAGGAGTGTTGAAGTTGGGTTTGAAAGGAGTGTTGATGTCGGGTTCACTGCATTTGATGTGAGTGTTTAAGTTGCATTGAATCGGTCTGAAGGGAGTGTTGAATTTGGGTTGAGCAGGATTAAAGGGAGTGTTGAAATTGGGTTGAGTGGGTTTGAAAGGAGTGTTGATGTTGGGTTGAGTGTGTTTGAAGGGAGTGTTGATGTTGGGTTGAGTGTGCTTGAAGGGAGTATTGAAGTTGTGTTGAATGGGATTGAAGGGAGTGTTGATGCTGGGTTTAGTGGTATTGAAGTGAGTGTTGATGTTGCATAGAATGTGTTTGAAGGGAGTGTTGATGTTGGGTTGAGTGTGATTGAAGGGAGTGTTGATGTTGGCTTGAGTGTGATTGAAGGGAGTTTTGATGTTGGGTTGAGTGTGCTTGAAGGGAGTGTTGGTGTTGTGTTGAGTTTGTTTGAAGGGAGTGTTGATTTTGGGTTTAGTGTGTTTGATTGGAGTTTTGATGTTGGGTTGAGTGTGTTTGAAGGTAGTCTTGATGTTGGGTTGAGTGTGTTTGGAGGGAGTCTTGATGTTGGGTTGAGTGTGCTTGGACAGAGTGTTGAAGTTGGGTTGAGTGGGCTTGAAGTGAGTGTTGATGTGGAGAACAGTGCATTAGAAGGGAGTATTGATCTTGGATTGAGTGGGATTGAAGGGATTGTTGATTTTGGATTGAGAGGGTTTGAAGCGAGTGTTGAAGTTGGGTTGGAAAGGTGTGTTGATGTTGGGTTCATAGCGTGTGATGGGAGTGTTGAAGTTACGTTGAATGGGTTTGAAGGGAGATTTGAAGTTGGGTTGAGTCGGTTTGAAGCGAGTGTTGAAGTTGGGTTTGAAAGGTGTGTTGATGTTGGGTTCATAGCGTGTGATGGGAGTGTTGAAGTTACGTTGAATGGGTTTGAAAGGAGTGTTGAAGTTGGGTTTGAAAGGAGTGTTGATGTTGGTTTCACTGCATTTGATGTGAGTGTTTAAGTTGCATTGAATCGGTCTGAAGGGAGTGTTGAATTTGGGTTGAACACGATTGAAGGGAGTCTTGAAATTGGGTTGAGTGGGTTTGAAAGGAGTGTTGATGTTGGATTGAGTGTGGTTGAAGCGAATGTTGATGTTGGATTGATTGTATTTGAAGGGAGTGTTGATGTTGCTTTGAGTGTGATCGAAGGGAGTGTTGATGTTGGCTTGAGTGTGATTGAACGGAGTTTTGATGTTGGGTTGAGTGTGCTTGAAGGGAGTATTGAAGTTGTATTGAATGGGTTTGAAGGGAGTGTTGATGCTGGGTTTAGTGGTTTTGAAGTGAGTGTTGATGTTGGATTGAATGGGTTAGAAGGAATTGTTGATGTTGGGTTGAGTGTGTTTGAAGGGAGTTTTGATGTTGGGTTGAGTGTTCTTCAAGGGAGTGTTGATGTTGTGTTGAGTGTGTTTGAAGGGAGTGTTGATTTTCAGTTGAATGTGTTTGAAGCAAGTTTTGATGTTGGGTTGAGTGTGTTTGAAGGGAGTGTTGATGTTGGTTTGAGTGTGTTTGAAGGGAGTGTTGATGTTGGGTTGAGTGGGTTTGAAGGGCGTGTTGATGTTGGATTGAATGGGTTTGAAGGGACTGTTCATGTTGGGTTGAATGCATTTGAAAGGAGTGTTGATGTTGGGTTGAGTGTGTTTGAAGGGAGTTTTAATGTTGGGTTGAGTGTGTTTGAACTGAGTGTTGATGTTGGTTAGAGTGTGTTTGAAGGGAGTGATGATGTTGTTTTGACTGTGCTTGGATGGAGAGTTGAAGTTGCGTTGAGTGGTTTTGAAGGGAGTGTTGATGTTGGGTTGAGTGGGTTTGAAGTGAGTGTTGATGTTGGATTGAATGGGTTAGAATGATTTGTTGATGTTGGTTTGAGTGTGATTGAAGGGAGTGTTGATGTTGGCTTGAGTGAGATTGAACGGAGTTTTGATGTTGGGTTGAGTGTGCTGGAAGGGAGTATTGAAGTTATGTTGAATGGGTTTGAAGGGAGTGTTGATGCTGGGTTGAGTGGTTTTGAAGTGAGTGTTGATGTTGGATTGAATGGGTTAGAAGGAAGTGTTGATGTTGGGTTGAGTGTGTTTGAAGGGAGTGCTGATGTTGGCTTGAGTGTGATTGAAGGGAGTGTTGATGTTGGATTGAGTGTGGTTGAAGGGAATGTTGATGTTGTGTTGAGTGTGTTTGAAGGGAGTGTTGATTTTGAGTTGAATGTGTTTGAAGGGAGTGTTGATGTTGGGTTGAGTGTGCTTGGAGGGAGTGTTGAAGTTGGGTTGAGTGGGGTTGAAGGGAGTGTTGATGTAGGGAACAGTGGGTCAGAAGGGAGTATTGATCTTGGATTGAGTGGGATTGAAGGGATTGTTGATGTTGGATTGAGAGGGTTTGAAGGCAGTGTTGAAGTTGGGTTGAAAGCAGTGTTGATGTTGGGTGCGCAGCGTTTGATGGGAGTGTTGAAGTTACATTGAATGGGTTTGAAGGGAGTATTGATCTTGGATTGAGTGGGTTTGAAGGCTGTGTTGATGTTGTGTTGAATGTGCTGGGAGGGAGTGTTGAAGTTTCGTTGAATGGGATTGAAGGGAGTGTTGAAGTTGGGTTGAGTGGGCTTAAAGGGAATGTTGATGTAGGGAACAGTGTGTTTGAAGGGAGTATTGATCTTGGATTGAGTGGGTTTGAAGGGATTGTTGATGTTGGATTGAGAGGTTTTGAAAGGAGTATTGAAGTTGGGTTTGAAAGGAGTGTTGATGTTGGGTTCACTGCATTTGATGTGAGTGTTTAAGTTGCATTGAATCGGTCTGAAGGGAGTGTTGAATTTTAGTTGAGCAGGATTGAAGGGAGTCTTGAAATTGGGTTGAGTGGGTTTGAAAGGAGTGTTGATGTTGGATTGAGTGCGGTTGAAGGGAATGTTGATGTTGGATTGAGTGTATTTGAAGGGAGTGTTGATGTTGGGTTGAGTGTGTTTGAAGGGAGTGTTGATGTCGGGTTGAGTGTGCTTGAAGGGAGTATTGAAGTTGTGTTGAATGGGATTGAAGGGAGTGTTGATGCTGGGTTGAGTGGTTTTGAAGTGAGTGTTTAAGTTGGATTGAATGGGTAAGAAGGAAGTGTTGATGTTGGGTTGAGTGTGTTTGAAGGGAGTGTTGATGTTGGGTTGAGTGTGATTGAAGGGAATGTTGATGTTGGCTTGAGTGTGATTGAAGGGAGTTTTGATGTTGGGTTGAGTGTGCTTGAAGGGAGTGTTGGTGTTGTGTTGAGTGTGTTTGAAGGGAGTGTTGATTTTGGGTTGAGTGTGTTTGAATGGAGTTTTGATGTTAGGTTGAGTGTGTTTGAAGGGAGTCTTGATGTTGGGTTGAGTGTGCTTGCAGGGAGTTTTGAAGTTGGGTTGAGTGGGCTTGAAGGGAGTGTTGCTGTAGAGAACAGTGCGTTAGAAGGGATTATTTATCTTGGATTGAGTCGGATTGAAGGGATTGTTGATGTTGGATTGAGAGGGTTTGAAGGGAGTGTTGAAGTTGGGTTTGAAAGGAGTGCTGATGTTGGGTTCATAGCGTTTGATGGGAGTGTTGAAGTTATGTTGAATGGGTTTGAAGGGAGATTTGAAGTTGGGTTGAGTCGGTTTGAAGGCTGTGTTGATGTTGGATTGAATGGGTTTGAAGGAAGTGTTGATGTTGGGTTGATTGTGCTTGAAGGGAGTGTTGATGTTGGGTTGAGTGTGATTGAAGGGAGTTTTGATCTTGGGTTGAGTGTGCATGAAGGGAGTGTTGATGTTGTGTTGAGTGTGTTTGATGGGAGTGTTGATGCTGAGTTGAATGTGTTTGAAGGGAGTGTTGATGTTGGGTTGAGTGTGCTTGGAGGGAGTGTTGAAGTTGGGTTGAGTGGGGTTGAAGGGAGTGTTGATGTAGGGAACAGTGGGTTAGAAGGGAGTATTGATCTTGGATTGCATGGGATTGAAGGGATTGTTGATGTTGGATTGAGAGCATTTGAAGGAAGTGTTGAAGTTGGGTTTGAAAGGTGTGTTGAAGTTGGGTTTGAAAGGAGTGTTGATGTTGGGTTCACTGCATTTGATGTGAGTGTTTAATTTGCATTGAATCTGTCTGAAGGGAGTGTTGAATTAGGATTGAAAGGAGTGTTGACATTGGGTTGAGTGGGTTTGAAAGGAGTGTTGATATTGGATTGAGTGTGGTTGAAGGGAATGTTGATGTTGGATTGAGTGTATTTGAAGGGAGTGTTGATGTTGGGTTGAGTGTGTTTGAAGGGAGTGTTGATGTTGGGTTGAGTGTGCTTGAAGGGAGTATTGAAGTTGTGATGAATGGGATTGAAGGGAGTGTTGATGCTGTGTTGAGTGGTTTTGAAGTGAGTGTTGATGTTGGATTGAATGGGTTAGAAGGAAGTGTTGATGTTTGGTTGACTGTGCTTGGAGGGAGATTTGAAGTTGGGTTGAGTGGGCTTGAAGGGAGTGTTGCTGTAGAGAACAGTGCGTTAGAAGGGAGTATTTATCTTGGATTGAGTGGGATTGAATGGATTTTTGATGTTGGATTGAGAAGGTTTGAAGGGAGTGTTGAAGTTGGGTTTGAAAGGAGTGTTGATGTTGGGTTCATAGTGTTTGTGGGAGTGGTGAAGTTACGTTGAATGGGTTTGAAGGGAGATTGGAAGTTGGGTTGAGTCGGTTTGAAGGGAGTGTTGATGTTGGAATGAATGGGATTGAAGGAAGTGTTGATGTTGGGTTGAGTGTGCTTGAAGGGAGTGCTGATGTTGAGTTGAGTGCGTTTGATGCGAGTGTTGAAGTTGCATTGAATGGGTTTGAAGTGAGGGCTGAAGTTGGGTTGAGCGGGATTGAAGGGATTATTGAAATTGGGTTGAGTGGGTTTGAAAGGAGTCTTGATGTTGGATTGAGTGTGTTTGAAGGGAAAGTAGAACTGGCTTTGAATGGGCTTGAAGGGAGTGTTGATGTTGGGCTGAATGTGTTTGAAGGGATTGTTGATGTTGGATTGAGTGCGTTTGAAGGGAGCGTTGAAGCTGCGTTGAGAATGTTCGAAGGGAGTGTTGATGTTGGGTTGAGTTTGATTGAAGGGAGTGTTGATGTTGGGTTGAGAGTGTTTGAAGGGAGTGTTGATGTTGGATTGAGTGTCTTTGAAGGTAGTGTTGATGTTGGGTTGAGTGTGCTTGAAGGGAGTATTGAAGTTGTGTTGAATGGGTTTGAAGGGAGTGTTGATGCTGGGTTGAGTGGTTTTGAAGCGAGTGTTGATGTTGGATTGAATGGGTTAGAAGGAAGTGTTGATGTTGGGTTGAGTGTGTTTGTAGGGAGTGTTGATGTTGGATTGAGTGTGATTGAAGGGAGTGTTGATGTTGGCTTGAGTGTGATTGAAGGGAGTTTTGATGTTGGGTTGAGTGTGCTTGAAGGGAGTGTTGATGTGTTGAGTGTGTTTGAAGGGAGTGTTGATGTTGGGTTGAGTGTGTTTGAAGGGAGTGTTGATGTTGGGTTGAGTGTGCTTGGAAGGAGTGTTGAAGTTGGGTTGAGTGGGCTTGAAGGGAGTGTTGATGTAGAGAACAGTGCGTTTGAAGGTAGTATTGATCTTGGATTGAGTGGGATTGAAGGGTTTGTTGATGTTGGATTGAATGGGTTTGAAGGGATTGTTGAATTTGGGTTTGAAAGGACTGTTGATGTTAGATTGAGTGCGTTTGAAGGGAGTGTTGAAGTTGCGTTGAATGCGTTTGAAGGGAGTGTTAAAGTTGGGTTGAGCAGGATTGAAAAGATTGTTGAAATTGGCTTGAGTGTGTTTGAAAGGATTGTTGATGTTGGATTCAGTGTGTTTGACGGGTTTGTTGATGTTGGCTTGAGAGTGTTTGAATGGAGAGCAGAATTTGCGTAGAATGGGTTTGAAGGGAGTGTTAATGTTGGGTCGCGTGTGATTGAAGGGAACGTTGTTGTTGGGTTGAGTCTGTTTGAAGGGAGTGTTTATGTTGCGTTGAGAATGTTCAAAGGGATTGCTGATGTTGGGCTGAATTTGATTGAAGGGAGAGTTGATTTTGGGTTGAGTGTGTTTGAAAGAGGTGCTGATGTAGGGTTGAGTGTGTTCGATGGTAGTTTTGATGTTGGGTTGAGTGCATTTGAAAGGAGTGTTGATGTTGGGCTGAGCTTGATTGAAGTGAGTGTTGATGTTGGGTTGAGTGTGTTTGAAGGGAGTGTTGATGTTGGGTTGAGTGTGTTTGAAGGAAGTGTTGATTTTGGTTTGAGTGGGTTTGAAGGGAGTGCTGAAGTTGGGTTGAGTGTGTTTGAAGGGAGTGTTGATGTTGGATTGTGTGTGATTGAAGGCAGCGTTGATAATGGGTTGAGTGATTTTGAAGGGAGTGTTGAAGTTGGATTGAGAGGGTTTGAAGGGAGTGTTGATGTTGGATTGAGTGTTTTTGAAGGGAGTGCAGATGTTGGGTTGAGTGCATTTGATGGGAGTGTTGAAGTTGCGTTGAATGGGTTTGAAGGGAGTGTTGTAGTTCGGTGGAGCGGGATTGAAGGGAGTGTTGCAATTGGGTTGAATGGGTTTGAAAGGAGTGTTGATGTTGGATTGAGTGGGTTTGATGTGAATGCTGATGTTTGGTTGAATGTGTTTGAAGGGATTGTTGATGTTGGTTTGAGTGGGTTTGAAAGGAATGTTCATGTTGGTTTGAGTGTGATTGAAGTGATTGTTGATGTTGGGTTGAGTGTATTTGAAGGGAGTGTTGATGTTGGGTTGATTGTAATTGAAGGGACTTTGATGTTGGGTTGAGTATACTTGAAGGGAGTATTGTTGGGTTGAGTGTGTTTGAAGGGATTGTTGATGTTGGGATGAGTGTGTTTGAATGGAGTGATGATGATGGGTTGAGTGTATTTGAAGGGACTGTTGGTGTTGGGTTGAGGGGGTTTGAAGGGAGTGTTGAAGTTGGGTTGAGTGTGTTTGAAGGGAATGTTGAAGTTGGGTTGAGTGGGTTTGAAAGGAGTGTTGAAGTTGAATTGAGAGGGTTTGAAGGGAGTGTTGATGTTGGATTGAGTGTTTTTGAAGGGAGTGCAGATGTTGGGTTGAGTGCATTTGATGGGAGTGTTGAAGTTGCGTTGAATGGGTTTGAAGGGAGTGTTGTAGTTCGGTGGAGCGGGATTGAAGGGAGTGTTGCAATTGGGTTGAATGGGTTTGAAAGGAGTGTTGATGTTGGATTGAGTGGGTTTGATGTGAATGCTGATGTTTGGTTGAATGTGTTTGAAGGGATTGTTGATGTTGGTTTGAGTGGGTTTGAAAGGAATGTTCATGTTGGTTTGAGTGTGATTGAAGTGATTGTTGATGTTGGGTTGAGTGTATTTGAAGGGAGTGTTGATGTTGGGTTGAGTGTAATTGAAGGGACTTTGATGTTGGGTTGAGTATACTTGAAGGGAGTATTGTTGGGTTGAGTGTGTTTGAAGGGATTGTTGATGTTGGGATGAGTGTGTTTGAATGGAGTGATGATGATGGGTTGAGTGTATTTGAAGGGACAGTTGGTGTTGGGTTGAGGGGGTTTGAAGGGAGTGTTGAAGTTGGGTTGAGTGTGTTTGAAGGGAATGTTGAAGTTGGGTTGAGTGGGTTTGAAAGGAGTGTTGAAGTTGAATTGAGTGGGGTTGAAGGGTGTGTTGATATTGTACTGAGTGGCGTATGAAAGGAGTAATGCTGAAGGGTTAGCGGGTTGGAAGGGAGTGTTGAATTTGGGTTAGCGGGTTTGAAGGGAGTGCTAAGTTGGCTTGAGTGGGTTTGAAAGGAGTGTTGATGTTGGATTGCGTGTGTTTAAAGGGAGTGGTGATGTTTGGTTGCCTGTGTTTGGAAGGAGTGTTGATGTTGGATTGAGTGGGTTTGAAGTGAGTGTGGAAGTTGGATTGAATGGTTTTGAAGGAAGTGTTGATGTTGGATACAGTGGGTTTGAAGGGAGTATTGATATTGGATTGAGTGGGTTTGAAGGGAGTGTTGATGTTGGAATGAGTGGGTTTGAAGGGATTGTTGAATTTGGGGTTGAAAGGAGTGTTGATGTTAGATTGAGTGCGTTTGAAGGGAGTGTTGATGTTGGATTGAGTGCGTTTGATGGGAGTGTTGAAGTTGCGTAGAATGCGTTTGAAGGGAGTGTTGAAGTTGGGTTGAACGGGATTGAAGAGATTGTTGAAATTGAGTTGAGTGGGTTTGAAAGGAGTGTTGATGTTGGTTTGGGTGTGTTTGAAGAGAGTGTTGATGTTGGCTTGAGAGTGTTTGAAGGGAGAGTAGAATTTGCGTTGAATGGGTTTGAAGGGAGTGTTGATGTTGGGTTGCGTGTGATTGAAGAGAGCGTTGATGTTGGGTTGAGGCTGTTTGAAGGGAGTGTTGAAGTTGGATTGAGAATGTTCGAAGGGAGAGTTGATGTTGGGCTGAGTTTGATTGAAGGGAGAGTTCATGTTGGGTTGAGTGTGTTTGAAGGGAGTGCTGTGTTTGGTTGACTGTGTTGGAAGGGAGTGTTGAAGTTGGGTTGAGTGGGTTTGAAAGGAGTGATGATGTTGGGCTGAGTGTGAAAGAAGTGAGTGTTGATGTTGGGCTGAGTGTATTTGAAGGGAGTGTTGATGTTGGGTTGAGTGTGATGGAAGGGACTTTGATGTTGTGTTGAGTATGCTTGAAGGGAGTGTTGATGGGTTGAGTGTGTTTGAAGGGATTTTGATGTTGGGTGAGTGTGTTTGAATGGAGTGTTGATGATGGGTTGAGTGTGTTTGAAGGGACTGTTGATGTTGGGTTGAGTGGGTTTGAACGGAGTGTTGAAGTTGGGTAGAGTGTGTTTGAAGGAATCTTGAAGTTGGGTTGAGTGGGTTTGAAAGGAGTGTTGAAGTTGTGTTGATGGGGTTGAAGGGTGTGTTGATGTTGTATTGAGTGGCTTATGAAAGGAGTGATGATGTTGGGTTAGCAGTTTTGAAGGGAGTGTTGAATTTAGGTTAGCGGATTTGAAGGGAGTGCTAAGTTCGGTTGAGTGGGTTTGAAAGGAGTGTTGATGTTGGATGGAGTGTGTTAAAAGGGAGTGGTGATGTTTGGTTGCGTGTGTTTGAAAGGATTGTTGATGTTGGGTTGAGTGGGTTTGAAGTGAGTGTGGAAGTTGGATTGAATGGTTTTGAAAGAAGTGTTGAAATTGCATAGAGTGGGTTTGAAGGGAGTATTGATTTTGGATTGAGTGGGTTTGAAGGGAGTGTTGATGTTGGATTGAGTGGGTTGGAAGGGATTGTTGAATTTGGGTTTGAAAGGACTGTTGATGTCAGATTGAGTGCGTTTGAAGGGAGTGTTGATGTTGGGTTGAGTGCATTTGATGGGAGTGTTGAAGTTGCGTTGAATGCATTTGAAGGGAGTGTTGAAGTTGGGTTGAGCGGGATTGAAAAGATTGTTGAAATTGGGTTGATTGGGTTTGAAAGGAATGTTGATGTTGGATTGAGTCTGTTTGAAGGGAATGTTGATGTTGGCTTGAGAGTGTTTGAAGGGAGAGTAGAATTTGCGTAGAATGGGTTTGAAGGGAGTGTTAATGTTGGGTTGCGTGTGATTGAAGGGAGCGTTGTTGTTGGGTTGAGTCTGTTTGAAGGGAGTGTTTATGTTGCGTTGAGAATGTTCGAAGGGATTGTTGATGTTGGGCTGAATTTGATTGAAGGGAGAGTTGCTTTTGAGTTGAGTGTGTTTGAAAGGAGCGCTGATGTAGGGTTGAGTGTGTTCGAAGGGAGTTTTGATGTTGGGCTGAGTGTGTTTGAAGGGAGTGTTGAAGTTGGGCTGAGCTTGATTGAAGTCAGTGTTGATGTTGGGTTGAGTGTGTTTGAAGGGAGTGTTGATGTTGGGTTGAGTGTGATGGAAGGGACTTTTGATGTTGGGTTGAGTGTGCTTGAAGGGAGTGTTGATGTTGGGTTGAGTGTGTTTGAAGGAAGTGTTGATGTTGGTTTGAGTGGGTTTGAAGGGAGTGCTGAAGTTGGGTTGATTGTGTTTGAAGGGAGTGTTGATGTTGGATTGTGTGTGATTCAAGGCAGTGTTGATAATGGGTTGAGTGAGTTTGAAGGGAGTGTTGAAGTTGGATTGATTGGGTTAGAAGGAGGTGTTGAAGTTGGGTTTGAAAGGAGTGTTGATGTTGGATTGAGTGTTTTTGAAGAGAGTGCAGATGTTGGGTTGAGTGCATTTGATGGGAGTGTTGAAGTTGCGTTGAATGGGTTTGAAGGGAGTGTTGAAGTTGGGTGGAGCGGGATTGAAGGGAGTGTTAAAATTGGGTTGAGTGGGTTTGAAAGGAGTGTTGATGTTGGATTGAGTGGGTTTGATGTGAATGCTGATGTTGGGTTGAGTCTGTTTGAAGGGATTGTTGATGTTGGGTTGAGTGGTTTTGAAAGGAATGTTGATGTTGGTTTGAGTGTGATTGAAGTGAGTGTTGATGTTGGGTTGAGTGTGCTTGAAGGGAGTGTTGATGTTGGGTTGAGTGTAATTGAAGGGACTTTGATGTTGGGTTGAGTGTGCTTGAAGGGAGTGTTGATGGGTTGAGTGTGTTTGAAGGGATTGTTGATCTTGGAATGAGTGTGTTTGAATGGAGTGATGATGATGGGCTGAGTTTGTTTGAAGGGACTGTTGATGTTGGGTTGAGTGGGTTTGAAGGGAGTGTTGAAGTTGGGTTGAGTGTGTTTGAAGGGAATGTTGAAGTTGGGTTGAGGGGGTTTGAAAGGAGTGTTGAAGTTGGGTTGAGTGGGGCTGAAGGATGTGTTGATGTTGTATTGAGTGGCTTATGAAATGAGTGATGATGTTGGGTTAGCGGTTTTGAAGGGAGTGTTGAATTTGGGTTATTGGGTCTGAAGGGAGTGCTAAGTTGGGTTGAGTGGGTTTGAAAGGAGTGTTGATGCTGGATGGAGTGTGTTAAAAGGGAGTGGTGATGTTTGGTTGCGTGTGTTTGAAAGGATTGTTGATGTTGGGTTGAGTGGGTTTGAAGTGAGTGTGGAAGTTGGATTGAATGGTTTTGAAAGAAGTGTTGATATTGCATACAGTGGGTTTGAAGTGAGTATTGATGTTGGATTGAGTGGGTTTGAAGGGAGTGTTGATGTTGCATTGAGTGGGTTTGAAGGGATTGTTGTATTTGCGTTTGAAAGGACTGTTGATGTTACATTGAGTGCGTTTGAAGGGAGTGTTGATGTTGGGTTGAGTGCGTTTGATGGGAGTGTTGAAGATGAGTTGAATGCGTTTGAATGGAGTGGTGAAGTTGGGTTGAGCGGGATTGAAGAGATTTTTGAAATTGGGTTGAGTGGGTTTGAAAGGATTGTTGATGCTGGATTGCGTGTGTTTGAACGGAGTGTTGATGTTGGCTTGAGAGTGTTTGAAGGGAGAGTAGAATTTGCGTAGAATGGGTTTGAAGGGAGTGTTAATGTTGGGTTGCAAGTGATTGAAGGGAGCGTTGTTGTTGGGTTGAGTCTGTTTGAAGGGAGTGTTTATGTTGGGTTGAGAATGTTCGAAGGGAGTGTTGATGTTGGGCTGAATTTGATTGAAGGGAGAGTTGATGTTGGGTTGAGTGTCTTTGAAGGGAGTGCTGATGTAGAGTTGAGTGTGTTGGAAGGGAGTGTTGAAGTTGGGTTGAGTGTGATTGAAGTGAGTGTTGATGTTGCGTTGAGTGATTTTGAAGGGAGTGTTGAAGTTGGGTTGAGTGTGCTTGAAGGGAGTGTTGATGTTGGGTTGAGTGTGTTTGAAGGAAGTGTTGATGTTGGGATGAGTGTGTTTGAAGGGAGAGATGATCATGGGTTGAGTGTGTTTGAAGGGACTGTTAATGTTGGTTTGAGTGGGCTTGAAGGGAGTGTTGAAGTTGGGTTGAGTGTGTTTGAAGGGAATGTTGAAGTTGGTTTGAGTGACTTTGAAAGGAGTGTTGAATTTGGGTTGAGCGGGTTTGAGGTTAGTGTTGATGCTGTATTGAGTGGCTTATGAAGGGAGTGATGATGTTGGGTTGGTGGGTTTGAAGGGATTGTTGAAGTTGGGTTAGCAGGTCTGAAGGGAGTGTTGAAGTTGGGTTGAGTGGGTTTGAAAGTTTTGTTCATGTTGGATTGAGTGTGTTTGAAGGGAGTGCTGATGTTGGCTTGAGTGTGTTTGAAGGGAGTGTTGATGTTGGGTTGAGTGTGTTTGAAGGGGGTGTTGATGTTGTTTTGAGTGTGTTTGAAGGGAGTGTTAATGTTGAGCTGAGTGGGTTTGAAGGGATTGTAGATGTTGGGTTCAGTGTGATTGAAGTGAGAGTTGATGTTGGGTTGAGCGGGTTTGAACAGAACGTAGATGTCGGTTGAGTGTGTTTGAAGGGAGTGCTGATGTTGGGTTGAGTGGGTTTGAACAAAGTGTTGTTGTTGGGCCGAGTGTGTTTGAAGGCAGTGTTGATGTTGGGTTGAGCATGTTTGAAGGGAGCATTGATGTTGGGTTGAGTGGGTTTGAAGGGAGTGCTGAAGTTGGGTTGAGTGTGTTTGAAGGGATTGTTGATGTTGAATTGTGTGTGATTGAAGGCAGTGTTGATAATGGGTTGAGTGGGTTTGAAGGGAGTGTTGATGTTGGATTGAGTGGCTTATGAAATGAGTGATGATGTTGGGTTAGCGGTTTTGAAGGGAGTGTTGAATTTGGGTTATTGGGTCTGAAGGGAGTGCTAAGTTGGGTTGAGTGGGTTTGAAAGGAGTGTTGATGCTGGATGGAGTGTGTTAAAAGGGAGTGGTGATGTTTGGTTGCGTGTGTTTGAAAGGATTGTTGATGTTGGGTTGAGTGGGTTTGAAGTGAGTGTGGAAGTTGGATTGAATGGTTTTGAAAGAAGTGTTGATATTGCATACAGTGGGTTTGAAGTGAGTATTGATGTTGGATTGAGTGGGTTTGAAGGGAGTGTTGATGTTGCATTGAGTGGGTTTGAAGGGATTGTTGTATTTGCGTTTGAAAGGACTGTTGATGTTACATTGAGTGCGTTTGAAGGGAGTGTTGATGTTGGGTTGAGTGCGTTTGATGGGAGTGTTGAAGATGAGTTGAATGCGTTTGAATGGAGTGGTGAAGTTGGGTTGAGCGGGATTGAAGAGATTTTTGAAATTGGGTTGAGTGGGTTTGAAAGGATTGTTGATGCTGGATTGCGTGTGTTTGAACGGAGTGTTGATGTTGGCTTGAGAGTGTTTGAAGGGAGAGTAGAATTTGCGTAGAATGGGTTTGAAGGGAGTGTTAATGTTGGGTTGCAAGTGATTGAAGGGAGCGTTGTTGTTGGGTTGAGTCTGTTTGAAGGGAGTGTTTATGTTGGGTTGAGAATGTTCGAAGGGAGTGTTGATGTTGGGCTGAATTTGATTGAAGGGAGAGTTGATGTTGGGTTGAGTGTCTTTGAAGGGAGTGCTGATGTAGAGTTGAGTGTGTTGGAAGGGAGTGTTGAAGTTGGGTTGAGTGTGATTGAAGTGAGTGTTGATGTTGCGTTGAGTGATTTTGAAGGGAGTGTTGAAGTTGGGTTGAGTGTGCTTGAAGGGAGTGTTGATGTTGGGTTGAGTGTGTTTGAAGGAAGTGTTGATGTTGGGATGAGTGTGTTTGAAGGGAGAGATGATCATGGGTTGAGTGTGTTTGAAGGGACTGTTAATGTTGGTTTGAGTGGGCTTGAAGGGAGTGTTGAAGTTGGGTTGAGTGTGTTTGAAGGGAATGTTGAAGTTGGTTTGAGTGACTTTGAAAGGAGTGTTGAATTTGGGTTGAGCGGGTTTGAGGTTAGTGTTGATGCTGTATTGAGTGGCTTATGAAGGGAGTGATGATGTTGGGTTGGTGGGTTTGAAGGGATTGTTGAAGTTGGGTTAGCAGGTCTGAAGGGAGTGTTGAAGTTGGGTTGAGTGGGTTTGAAAGTTTTGTTCATGTTGGATTGAGTGTGTTTGAAGGGAGTGCTGATGTTGGCTTGAGTGTGTTTGAAGGGAGTGTTGATGTTGGGTTGAGTGTGTTTGAAGGGGGTGTTGATGTTGTTTTGAGTGTGTTTGAAGGGAGTGTTAATGTTGAGCTGAGTGGGTTTGAAGGGATTGTAGATGTTGGGTTCAGTGTGATTGAAGTGAGAGTTGATGTTGGGTTGAGCGGGTTTGAACAGAACGTAGATGTCGGTTGAGTGTGTTTGAAGGGAGTGCTGATGTTGGGTTGAGTGGGTTTGAACAAAGTGTTGTTGTTGGGCCGAGTGTGTTTGAAGGCAGTGTTGATGTTGGGTTGAGCATGTTTGAAGGGAGCATTGATGTTGGGTTGAGTGGGTTTGAAGGGAGTGCTGAAGTTGGGTTGAGTGTGTTTGAAGGGATTGTTGATGTTGAATTGTGTGTGATTGAAGGCAGTGTTGATAATGGGTTGAGTGGGTTTGAAGGGAGTGTTGATGTTGGATTGATTGGGTTTGAAGGGAGTGTTGATGTTGGATTGAGTGGGTTAGAAGGAGGTGTTGAAGTTGGGTTTGACAGGAGTGTTGATGTTGGATTGAGTGTTTTTGAAGGGAGTGTAGATATTGGGTTGAGTGCATTTGATGGGAATGTTGAAGTTGCGTTGAATGGGTTTGAAGGGAGTGTTGAAGTTGGGTGGAGCGGGATTGAAGGGAGTGTTGAAATTGGGTTGATTGGGTTTGAAAGGAGTGTTTATGTTGGTTTGAGTGTGATTGAAGTGAGTGTTGATGTGGGGTTGAGTGTGCTTGAAGGGAGTGTTGTTGGGTTGAGTGTGTTTGAAGGGATTGTTGATGTTGGGATGAGTGTGTTTGAATGGAGTGATGATGATGGGTTGAGTGTGTTTGATGGGACTGTTGATGTTGGGTTGAATGTGTTTGAAGGGAGTGTCGAAGTTGGGTTGAATGTGTTTGAAGGGAATGTTGAAGTTGGGTTGAGTGGGTTTGAAAGGAGTGTTGATGTTGGGTTGAGTGGGGTTGAAGGGTGTGTTGATGTTGTATTGAGTGGCTTATGAAAGGAGTGATGATGATGGGTTAGCGGGTTTGAAGGGAGTGTTGAATTTGGGTTAGCAGGTTTGAAGGGAGTACTAAGTTGGGTTGAGTGGGTTTGAAAGGAGTGTTGATTTTGGGTTGCGAGTGCTAAAGGGAGTGGTGATGTTTGGTTGCCTATGTTTGAAAGGAGTGTTGATGTTGGGTTGAGTGGGTTTGAAGTGAGTGTGGAAGTTGGATTGAATGGTTTTGAACGAAGTGATGATATTGGGTACAGTGGGTTTGAAGGGAGTATTGATATTGGATTGAGTGGGTTTGAAGGGAGTGTTGATGTTGGGTTAGCAGGTTTCAACGTAGTGTTGATGTTGGTTTGAGTGGGGTTGAAGGCAGTGCTGATGTTGGATTGAATGGGTTTGAAGGGAGTGTTGAATTTGGATTGTGTGCGTTTGATGAGAGTGTTGAAGTTGCATTGAATGCGTTTGAAGGGAGTGTTGAAGTTGGGTTGATCGCGATTGAAGAGATAGTTGAAATTGGGTTGAGTGCGTTTGAAAGGAGTGTTGATGTTGGATTGAGTGTGTTTGAAGAGAGTGTTGATGTTGGCTTGAGAGTGTTTGAAGGGTGAGTAGAATTTGTGTTGAATGGGTTTGTAGGGAGTGTTGATGTTGGGTTGCGTGTGATTGAAGAGAGCGTTGATGTTGGGTTGAGTCTGTTTGAAGGGAGTGTTGATGTTGGTTTGAGAATGTTCGAAGGAGTGTTGATGTTCGGCTGAGTTTGATTGAAGGGAGAGTTGATGTTGGGTTGAGTGTGTTTGAAGGGAGTGCTGATGTAGGGTTGAGTGTGATGGAAGGGAGTGTTGATGTTGGGTTGAGTGTGTTTGAAGGGTGTGTTGAGGTTGGGTTGAGTGGGTTTGAAAGGAGTGTTGATGTTGGGCTGAGTGTGATTGAAGTGAGTGTTGATGTTGGGTTGAGTGTGTTTGAAGGGAGTGCTGAAAATGGGTTGAGTGTGATGGAAGGGAATTTTGATGTTGGGTTGAGTGTGCTTGAAGGGAGTATTGATGTTGGGTTGAGTGTGTTTGAAGGAAGTGTTGATGTTGGGATGAGTGTGTTTGAAGGGAGAGATGATGATGTGTTGAGTGGGTTTGAAGGGAGTGTTAATGTTGGGTTGAATGGGTTTGATTTGAATGTTGATGTTGGGTTGAGTGTGTTTGAAGGGATTGTTGATGTTGGTTTGAGTGTGTTTGAAGGGAGTGTTGAAGTTGGGTTGAGTGGGTTTGAAAGGAGTGTTGATGTTGGTTTGAGTGTGATTGAAGTGAGTGTTGATGTTGGGTTGAGTGTATTTGAAGGGAGTGTTGATGTTGGGTTGAGTGTGTTTGAAGGAAGTGTTGATTTTGGTTTGAGTGGGTTTGAAGGGAGTGCTGAAGTTGGGTTGAGTGTGTTTGAAGGGAGTGTTGATGTTGGATTGTGTGTGATTGAAGGCAGTGTTGATAATGGGTTGAGTGATTTTGAAGGGAGTGTTGAAGTTGGATTGAGAGGGTTTGAAGGGAGTGTTGATGTTGGATTGAGTGTTTTTGAAGGGGGTGCAGATGTTGGGTTGAGTGCATTTGATGGGAGTGTTGAAGTTGCGTTGAATGGGTTTGAAGGGAGTGTTGTAGTTGGGTGGAGCGGGATTGAAGGGAGTGTTGAAATTGGGTTGAGTGGGTTTGAAAGGAGTGTTGATGTTGGATTGAGTGGGGTTGATGTGAATGCTGATGTTTGGTTGAATGTGTTTGAAGGGATTGTTGATGTTGGGTTGAGTGGGTTTGAAAGGAATGTTCATGTTGGTTTGAGTGTGATTGAAGTGATTGTTGATGTTGGGTTGAGTGTATTTGAAGGGAGTGTTGATGTTGGGTTGAGTGCAATTGAAGGGACTTTGATGTTGGGTTGAGTGTGCTTGAAGGGAGTATTGTTGGGTTGAGTGTGTTTGAAGGGATTGTTGATGTTGGGATGAGTGTGTTTGAATGGAGTGATGATGATGGGTTGAGTGTATTTGAAGGGACTGTTGGTGTTGGGTTGAGTGGGTTTGAAGGGAGTGTTGAAGTTGGGTTGAGTGTGTTTGAAGGGAATGTTGAAGTTCGGTTGAGTGGGTTTGAAAGGAGTGTTGAAGTTGAATTGAGTGGGGTTGAAGGGTGTGTTGATATTGTACTGAGTGGCGTATGATAGGAGTAATGCTGATGGGTTAGCGGGTTTGAAGGGAGTGTTGAATTTGGGTTAGCGGGTTTGAAGGGAGTGCTAAGCTGGGTTGAGTGGGTTTGAAAGGAGTGTTGATGTTGGATTGCGTGTGTTTACAGGGAGTGGTGATGTTTGGTTGCCTGTGTTTGGAAGGAGTGTTGATGTTGGATTGAGTGGGTTTGAAGTGAGTGTGGAAGTTGGATTGAATGGTTTTGAAGGAAGTGTTGATGTTGGATACAGTGGGTTTGAAGGGAGTATTGATATTGGATTGAGTGGGTTTGAAGGGAGTGTTGATGTTGGATTGAGTGGGTTTGAAGGGATTGTTGAATTTGGGGTTGAAAGGAGTGTTGATGTTAGATTGAGTGCGTTTGAAGGGAGTGTTGATGTTGGATTGAGTGCGTTTGATGGGAGTGTTGAAGTTGCGTAGAATGCGTTTGAAGGGAGTGTTGAAGTTGGGTTGAACGGGATTGAAGAGATTGTTGAAATTGAGTTGAGTGGGTTTGAAAGGAGTGTTGATGTTGGTTTGGGTGTGTTTGAAGAGAGTGTTGATGTTGGCTTGAGAGTGTTTGAAGGGAGAGTAGAATTTGCGTTGAATGGGTTTGAAGGGAGTGTTGATGTTGGGTTGCGTGTGATTGAAGAGAGCGTTGATGTTGGGTTGAGGCTGTTTGAAGGGAGTGTTGATGTTGGATTGAGAATGTTCGAAGGGAGTGTTGATGTTGGGCTGAGTTTGATTGAAGGGAGAGTTCATGTTGGGTTGAGTGTGTTTGAAGGGAGTGCTGTGTTTGGTTGAGTGTGTTGGAAGGGAGTGTTGAAGTTGGGTTGAGTGGGTTTGAAAGGAGTGATGATGTTGGGCTGAGTGTGAAAGAAGTGAGTGTTGATGTTGGGCTGAGTGTATTTGAAGGGAGTGTTGACGTTGGGTTGAGTGTGATGGAAGGGACTTTGATGTTGGGTTGAGTATGCTTGAAGGGAGTGTTGATGGGTTGAGTGTGTTTGAAGGGATTTTGATGTTGGGTCAGCTTGTTTGAATGGATTGTTGATGATGGGTTGAGTGTGTTTGAAGGGAATGTTGATGTTGGGTTGAGTGGGTTTGAAGGGAGTGTTGAAGTTGTGTTGATGGGGTTGAAGGGTGTGTTGATGTTGTGTTGAGTGGCTTATGAAAGGAGTGATGATGTTGGGTTAGCAGTTTTGAAGGGAGTGTTGAATTTAGGTTAGCGGGTTTGAAGGGAGTGCTATGTTCGGTTGAGTGGGTTTGAAAGGAGTGTTGATGTTGGATGGAGTGTGTTAAAAGGGAGTGGTGATGTTTGGTTGCGTGTGTTTGAAAGGATTGTTGATGTTGGGTTGAGTGGGTTTGAAGTGAGTGTGGAAGTTGGATTGAATGGTTTTGAAAGAAGTGTTGAAATTGCATAGAGTGGGTTTGAAGGGAGTATTGATTTTGGATTGAGTGGGTTTGAAGGGAGTGTTGATGTTGGATTGAGTGGGTAGGAAGGGATTGTTGAATTTGGGTTTGAAAGGACTGTTGATGTCAGATTGAGTGCGTTTGAAGGGAGTGTTGATGTTGGGTTGAGTGCATTTGATGGGAGTGTTGAAGTTGCGTTGAATGCGTTTGAAGGGAGTGTGGAAGTTGGGTTGAGCGGGATTGAAAAGATTGTTGAAATTGGGTTGATTGGGTTTGAAAGGAATGTTGATGTTGGATTGAGTGTGTTTGAAGGGAATGTTGATGTTGGCTTGAGAGTGTTTGAAGGGAGAGCAGAATTTGCGTAGAATGGGTTTGAAGGGAGTGTTAATGTTGGGTTGCGTGTGATTGAAGGGAGCGTTGTTGTTGGGTTGAGTCTGTTTGAAGGGAGTGTTTATGTTGCGTTGAGAATGTTCGAAGGGATTGTTGATGTTGGGCTGAATTTGATTGAAGGGAGAGTTGCTTTTGAGTTGAGTGTGTTTGAAAGGAGCGCTGATGTAGGGTTGAGTGTGTTCGAAGGGAATTTTGATGTTGGGCTGAGTGTGTTTGAAGGGAGTGTTGAAGTTGGGTTGAGTGCATTTGAAAGGAGTGTTGATGTTGGGCTAAGCTTGATTGAAGTCAGTGTTGATGTTGGGTTGAGTGTGTTTGAAGGGAGTGTTGATGTTGGGTTGAGTGTGATGGAAGGGACTTTTGATGTTGGGTTGAGTGTGCTTGAAGGGAGTGTTGATGTTGGGTTGAGTGTGTTTGAAGGAAGTGTTGATGTTGGTTTGAGTGGGTTTGAAGGGAGTGCTGAAGTTGGGTTGATTGTGTTTGAAGGGAGTGTTGATGTTGGATTGTGTGTGATTCAAGGCAGTGTTGATAATGGGTTGAGTGAGTTTGAAGGGAGTGTTGAAGTTGGATTGATTGGGTTAGAAGGAGGTGTTGAAGTTGGGTTTGAAAGGAGTGTTGATGTTGGATTGAGTGTTTTTGAAGAGAGTGCAGATGTTGGGTTGAGTGCATTTGATGGGAGTGTTGAAGTTGCGTTGAATGGGTTTGAAGGGAGTGTTGAAGTTGGGTGGAGCGGGATTGAAGGGAGTGTTAAAATTGGGTTGAGTGGGTTTGAAAGGAGTGTTGATGTTGGATTGAGTGGGTTTGATGTGAATGCTGATGTTGGGTTGAGTCTGTTTGAAGGGATTGTTGATGTTGGGTTGAGTGGTTTTGAAAGGAATGTTGATGTTGGTTTGAGTGTGATTGAAGTGAGTGTTGATGTTGGGTTGAGTGTGCTTGAAGGGAGTGTTGATGTTGGGTTGAGTGTAATTGAAGGGACTTTGATGTTGGGTTGAGTGTGCTTGAAGGGAGTGTTGATGGGTTGAGTGTGTTTGAAGGGATTGTTGATCTTGGAATGAGTGTGTTTGAATGGAGTGATGATGATGGGCTGAGTTTGTTTGAAGGGACTGTTGATGTTGGGTTGAGTGGGTTTGAAGGGAGTGTTGAAGTTGGGTTGAGTGTGTTTGAAGGGAATGTTGAAGTTGGGTTGAGGGGGTTTGAAAGGAGTGTTGAAGTTGGGTTGAGTGGGGCTGAAGGATGTGTTGATGTTGTATTGAGTGGCTTATGAAATGAGTGATGATGTTGGGTTAGCGGTTTTGAAGGGAGTGTTGAATTTGGGTTATATGGTCTGAAGGGAGTGCTAAGTTGGGTTGAGTGGGTTTGAAAGGAGTGTTGATGTTGGATGGAGTGTGTTAAAAGGGAGTGGTGATGTTTGGTTGCGTGTGTTTGAAAGGATTGTTGATGTTGGGTTGAGTGGGTTTGAAGTGAGTGTGGAAGTTGGATTGAATGGTTTTGAAAGAAGTGTTGATATTGCATACAGTGGGTTTGAAGGGAGTATTGATGTTGGATTGAGTGGGTTTGAAGGGAGTGTTGATGTTGCATTGAGTGGGTTTGAAGGGATTGTTGAATTTGCGTTTGAAAGGACTGTTGATGTTACATTGAGTGCGTTTGAAGGGAGTGTTGATGTTGGATTGAGTGGGTTGGAAGGGATTGTTGAATTTGGGTTTGAAAGGACTGTTGATGTCAGATTGAGTGCGTTTGAAGGGAGTGTTGATGTTGGGTTGAGTGCATTTGATGGGAGTGTTGAAGTTGCGTTGAATGCGTTTGAAGGGAGTGTTGAAGTTGGGTTGAGCGGGATTGAAAAGATTGTTGAAATTGGGTTGATTGGGTTTGAAAGGAATGTTGATGCTGGATTGAGTGTGTTTGAAGGGAATGTTGATGTTGGCTTGAGAGTGTTTGAAGGGAGAGTAGAATTTGCATAGAATGTGTTTGAAGGGAGTGTTAATGTTGGGTTGCGTGTGATTGAAGGGAGCGTTGTTGTTGGGTTGAGTCTGTTTGAAGGGAGTGTTTATGTTGCGTTGAGAATGTTCGAAGGGATTGTTGATGTTGGGCTGAATTTGATTGAAGGGAGAGTTGCTTTTGAGTTGAGTGTGTTTAAAAGGAGCGCTGATGTAGGGTTGAGTGTGTTCGAAGGGAGTTTTGATGTTGGGCTGAGTGTGTTTGAAGGGAGTGTTGAAGTTGGGTTGAGTGCATTTGAAAGGAGTGTTGATGTTGGGCTGAGCTTGATTGAAGTCAGTGTTGATGTTGGGTTGAGTGTGCTTGAAGGGAGTGTTGATGTTGGGTTGAATGGGTTTGAAGGGAGTGTTGAAGTTGGGTGGAGCGGGATTGAAGGGAGTGTTAAAATTGGGTTGAGTGGGTTTGAAAGGAGTGTTGATGTTGGATTGAGTGGGTTTGATGTGAATGCTGATGTTGGGTTGAGTGTGTTTGAAGGGATTGTTGATGTTGGGTTGAGTGGTTTTGAAAGGAATGTTGATGTTGGTTTGAGTGTGATTGAAGTGAGTGTTGATGTTGGGTTGAGTGTGCTTGAAGGGAGTGTTGATGTTGGGTTGAGTGTAATTGAAGGGAATTTGATGTTGGGTTGAGTGTGCTTGAAGGGAGTGTTGATGGGTTGAGTGTGTTTGAAGGGATTGTTGATCTTGGAATGAGTGTGTTTGAATGGAGTGATGATGATGGGCTGAGTTTGTTTGAAGGGACTGTTGATGTTGGGTTGAGTGGGTTTGAAGGGAGTGTTGAAGTTGGGTTGAGTGTGTTTGAAGGGAATGTTGATGTTGGATTGAGTGGGTTTGAAGGGAGTGTTGATGTTGCATTGAGTGGGTTTGAAGGGATTGTTGAATTTGCATTTGAAAGGACTATTGATGTTACATTGAATGCGTTTGAAGGGAGTGTTGATGTTGGGTTGAGTGCGTTTGATGGGAGTGTTGAAGATGCATTGAATGCGTTCGAAGGGAGTGTTGAAGTTGGGTTGAGCGGGATTGAAGAGATTTTTGAAATTGGGTTGAGTGGGTTTGAAAGGATTGTTGATGCTGGATTGCGTGTGTTTGAACGGAGTGTTGATGTTGGCTTGAGAGTGTTTGAAGGGAGAGTAGAATTTGCGTAGAATGGGTTTGAAGGGAGTGTTAATGTTGGGTTGCAAGTGATTGAAGGGAGCGTTGTTGTTGGGTTGAGTCTGTTTGAAGGGAGTGTTTATGTTGGGTTGAGAATGTTCGAAGGGACTGTTGATGTTGGGCTGAATTTGATTGAAGGGAGAGTTGATGTTGGGTTGAGTGTCTTTGAAGGGAGTGCTGATGTAGAGTTGAGTGTGTTGGAAGGGAGTGTTGAAGTTGGGTTGAGTGTGATGGAAGGGACTTTTGATGTTGGGTTGAGTGTGCTTGAAGGGAGTGTTGATGTTGGGTTGAGTGTGTTTGAAGGAAGTGTTGATGTTGGGATGAGTGTGTTTGAAGGGAGAGATGATGATGGGTTGAGTGTGTTTGAAGGGACTGTTAATGTTGGTTTGAGTGGGCTTGAAGGGAGTGTTGAAGTTGGTTTGAGTGTGTTTGAAGGGAATGTTGAAGTTGGTTTGAGTGAGTTTGAAAGGAGTGTTGAATTTGGGTTGAGTTAAGTGTTGATGTTGTATTGAGTGGCTTATGAAGGGAGTGATGATGTAGGGTTGGTGGGTTTGAAGGGAGTGTTGAAGTTGGGTTAGCGGGTCTGAAGGGAGTGTTGAAGTTGGGTTGAGTGGGTTTGAAAGTTTTGTTCATGTTGGATTGAGTGTGTTTGAAGGGAGTGTTGATGTTGGCTTGAGTGTGTTTGAAGGGAGTGTTGATGTTGGGTTGAGTGTGTTTGAAGGGGGTGTTGATGTTGTTTTGAGTGTGTTTGAAGGGAGTGTTGATGTTGAGCTGAGTGGGTTTGAGGGGAGTGTAGATGTTGGGTTCAGTGTGATTGAAGTGAGAGTTGATGTTGGGTTGAGCGGGTTTGAACAGAACGTAGATGTCGGTTGAGTGTGTTTGAAGGGATTGCTGATGTTGGGTTGAGTGGGTTTGAACAGAGTGTTGTTGTTGGGCCGAGTGTGTTTGAAGGCAGTGTTGATGTTGGGTTGAGCATGTTTGAAGGGAGCATTGATGTTGGGTTGAGTGGGTTTGAAGGGAGTGCTGAAGTTGGGTTGAGTGTTTTTGAAGGGAGTGTTGATGTTGGATTGTGTGTGATTGAAGGCAGTGTTGATAATGGGTTGAGTGGGTTTGAAGGGAGTGTTGATGTTGGATTGATTGGGTTTGAAGGGAGTGTTGATGTTGGATTGAGTGGGTTAGAAGGAGGTGTTGAAGTTGGGTTTGAAAGGAGTGTTGATGTTGTATTGAGTGGGTTTGATGTGAATGCTGATGTTGGGTTGAGTGTGTTTGAAGGGATTGTTCATGTTGGGTTGAGTGGTTTTGAAAGGAATGTTGATGTTGGTTTGAGTGTGATTGAAGTGAGTGTTGATGTTGGGTTGAGTTGGGTTGAAGGGTGTGTTGATGTTCTATTGAGTGGCTTATGAAACGAGTGATGATGTTGGGTTAGCGGGTTTGAAGGGAGTGTTGAATTTGGGTTAGCGGGTTTGAAGGGAGTGCTAAGTTCGGTTGAGTGGGTTTGAAAGCAGTGTTGATGTTGGATGGAGTATGTTAAAAGTGAGTGGTGATGTTTGATTGCGTGTATTTGAAAGGATTGTTGATGTTGGGTTGAGTGGGTTGGAAGTGAGTGTGGAAGTTGGATTGAATGGTTTTGAAAGAAGTGTTGATACTGCATACAGTGGGTTTGAAGGGAGTATTGATGTTGGATTGAGTGGGTTTGAAGGGAGTGCTGATGTTGGATTGAGTGGGTTGGAAGGGATTGTTGAATTTGGGTTTGAAAGGACTGTTGATGTTAGTTTGAGTGCGATGGAAGGGAGTGTTGATGTTGGCTTGAGTGCGTTTGATGGGAGAGTTGAAGTTGCGTTGAATGTGTTTGAAGGGAGTGTTGAAATTGGGATGAGCGAGATTGAAAAGATTGTTGAAATTGGGTTGAGTGGGTTTGAAAGGATTGTTGATGTTGGATTGCGTGTGTTTGAAGGGAGTGTTGATGTTGGCTTGAGAGTGTTTGAAGGGAGAGTAGAATTTGCGTAGAATGGTTTTGAAGGGAGTTTTAATGTTGGGTTGCGTGTGATTGAAGGGAGCGTTGTTATTGGGTTGAGTGTGTTTGAAGGGAGTGTTTATGTTGCGTTGAGAATGTTCGAAGGGAGTGTTGATGTTGGGCTGAATTTGATTGAAGGGAGAGTTGATGTTGGGTTTAGTGTGTTTGAAGGGAGTGCTGATGTAGGGTTGAGTGTGTTGGAAGGGAGTTTTGATGTTGGGTTGAGTGTGTTTGAAGGGAGTGTTGATGTTGGGTTGAGTGCGTTTGAAAGGAGTTTGATGTTGATTTGAGTGTGTTTGAAGGGAGTGTTGATGTTGGGTTGAGTGTGATGGAAGGGAGTGTTGATGCTGAGTTGAATGTGTTTGAAGGGAGTTTTGATGTTGGGTTGAGTGTGTTTGAAGGGAGTGTTGATGTTGGGTTGAGTGTGCTTGGAGGGAGTGTTGAAGTTGGGTTGAGTGGGGTTGAAGGGAGTGTTGATGTAGGGAACAGTGGGTTAGAAGGGAGTATTGATCTTGGATTGCGTGGGATTGAAGGGATTGTTGATGTTGGATTGAGAGCGTTTGAAGGAAGTCTTGAAGTTGGGTTTGAAAGGTGTGTTGAAGTTGGGTTTGAAAGGAGTGTTGATGTTGGGTTCACTGCATTTGATGTGAGTGTTTAAGTTGCATTGAATCTGTCTGAAGGGAGTGTTGAATTAGGATTGAAAGGAGTGTTGACATTGGGTTGAGTGGGTTTGAAAGGAGTGTTGATGTTGGATTGAGTGTGGTTGAAGGGAATGTTGATGTTGGATTGAGTGTATTTGAAGGGAGTGTTGATGTTGGGTTGAGTGTGTTTGAAGGGAGTGTTGATGTTGGGTTGAGTGTGCTTGAAGGGAGTATTGAAGTTGTGATGAATGGGATTGTAGGGAGTGTTGATGCTGTGTTGAGTGGTTTTGAAGTGAGTGTTGATGTTGGATTGAATGGGTTAGAAAGAAGTGTTGATGTTTGTTTGACTGTGCTTGGAGGGAGATTTGAAGTTGGGTTGAGTGGGCTTGAAGGGAGTGTTGCTGTAGAGAACAGTGCGTTAGAAGGGAGTATTTATCTTGGATTGAGTGGGATTGAATGGATTTTTGATGTTGGATTGAGAGGGTTTGAAGGGAGTGTTGAAGTTGGGTTTGAAAGGAGTGTTGATGTTGGGTTCATAGCGTTTGATGGGAGTGTTGAAGTTATGTTGAATGGGTTTGAAGGGAGATTGGAAGTTGGGTTGAGTCGGTTTGAAGGGATTGTTGATGTTGGATTGAGTGTGCTTGAAGGGAGTGCTGATGTTGAGTTGAGTGCGTTTGATGCGAGTGTTGAAGTTGCATTGAATGGGTTTGAAGTGAGGGCTGAAGTTGGGTTGAGCGGGATTGAAGGGATTATTGAAATTGGGTTGAGTGGGTTTGAAAGGAGTCTTGATGTTGGATTGAGTGTGTTTGAAGGGAAAGTAGAACTGGCTTTGAATGGGTTTGAAGGGAGTGTTGATGTTGGGCTGAATGTGTTTGAAGGGAGTGTTGATGTTGGATTGAGTGCGTTTGAAGGGAGCGTTGAAGCTGCGTTGAGAATGTTCGAAGGGAGTGTTGATGTTGGGTTGAGTTTGATTGAAGGGAGTGTTGATGTTGGGTTGAGAGTGTTTGAAGGGAGTGTTGATGTTGGATTGAGTGTCTTTGAAGGTAGTGTTGATGTTGGGTTGAGTGTGCTTGAAGGGAGTATTGAAGTTGTGTTGAATGGGTTTGAAGGGAGTGTTGATGCTGGGTTGAGTGGTTTTGAAGCGAGTGTTGATGTTGGATTGAATGGGTTAGAAGGAAGTGTTGATGTTGGGTTGAGTGTGTTTGAAGGGAGTGTTGATGTTGGGTTGAGTGTGATTGAAGGGAGTGTTGATGTTGGCTTGAGTGTGATTGAAGGGAGTTTTGATGTTGGGTTGAGTGTGCTTGAAGGGAGTGTTGAAGTTGTGTTGAGTGTGTTTGAAGGGAGTGTTGATGTTGGGTTGAGTGGCTTTGAAGTGAGTGTGGAAGTTGGATTGAGTGGGCTTGAAGGGAGTGTTGATGTAGAGAACAGTGCGTTTGAAGGTAGTATTGATCTTGGATTGAGTGGGATTGAAGGGTTTGTTGATGTTGGATTGAATGGGTTTGAAGGGAATGTTGAATTTGGGTTTGAAAGGACTGTTGATGTTAGATTGAGTGCGTTTGAAGGGAGTGTTGAAGTTGCGTTGAATGCGTTTGAAGGGAGTGTTAAAGTTGGGTTGAGCGGGATTGAAAAGATTGTTGCAATTGGGTTGAGTGTGTTTGAAAGGATTGTTGATGTTGGATTCAGTGTGTTTGACGGGTTTGTTGATGTTGGCTTGAGAGTGTTTGAATGGAGAGCAGAATTTGCGTAGAATGGGTTTGAAGGGAGTGTTAATGTTGGGTCGCGTGTGATTGAAGGGAGCGTTGTTGTTGGGTTGAGTCTGTTTGAAGGGAGTGTTTATGTTGCATTGAGAATGTTCAAAGGGATTGTTGATGTTGGGCTGAATTTGTTTGAAGGGAGATTTGATTTTGGGTTGAGTGTGTTTGAATGAGGCGCTGATGTAGGGTTGAGTGTGTTCGATGGTAGTTTTGATGTTGGGTTGAGTGTGTTTGATGGGAGTGTTGAAGTTGGGTTGAGTGCATTTGAAAGGAGTGTTGATGTTGGGCTGAGCTTGATTGAAGTGAGTGTTGATGTTGGGTTGAGTGTGTTTGAAGGGAGTGTTGATGTTGGGTTGAGTGTGATGGAAGGGACTTTTGATGTTGGGTTGAGTGTGCTTGAAGGGAGTGTTGATGTTGGGTTGAGTGTGTTTGAAGGAGTGTTGATTTTGGTTTGAGTGGGTTTGAAGGGAGTGCTGAAGTTGGGTTGAGTGTGTTTGAAGGGAGTGTTGATGTTGGATTGTGTGTGATTGAAGGCAGTGTTGATAATGGGTTGAGTGATTTTGAAGGGAGTGTTGAAGTTGGATTGAGAGGGTTTGAAGGGAGTGTTGATGTTGGATTGAGTGTTTTTGAAGGGAGTGCAGATGTTGGGTTGAGTGCATTTGATGGGAGTGTTGAAGTTGCGTTGAATGGGTTTGAAGGGAGTGTTGTAGTTGGGTGGAGCGGGATTGAAGGGAGTGTTGAAATTGGGTTGAGTGGGTTTGAAAGGAGTGTTGATGTTGGATTGAGTGGGTTTGATGTGAATGCTGATGTTTGGTTGAATGTGTTTGAAGGGATTGTTGATGTTGGGTTGAGTGGGTTTGAAAGGAATGTTCATGTTGGTTTGAGTGTGATTGAAGTGATTGTTGATGTTGGGTTGAGTGTATTTGAAGGGAGTGTTGATGTTGGGTTGAGTGTAATTGAAGGGACTTTGATGTTGGGTTGAGTGTGCTTGAAGGGAGTATTGTTGGGTTGAGTGTGTTTGAAGGGATTGTTGATGTTGGGATGAGTGTGTTTGAATGGAGTGATGATGATGGGTTGAGTGTATTTGAAGGGACTGTTGGTGTTGGGTTGAGGGGGTTTGAAGGGAGTGTTGAAGTTGGGTTGAGTGGGTTTGAAAGGAGTGTTGAAGTTGAATTGAGTGGGGTTGAAGGGTGTGTTGATATTGTACTGAGTGGCGTATGAAAGGAGTAATGCTGATGGGTTAGCGGGTTTGAAGGGAGTGTTGAATTTGGGTTAGCGGGTTTGAAGGGAGTGCTAAGTTGGCTTGAGTGGGTTTGAAAGGAGTGTTGATGTTGGATTGCGTGTGTTTAAAGGGAGTGGTGATGTTTGGTTGCCTGTGTTTGAAAGGAGTGTTGATGTTGGATTGAGTGGGTTTGAAGTGAGTGTGGAAGTTGGATTGAATGGTTTTGAAGGAAGTGTTGATGTTGGATACAGTGGGTTTGAAGGGAGTATTGAAATTGGATTGAGTGGGTTTGAAGGGAGTGTTGATGTTGGATTGAGTGGGTTTGAAGGGATTGTTGAATTTGGGGTTGAAAGGAGTGTTGATGTTAGATTGAGTGCGTTTGAAGGGAGAGTTGATGTTGGATTGAGTGCGTTTGATGGGAGTGTTGAAGTTGCGTAGAATGCGTTTGAAGGGAGTGTTGAAGTTGGGTTGAACGGGATTGAAGAGATTGTTGAAATTGAGTTGAGTGGGTTTGAAAGGAGTGTTGATGTTGGATTGGGTGTGTTTGAAGAGAGTGTTGATGTTGGCTTGAGAGTATTTGAAGGGAGAGTAGAATTTGCTTTGAATGGGTTTGAAGGGAGTGTTGATGTTGGGTTGTGTGTGATTGAAGAGAGCGTTGATGTTGGGTTGAGGCTGTTTGAAGGGAGTGTTGATGTTGGATTGAGAATGTTCGAAGGGAGTGTTGCTGTTGGGCTGAGTTTGATTGAAGGGAGAGTTCATGTTGGGTTGAGTGTGTTTGAAGGGAGCGCTGTGTTTGGTTGAGTGTGTTGGAAGGGAGTGTTGAAGTTGGGTTGAGTGGGTTTGAAAGGAGTGATGATGTTGGGCTGAGTGTGAAAGAAGTGAGTGTTGAGGTTGGGCTGAGTGTATTTGAAGGGAGTGTTGATGTTGGGTTGAGTATGCTTGAAGGGAGTGTTGATGGGTTGAGTGTGTTTGAAGGGATTTTGATGTTGGGTGAGTGTGTTTGAATGGACTGTTGATGATGGGTTGAGTGTGTTTGAAGGGACTGTTGATGTTGATTTGAGTGAGTTTGAAAGGAGTGTTGAATTTGGGTTGAGGTAAGTGTTGATGTTGTATTGAGTGGCCTATGAAGGGAGTAATGATGTTGTGTTGGTGGGTTTGAAGGGAGTGTTGAAGTTGGGTTAGCGGGTCTGAAGGGAGTGTTGAAGTTGGGTTGAGTGGGTTTGAAAGTTTTGTTCATGTTGGATTGAGTGTGTTTGAAGGGAGTGTTGATGTTGGCTTGAGTGTGTTTGAAGGGAGTGTTGATGTTGGGTTGAGTGTGTTTGAAGGGGGTGTTGATGTTGTTTTGAGTGTGTTTGAAGGGAGTGTTGATGTTGGGTTGAGTGTGATTGAAGTGAGTGTTGATGTGGGGTTGAGTGTGCTTGAAGGGAGTGTTGTTGGGTTG
Source organism: Isurus oxyrinchus (assembly GCA_026770705.1). NCBI lineage: Eukaryota > Metazoa > Chordata > Chondrichthyes > Lamniformes > Lamnidae > Isurus > Isurus oxyrinchus. Next base: position 54,363,037 of record JANJGN010000012.1, on the reverse strand, counting down.
AGTGTGTTTGAAGGGATTGTTGATGTTGGGATGAGTGTGTTTGAATGGAGTGATGATGATGGGTTGAGTGTGTTTGATGGGACTGTTGATGTTGGGTTGAATGGGTTTGAAGGGAGTGTCGAAGTTGGGTTGAATGTGTTTGAAGGGAATGTTGAAGTTGGGTTGAGTGGGTTTGAAAGGAGAGTTGAAGTTGTGTTGATGGGGTTGAAGGGTGTGTTGATGTTGTATTGAGTGGCTTATGAAAGGAGTGATGATGTTGGGTTAGAAGTTTTGAAGGGAGTGTTGAATTTAGGTTTGCGAGTTTGAAGGGAGTGCTAAGTTCGGTTGAGTGGGTTTGAAAGGAGTGTTGATGTTGGATGGAGTGTGTTAAAAGGGAGTGTTGATGTTTGGTTGCGTGTGTTTGAAAGGATTGTTGATGTTGGGTTGAGTGGGTTTGAAGTGAGTGTGGAAGTTGGATTGAATGGTTTTGAAAGAAGTGTTGAAATTGCATAGAGTGGGTTTGAAGCGAGTATTGATTTTGGATTGAATGGGTTTGAAGGGAGTGTTGATGTTGGATTGAGTGGGTTGGAAGGGATTGTTGAATTTGGGTTTGAAAGGACTGTTGATGTCAGATTGAGTGCGTTTGAAGGGAGTGTTGATGTTGGGTTGAGTGCATTTGATGGGAGTGTTGAAGTTGCGTTGAATGCGTTTGAAGGGAGTGTTGAAGTTGGGTTGAGCGGGATTGAAAAGATTGTTGAAATTGGGTTGATTGGGTTTGAAAGGAATGTTGATGCTGGATTGAGTGTGTTTGAAGGGAATGTTGATGTTGGCTTGAGAGTGTTTGAAGGGAGAGTAGAATTTGCGTAGAATGTGTTTGAAGGGAGTGTTAATGTTGGGTTGCGTGTGATTGAAGGGAGCGTTGTTGTTGGGTTGAGTCTGTTTGAAGGGAGTGTTTATGTTGCGTTGAGAATGTTCGAAGGGATTGTTGATGTTGGGCTGAATTTGATTGAAGGGAGAGTTGCTTTTGAGTTGAGTGTGTTTAAAAGGAGCGCTGATGTAGGGTTGAGTGTGTTCGAAGGGAGTTTTGATGTTGGGCTGAGTGTGTTTGAAGGGAGTGTTGAAGTTGGGTTGAGTGCATTTGAAAGGAGTGTTGATGTTGGGCTGAGCTTGATTGAAGTCAGTGTTGATGTTGGGTTGAGTGTGCTTGAAGGGAGTGTTGATGTTGGGTTGAATGGGTTTGAAGGGAGTGTTGAAGTTGGGTGGAGCGGGATTGAAGGGAGTGTTAAAATTGGGTTGAGTGGGTTTGAAAGGAGTGTTGATGTTGGATTGAGTGGGTTTGATGTGAATGCTGATGTTGGGTTGAGTGTGTTTGAAGGGATTGTTGATGTTGGGTTGAGTGGTTTTGAAAGGAATGTTGATGTTGGTTTGAGTGTGATTGAAGTGAGTGTTGATGTTGGGTTGAGTGTGCTTGAAGGGAGTGTTGATGTTGGGTTGAGTGTAATTGAAGGGAATTTGATGTTGGGTTGAGTGTGCTTGAAGGGAGTGTTGATGGGTTGAGTGTGTTTGAAGGGATTGTTGATCTTGGAATGAGTGTGTTTGAATGGAGTGATGATGATGGGCTGAGTTTGTTTGAAGGGACTGTTGATGTTGGGTTGAGTGGGTTTGAAGGGAGTGTTGAAGTTGGGTTGAGTGTGTTTGAAGGGAATGTTGATGTTGGATTGAGTGGGTTTGAAGGGAGTGTTGATGTTGCATTGAGTGGGTTTGAAGGGATTGTTGAATTTGCGTTTGAAAGGACTATTGATGTTACATTGAATGCGTTTGAAGGGAGTGTTGATGTTGGGTTGAGTGCGTTTGATGGGAGTGTTGAAGATGCATTGAATGCGTTCGAAGGGAGTGTTGAAGTTGGGTTGAGCGGGATTGAAGAGATTTTTGAAATTGGGTTGAGTGGGTTTGAAAGGATTGTTGATGCTGGATTGCGTGTGTTTGAACGGAGTGTTGATGTTGGCTTGAGAGTGTTTGAAGGGAGAGTAGAATTTGCGTAGAATGGGTTTGAAGGGAGTGTTAATGTTGGGTTGCAAGTGATTGAAGGGAGCGTTGTTGTTGGGTTGAGTCTGTTTGAAGGGAGTGTTTATGTTGGGTTGAGAATGTTCGAAGGGACTGTTGATGTTGGGCTGAATTTGATAAAAGGGAGAGTTGATGTTGGGTTGAGTGTCTTTGAAGGGAGTGCTGATGTAGAGTTGAGTGTGTTGGAAGGGAGTGTTGAAGTTGGGTTGAGTGTGATGGAAGGGACTTTTGATGTTGGGTTGAGTGTGCTTGAAGGGAGTGTTGATGTTGGGTTGAGTGTGTTTGAAGGAAGTGTTGATGTTGGGATGAGTGTGTTTGAAGGGAGAGATGATGATGGGTTGAGTGTGTTTGAAGGGACTGTTAATGTTGGTTTGAGTGGGCTTGAAGGGAGTGTTGAAGTTGGTTTGAGTGTGTTTGAAGGGAATGTTGAAGTTGGTTTGAGTGAGTTTGAAAGGAGTGTTGAATTTGGGTTGAGCGGGTTTGAAGTAAGTGTTGATGTTGTATTGAGTGGCTTATGAAGGGAGTGATGATGTTGGGTTGGTGGGTTTGAAGGGAGTGTTGAAGTTGGGTTAGCGGGTCTGAAGGGAGTGTTGAAGTTGGGTTGAGTGGGTTTGAAAGTTTTGTTCATGTTGGATTGAGTGTGTTTGAAGGGAGTGTTGATGTTGGCTTGAGTGTGTTTGAAGGGAGTGTTGATGTTGGGTTGAGTGTGTTTGAAGGGGGTGTTGATGTTGTTTTGAGTGTGTTTGAAGGGAGTGTTGATGTTGAGCTGAGTGGGTTTGAGGGGAGTGTAGATGTTGGGTTCAGTGTGATTGAAGTGAGAGTTGATGTTGGGTTGAGCGGGTTTGAACAGAACGTAGATGTCGGTTGAGTGTGTTTGAAGGGATTGCTGATGTTGGGTTGAGTGGGTTTGAACAGAGTGTTGTTGTTGGGCCGAGTGTGTTTGAAGGCAGTGTTGATGTTGGGTTGAGCATGTTTGAAGGGAGCATTGATGTTGGGTTGAGTGGGTTTGAAGGGAGTGCTGAAGTTGGGTTGAGTGTGTTTGAAGGGAGTGTTGATGTTGGATTGTGTGTGATTGAAGGCAGTGTTGATAATGGGTTCAGTGGGTTTGAAGGGAGTGTGATGTTGGATTGATTGGGTTTGAAGGGAGTGTTGATGTTGGATTGAGTGGGTTAGAAGGAGGTGTTGAAGTTGGGTTTGAAAGGAGTGTTGATGTTGGATTGAGTGTTTTTGAAGGGAGTGTAGATATTGGGTTGAGTGCATTTGATGGGAATGTTGAAGTTGCGTTGAATGGTTTTGAAGGAAGTGTTGAAGTTGGGTGGAGTGGGATTGAAGGGAGTGTTGAAATTGGTTGAGTGGGTTTGAAAGGAGTGTTTATGTTGGTTTGAGTGTGATTGAAGTGAGTGTTGATGTGGGGTTGAGTGTGCTTGAAGGGAGTGTTGTTGGGTTGAGTGTGTTTGAAGGGATTGTTGATGTTGGGATGAGTGTGTTTGAATGGAGTGATGATGATGGGTTGAGTGTGTTTGATGGGACTGTTGATGTTGGGTTGAATGGGTTTGAAGGGAGTGTCGAAGTTGGGTTGAATGTGTTTGAAGGGAATGTTGAAGTTGGGTTGAGTGGGTTTGAAAGGAGTGTTGATGTTGGGTTGAGTGGGGTTGAAGGGTGTGTTGATGTTGTATTGAGTGGCTTATGAAAGGAGTGATGATCATGGGTTAGCGGGTTTGAAGGGAGTGTTGAATTTGGGTTAGCAGGTTTGAAGGGAGTACTAAGTTGGGTTGAGTGGGTTTGAAAGGAGTGTTGATGTTGGGTTGCGTGTGCTAAAGGGAGTGGTGATGTTTGGTTGCCTGTGTTTGAAAGGAGTGTTGATGTTGGGTTGAGTGGGTTTGAAGTGAGTGTGGAAGTTGGATTGAATGGTTTTGAACGAAGTGATGATATTGGGTACAGTGGGTTTGAAGTGAGTATTGATATTGGATTGAATGGGTTTGAAGGGAGTGTTGATGTTGGGTTAGCAGGTTTCAACGCAGTGTTGATGTTGGGTTGAGTGGGGTTGAAGGCAGTGCTGATGTTGGATTGAATGGGTTTGAAGGGAGTGTTGAATTTGGATTGTGTGCGTTTGATGAGAGTGTTGAAGTTGCATTGAATGCGTTTGAAGGGAGTGTTGAATTTGGGTTGAGCGCGATTGAAGAGATAGTTGAAATTGGGTTGAATGCGTTTGAAGGTGTGTTGATGTTGGATTGAGTGTGTTTGAAGGGTGAGTAGAATTTGCGTTGAATGGGTTTGTAGGGAGTGTTGATGTTGGGTTGCGTGTGATTGAAGAGAGCGTTGATGTTGGGTTGAGTCGGTTTGAAGGGAGTGTTGATGTTGGGTTGAGAATGTTCGAAGGGAGTGTTGATGTTCGGCTGAGTTTGATTGAAGGGAGAGTTGATGTTGGGTTGAGTGTGTTTGAAGGGAGTGCTGATGTAGGGTTGAGTGTGATGGAAGGGAGTGTTGATGTTGGGTTGAGTGTGTTTGAAGGGAGTGTTGAGGTTGGGTTGAGTGGGTTTGAAAGGAGTGTTGATGTTGGGCTGAGTGTGATTGAAGTGAGTGTTGGTGTTGGGTTGAGTGTGTTTGAAGGGAGTGTTGATGTTGGGTTGAGTGTGATGGAAGGGAATTTTGATGTTGGGTTGAGAGTGCTTGAAGGGAGTATTGATGTTGGGTTGAGTGTGTTTGAAGGAAGTGTTGATGTTGGGATGAGTGTGTTTGAAGGGAGAGATGATGATGTGTTGAGTGGGTTTGAAGGGAGTGTTAATGTTGGGTTGAATGGGTTTGATTTGAATGTTGATGTTGGCTTGAGGGTGTTTGAAGGGATTGTTGATGTTGGTTTGAGTGTGTTTGAAGGGAGTGTTGAAGTTGGGTTGAGTGGGTTTGAAAGGAGTGTTGATGTTGGTTTGAGTGTGATTGAAGTGAGTGTTGATGTTGGGTTGAGTGCATTTGAAGGGAGTGTTGAAGTTGGGTTGAGTGTAATTGAAGGGACTTTGATGTTGGGTTGAGTGTGCTTGAAGGGAGTGTTGATGGGTTGAGTGTGTTTGAACGGATTGTTGATGTTGGGATGAGTGTGTTTGAATGGAGTGATGATGATGGGTTGAGTGTGTTTGAAGGGATTGTTGATGTTGGGTTGAGTGGGTTTGAAGGGAGTGTTGAAGTTGGGTTGAGTGTGTTTGGAGGAATGTTGAAGTTGGGTTGAGTGGGTTTGAAAGGAGTGTTGAAATTGGGTTGCGTGGGGCTGAAGGGTGTGTTGATGTTGTATTGAGTGGGTTTGAAGGGATTGTTGAATTTGGGTTTGAAAGGACTGTTGATGTTAGATTGAGTGCGTTTGAAGGGAGTGTTGATGTTGGGCTGAGTGCGTTTGATGGGAGTGTTGAAGTTGCGTTGAATGCGTTTGAAGGGAGTGTTGAAGTTGGGTTAGCGGGTCTGAAGGGAGTGTTGAAGTTGGGTTGAGTGGGTTTGAAAGGTTTATTGATGTTGGATTGAGTGTGTTTGAAGGGAGTGTTGATGTTGGCTTGAGTGTGTTTGAAGGGAGTGTTGATGTTGGGTTGAGTGTGTTTTAAGGGGGTGTTGATGTTGGGTTGAGTGTGTTTGAAGGGACTGTTGATGTTGAGCTGAGTGGGTTTGAAGGGAGTGTAGATGTTGGGTTCAGTGTGATTGAAGGGAGAGTTGATGTTGGGTTGAGCGGGTTTGAACAGAACGTAGATGTCGGTTGAGTGTGTTTAAAAGGAGTGCTGATGTTGGGTTGAGTGGGTTTGAACAGAGTGTTGTTGCTGGGCCGAGTGTGTTTGAAGGTAGTGTTGATCTTGGGTTGAGCATGTTTGAAGGGAGCATTGATGTTGGGTTGAGTGGGTTTGAAGGGAGTGCTGAAGTTGGGTTGTGTGTGTTTGAAGGGAGTGTTGATGTTGGATTGAGTGTGATTGAAGGCAGTGTTGATAATGGGTTGAGTGGGTTGAAGGGAGTGATGAAGTTGGATTGAGTGGGTTTGAAGGGAATGATGATGTTGGATTGAATGTGTTAGAAGGAGGTGTTGAAGTTGGGTTTGAAAGGAGTGTTGATTTTGGATTGAGTGTTTTTGAAGGGAGTGTAGATGTTGGGTTGAGTGCATTTGATGGGAGTGTTGAAGTTGGGTGGAGCGGGATTGAAGGGAGGGTTGAAATTGGGTTGAGTGGGTTTGAAAGGAGTGTTGATGTTGTATTGAGTGGGTTTGATGTGAATGCTGATGTTGGGTTGAGTGTGTTTGAAGGGATTGTTCATGTTGGGTTGAGTGGTTTTGAAAGGAATGTTGATGTTGGTTTGAGTGTGATTGAAGTGAGTGTTGATGTTGGGTTGATTGGGGTTGAAGGGTGTGTTGATGTTCTATTGCGTGGCTTATGAAAGGAGTGATGATGTTGGGTTAGCGGGTTTGAAGGGACTGTTGAATTTGGGTTAGCGGGTTTGAAGGGAGTGCTAAGTTGGGTTGAGTGGGTTTGAAAGGAGTGCTGATGTTGGATTGAGTGTGTTTAAAGGGAGTGGTGATGTTTGGCTGCGTGTGTTTGAAAGGAGTGTTGATGTTGGGTTGAGTGGGTTTGAAGTGAGTGTGGAAGTTGGATTGAATGGTTTTGAAGGAAGTGTTGATGTTGGGTACAGTGGGTTTGAAGGGAGTATTGATATTGGATTGACTGGGTTTGAAGGGAGTGTTGATGTTGGGTACAGTGGGTTTGAATGGAGTATTGATATTGGATTGACTGGGTTTGAAGGGAGTGTTGATGTTGGATTGAGTGGGTTTGAAGGGATTGTTGAATTTGGGTTTGAAAGGACTGTTGATGTTAGATTGAGTGCGTTTGAAGGGAGTGTTGATGTTGGATTGATTGCGTTTGATGGGAGTGTTGAAGTTGCGTTGAATGCGTTTGAAGGCAGTGTTGAAGTTGGGTTGAGCGGGATTGAAGAGATAGTTGAAATTGGGTTGAGTGGGTTTGAAAGGAGTGTTGATGTTGGATTGAGTGTGTTTGAAGAGAGTGTTGATGTTGGCTTGAGAGTGTTTGAAGGGAGAGTAGAATTTGCGTTGAATGGGTTTGAAGGGAGTGTTGATGTTGGGTTGCGTGTGATTGAAGAGAGCGTTGATGTTGGGTTGAGTCTGTTTGAAGGGAGTGTTGATGTTGGGTTGAGAATGTTCGAAGGGAGTCTTGATGTTGGGCTGAGTTGATTGAAGGGTGAGTTGATGTTGGGTTGAGTGTGTTTGAAGGGAGTGCTGATGTAGGTTTGAATGTGTTGGAAGGGAGTGTTGATGTTGGGTTGAGTGTGTTTGAAGGGAGTGTTGAAGTTGGGTTGAGTGGGTTTGAAAGGAGTGTTGATGTTGGGCTGAGTGTGATTGAAGGGAGTGTTGATGTTGGCTTGACTGTGATGGAAGGGACTTTTGATGTTGGGTTGAGTGTGCTTGAAGGGAGAGATGATGATGGGTTGAGTGGGTTTGAAGGGAGTGTTAATGTTGGGTTGAGTGGGTTTGATGTGAATGTTGATGTTGGGTTGAGTGTGTTTGAAGGGATTGTTGATGTTGGGTTGAGTGTGCTTGGATGGAGTGTTAAAGTTGCGTTGAGTGGGTTTGAAGGGAGCACTGAAGTTGGGTTGAGCGGGGTTGAAGGCACTGTTGATGATGGTTTGACTGTCTTTGAAGGGAGTGTTGAAGTTGGTTTGACTGGGTGTGAAGGGAGTGTTGATGTTGGATTGAGTGTGTTTGATGGGAGTGTTGATGTTGGGTTTGAAAGAAGTGTTGGTGTTGGATTGAGTGTGTTCGAAGAGAGTGTTGATGTTGGGTTGAGTACATTTGATCGGAGTGTTGAAGTTGCGTTGAATGGTTTTGAAGGGAGTGCTGAAGTTGGTTGAGTGGCATTGAAGGGTGTATTGAAATTGGGTCGAGTGGGTTTGAAAGGAGTGTTGATGTTGGATTGAGTGTGTTTGAAGGGAGTGCAGATGTTGGCTTGAGTGTGTTTGAAGTGAATGTAGAAGTGGCGTTGAATGGGTTTGAAGGGAGTGTTGATGTTGGGTTGAGTGTGATTGAAGGGATTGTTGATGTTGGGTTGAGTGTGTTTGAATGGGGTGTTGATGTGGTGTTGAGTGTGTTTGAAGAGACTGTTGATGTTGAGCTGAGTGGGTTTGAAGGGAGTGTAGATGTTGGGTTGAGTGTGATTGAAGTGAGAGTTGATGTTGGGTTGAGCGGGTTTGAACAGAACGTAGATGTCGGTTGAGTGTATTTGAAGGGAGTGCTGATGTTGGGTTGAGTGGGTTTGAACAGAGTGTTGTTGTTGGGCCGAGTGTGTTTGAAGGCAGTGTTGATGTTGGGTTGAGCATGTTTGAAGGGAGCATTGATGTTGGGTTGAGTGGGATGAAGTGAGTGCTGAAGTTGGGTTGAGTGTGTTTGAAGGGAGTGTTGATGTTGGATTGTGTGTGATTGAAGGCAGTGTTGATAATAGGTTGAGTGGGTTTGAAGGGAGTGTTGAAGTTGGATTGAGTGGGTTTGAAGGGAGTGTTGATGTTGGAATGAGTGGGTTAGAAGGAGGTGTTGAAGTTGGGATTGAAAGGAGTGTTGATGTTGGATTGAGTGTTTTTGAAGGGAGTGTAGATGTGGGGTTGTGTGCGTTTGATGGGAGTGTTGAAGTAGCGTTGAATGGGTTTGAAGGGAGCGTTGAAGTTGGGTGGAGCGGGATTGAAGGGAGTGTTGAAATTGGGTTGAGTGGGTTTGAAAGGAGTGTTGATGTTGGATTGAGTGGGTTTGATGTGAATGCTGATGTTGGGTTGAGTGTGTTTGAAGGGATTGTTGATGTTGGGTTGAGTGGGTTTGAAAGGAATGTTGATGTTGGTTTGAGTGTGATTCAAGTGAGTGTTGATGTTGGGTTGAGTGTATTTGAATGGAGTGATGATGTTGGGTTGAGTGTAATTGAAGAGACTTTGATGTTGGGTTTCTTGTGCTTGAAGGGAGTGTTGTTGGGTTGAGTGTGTTTGAAGGGATTGTTGATGTTGGGATGAGTGTGTTTGAATGGAGTGATGATGATGGGTTGAGTGTGTTTGAAGGGACTGTTGATGTTGGGCTGAGTGGGTTTGAAAGGAATGTTGAAGTTGGGTTGAGTGGGGTTGAAGGGTGTGTTGATGTTGTATTGCGTGGCTTATGAAAGGAGTGATGACGTTGGGTTAGCGGGTTTGAAGGGACTGTTGAATTTGGGTTAGCGGGTTTGAAGGAAGTGCTAAGTTGGGTTGAGTGGGTTTGAAAGGAGTGCTGATGTTGGATTGAGTGTGTTTAAAGGGAGTGGTGATGTTTGGCTGCGTGTGTTTGAAAGGAGTGTTGATGTTGGGTTCAGTGGGTTTGAAGTGAGTGTGGAAGTTGGATTAAATGGTTTTGAAGGAAGTGTTGAAGTTGGGTACAGTGGGTTTGAAGGGAGTATTGATATTGGATTGAATGGGTTTGAAGGGAGTGTTGATGTTGGGTACAGTGGGTTTGAATGGAGTATTGATATTGGATTGACTGGGTTTGAAGGGAGTGTTGATGTTGGATTGAGTGGGTTTGAAGGGATTGTTGAATTTGGGTTTGAAAGGACTGTTGATGTTAGATTGAGTGCGTTTGAAGGGAGTGTTGATGTTGGATTGATTGCGTTTGATGGGAGTGTTGAAGTTGCATTGAATGCGTGTGAAGGGAGTGTTGAAGTTGGGTTGAGCGGGATTGAAGAGATAGTTGAAATGGGGTTGAGTGGGTTTGAAAGGAGTTTTGATGTTGGATTGAGTTTGTTTGAAGAGAGTGTTGATGTTGGCTTGAGAGTGTTTGAAGGGAGAGTAGAATTTGCGTTGAATGGGTTTGAAGGGAGTGTTGATGTTGGGTTGTGTGTGATTGAAGAGAGCGTTGATGTTGGGTTGAGTCTGTTTGAAGGGAGTGTTGATGTTGGGTTGAGAATGTTCGAAGGGAGTCTTGATGTTGGGCTGAGTTGATTGAAGGGTGAGTTGATGTTGGGTTGAGTGTGTTTGAAGGGAGTGCTGATGTAGGGTTGAATGTGTTGGAAGGGAGTGTTGATGTTGGGTTGAGTGTGTTTGAAGGGAGTGTTGATGTGGGTTGAGTGGGTTTGAAAGGAGTGTTGATGTTGGGCTGAGTGTGATTGAAGGGAGTGTTGATGTTGGCTTGACTGTGATGGAAGGGACTTTTGATGTTGGGTTGAGTGTGCTTGAAGGGAGAGATGATGATGGGTTGAGTGGGTTTGAAGGGAGTGTTAATGTTGGGTTGAGTGGGTTTGATGTGAATGTTGATGTTGGGTTGAGTGTGTTTGAATGGATTGTTGATGTTGGGTTGAGTGTGTTTGAAGGGAGTGTTGAAGTTGGGTTGAGTGGGTTTGAAAGGAGTGTTGATGTTGGTTTGAGAGTGACTGAAGTGTGTCTTGATGTTGGGTTGAGTGTATTTGAAGGGAGTGTTGATGTTGGATTGAGTGTGTTTGAAGGGAGTGCAGATGTTGGCTTGAGTGTGTTTGAAGTGAATGTAGAAGTTGCGTTGAATGGGTTTGAAGGGAGTGTTGATGTTGGGTTGAGTGTGATTGAAGGGATTGTTGATGTTGGGTTGAGTGTGTTTGAAGGGGGTGATGATGTTGTGTTGAGTGTGTTTGAAGGGACTGTTGATGTTGAGCTGAGTGGGTTTGAAGGGAGTGTAGATGTTGGGTTGAGTGTGATTGAAGGGAGAGTTGATGTTGGGTTGAGCTGGTTTGAACAGAACGTAGATGTCGGTTGAGTGTATTTGAAGGGAGTGCTGATGTTGGGTTGAGTGGGTTTGAACAGAGTGTTGTTGTTGGGCCGAGTGTGTTTGAAGGCAGTGTTGATGTTGGGTTGAGCATGTTTGAAGGGAGCATTGATGTTGGGTTGAGTGGGTTTGAAGGGAGTGTTGATGTTGGATTGTGTGTGATTGAAGGCAGTGTTGATAATGGGTTGAGTGGGTTTGAAGGGAGTGTTGAAGTTGGATTGAGTGGGTTTGAAGGGAGTGTTGATGTTGGATTGAGTGTTTTTGAAGGGAGTGTAGATGTGGGGTTGAGTGCGTTTGATGGGAGTGTTGAAGTAGCGTTGAATGGGTTTGAAGGGAGCGTTGAAGTTGGGTGGAGCGGGATTGAAGGGAGTGTTGAAATTGGGTTGAGTGGGTTTGAAAGGAGTGTTGATGTTGGATTGAGTGGGTTTGATGTGAATGCTGATGTTGGGTTGAGTGTGTTTGAAGGGATCGTTGATGTTGGGTTGAGTGGGTTTGAAAGGAATGTTGATGTTGGTTTGAGTGTGATTCAAGTGAGTGTTGATGTTGGGTTGAGTGTATTTGAATGGAGTGATGATGTTGGGTTGAGTGTAATTGAAGGGACTTTGATGTTGGGTTTATTGTGCTTGAAGGGAGTGTTGTTGGGTTGAGTGTGTTTGAAGGGATTGTTGATGTTGGGATGAGTGTGTTTGAATGGAGTGATGATGATGGGTTGAGTGTGTTTGAAGGGACTGTTGATGTTGGGTTGAGTGGGTTTGAAGGGAGCATTGATGTTGGGTTGAGTGGGGTTGAAGGGTGTGTTGATGTTGTATTGAGTGGCTTATGAAAGGAGTGATGATGTTGGGTTAGCGGGTTTGAAGGGAGTGTTGAATTTGGGTTAGCGGGTTTGAAGGGAGTGCTAAGTTGGGTTGAGTGGTTTTGAAAGGAGTGTTGATGTTGGATTGAGTGTGTTTAAAGGGAGTGGTGATGTTTGGCTGCGTGTGTTAGAAATGAGTGTTGATGTTGGGTTCAGTGGGTTTGAAGTGAGTGTGGAAGTTGGATTAAATGGTTTTGAAGGAAGTGTTGAAGTTGGGTACAGTGGGTTTGAAGGGAGTATTGATATTGGATTGAATGGGTTTGAAGGGAGTGTTGATGTTGGGTACAGTGGGCTTGAAGGGAGTATTGATATTGGATTGACTGGGTTTGAAGGGAGTGTTGATGTTGGATTGAGTGGGTTTGAAGGGATTGTTGAATTTGGGTTTGAAAGGACTGTTGATGTTAGATTGAGTGCGTTTGATGGGAGTGTTGATGTTGGATTGATTGCGTTTGATGGGAGTGTTGAAGTTGCATTGAATGCGTTTGAAGGCAGTGTTGAAGTTGGGTTGAGCGGGATTGAAGAGATAGTTGAAATTGGGTTGAGTGGGTTTGAAAGGAGTGTTGATGTTGGATTGAGTGTGTTTGAAGAGAGTGTTGATGTTGGCTTGAGAGTGTTTGAAGGGAGAGTAGAATTTGCGTTGAATGGGTTTGAAGGGAGTGTTGATGTTGGGTTGCGTGTGATTGAAGAGAGCGTTGATGTTGGGTTGAGTCTGTTTGAAGGGAGTGTTGATGTTGGGTTGAGAATGTTCGAAGGGAGTCTTGATGTTGGGCTGAGTTGATTGAAGGGTGAGTTGATGTTGGGTTGAGTGTGTTTGAAGGGAGTGCTGATGTAGGTTTGAATGTGTTGGAAGGGAGTGTTGATGTTGGGTTGAGTGTGTTTGAAGGGAGTGTTGAAGTTGGGTTGAGTGGGTTTGAAAGGAGTGTTGATGTTGGGCTGAGTGTGATTGAAGGGAGTGTTGATGTTGGCTTGACTGTGATGGAAGGGACTTTTGATGTTGGGTTGAGTGTGCTTGAAGGGAGAGATGATGATGGTTGAGTGGGTATGAAGGGAGTGTTAATGTTGGGTTGAGTGGGTTTGATGTGAATGTTGATGTTGGGTTGAGTGTGTTTGAAGGGATTGTTGATGTTGGGTTGAGTGTGTTTGAAGGGAGTTTTGAAGTTGGGTTGAGTGGGTTTGAAAGGAGTGTTGATGTTGGTTTGAGTGTGATTGAAGTGTGTCTTGATGTTGGGTTGAGTGTATTTGAAGGGAGTGTTGATGGGTTGAGTGTGTTTGAAGGCACTGTTGATGTTGAGTTGAGTGGGTTTAAAGGGAGTGTTGAAATTGGGTTGAGTGTGTTTGAAGGAATGTTAAAGTTGGGTTGAGTGGTTTGAAAGGAGTGTTGAAGTTGGGTTGAGTGGGTTTGAAATGAGTGTTGAAGTTGGGTTGAGTGGGGTTGAAGGGTGTTTTGATGTTGTATTGAGTGGCTTATGAAAGGAGTGATGATGTTGGGTTAGCGGTTTTGAAGGGAGTGTTGAATTTGGGTGAGCGGGTTTGAAGGGAGTGCTACGTTCGGTTGAGTGCGTTTGAAAGGAGTGTTGATGTTGGATGGACTGTGTTAAAAGGGAGTAGTGATGTTTGGTTGCGTGTGTTTGAAAGGATTGTTGATGTTGGGTTGAGTGGGTTTGAAGTCAGTTTGGAAGTTGGATTGAATGGTTTTGAAAGATGTTGCATACAGTGGGTTTGAAGGTAGTATTGATATTGGATTGAGTGGGTTTGAAGGGATTGTTGAATTTGCGTTTGAAAGGAGTGTTGATGTTGGGTTGAGTGCGTTTGATGGGAGTGGTGAAGTTGCGTTGAATGCGTTTGAAGGGAGTGTTGAAGTTGGGTTGAGCAGGATTGAAGAGATTGTTGAAATTGGGTTGAGTGGCTTTGAAAGGATGGTTGATGTTGGATTGAGTGTGTTTGAAGGGAGTGTTGATGTTGGGTTGAGTGTGTTTGAAGGGAGTGTTGATGTTGGGTTGAGTGTGTTTGAAGGGAGTGTTGATGTTGGGTTGAGTGTGCTTGGAGGGAGTGTTGAAGTTTCGTTGAATGGGTTTGCATGGAGTTTTGAAGTTGGGTTGAGTGGGGTTGAAGGGAGTGTTGATGTAGGGAACAGTGGGTTTGAAGGGAGTATTGATCTTGGATTGACTGGGTTTGAAGGGATTGTTGATGTTGGATTGAGAGGGTTTGAAAGGAGTGTTGAAGTTGGGTTTGAAAGGAGTGTTGATGTTGGGTTCACTGCGTTTGATGTCAGTGTTTCAGTTGCATTGAATGGGTTTGAAGGGAGTGTTGAATTTGGTTTGAGCAGGATTGAAGGGAGTGTGGAAATTGGGTTGAGTGGGTTTGAAAGGAGTTTTGATGTTGGATTGAGTGTGGTTGAAGGGAATGTTGATGTTGGAATGTTGGATTGAGAATGTTTGAAGGGAGTGTTGATGTTGGGTTGAGTGGGTTTCAAGGGATTGTTGATGTTGGATTGAATGGGTTTGAAGGGACTGTTCATGTTGGGTTGAGTGTGTTTGAAGGGAGTGTTGATGCTGGGTTGAGTGTGTTTGAAGGGAGTGTTGATGTGGGTTGAGTGTGCTTGGATGGAGTGTTAAAGTTGCGTTGAGTGGGTTTGAAGGGAGCACTGAAGTTGGGTTGAGCGGGGTTGAAGGCACTGTTGATGATGGTTTGACTGTCTTTGAAGGGAGTGTTGAAGTTGGTTTGACTGGGTGTGAAGGGAGTGTTGATGTTGGATTGAGTGTGTTTGATGGGAGTGTTGATGTTGGGTTTGAAAGAAGTGTTGATGTTGGATTGAGTGTGTTCGAAGAGAGTGTTGATGTTGGGTTGAGTACATTTGATCGGAGTGTTGAAGTTGCGTTGAATGGTTTTGAAGGGAGTGCTGAAGTTGGTTGAGTGGCATTGAAGGGTGTATTGAAATTGGGTCGAGTGGGTTTGAAAGGAGTGTTGATGTTGGATTGAGTGTGTTTGAAGGGAGTGCAGATGTTGGCTTGAGTGTGTTTGAAGTGAATGTAGAAGTGGCGTTGAATGGGTTTGAAGGGAGTGTTGATGTTGGGTTGAGTGTGTTTGAAGGGATTGTTGATGTTGGGTTGAGTGTGTTTGAAGGGGGTGTTGATGTGGTGTTGAGTGTGTTTGAAGAGACTGTTGATGTTGAGCTGAGTGGGTTTGAAGGGAGTGTAGATGTTGGGTTGAGTGTGATTGAAGTGAGAGTTGATGTTGGGTTGAGCGGGTTTGAACAGAACATAGATGTCGGTTGAGTGTATTTGAAGGGAGTGCTGATGTTGGGTTGAGTGGGTTTGAACAGAGTGTTGTTGTTGGGCCGAGTGTGTTTGAAGGCAGTGTTGATGTTGGGTTGAGCATGTTTGAAGGGAGCATTGATGTTGGGTTGAGTGGGATGAAGTGAGTGCTGAAGTTGGGTTGAGTGTGTTTGAAGGGAGTGTTGATGTTGGATTGTGTGTGATTGAAGGCAGTGTTGATAATGGGTTGAGTGGGTTTGAAGGGAGTGTTGAAGTTGGATTGAGTGGGTTTGAAGGGAGTGTTGATGTTGGAATGAGTGGGTTAGAAGGAGGTGTTGAAGTTGGGATTGAAAGGAGTGTTGATGTTGGATTGAGTGTTTTTGAAGGGAGTGTAGATGTGGGGTTGTGTGCGTTTGATGGGAGTGTTGAAGTAGCGTTGAATGGGTTTGAAGGGAGCGTTGAAGTTGGGTGGAGCGGGATTGAAGGGAGTGTTGAAATTGGGTTGAGTGGGTTTGAAAGGAGTGTTGATGTTGGATTGAGTGGGTTTGATGTGAATGCTGATGTTGGGTTGAGTGTGTTTGAAGGGATCGTTGATGTTGGGTTGAGTGGGTTTGAAAGGAATGTTGATGTTGGTTTGAGTGTGATTCAAGTGAGTGTTGATGTTGGGTTGAGTGTATTTGAATGGAGTGATGATGTTGGGTTGAGTGTAATTGAAGGGACTTTGATGTTGGGTTTCTTGTGCTTGAAGGGAGTGTTGTTGGGTTGAGTGTGTTTGAAGGGATTGTTGATGTTGGGATGAGTGTGTTTGAATGGAGTGATGATGATGGGTTGAGTGTGTTTGAAGGGACTGTTGATGTTGGGCTGAGTGGGTTTGAAAGGAATGTTGAAGTTGGGTTGAGTGGGGTTGAAGGGTGTGTTGATGTTGTATTGCGTGGCTTATGAAAGGAGTGATGACGTTGGGTTAGCGGGTTTGAAGGGACTGTTGAATTTGGGTTAGCGGGTTTGAAGGGAGTGCTAAGTTGGGTTGAGTGGGTTTGAAAGGAGTGCTGATGTTGGATTGAGTGTGTTTAAAGGGAGTGGTGATGTTTGGCTGCGTGTGTTTGAAAGGAGTGTTGATGTTGGGTTCAGTGGGTTTGAAGTGAGTGTGGAAGTTGGATTAAATGGTTTTGAAGGAAGTGTTGAAGTTGGGTACAGTGGGTTTGAAGGGAGTATTGATATTGGATTGAATGGGTTTGAAGGGAGTGTTGATGTTGGGTACAGTGGGTTTGAATGGAGTATTGATATTGGATTGACTGGGTTTGAAGGGAGTGTTGATGTTGGATTGAGTGGGTTTGAAGGGATTGTTGAATTTGGGTTTGAAAGGACTGTTGATGTTAGATTGAGTGCGTTTGAAGGGAGTGTTGATGTTGGATTGATTGCGTTTGATGGGAGTGTTGAAGTTGCATTGAATGCGTGTGAAGGGAGTGTTGAAGTTGGGTTGAGCGGGATTGAAGAGATAGTTGAAATGGGGTTGAGTGGGTTTGAAAGGAGTTTTGATGTTGGATTGAGTTTGTTTGAAGAGAGTGTTGATGTTGGCTTGAGAGTGTTTGAAGGGAGAGTAGAATTTGCGTTGAATGGGTTTGAAGGGAGTGTTGATGTTGGGTTGTGTGTGATTGAAGAGAGCGTTGATGTTGGGTTGAGTCTGTTTGAAGGGAGTGTTGATGTTGGGTTGAGAATGTTCGAAGGGAGTCTTGATGTTGGGCTGAGTTGATTGAAGGGTGAGTTGATGTTGGGTTGAGTGTGTTTGAAGGGAGTGCTGATGTAGGGTTGAATGTGTTGGAAGGGAGTGTTGATGTTGGGTTGAGTGTGTTTGAAGGGAGTGTTGATGTGGGTTGAGTGGGTTTGAAAGGAGTGTTGATGTTGGGCTGAGTGTGATTGAAGGGAGTGTTGATGTTGGCTTGACTGTGATGGAAGGGACTTTTGATGTTGGGTTGAGTGTGCTTGAAGGGAGAGATGATGATGGGTTGAGTGGGTTTGAAGGGAGTGTTAATGTTGGGTTGAGTGGGTTTGATGTGAATGTTGATGTTGGGTTGAGTGTGTTTGAATGGATTGTTGATGTTGGGTTGAGTGTGTTTGAAGGGAGTGTTGAAGTTGGGTTGAGTGGGTTTGAAAGGAGTGTTGATGTTGGTTTGAGAGTGACTGAAGTGTGTCTTGATGTTGGGTTGAGTGTATTTGAAGGGAGTGTTGATGTTGGATTGAGTGTGTTTGAAGGGAGTGCAGATGTTGGCTTGAGTGTGTTTGAAGTGAATGTAGAAGTTGCGTTGTATGGGTTTGAAGGGAGTGTTGATGTTGGGTTGAGTGTGTTTGAAGGGATTGTTGATGTTGGGTTGAGTGTGTTTGAAGGGGGTGCTGATGTTGTGTTGAGTGTGTTTGAAGGGACTGTTGATGTTGAGCTGAGTGGGTTTGAAGGGAGTGTAGATGTTGGGTTGAGTGTGATTGAAGGGAGAGTTGATGTTGGGTTGAGCTGGTTTGAACAGAACGTAGATGTCGGTTGAGTGTATTTGAAGGGAGTGCTGATGTTGGGTTGAGTGGGTTTGAACAGAGTGTTGTTGTTGGGCCGAGTGTGTTTGAAGGCAGTGTTGATGTAGGGTTGAGCATGTTTGAAGGGAGCATTGATGTTGGGTTGAGTGGGTTTGAAGGGAGCGCTGAAGTTGGGTTGAGTGTGTTTGAAGGGAGTGTTGATGTTGGATTGTGTGTGATTGAAGGCAGTGTTGATAATGGGTTGAGTGGGTTTGAAGGGAGTGTTGAAGTTGGATTGAGTGGGTTTGAAGGGAGTGTTGATGTTGGATTGAGTGTTTTTGAAGGGAGTGTAGATGTCGGGTTGAGTGCGTTTGATGGGAGTGTTGAAGTAGCGTTGAATGGGTTTGAAGGGAGCGTTGAAGTTGGGTGGAGCGGGATTGAAGGGAGTGTTGAAATTGGGTTGAGTGGGTTTGAAAGGAGTGTTGATGTTGGATTGAGTGGGTTTGATGTGAATGCTGATGTTGGGTTGAGTGTGTTTGAAGGGATCGTTGATGTTGGGTTGAGTGGGTTTGAAAGGAATGTTGATGTTGGTTTGAGTGTGATTCAAGTGAGTGTTGATGTTGGGTTGAGTGTATTTGAATGGAGTGATGATGTTGGGTTGAGTGTAATTGAAGGGACTTTGATGTTGGGTTTATTGTGCTTGAAGGGAGTGTTGTTGGGTTGAGTGTGTTTGAAGGGATTGTTGATGTTGGGATGAGTGTGTTTGAATGGAGTGATGATGATGGGTTGAGTGTGTTTGAAGGGACTGTTGATGTTGGGTTGAGTGGGTTTGAAGGGAGCATTGATGTTGGGTTGAGTGGGGTTGAAGGGTGTGTTGATGTTGTATTGAGTGGCTTATGAAAGGAGTGATGATGTTGGGTTAGCGGGTTTGAAGGGAGTGTTGAATTTGGGTTAGCGGGTTTGAAGGGAGTGCTAAGTTGGGTTGAGTGGTTTTGAAAGGAGTGTTGATGTTGGATTGAGTGTGTTTAAAGGGAGTGGTGATGTTTGGCTGCGTGTGTTAGAAAGGAGTGTTGATGTTGGGTTCAGTGGGTTTGAAGTGAGTGTGGAAGTTGGATTAAATGGTTTTGAAGGAAGTGTTGAAGTTGGGTACAGTGGGTTTGAAGGGAGTATTGATATTGGATTGAATGGGTTTGAAGGGAGTGTTGATGTTGGGTACAGTGGGCTTGAAGGGAGTATTGATATTGGATTGACTGGGTTTGAAGGGAGTGTTGATGTTGGATTGAGTGGGTTTGAAGTGATTGTTGAATTTGGGTTTGAAAGGACTGTTGATGTTAGATTGAGTGCGTTTGAAGGGAGTGTTGATGTTGGATTGATGGCGTTTGATGGGAGTGTTGAAGTTGCATTGAATGCGTGTGAAGGGAGTGTTGAAGTTGGGTTGAGCGGGATTGAAGAGATAGTTGAAATGGGGTTGAGTGGGTTTGAAAGGAGTGTTGATGTTGGATTGAGTGTGTTTGAACAGAGTGTTGATGTTGGATTGAGTGTGTTTGAAGGGAGTGTTGATGTTGGGTTGAGAATGTTCGAAGGGAGTCTTGATGTTGGGCTGAGTTGATTGAAGGGTGAGTTGATGTTGGGTTGGTTGTGTTTGAAGGGAGTGCTGATGTAGGGTTGAATGTGTTGGAAGGGAGTGTTGATGTTGGGTTGAGTGTGTTTGAAGGGAGTGTTGATGTGGGTTGAGTGGGTTTGAAAGGAGTGTTGATGTTGGGCTGAATGTGATTGAAGGGAGTGTTGATGTTGGCTTGACTGTGATGGAAGGGACTTTTGATGTTGGGTTGAGTGTGCTTGAAGGGAGAGATGATGATGGGTTGAGTGGGTTTGAAGGGAGTGTTAATGTTGGGTTGAGTGGGTTTGATGTGAATGTTGATGTTGGGTTGAGTGTGTTTGAATGGATTGTTGATGTTGGGTTGAGTGTGTTTGAAGGGAGTGCAGATGTTGGCTTGAGTGTGTTTGAAGGGAGTGCAGATGTTGGCTTGAGTGTGTTTGAAGTGAATGTAGAAGTTGCGTTGAATGGGTTTGAAGGGAGTGTTGATGTTGGGTTGAGTGTGATTGAAGGGGGTGTTGATGTTGTGTTGAGTGTGTTTGAAGGGACTGTTGATGTTGAGCTGAGTGGGTTTGAAGGGAGTGTAGATGTTGGGTTGAGTGTGATTGAAGGGAGAGTTGATGTTGGGTTGAGCGGGTTTGAACAGAACGTAGATGTCGGTTGAGTGTATTTGAAGGGAGTGCTGATGTTGGGTTGAGTGGGTTTGAACAGAGTGTTGTTGTTGGGCCGAGTGTGTTTGAAGGCAGTGTTGATGTTGGGTTGAGCATGTTTGAAGGGAGCATTGATGTTGGGTTGAGTGGGTTTGAAGGGAGTGCTGAAGTTGGGTTGAGTGTGTTTGAAGGGAGTGTTGATGTTGGATTGTGTGTGATTGAAGGCAGTGTTGATAATGGGTTGAGTGGGTTTGAAGGGAGTGTTGAAGTTGGATTGAGTGGGTTTGAAGGGAGTGTTGATGTTGGAATGAGTGGGTTAGAAGGAGGTGTTGAAGTTGGGATTGAAAGGAGTGTTGATGTTGGATCAAGTGTTTCTGAAGGGAGTGTAGATGTGGGGTTGAGTGCGTTTGATGGGAGTGTTGAAGTAGCGTTGAATGGGTTTGAAGGGAGCGTTGAAGTTGGGTGGAGCGGGATTGAAGGGAGTGTTGAAATTGGGTTGAGTGTGTTTGAAAGGAGTGTTGATGTTGGATTGAGTGGGTTTGATGTGAATGCTGATGTTGGGTTGAGTGTGTTTGAAGGGATCGTTGATGTTGGGTTGAGTGGGTTTGAAAGGAATGTTGATGTTGGTTTGAGTGTGATTCAAGTGAGTGTTGATGTTGGTTTGAGTGTATTTGAATGGAGTGATGATGTTGGGTTGAGTATAATTGAAGGGACTTTGATGTTGGGTTTATTGTGCTTGAAGGGAGTGTTGTTGGGTTGAGTGTGTTTGAAGGGATTGTTGATGTTGGGGTGAGTGTGTTTGAATGGAGTGATGATGTTGGGTTGAGTGTGTTTGAAGGGACTGTTGATGTTGGGTTGAGTGGGTTTGAAGGGAGCATTGATGTTGGGTTGAGTGGGGTTGAAGGGTGTGTTGATGTTGTATTGAGTGGCTTATGAAAGGAGTGATGATGTTGGGTTAGCGGGTTTGAAGGGAGTGTTGATTTTGGGTTAGCGGGTTTGAAGGGAGTGTTGAAGTTGGATTGAGTGTTTTTAAAGGAAGTGGTGATGTTTGGCTGCGTGTGTTTGAAAGGAGTGTTGATGTTGGGTTGAGTGGGTTTGAAGTGAGTGTGGAAGTTGGATTGAATGGTTTTGAAGGGAGTGTTGATGTTGGGTTGAGTGTGTTTGAAGGGAGTGTTGATGTTGGGTTGAGTGTGTTTGAAGGGAGTGTTGATGTTGGGTTGAGTGTGTTTGAAGGGAGTGTTGATGTTGGGTTGTGTGTGCTTGGAGGGAGTCTTGAAGTTTCATTGAATGGGTTTGCATGGAGTTTTGAAGTTGGGTTGAGTGGGTTTGAAGGGAGTGTTGATGTAGGGAACAGTGGGTCTGAAGGGAGTATTGATCTTGGATTGACTGGGTTTGAAGGGATTGTTGAATTTGGGTTGAGCAGGATTGAAGGGAGTGTTGAAATTGGGTTGAGTGGGTTTGAAAGGAGTGTTGATGTTGGATTGAGTGTGGTTGAAGGGAATGTTGATGTTGGATTGAGTGTGTTTGAAGGGAGTGTTGATGTTGGAATGTTGGATTGAGAATGTTTGAAGGGAGTGTTGATGTTGGGTTGAGTGGGTTTCAAGGGATTGTTGATGTTGGATTGATTGGATTTGAAGGGACTGTTCATGTTGGGTTGAGTGTGTTTGAAGGGATTGTTGATGTTGTGCTGAGTGTGATTGAAGGGAGTGTTGATGTTGGTTTGGGTGTTATTGAAGGGAGATTTAATGTTGGGTTGAATGTGCCTGAAGGGAGTGTTGATGCTGGGTTGATTGTGTTTGAAGGGAGTGTTGATGTGGGTTGAGTGTGCTTGGATGGAGTGTTGAAGTTGCGTTGAGTGGGTTTGAAGGGAGCACTGAAGTTGTGTTGAGCGGGGTTGAAGGGACTGTTGATGATGGTTTGACTGTCTTTGAAGGGAGTGTTGAAGTTGGTTTGACTGGGTGTGAAGGGAGTGTTGATGTTGGATTGAGTGTGTTTGATGGGAGTGTTGATGTTGGGTTTGAAAGAAGTGTTGATGTTGGATTGAGTGTGTTCGAAGAGAGTGTTGATGTTGGGTTGAGTACATTTGATCGGAGTGTTGAAGTTGCGTTGAATGGTTTTGAAGGGAGTGCTGAAGTTGGTTGAGTGGCATTGAAGGGAGTATTGAAATTGGGTTGAGTGGGTTTGAAAGGAGTGTTGATGTTGGATTGAGTGTGCTTGAAGGGAGTGCAGAAGTTGGGTTGAGTGTGTTTGAAGGGGGTGTTGATGTTGTGTTGAGTGTGTTTGAAGGGACTGTTGATGTTGAGCTGAGTGGGTTTGAAGGGAGTGTAGATGTTGGGTTGAGTGTGATTGAAGGGAGAGTTGATGTTGGGTTGAGCGGGTTTGAACAGAACGTAGATGTCGGTTGAGTGTGTTTGAAGGCAGTGTTGATGTTGGGTTGAGCATGTTTGAAGGGAGCATTGATGTTGGGTTGAGTGGGTTTGAAGGGAGTGCTGAAGTTGGGTTGAGTGTGTTTGAAGGGAGTGTTGATGTTGGATTGTGTGTGATTGAAGGCAGTGTTGATAATGGGTTGAGTGGGTTTGAAGGGAGTGTTGAAGTTGGATTGAGTGGGTTTGAAGGGAGTGTTGATGTTGGAATGAGTGGGTTAGAAGGAGGTGTTGAAGTTGGGATTGAAAGGAGTGTTGATGTTGGATTGAGTGTTTTTGAAGGGAGTGTAGATGTGGGGTTGAGTGCGTTTGATGGGAGTGTTGAAGTAGCGTTGAATGGGTTTGAAGGGAGCGTTGAAGTTGGGTGGAGCGGGATTGAAGGGAGTGTTGAAATTGGGTTGAGTGGGTTTGAAAGGAGTGTTGATGTTGGATTGAGTGGGTTTGATGTGAATGCTGATGTTGGGTTGAGTGTGTTTGAAGGGATCGTTGATGTTGGGTTGAGTGGGTTTGAAAGGAATGTTGATGTTGGTTTGAGTGTGATTCAAGTGAGTGTTGATGTTGGGTTGAGTGTATTTGAATGGAGTGATGATGTTGGGTTGAGTGTAATTGAAGGGACTTTGATGTTGGGTTTATTGTGCTTGAAGGGAGTGTTGTTGGGTTGAGTGTGTTTGAAGGGATTGTTGATGTTGGGATGAGTGTGTTTGAATGGAGTGATGATGTTGGGTTGAGTGTGTTTGAAGGGACTGTTGATGTTGGGTTGAGTGGGTTTGAAGGGAGCATTGATGTTGGGTTGAGTGGGGTTGAAGGGTGTGTTGATGTTGTATTGAGTGGCTTATGAAAGGAGTGATGATGTTGGGTTAGCGGGTTTGAAGGGAGTGTTGAATTTGGGTTAGCGGGTTTGAAGGGAGTGTTGAAGTTGGATTGAGTGTGTTTAAAGGAAGTGGTGATGTTTGGCTGCGTGTGTTTGAAAGGAGTGTTGATGTTGGGTTGAGTGGGTTTGAAGTGAGTGTGGAAGTTGGATTGAATGGTTTTGAAGGGAGTGTTGATGTTGGGTTGAGTGTGTTTGAAGGGAGTGTTGATGTTGGGTTGAGTGTGTTTGAAGGGAGTGTTGATGTTGGGTTGAGTGTGTTTGAAGGGAGTGTTGATGTTGGGTTGTGTGTGCTTGGAGGGAGTCTTGAAGTTTCATTGAATGGGTTTGCATGGAGTTTTGAAGTTGGGTTGAGTGGGTTTGAAGGGAGTGTTGATGTAGGGAACAGTGGGTCTGAAGGGAGTATTGATCTTGGATTGACTGGGTTTGAAGGGATTGTTGATGTTGGATTGAGAGGATGTGAAAGGAGTGTTGAAGTTGGGTTTGAAAGGAGTGTTGATGATGGGTTCACTGCGTTTGATGTGAGTGTTTCAGTTGCATTGAATGGGTTTGAAGGGAGTGTTGAATTTGGGTTGAGCAGGATTGAAGGGAGTGTTGAAATTGGGTTGAGTGGGTTTGAAAGGAGTGTTGATGTTGGATTGAGTGTGGTTGAAGGGAATGTTGATGTTGGATTGAGTGTGTTTGAAGGGAGTGTTGATGTTGGAATGTTGGATTGAGAATGTTTGAAGGGAGTGTTGATGTTGGGTTGAGTGGGTTTCAAGGGATTGTTGATGTTGGATTGATTGGATTTGAAGGGACTGTTCATGTTGGGTTGAGTGTGTTTGAAGGGATTGTTGATGTTGTGCTGAGTGTGATTGAAGGGAGTGTTGATGTTGGTTTGGGTGTTATTGAAGGGAGATTTAATGTTGGGTTGAATGTGCCTGAAGGGAGTGTTGATGCTGGGTTGATTGTGTTTGAAGGGAGTGTTGATGTGGGTTGAGTGTGCTTGGATGGAGTGTTGAAGTTGCGTTGAGTGGGTTTGAAGGGAGCACTGAAGTTGTGTTGAGCGGGGTTGAAGGGACTGTTGATGATGGTTTGACTGTCTTTGAAGGGAGTGTTGAAGTTGGTTTGACTGGGTGTGAAGGGAGTGTTGATGTTGGATTGAGTGTGTTTGATGGGAGTGTTGATGTTGGGTTTGAAAGAAGTGTTGATGTTGGATTGAGTGTGTTCGAAGAGAGTGTTGATGTTGGGTTGAGTACATTTGATCGGAGTGTTGAAGTTGCGTTGAATGGTTTTGAAGGGAGTGCTGAAGTTGGTTGATTGGCATTGAAGGGAGTATTGAAATTGGGTTGAGTGGGTTTGAAAGGAGTGTTGATGTTGGATTGAGTGTGTTTGAAGGGAGTGCAGAAGTTGGGTTGAGTGTGTTTGAAGGGGGTGTTGATGTTGTGTTGAGTGTGTTTGAAGGGGCTGTTGATGTTGAGCTGAGTGGGTTTGAAGGGAGTGTAGATGTTGGGTTGAGTGTGATTGAAGGGAGAGTTGATGTTGGGTTGAGCGGGTTTGAACAGAACGTAGATGTCGGTTGAGTGTATTTGAAGGGAGTGCTGATGTTGGGTTGAGTGGGTTTGAACAGAGTGTTGTTGTTGGGCCGAGTGTGTTTGAAGGCAGTGTTGATGTTGGGTTGAGCATGTTTGAAGGGAGCATTGATGTTGGGTTGAGTGGGTTTGAAGGGAGTGCTGAAGTTGGGTTGAGTGTGTTTGAAGGGAGTGTTGATGTTGGATTGTGTGTGATTGAAGGCAGTGTTGATAATGGGTTGAGTGGGTTTGAAGGGAGTGTTGAAGTTGGATTGAGTGGGTTTGAAGGGAGTGTTGATGTTGGAATGAGTGGGTTAGAAGGAGGTGTTGAAGTTGGGATTGAAAGGAGTGTTGATGTTGGATTGAGTGTTTTTGAAGGGAGTGTAGATGTGGGGTTGAGTGCGTTTGATGGGAGTGTTGAAGTAGCGTTGAATGGGTTTGAAGGGAGCGTTGAAGTTGGGTGGAGCGGGATTGAAGGGAGTGTTGAAATTGGGTTGAGTGGGTTTGAAAGGAGTGTTGATGTTGGATTGAGTGGGTTTGATGTGAATGCTGATGTTGGGTTGAGTGTGTTTGAAGGGATCGTTGATGTTGGGTTGAGTGGGTTTGAAAGGAATGTTGATGTTGGTTTGAGTGTGATTCAAGTGAGTGTTGATGTTGGGTTGAGTGTATTTGAATGGAGTGATGATGTTGGGTTGAGTGTAATTGAAGGGACTTTGATGTTGGGTTTATTGTGCTTGAAGGGAGTGTTGTTGGGTTGAGTGTGTTTGAAGGGATTGTTGATGTTGGGATGAGTGTGTTTGAATGGAGTGATGATGTTGGGTTGAGTGTGTTTGAAGGGACTGTTGATGTTGGGTTGAGTGGGTTTGAAGGGAGCATTGATGTTGGGTTGAGTGGGGTTGAAGGGTGTGTTGATGTTGTATTGAGTGGCTTATGAAAGGAGTGATGATGTTGGGTTAGCGGGTTTGAAGGGAGTGTTGAATTTGGGTTAGCGGGTTTGAAGGGAGTGCTAAGTTGGGTTGAGTGGGTTTGAAAGGAGTGTTGATGTTGGATTGAGTGTGTTTAAAGGGAGTGGTGATGTTTGGCTGCGTGTGTTTGAAAGGAGTGTTGATGTTGGGTTGAGTGGGTTTGAAGTGAGTGTGGAAGTTGGATTGAATGGTTTTGAAGGAAGTGTTGATGTTGGGTACAGTGGGCTTGAAGGGAGTATTGATATTGGATTGACTGGGTTTGAAGGGAGTGTTGATGTTGGATTGAGTGGGTTTGAAGTGATTGTTGAATTTGGGTTTGAAAGGACTGTTGATGTTAGATTGAGTGCGTTTGAAGGGAGTGTTGATGTTGGATTGATGGCGTTTGATGGGAGTGTTGAAGTTGCATTGAATGCGTGTGAAGGGAGTGTTGAAGTTGGGTTGAGCGGGATTGAAGAGATAGTTGAAATGGGGTTGAGTGGGTTTGAAAGGAGTGTTGATGTTGGATTGAGTGTGTTTGAACAGAGTGTTGATGTTGGCTTGAGAGTGTTTGAAGGGAGAGTAGAATTTGCGTTGAATGGGTTTGAAGGGAGTGTTGATGTTGGGTCGTGTGTGATTGAAGAGAGCGTTGATGTTGGGTTGAGTCTGTTTGAAGGGAGTGTTGATGTTGGGTTGAGAATGTTCGAAGGGAGTCTTGATGTTGGGCTGAGTTGATTGAAGGGTGAGTTGATGTTGGGTTGAGTGTGTTTGAAGGGAGTGCTGATGTAGGGTTGAATGTGTTGGAAGGGAGTGTTGATGTTGGGTTGAGTGTGCTTTAAGGGAGAGATGATGATGGGTTGAGTGGGTTTGAAGGAAGTGTTAATGTTGGGTTGAGTGGGTTTGATGTGAATGTTGATGTTGGGTTGAGTGTGTTTGAAGGGATTGTTGATGTTGGGTTGAGTGTGTTTGAAGGGAGTGTTGAAGTTGGGTTGAGTGGGTTTGAAAGGAGTGTTGATGTTGGTTTGAGTGTGATTGAAGTGTGTCTTGATGTTGGGTTGAGTGTATTTGAAGGGAGTGTTGATGTTGGGTTGAGTGTAATTGAAGGGACTTTGATGTTGGGTTGATTGTGCTTGAAGGGAGTGTTGATGGGTTGAGTGTGTTTGAAGGGATTGTTGATGTTGGGATGAGTGTGTTTGAATGGAGTGATGATGATGGGTTGAGTGTGTTTGAAGGCACTGTTGATGTTGGGTTGAGTGGGTTTAAAGGGAGTGTTGAAATTGGGTTGAGTGTGTTTGAAGGAATGTTGAAGTTGGGTTGAGTGGGTTTGAAAGGAGTGTTGAAGTTGGGTTGAGTGGGTTTGAAATGAGTGTTGAAGTTGGGTTGAGTGGGGTTGAAGGGTGTTTTGATGTTGTATTGAGTGGCTTATGAAAGGAGTGATGATGTTGGGTTAGCGGTTTTGAAGGGAGTGTTGAATTTGGGTGAGCGGGTTTGAAGGGAGTGCTACGTTCGGTTGAGTGCGTTTGAAAGGAGTGTTGATGTTGGATGGACTGTGTTAACAGGGAGTGGTGATGTTTGGTTGCGTGTGTTTGAAAGGATTGTTGATGTTGGGTTGAGTGGGTTTGAAGTCAGTTTGGAAGTTGGATTGAATGGTTTTGAAAGATGTTGCATACAGTGGGTTTGAAGGTAGTATTGATATTGGATTGAGTGGGTTTGAAGGGAGTGTTGATGTTGGATTGTGTGGGTTTGAAGGGAATGTTGAATTTGCGTTTGAAAGGAGTGTTGATATTGGGTTGAGTGCGTTTGATGGGAGTGGTGAAGTTGCATTGAATGCGTTTGAAGGGAGTGTTGAAGTTGGGTTGAGCAGGATTGAAGAGATTGTTGAAATTGGGTTGAGTGGCTTTGAAAGGAAGGTTGATGTTGGATTGAGTGTGTTTGAAGGGAGTGTTGATGTTGGCTTGAGAGTGTTTGAAGGGAGAGTAGAATTTGCGTAGAATGGGTTTGAACAGAGTGTTAATGTTGGGTTGCGTGTGATTGAAGAGTGCGTTGATGTTTGGTTGAGTCTGTTTGAAGGGAGTGTTTATGTTGGGTTGAGAATGTTCGAAGGGAGTGTTGATGTTGTGCTGAATTTGATTGAAGGGAGAGTTGATGTTGGGTTGAGTGTGTTTGAAGGGAGTACTGATGTAGGGTTGAGTGTGTTGGAAGGGAGTTTTGATGTTGGGTTGAGTGTGTTAGAAGGGAGTGTTGAAGTTGGGTTGAGTGCGTTTGAAAGGAGTGCTGATATTGGGCTGAGTGTGATTGAAGTGAGTGTTGATGTTGGGTTGAGTGTGCTTGAAGGCAGTGTTGATGTTGGGTTGAGTGTGATGGAAGGGACTTTTGATGTTGGGTTGGCTGTGTTCGAATGGAGTGTTGATGTTGGGTTGAGTGTGTTTGAAGGAAGTGTTGATGTTGGGATGAGTGTGTTTGAAGGGAGAGATTGTGAATGGGTTGAGTGTGTTTGAAGGGACGGTTGATGTTGGTTTGAGTGTGTTTGAAGGGAGTGTTGAAGTTGGATTGAGTGGGTTTGAAGGGAGTGTTGATGTTGGAATGAGTGGGTTAGAAGGAGGTGTTGAAGTTGGGAGTGAAAGGAGTGTTAATGTTGGACTGAGTGTTTTTGAAGGGAGTGTAGATGTGGGGTTGACTGCGTTTGATGGGAGTGTTGAAGTTGCGTTGAATGGGTTTGAAGGGAGTGTTGAAGTTGGGTGGAGCGGGATTGAAGGGAGTGTTGAAATTGGGTTGAGTGGGTTTGAAAGGAGTGTTGATGTTGGATTGAGTGGGTTTGATGTGAATGCTGATGTTGGGTTGAGTGTGTTTGAAGGGATTGTTGATGTTGGGTTGAGTGGGTTTGAAAGGAATGTTGATGTTGGTTTGAGTGTGATTCAAGTGAGTGTTGATGTTGGGTTGAGTGTGTTTGAAGGGAGTGTTGATGTTGGGTTGAGTGTGTTTGAAGGGAGTGTTGATGTTGGGTTGAGTGTGTTTGAAGGGAGTGTTGATGTTGGGTTGAGTGTGTTTGAAGGGAGTGTTGATGTTGGGTTGAGTGTGCTTAGAGGGAGTGTTGAAGTTTCATTGAATGGGTTTGCATGGAGTTTTGAAGTTGGGTTGAGTGGGGTTGAAGGGAGTGTTGATGTAGGGAACAGTGGGTCTGAAGGGAGTATTGATCTTGGATTGACTGAGTTTGAAGGGATTGTTGATGTTGGATTGAGAGGGTGTGAAAGGAGTGTTGAAGTTGGGTTTGAAAGGAGTGTTGATGATGGGTTCACTGCATTTGATGTGAGTGTTTCAGTTGCATTGAATGGGTTTGAAGGGAGTGTTGAATTTGGGTTGAGCAGGATTGAAGGGAGTGTTGAAATTGGGTTGAGTGGGTTTGAAAGGAGTGTTGATGTTGGATTGAGTGTGTTTGAAGGGAGTGTTGATGTTGGGTTGAGTGGGTTTCAAGGGATTGTTGATGTTGGATTGATTGGGTTTGAAGGGACTGTTCATGTTGGGTTGAGTGTGTTTGAAGGGATTGTTGATGTTGTGCTGAGTGTGATTGAAGGGAGTGTTGATGTTGGTTTGGGTGTTATTGAAGGGAGTTTTAATGTTGGGTTGAGTGTGCCTGAAGGGAGTGTTGATGCTGGGTTGATTGTGTTTGAAGGGAGTGTTAATGTTCGGTTGAGTGGGTTTGAAGGGAATGTTGATTTCAAATTGTATCGGTTTGAAGTGAATGTTGATATTGGGTTGATTGTGTTTGAAGGGAGTGTTGATGTGGGTTGAGTGTGCTTGGATGGAGTGTTGAAGTTGCGTTGAGTGGGTTTGAAGGGAGCACTGAAGTTGGGTTGAGCGGGGTTGAAGGGACTGTTGATGATGGTTTGACTGTCTTTGAAGGGAATGTTGAAATTGGTTTGACTGGGTGTGAAGGGAGTGTTGATGTTGGATTGAGTGTGTTTGATGGGAGTGTTGATGTTGGGTTTGAAAGAAGTGTTGATGTTGGATTGAGTGTGTTCGAAGAGAGTGTTGATGTTGGGTTGAGTACATTTGATCGGAGTGTTGAAGTTGCGTTGAATGGTTTTGAAGGGAGTGCTGAAGTTGGTTGAGTGGCATTGAAGGGAGTATTGAAATTGGGTTGAGTGGGTTTGAAAGGAGTGTTGATGTTGGATTGAGTGTGTTTGAAGGGAGTGCAGATGTTGGCTTGAGTGTGTTTGAAGTGAATGTAGAAGTGGCGTTGAATGGGTTTGAAGGGAGTGTTGATGTTGGGTTGAGTGTGATTGAAAGGATTGTTGATGTTGGGTTGAGTGTGTTTGAAGGGGGTGTTGATGTTGTGTTGAGTGTGTTTGAAGGGACTGTTGATGTTGAGCTGAGTGGGTTTGAAGGGAGTGTAGATGTTGGGTTGAGTGTGATTGAAGGGACAGTTGATGTTGGGTTGAGCGGATTTGAACAGAACGTAGATGTCGGTTGAGTGTATTTGAAGGGAGTGCTGATGTTGGGTTGAGTGGGTTTGAACAGAGTGTTGTTGTTGGGCCGAGTGTGTTTGAAGGCAGTGTTGATGTTGGGTTGAGCATGTTTGAAGGGAGCATTGATGTTGGGTTGAGTGGGTTTGAAGGGAGTGCTGAAGTTGGGTTGAGTGTGTTTGAAGGGAGTGTTGATGTTGGATTGTGTGTGATTGAAGGCAGTGTTGATAATGGGTTGAGTGGGTTTGAAGGGAGTGTTGAAGTTGGATTGAGTGGGTTTGAAGGGAGTGTTGATGTTGGAATGAGTGGGTTAGAAGGAGGTGTTGAAGTTGGGATTGAAAGGAGTGTTGATGTTGGATTGAGTGTGATTGAAGGGAGTGTAGATGTGGGGTTGAGTGCGTTTGATGGGAGTGTTGAAGTAGCGTTGAATGGGTTTGAAGGGAGCGTTGAAGTTGGGTGGAGCGGGATTGAAGGGAGTGTTGAAATTGGGTTGAGTGGGTTTGAAAGGAGTGTTGATGTTGGATTGAGTGGGTTTGATGTGAATGCTGATGTTGGGTTGAGTGTGTTTGAAGGGATCGTTGATGTTGGGTTGAGTGGGTTTGAAAGGAATGTTGATGTTGGTTTGAGTGTGATTCAAGTGAGTGTTGATGTTGGGTTGAGTGTATTTGAATGGAGTGATGATGTTGGGTTGAGTGTAATTGAAGGGAATTTGATGTTGGGTTTATTGTGCTTGAAGGGAGTGTTGTTGGGTTGAGTGTGTTTGAAGGGATTGTTGATGTTGGGATGAGTGTGTTTGAATGGAGTGATGATGTTGGGTTGAGTGTGTTTGAAGGGACTGTTGATGTTGGGTTGAGTGGGTTTGAAGGGAGCATTGATGTTGTGTTGAGTGGGGTTGAAGGGTGTGTTGATGTTGTATTGAGTGGCTTATGAAAGGAGTGATGATGTTGGGTTAGCGGGTTTGAAGGGAGTGTTGAATTTGGGTTAGCGGGTTTGAAGGGAGTGCTAAGTTGGGTTGAGTGGGTTTGAAGTGAGTGTGGAAGTTGGATTGAATGGTTTTGAAGGAAGTGTTGATGTTGGGTACAGTGGGCTTGAAGGGAGTATTGATATTGGATTGACTGGGTTTGAAGGGAGTGTTGATGTTGGACTGAGTGGGTTTGAAGTGATTGTTGAATTTGGGTTTGAAAGGACTGTTGATGTTAGATTGAGTGCGTTTGAAGGGAGTGTTGATGTTGGATTGATTGCGTTTGATGGGAGTGTTGAAGTTGCGTTGAATGCGTGTGAAGGGAGTGTTGAAGTTGGGTTGAGCGGGATTGAAGAGATAGTTGAAATTGGGTTGAGTGGGTTTGAAAGGAGTGTTGATGTTGGATTGAGTGTGTTTGAAGAGAGTGTTGATGTTGGCTTGAGAGTGTTTGAAGGGAGAGTAGAATTTGCGTTGAATGGGTTTGAAGGGAGTGTTGATGTTGGGTTGCGTGTGATTGAAGAGAGCGTTGATGTTGGGTTGAGTCTGTTTGAAGGGAGTGTTGATGTTGGGTTGAGAATGTTCGAAGGGAGTCTTGATGTTGGGCTGAGTTGATTGAAGGGTGAGTTGATGTTGGGTTGAGTGTGTTTGAAGGGAGTGCTAATGTAGGGTTGAATGTGTTGAAAGGAGTGTTGATGTTGGGCTGAGTGTGATTGAAGGGAGTGTTGATGTTGGCTTGACTGTGATGGAAGGGACTTTTGATGTTGGGTTGAGTGTCCTTGAAGGGAGAGATGATGATGGGTTGAGTGGGTTTGAAGGGAGTGTTAATGTTGGCTTGAGTGGGTTTGATGTGAATGTTGATGTTGGGTTGAGTGTGTTTGAAGGGATTGTTGATGTTGGGTTGAGTGTGTTTGAAGGGAGTGTTGAAGTTGGGTTGAGTGGGTTTGAAAGGAGTGTTGATGTTGGTTTGAGTGTGATTGAAGTGTGTCTTGATGTTGGGTTCAGTGTATTTGAAGGGAGTGTTGATGTTGGGTTGAGTGTAATAGAAGGGACTTTGATGTTGGGTTGAGTGTGCTTGAAGGGAGTGTTGATGGGTTGAGTGTGTTTGAAGGGATTGTTGATGTTGGGATGAGTGTGTTTGAATGGAGTGATGATGATGGGTTGAGTGTGTTTGAAGGGACTGTTGATGTTGGGTTGAGTGGTTTTAAAGGGAGTGTTGAAATTGGGTTGAGTGTGTTTGAAGGAATGTTGAAGTTGGGTTGAGTGGGTTTGAAAGGAGTGTTGAAGTTGGGTTGAGTGGGTTTGAAATGAGTGTTGAAGTTGGGTTGAGTGGGGTTGAAGGGTGTTTTCATGGGTTGAGTGTGTTTGAAGGGATTGTTGATGTTGGGATGAGTGTGTTTGAATGGAGTGATGATGATGGGTTGAGGGTGTTTGAAGGGACTGTTGATGTTGGGTTGAGTGGGTTTAAAGGGAGTGTTGAAATTGGGTTGATTGGGGTTGAAGGGTGTTTTGATGTTGTATTGAGTGGCTTATGAAATGAGTGATGATGTTGGGTTAGCGATTTTGAAGGGAGTGTTGAATTTGGGTTAGCGGGTTTGAAGGGAGTGCTACGTTCGGTTGAGTAGGTTTGAAAGGAGTGTTGATGTTGGATGGACTGTGTTAAAAGGGAGTGGTGATGTTTGGTTGCGTGTGTTTGAAAGGATTGTTGATGTTGGGTTGAGTGGGTTTGAAGTCAGTTTGGAAGTTGGATTGAATGGTTTTGAAAGATCTTGCATACAGTCGGTTTGAAGGGAGTATTGATATTGGATTGAGTGGGTTTGAAGGGAGTGTTGATGTTGGATTGAGTGGGTTTGAAGGGATTGTTGAATTTGGGTTTGAAAGGACTGTTGATGTTAAATTGAGTGCTTTTGAAGGGAGTGTTGATGTTGCGTTGAATGCGTTTGAAGGGAGTGTTGAAGTTGGGTTGAGCGGGTTTGAGAGATTGTTGAAATTGGGTTGAGTGGGTTTGAAAGGATTGTTGATGTTGGATTGAGTGTGTTTGAAGGGAGTGTTGATGTTGGCTTGAGAGTGTTTGAAGGGAGAGTAGAATTTGCATAGAATGGGTTTGAAGGGAGTGTTAATGTTGGGTTGCGTGTGATTGAAGAGAGCGTTGATGTTTGGTTGAATCTGTTTGAAGTGAGTGTTTCTGTTGGGTTGAGAATGTTCGAAGGGAGTGTTGATGTTGGGCTGAATTTCATTGAAGGGAGATTTGATGTTGGGTTGAGTATGTTTGAAGGGAGTGCTGATGTAGGTTTGAGTGTGTTGGAAGGGTGTTTTGATGCTGGGTTGAGTGTGTTTGAAGGGAGTGTTGAAGTTGGGTTGAGTGCATTTGAAAGGAGTGTTGATATTGGGCTGAGTGTGATTGAAGTGTGTGTTGATGTTGGGTTGAGTGTGCTTGAAGGGAGTGTTGATGTTGGGTTGAGTGGCTTATGAAGGGATGATGATGTTGGTTTGGCGGGTTTGAAGGGAGAGTTGAAGTTGGGTTGGCGGGTCTGAAGCGAGTGTTGAAGTTGGGTTGAGTGGGTTTGAAAGGTTTGTTGATGTTGGATTGAGTGTGTTTGAAGGGAGTGTTGATGTTGGCTTGAGTGTGTTTGAAGGGAGTGATGATGTTGGGTTGAGTGTGTTTGACGGGAGTGTTGATGTTGGGTTGAGTTGGTTTGAAGGGAGTGTTGTAGTTGGGTTAGCGGGTTTCAAGTGAGTGTTGAAGTTGGGTAGAGCCGTGTTTGAAGGGAAAGTTGATGTTGGGTTGAGTGGGTTTGAATGGACTGTTGATGTTGGGTTGAGTGGGTTTGAAGTGAGTGTGGAAGTTCGGTTGAGTGAGTTTGAAGGGAGTGTTGATGTTGGACTGAGTGTGATTGAATGGAGTGTTGATAATGGGTTGAGTGGGTTTGAAGGGAGGGTTGAAGTTGCATTTGAAAGGAGTGTTGATGTTGGGTTGAGTGCATTTGATGGGAGTGGTGAAGTTGCGTTGAATGCGTTTGAAGGCAGTGTTGAAGTTGGGTTGAGCAGGATTGAAGAGATTGTTGAAATTGGGTTGAGTGGGTTTGAAAGGAGTGTTGATGTTGGCTTGAGCGTGTTTGAAGGGAGTGTAGATTTTGCGTTGAATGGGTTTGAAGGGAGTGTTGATTTAGGTTTGCGTGTGTTTGAAGAGAGTTTTGATGTTGGGTTGAGTGTGTTTGAAGGGAGTATTGATGTTGGGTTGAGTGTGTTTGAAGGGAGTGTTGATGTTGGGCTGAGTGTGTGTCAAGGGAGTGTTGATGTTGAGCTGAGTGGGTTTGAAGGGAGTGTTAATGTTGGGTTGAGTGGTTTTGCAAGGAGTGCTAATGTTGAATTGTATGGGTTTGAATTGAATGTTGCTGTTGGGTTGAGGGTGTTTGAAGGGAGTGTTGAAATTGTATTGTGTGTGTTTGAAGGGACTGTTGAAGATGGGTTGAGAATGTTCGAAGGGAGTGTTGATGTTGGGTTGAGTGTGATGTAAGGGACTTTTGATGTTGGGTTGAGTGTGCTTGAAGGGAGTGTTGATGTTGGGTTGAGTCTGTTTGAAGGAAGTGTTGATGTTGGGATGAGTGTGTTTGAAGGGAGTGATGATGATGGGTTGAGTGAGTTTGAAGGGACTGTTGATGTTGGGTTGATTGGGTTTGAAGGGCGTGTTGAAGTTGGGTTTTGTGTGTTTGAAGGGAATGTTGAAGTTGGGTTGAGCGAATTTGAAAGGAGTGTTGAAGGTGGGTTGAGTGGGGTTGAAGGGAGTGTTGATGTTGTATTGAGTGGCTTATGAAGGGAGTGATGATGTTGGGTTGGCAGGTTTGAAAGGAGTGTTGAAGTTGGGTTAGTGGCTTTGAAGGGAGTGTTGAAGTTGGGTTGAGTGGGTTTGAGAGGAGTGTTGATCTTGGATTGCGTGTGTTTAAAGGGAGTGTTGATGTTGGGTTGAGTGTGTTTGAAGGGAGTGTTGAAGTTGGGTTATTATGTTTGAACGGAATGTTGAAGTTGGGTTGAGTCGGTTTGAAAGGAGAGTTGATGTTGGATTGAGTGTGTTTGAAGGGAGTGTTGTTGTTGGGTTGAGTGTGCTTGAAGGGAGTTTTGAAGTTGGGTTGAGTGGGTTTGAAGGGAGTGTTGATGTTGCATTGAGTGTTTTTGAAGAGAGTTTTGATGTTGGGTTGAATGTGTTTGAAGGGAGTATTGAAGTTGCGTTGACTGGGTTTGAAGGGAGTGTTGATGTTGGGTTGAGTGGGTTTGAAGGGAGTGTTGATGTTGGTTTGAATGCGATTGAAGGGACTGTTGATGTTGGGTTGAGTGTGTTTGAAGTGGGTTTTTATGTTGTGCTGAGTGGGTTTGAAGGGATAGTTAATGTTGGGTTGAGTGCTTTGGAAGGGAGTGCTGATGTTGGATTGAAATGGGTTTGAAGTGAATGTTGATATTGGGTTGAGTGTGTTTGAAGGGAGTGTTGAAATTGGATTGAGTGTGTTTGAAGGGATAGTTGAAGTTGGATTGAGTGTGTGTGAATGGCGTGTTGAAGTTGGGCTAAGAATTTTCGAAGGGAATGTTGATGTTGGTCTGAGTTTGATTGAAGGGAGATTTGATGTTGGCCTGAGTGTATTTGAAGGGAGTGTTGATGATTAATTGAGTGTCTTTGAAGGGAATGTTGATGTTGGGTTGAGTGGGTTTGAAAGGAATGTTGATGTTGGGTTGAGTTGTTTTGAAGCGTGTGTTGAAATTGGATTGAGTGGGTTTGAACGGTTTGTTGATGTTGGATTGAGTGTGTTTGAAGGGAGTGTTGATGTTGGCTTGAGTGTGTTTGAAGGGATTGTTGATGTTGGGTTGAGTATGTTTGAAGGGAGTGTTGATGTTGGGTTGACTGTGTTTGAAGGGAGTGTGGATGTTGGGTTGAGTGGGTTTGAAGGGAGTGTTGTAGTTGGGTTAGCGGGTTTCAAGGGAGTGTTGATGTTGGATTTAGTGTCTTTGAAGGGAGTGTTGATGTTGGGTTGAGTGTGTTTGAAGCGAGTGTGGATGTTGGGCTGAGTGGGTTTGAACGGAATGTTGATGTTGGGTTGAGTGGGTTTGGAAAGTAGTGTGGAAGTTGGGTTGAGTGCGTTTGAAGGGAATGTTCAAGTTGCGTTCAGTGAATTTGAAAGGAGTGTTGAAGTTGGGTTGAGCGGGGTTGAAGGGAGTGTTGATATTGTATTGAGTGGCTTATGAAGGGAGTGAGGATGTTGGGTTGGTGGGGTTGAAGGGAGTGTTGAAATTGGGTTGAGCAGGTTTGAAGGGAGTGTTGAAGTTGGGTTGAGTGGGTTTGAAAGGATTGTTGATGTTGGATTGCGAGTGTTTAAAGGGAGTGTTGTTGTGTTGAGTGTGTTTGTAGGGAGTGTTCATGTTGGGTTAACGGGTTAGAACGGGAATGTTGAAGTTAGGTTGAGTGGGTTTGAAAGGAGATTTGATGTTCGATTGAGTGTGTTTAAAGGGAGAGTTGTTGATGGATTGAGTGTGGTTGAAGGGAGTTTGATGTAGGGTTGCGTGTGTTTGAAGAGAGTGTTGATGTTGGGATGAGTGTGTTTGAAGGGAGTGTTGATGTTCAGTTGAGTGTGTTTGAAGGGAGTGTTGAAGTTGGGTTAGCGGGTTTGAACTGGAATGTTGAAGTTGGGTTGAGTGGGTTTGAAAGGAGATTTGATGTTCGATTGAGTGTGTTTAAAGGGAGTGCTGTTGTTGGGTTGAGTGTGTTTGAAGGGAGTTTTGATGCAGGGTTGCGTGTGTTTGAAGAGAGTGTTGATGTTGGGATGAGTGTGTTTGAAGGGAGTGTTGATGTTGGGTTGAGTGTGTTTGAAGGGAGTGTTGATGTTGGGTTGAGTGGGTTTGAAGGGAGTGTTAATGTTCGGTTGAGTGGGTTTGAAGGGAATGTTGATTTCAAATTGTATCGGTTTGAAGTGAATGTTGATATTGGGTTGAGTGTGTTTGAAGGGAGTGTTGAAATTGGATTGAGTGTGTTTGAATGGCGTGTTGAAGTTGGATTGAGTGGGTGTGAATGGCGTGTTGAAGTTGGGTTGAGAATTTTCGAAGGGAATGTTGATGTTGGTCTGAGTTTGATTGAAGGGAGATTTGATGTTGGATTGAGTGTATTTGAAGGGAGTGTTGATGTTTAATTGAGTGTCATTGAAAGGAGTGTTGATGTTGGGTTGAGTGGGTTTGAAAGGAGTGTTGATGTTGGGTTGAGTGGTTTTGAAGCGTGTGTTGAAATTGGGTTGAGTGGGTTTGAACGGTTTGTTGATGTTGGATTGAGTGTGTTTGAAGGGAGTGTTGATGTTGGCTTGAGTGTGTTTGAAGGGAGTGTTGATGTTGGGTTGAGTATGTTTGAAGGGAGTGTTGATGTTGGGTTGAGTCTGTTTGAAGGGAGTGTGGATGTTGGGTTGAGTGGCTTTGAAGGGAGTGTTGTAGTTGGGTTAGCGGGTTTCAAGGGAGTGTTGAAGTTGGCTTGAGCCGTGTTTGAAGGGATTGTTGATGTTGGGTTGAGTGTTTTTGAAGGGAGTGTTGAAGTTGGGTTGAGTGTTTTTGAAGGGAGTGTTGATGTTGGATTTAGTGTCTTTGAAGGGAGTGTTGATGATGGGTTGAGTGGGTTTGAAGGGACTGTTGATGTTGGGTTGAGTGGAATTGAAAGGAGTGTTGATGTTGGGTTTAGTGGGTTTGAAGGGAGTGTGGAAGTTGGGTTGAGTGTGTTTGAAGGGAGTGTTGATGTTGGATTGAGTGTGATTGAAGGGAGTGTTGATGAGGTGTTGATTGGGTTTGAAGGGAGAGTTGAAGTTGGGTTTGAAAGGAGTGTTGATGTTGGCTTGAGTGCGTTTGATGGGAGTGGTGAAGTTGCATTGAATGCGTTTGAAGGGAGTGTTGAAGTTGGGTTGAGCAGGATTGAAGAGATTGTTGAAATTGGGTTGAGTGGGTTTGAAAGGAGTGTTGATGTTGGCTTGAGAGTGTTTGAAGGGAGTGTAGAATTTGCGTTGAATGGGTTTGAAGGGAGTGTTGATGTAGGGTTGCGTGTGTTTGAAGAGTTTGTTGATGTTGGGTTGAGTGTGTTTGAAGGGAGTGTCGATGTTGGGTTGTGTGTGTTTGAAGGGAGTGTTGATGTTGGGTTGAGTGTGACTGAAGGGAGTATTGATGTTGGGTTGAGTATGTTTGAAGGGAGTGTTGAAGTTGGGTTGAATGGGTTTGAAGGGAGTGTTGATCTTTAATTGAGTGTCTTTGAAGGGAGTGTTGATGTTGGGTTGAGTGACTTAGAAGTGAGTGCTGATGTTGGGTTGAGTGGTTTTGAAGCGAGTGTTCAAATTGGGTTGAGGGGGTTTGAAAGGTTTGTTGATTTTAGATTGAGTGTGTATGAAGGGAGTGTTGATGTTGGCTTGAGTGTGTTTGAACGGAGTGTTGATGTTGGGTTGAGTGTGTTTGAAGGGAGTGTTGATGTTGGGTTGAGTGTATTTGAAGGGAGTGTGGATGTTGGGTTGAGTGGGTTTGAAGGGAATGTTGATGTTGGGTTGAGTGGGTTTGGAAAGTAGTGGTGAAGTTGCATTGAATGCGTTTGAAGGGAGTGTTGATGTTGGATTGATTGTGATTGAAGGGAGTGTTGATAATGGGTTTAGTGGGTTTCAAGGGTGTTTTGAAGTTGGGTTTGAAAGGAGTGTTGATGTTGGGTTGAGTGCGTTTGATGGGAGTGGTGAAGTTGCGTTGAATGCGTTTGAAGGGAGTGTTGAAGTTGGGTTGAGCAGGATTGAAGTGATTGTTGAGATTGGGTCGAGTGGGTTTGAAAGCATTGTTGATGTTGGCTTGAGAGTGTTTGAAGGGAGTGTAGAATTTGCGTTGAATGGGTTTGAAGGGAGTGTTGATGTAGGGTTGCGTGTGTTTGAAGAGAGTGTTGATGTTGGGATGAGTGTGTTTGAAGGGAGTGTTGATGTTGGGTTGAGTGTGTTTGAAGGGCGTGTTGATGTTGGGTTGATTGTGACTGAAGGGAGTATTGATGTTGGGTTGAGTGTGTTCGAAGGAAATGTTGATGTTGGGCTGAGTGTGTGTCAAGGGAGTGTTGATGTTGAGCTGAGTGGGTTTGAAGGGAGTGTTAATGTTGCGTTGAGTGGGTTTGAAGGGAGTGTTGATTTTGAATTGTATCGGTTTGAAGTGAATGTTGATTTCGGGTTGAGGGTGTTTGAAGGGAGTGTTGAAATTGGATTCAGTGTGTTTGAAGAGAGTGTTGAAGTTGGGTTGAGAATGTTCGAAGGGAGTGTTGATGTTGGGCTGAGTTTGATTGAAGGGAGAGTTGATGTTGGGTTGATTGTTTTTGAAAGGAGTGCTGATGTAGGATTGAGTGTGTTGCAAGGGAGTGTTGATGTTGGTTTGCGTGTGTTTAAAGGGAGTGTTGAAGTTGGTTTGAGTGGGTTTGAAAGGAGTGTTGATGTTGGGTTGAGTGTGATGGATGGGACTTTTGAT
Organism: Isurus oxyrinchus; assembly: GCA_026770705.1. Lineage (NCBI taxonomy): Eukaryota > Metazoa > Chordata > Chondrichthyes > Lamniformes > Lamnidae > Isurus > Isurus oxyrinchus. The sequence continues at coordinate 54,323,681 of JANJGN010000012.1, read as the reverse complement.
GTTGGGTTGAGTGTGTTTGAAGGAAGTGTTGATGTTGGTATGAGTGTGTTTGAAGGGAGTGAAGATGATGGGTTGAGTGAGTTTGAAGGGACTGTTGATTTTGTGTTGTTTGAGTTTGAAGTGAGTGTTGAAGTTGGGTTGATTGTGTTTTAAGGGAATGTTCAAGTTGGGTTCACTGAGTTTGAAAGGAGTGTTGAAGTTGGGTTGAGCGGGGTTGAAGGGAGTGTTGATGTTGTATTGAGTGGCTTATGAAGGGAGTGAGGATGTTGGGTTGGTGGGGTTGAAGGGAGTGTTGAAGTTGGGTTGAGTGGGTTTGAAAGGAGTGCTGATGTTGGATTGCGTGTGTTTAAAGGGAGTGTTGTTGTGTTGAGTGTGTTTGAAGGGAGTGTTGAAGTTGGGTTAGAGGGTTGAACGGGAATGTTGAAGTTGGGTTGAGAGGGTTTGAAAGGAGATTTGATGTTCGATTGAGTGTGTTTAAAGGGAGTGTTGTTGTTGGGTTGAGTGTGTTTGAAGGGAGTTTTGATGTAGGGTTGCGTGTGTTTGAAGAGAGTGTTGATGTAGGGATGAGTGTGTTTGAAGGGAGTGTTGATGTTGGCTTGAGTGCGTTTGATGGGAGTGGTGAAGTTGCATTGAATGCGTTTGAAGGGAGAGTTGAAGTTGGGTTTGAAAGGAGTGTTGATGTTGGCTTGAGTGCGTTTGATGGGAGTGGTGAAGTTGCATTGAATGCGTTTGAAGGGAGTGTTGAAGTTGGGTTGAGCAGGATTGAAGAGATTGTTGAAATTGGGTTGAGTGGGTTTGAAAGGAGTGTTGATGTTGGCTTGAGAGTGTTTGAAGGGAGTGTAGAATTTGCGTTGAATGGGTTTGAAGGGAGTGTTGATGTAGGGTTGCGTGTGTTTGAAGAGTTTGTTGATGTTGGGTTGAGTGTGTTTGAAGGGAGTGTCGATGTTGGGTTGTGTGTGTTTGAAGGGAGTGTTGATGTTGGGTTGAGTGTGACTGAAGGGAGTATTGATGTTGGGTTGAGTATGTTTGAAGGGAGTGTTGAAGTTGGGTTGAATGGGTTTGAAGGGAGTGTTGATCTTTAATTGAGTGTCTTTGAAGGGAGTGTTGATGTTGGGTTGAGTGTCTTAGAAGTGAGTGCTGATGTTGGGTTGAGTGGTTTTGAAGCGAGTGTTGAAATTGGGTTGAGGGGGTTTGAAAGGTTTGTTGATTTTAGATTGAGTGTGTTTGAAGGGAGTGTTGATGTTGGCTTGAGTGTGTTTGAACGGAGTGTTGATGTTGGGTTCAGTGTGTTTGAAGGGAGTGTTGATGTTGGGTTGAGTGTATTTGAAGGGAGTGTGGATGTTGGGTTGAGTGGGTTTGAACGGAATGTTGATGTTGGGTTGAGTGGGTTTGGAAAGTAGTGGTGAAGTTGCATTGAATGCGTTTGAAGGGAATGTTGATGTTGGATTGATTGTGATTGAAGGGAGTGTTGATAATGGGTTTAGTGGGTTTCAAGGGTGTTTTGAAGTTGGGTTTGAAAGGAGTGTTGATGTTGGGTTGAGTGTGTTTGATGGGAGTGGTGAAGTTGCGTTGAATGCGTTTGAAGGGAGTGTTGAAGTTGGGTTGAGCAGGATTGAAGAGATTGTTGAGATTGGGTTGAGTGGGTTTGAAAGCATTGTTGATGTTGGCTTGAGAGTGTTTGAAGGGAGTGTAGAATTTGCGTTGAATGGGTTTGAAGGGAGTGTTGATGTAGGGTTGCGTGTGTTTGAAGAGAGTGTTGATGTTGGGATGAGTGTGTTTGAAGGGAGTGTTGATGTTGGGTTGAGTGTGTTTGAAGGGCGTGTTGATGTTGGGTTGATTGTGACTGAAGGGAGTATTGATGTTGGGTTGAGTGTGTTCGAAGGAAATGTTGATGTTGGGCTGAGTGTGTGTCAAGGGAGTGTTGATGTTGAGCTGAGTGGGTTTGAAGGGAGTGTTAATGTTGCGTTGAGTGGGTTTGAAGGGAGTGTTGATTTTGAATTGTATCGGTTTGAAGTGAATGTTGATTTCGGGTTGAGGGTGTTTGAAGGGAGTGTTGAAATTGGATTCAGTGTGTTTGAAGAGAGTGTTGAAGTTGTTTTGAGAATGTTCGAAGGGAGTGTTGATGTTGGGCTGAGTTTGATTGAAGGGAGAGTTGATGTTGGGTTGATTGTTTTTGAAAGGAGTGCTGATGTAGGATTGAGTGTGTTGCAAGGGAGTGTTGATGTTGGTTTGCGTGTGTTTAAAGGGAGTGTTGAAGTTGGTTTGAGTGGGTTTGAAAGGAGTGTTGATGTTGGGTTGAGTGTGATGGATGGGACTTTTGATGTTGGGTTGAGTGTGTTTGAAGGAAGTGTTGATGTTGGTATGAGTGTGTTTGAAGGGAGTGAAGATGATGGGTTGAGTGAGTTTGAAGGGACTGTTGATTTTGTGTTGTTTGAGTTTGAAGTGAGTGTTGAAGTTGGGTTGATTGTGTTTGAAGGGAATGTTCAAGTTGGGTTCACTGAGTTTGAAAGGAGTGTTGAAGTTGGGTTGAGCGGGGTTGAAGGGAGTGTTGACGTTGTATTGAGTGGCTTATGAAGGGAGTGAGGATGTTGGGTTGGTGGGGTTGAAGGGAGTGTTGAAGTTGGGTTGAGCAGGTTTGAAGGGAGTGTTGAAGTTTGGTTGAGTGGGTTTGAAAGGAGTGCTGATGTTGGATTGCGTGTGTTTAAATGGAGTGTTGTTGTGTTGAGTGTGTTTGAAGGGAGTGTTGAAGTTGGGTTAGTGGGTTGAACGGGAATGTTGAAGTTGGGTTGAGAGGGTTTGAAAGGAGATTTGATGTTCGATTGAGTGTGTTTAAAGGGAGTGTTGTTGTTGGGTTGAGTGTGTTTGAAGGGAGTTTTGATGTAGGGTTGCGTGTGTTTGAAGAGAGTGTTGATGTTGGGATGAGTGTGTTTGAAGGGAGTGTTGATGTTGGGTTGAGTGTGTTTGAAGGGAGTGTTGAAGTTGGGTTAGCGGGTTTGAACGGGAATGTTGAAGTTGGGTTGAGTGGGTTTGAAAGGAGTGTTAATGTTGGGTTGAGTGGGTTTGAAGGGAACGTTGATTTCGAATTGTATCGGTTTGAAGTGAATGTTGATATTGGGTTGAGTGTGTTTGAAGGGAGTGTTGAAATTGGATTGAGTGTGTTTGACTGGCGTGTTGAAGTTGGATTGAGTGTGTGTGAATGGCGTGTTGAAGTTGGGTTGAGAATTTTCGAAGGGAATGTTGATGTTGGTCTGAGTTTGATTGAAGGGAGATTTAATGTTGGGTTGAGTGTATTTGAAGGGAGTGTTGATGTTTAATTGAGTGTCTTTGAAGGGAGTGTTGATGTTGGGTTGAGTGGGTTTGAAAGGAATGTTGATGTTGGGTTGAGTGGTTTTGAAGCGTGTGTTGAAATTGGGTTGAGTGGGTTTGAACGGTTTGTTGATGTTGGGTTGAGTATGTTTGAAGGGAGTGTTGATGTTGGGTTGAGTCTGTTTGAAGGGAGTGTGGATGTTGGGTTGAGTGGGTTTGAAGGGAGTGTTGTAGTTGGGTTAGCGGGTTTCAAGGGAGTGTTGAAGTTGGCTTGAGCCGTGTTTCAAGGGATTGTTGATGTTGGGTTGAGTGTTTTTGAAGGGAGTGTTAAAGTTGGGTTGAGTGGGTTTGAAGGGAGTGTTGATGTTGGATTTAGTGTCTTTGAAGGGAGTGTTGATGAGGTGTTGAGTGGGTTTGAAGGGAGAGTTGAAGTTGGGTTTGAAAGGAGTGTTGATGTTGGGTTTACTGGGTTTGAAGGGAGTGTGGAAGTTGGGTTGAGTGTGTTTGAAGGGAGTGTTGATGTTGGATTGAGTGTGATTGAAGGGAGTGTTGATGAGGTGTTGAGTGGGTTTGAAGGGAGAGTTGAAGTTGGGTTTGAAAGGAGTGTTGATGTTGGGTTGAGTGCGTTTGATGGGAGTGGTGAAGTTGCATTGAATGCGTTTGAAGGGAGTGTTGAATTTGGGTTGAGCAGGATTGAAGAGATTGTTGAATTTGGGTTGAGTGGGTTTGAAAGGAGTTTTGATGTTGGCTTGAGAGTGTTTGAAGGGAGTGTAGAATTTGCGTTGAATGGGTTTGAAGGGAGTGTTGATGTAGGGTTGCGTGTGTTTGAAGAGTTTGTTGATGTTGGGTTGAGTGTGTTTGAAGGGAGTGTTGATGTTGGGTTGTGTGTGTTTGAAGGGAGTGTTGATGTTGTGTTGAGTGTGACTGAAGGGAGTATTGATGTTGGGTTGAGTATGTTTGAAGGGAGTGTTGAACTTGGTTTGAGTGGGTTTGAAGGGAGTGCTAATGTTTAATTGAGTGTCTTTGAAGGGAGTGTTGATGTTGGGTTGAGTGTCTTTGAAGTGAGTGCTTATGTTGGTTTGAGTGGGTTTGAAGGGAGTGTGGAAGTTGGGTTGAGTGTGTTTGAAAGGAGTGTTGATGTTGGATTGAGTGTGATTGAAGGGAGTGTTGATGAGGTGTTGAGTGCGTTTGAAGGGAGAGTTGAAGTTGGGTTTGAAAGGAGTGTTGATGTTGGGTTGAGTGCGTTTGATGGGAGTGGTGAAGTTGCATTGAATGCGTTTGAAGGGAGTGTTGAAGTTGGGTTGAGTAGGATTGAAGAGATTGTTGAAATTGGGTTGAGTGTGTTTGAAAGGAGTGTTGATGTTGGCTTGAGAGTGTTTGAAGGGAGTGTAGAATTTGCGTTGAATGGGTTTGAAGGGAGTGTTGATGTAGGCTTGCATGTGTTTGAAGAGTTTGTTGCTGTTGGGTTGAGTGTGTTTGAAGGGAGTGTTGATGTCGGGTTGTGTGTGTTTGAAGGGAGTGTTGATGTTGGGTTGAGTGTGACTGAATGGAGTATTGATGTTGGGTTGAGTACGTTTGAAGGGAGTGTTGAAGTTGGGTTGAGTGGGTTTGAAGGGAGTGTTGATGTTTAACTGAGTGTCTTTGAAGGGAGTGTTGATGTTGGGTTGAGTGGGTTTGAAAGGAGTGTTGATGTTGGGTTGAGTGGTTTTGAAGCGTGTGTTGAAATTGGGTTGAGTGGGTTTGACCGGTTTGTTGATGTTGGATTGAGTGTGTTTGAAGGGAGTGTTGATGTTGGCTTGAGTGTGTTTGAAGGGAGTGTTGATGTTGGGTTGAGTATGTTTGAAGGGAGTGTTGATGTTGGGTTGAGTCTGTTTGAAGGGAGTGTGGATGTTGGGTTGAGTGGGTTTGAAGGGAGTGTTGTAGCTGGGTTAGCGGGTTTCAAGGGAGTGTTGATGTTGGATTTAGTGTCTTTGAAGGGAGTGTTGATGTTGGGTTGAGTGTGTTTGAAGCGAGTGTGGATGTTGGGTTGAGTGGGTTTGAACGGAATGTTGCTGTTGGGTTGAGTGGGTTTGGAAAGTAGTGTGGAAGTTGGGTTGAGTGCATTTGAAGGGAATGTTCAAGTTGCGTTCAGTGAATTTGAAAGGAGTGTTGAAGTTGGGTTGAGCGGGGTTGAAGGGAGTGTTGAATTTGTATTGAGTGGCTTATGAAGGGAGTGAGGATGTTGGTTTGGTGGGGTTGAAGGGAGTGTTGAAATTCGGTTGAGCAGGTTTGAAGGGAGTGTTGAAGTTGGGTTGAGTGGGTTTGAATGGATTGTTGATGTTGGATTGCGAGTGTTTAAAGGGAGTGTTGTTGTGTTGAGTGTGTTTGAAGGGAGTGTTGATGTTGGGTTAGCGGGTTAGAACGGGAATGTTGAAGTTGGGTTGAGTGGGTTTGAAAGGAGATTTGATGTTCGATTGAGTGTGTTTAAAGGGAGTGTTGTTGTTGGGTTGAGTGTGTTTGAAGGGAGTTTTGATGTAGGGTTGCGTGTGTTTGAAGAGAGTGTTGATGTTGGGATGAGTGTGTTTGAAGGGAGTGTTGATGTTGGGTTGAGTGTGTTTGAAGGGAGTGTTGAAGTTTGTTTCGCGGGTTTGAACGGGAATGTTGAAGTTGGGTTGAGTGGGATGGAAAGGAGATTTGATGTTCGATTGAGTGTGTTTAAAGGGAGTGCTGTTGTTGGGTTGAGTGTGTTTGAAGGGAGTTTTGATGCAGGGTTGCTTGTGTTTGAAGAGAGTGTTGATGTTGGGATGAGTGTGTTTGAAGGGAGTGTTGATGTTGGGTTGAGTGTGTTTGAAGGGAGTGTTGATGTTGGGTTGAGTGGGTTTGAAGGGAGTGTTAATGTTCGGTTGAGTGGGTTTGAAGGGAATGTTGATTTCAAATTGTATCGGTTTGAAGTGAATGTTGATATTGGGTTGAGTGTGTTTGAAGGGAGTGTTGAAATTGGATTGAGTGTGTTTGAATGGCGTGTTGAAGTTGGATTGAGTGTGTGTGAATGGCGTGTTGAAGTTGGGTTGAGAATTTTCGAAGGGAAAGTTGATGTTGGTCTGAGTTTGACTGAAGGCAGATTTGATGCTGGGTTGAGTGTATCTGAAGGGAGAGTTGATGTTTAATTGAGTGTCTTTGAAGGGAGTGTTGATGTTGGGATGAGTGAGTTTGAAAGGAGTGTTGATGTTGGGTTGAGTGGTTTTGAAGCGTGTGTTGAAATTGCGTTGAGTGGGATTGAACGGTTTGTGGATGTTGGATTGAGTGTGTTTGAAAGGAGTGTTGATATTGGCTTGAGTGTGTTTGAAGGGAGTGTTGATGTTGGGTTGAGTATGTTTGAAGGGAGTGTTGATGTTGGGTTGAGTGTGTTTGAAGGGAGTGTGGATGTTGGGATGAGTGGGTTTGAAGGGAGTGTTGTGGTTGGGTTAGCGGGTTTCAAGGGAGTGTTGAATTTGGCTTGAGCCGTGTTTGAAGGGATTGTTGATGTTGGGTTGAATGTTTTTGAAGGGAGTGTTGAAGTTGGGTTGAGTGGGTTTGAAGGGAGTGTTGATGTTGGATTTAGTGTCTTTGAAGGGAGTGTTGATGTAGCGTTGCGCGTGTTTGAAGAGAGTGTTGATGTTGGGATGAGTGTGTTTGAAGGGACTGTTGATGTTGGGTTGAGTGTGTTTGAAGGGAGTGTTGATGTTGGGTTGATTGTGACTGAAGGGAGTATTGATGTTGTGTTGAGTGTGTTTGAAGGGAGTGCTGAAGTTGGGTTAGCGGGTTTGAACGGGAATGTTGAAGTTGGGTTGAGTCGGTTTGAAAGGAGATTTGATTTTCGATTGAGTGTGTTTAAAGGGAGTGTTGTTGTTGGGTTGAGTGTGTTTGAAGGGAGTTTTGATGTAGGGTTGCGTGTGTTTGAAGAGAGTGTTGATGTTGGGATGAGTGTGTTTGAAGGGAGTGTTGATTTTGGGCTGTTTGGGTTTGAAGGGAGTGTTGATGTTTAATTGAGTGTCTTTGAAGGGAGTGTTGATGTTGGGTTGAGTGTCTTTGAAGTGAGTGCTGATGTTGGGTTGGGTGGTTTTGAAGCGAGTGTTGAAATTGGGTTGAGTGGGTTTGAAATGTTTGTTGATGTTGGATTGAGTGTGTTTGAAGCGAGTGTTGATGTTGGCTTGAGTGTGTTTGAAGGGAGTGTTGATGTTGGGTTGAGTGTGTTTGAAGGGAGTGTTGATGTTGGGTTGAGTGGGTTTGAAGGGAGTGTGGAAGTTGGTTTGAGTGTGTTTGAAGGGAGTGTTGATATTGCATTGAGTGCGATTGAAGGGAGTGTTGATGAGGTGTTGAGTGGGTTTGAAGGGAGAGTTGAAGTTGGGTTTGAAAGAAGTGTTGATGTTGGGTTGAGTGTGTTTGAAGGGAGTGTTGATGTTGTGTTGAGTGTGACTGAAGGGAGTATTGATGTTGGGTTGAGTATGTTTGAAGGGAGTGTTGAAGTTGCGTTGAATGGGTTTGAAGGGAGTGTTGATGTTTAATTCAGTGTCTTTGAAGGGAGTGTTGATGTTGGGTTGAGTGTCTTTGAAGTGAGTGCTGATGTTGGGTTGAGTGGTTTTGAAGTGAGTGTTGAAATTGGGTTGAGTGGGTTTGAAAGGTTTGTTGATTTTGGATTGATTGTGTTTGAAGGGAGTGTTGATGTTGGCTTGAGTGTGTTTGAAGGGAGTTTTGATGTTGGGTTGAGTGTGTTTGAAGGGAGTGTTGATGTTTGGTTGAGTGTGTTTGAAGGGAGTGTGGATGTTGGGTTGAGTGGGTTTGAACGGATTGTTGATGTTGGGTTGAGTGGGTTTGGATAGTAGTGTGGAAGTTGGATTGAGTGTGTTTGAAGGGCCTGTTGATGTTGGATTGATTGTGATTGAAGGGAGTGTTGATAATGGGTTTAGTGGGTTTCAAGGGTGTGTTGAAATTGGGTTTGAAAGGAGTGTTGATGTTGGGTTGAGTGCGTTTGATGGGAGTGGTGAAGTTGCGTTGAATGCGTTTGAAGGGAGTGTTGAAGTTGGGTTGAGCAGGATTGAAGAGATTGTTGAGATTGGGTTGAGTGAGTTTGAAAGCAGTGTTGATGTTGGCTTGAGCGTGTTTGAAGGGAGTGTTGAATTTGCGTTGAATGGGTTTGAAGGGAGTGTTGATGTAGGGTTGCGTGTGTTTGAAGAGAGTGTTGATGTTGGGATGAGTGTGTTTGAAGGGAGTGTTGATGTTCGGTTGAGTGTGTTTGAAGGGAGTGTTGATGTTGGGTTGAGTGGGTTTGAAGGGAGTGTTAATGTTGGGTTGAGTGGGTTTGAAGGGAATATTGATTTCAAATTGTATCGGTTTGAAGTGACTGTTGATATTGGGTTGAGTGTGTTTGAAGGGAGTGTTGAAATTGGATTGTGTGTGTTTGAAGGGCATGTTGAAGTTGGATTGAGTGTGTGTGAATGGCGTGTTGAAGTTGGGTTGAGAATTTTCGAAGGGAATGTTGATGTTGGTCTGAGTTTGATTGAAGGGAGATTTGATGTTGGGTTGAGTGTATTTGAAGGGAGTGTTGAAGTTGAATTGAGTGTCTTTGAAGGGAGTGTTGATGTTGGGTTGAGTGGGTTTGAAAGGAGTGTTGATGTTGGGTTGAGTGCTTTTGAAGCGTGTGTTGAAATTGGGTTGAGTGGGTTTGAACGGTTTGTTGATGTTGGATTGAGTGTGTTTGAAGGGAGTGTTGATGTTGGCTTGAGTGTGTTTGAAGGGAGTGTTGATGTTGGGTTGAGTATGTTTAAAGGGAGTGTTGATGTTGGGTTGAGTGTGTTTGAAGGGAGTGTAGATGTTGGGTTCAGTGGGTTTAAAGGGAGTGTTGAAGTTGGGTTGAGTGGGTTTGAAGGGAGTGTTGATGTTGGGTTGAGTGGGTTTGAAGGGACTGTTGATGTTGGGTTGAGTGGAATTGAAAGGAGTGTTGATGAGGTGTTGAGTGGGTTTGAAGGGAGAGTTGAAGTTGGGTTTGAAAGGAGTGTTGATGTTGGGTTGAGTGCGTTTGATGGGAGTGGTGACGTTGCATTGAATGCGTTTGAAGGATGTGTTGAAGTTGGGTTGAGCAGGATTGAAGAGATTGTTGAAATTGGGTTGAGTGGGTTTGAAAGGAGTGTTGATGTTGGCTTGAGAGTGTTTGAAGGGAGTGTAGAATTTGCGTTGAATGGGTTTGAAGGGAGTTTTGATGTAGGATTGCGTGTGTTTGAAGAGTTTGTTGATGTTGGGTTGAGTGTGTTTGAAGGGAGTGTTGATGTTGGGTTGAGTGTGACTGAAGGGAGTATTGATGTTGGGTTGAGTGTCTTTGAAGTGAGTGCTGATGTTGGGTTGAGTGATTTTGAAGCGAGTGTTGAAATTAAGTTGAGTGGGTTTGAAAGGTTTGTTGATGTTGGATTCAGTGGGTTTGGAAAGTAGTGTGGAAGTTGGGTTGAGTGTGTTTGAAGGGAGTGTTGATGTTGGATTGATTGTGATTGAAGGGAGTGTTGATAATGGGTTGAGTGGGTTTCAAGGGCGTGTTGAAGTTGGGTTTGAAAGGAGTGTTGATGTTTGGTTGAGTGCATTTGATGGGAGTGGTGACGTTGCGTTGAATGCGTTTGAAGGGGGTGTTGAAGTTGGGTTGAGCAGGATTGAACAGATTGTTGAAATTGGGTTGAGTGGGTTTGAAAGCAGTGTTGATGTTGGCTTGAGAGTGTTTGAAGGAAGTGTAGAATTTGCGTTGAATGGGTTTGAAGGGAGTGTTGATGTAGGGTTGCGTGTGTTTGAAGAGAGTGTTGATGTTGGGATGAGTGTGTTTGAAGGGAGTGTTGATGTTTGGTTGAGTGTGTTTGAAGGGAGTGTTGATGTTGGGTTGATTGTGACTGAAGGGAGTATTGATGTTGGGTTGAGTGTGTTCGAAGGGAATGTTGATGTTGGGCGGAGTGTGTGTCAAGGGAGTGTTGATGTTGAGCTGAGTGGGTTTGAAGGGAGTGTTAATGTTGGGTTGAGTGGGTTTGAAGGGAGTGTTGAAATTGGATTGAATGTGTTTGAAGGGAGTGTTGAAGTTGGATTGAGTGTGTATGAATGGCGTGTTGAAGTTGGGTTGATAATTTTCGAAGGGAATGTTGATGTTGGTCTGAGTTTGATTGAAGGGAGATTTGATGTTGGGTTGAGTGTATTTGAAGGGAGTGTTCATGTTTAATTGAGAGTCTTTGAAGGGAGTGTTGATGTTGGGTTGAGTGGTTTTGAAGCGTGTGTTGAAATTGTGTTGAGTGGGATTGAACGGTTTGTGGATGTTGGATTGAGTGAGTTTGAAGGGAGAGTTGATGTTGGCTTGAGTGTGTTTGAAGGGAGTGTCGATGTTGGGTTGAGTATGTTTGAAGGGAGTGTTGATGTTGGGTTGAGTGTGTTTGAAGGGAGTGTGGATGTTGGGTTGAGTGGGTTTGAAGGGAGTGTTGTAGTTGGGTTAGCGGGTTTCAAGGGAGTGTTGATGTTGGCTTGAGCCGTGTTTGAAGGGATTGTTGATGTTGGGTTGAGTGTTTTTGAAGGGAGTGTTGAAGTTGGGTTGAGTGGGTTTGAAGGGGGTGTTGATGTTGGATTTAGTGTCTTTGAAGGGTGTGTTGATGTTGGTTTGAGTGGGTTTGAAGGGACTGTTGATGTTGGGCTGAGTGGAATTGAAAGGAGTGTTGATGTTGGGTTGAGTGGGTTTGAAGGGAGTGTGGAAGTTGGTTTGAGTGTGTTTGAAGGGAGTGTTGATGTTGGATTGAGTGTGATTGAAGGGAGTGTTGATGAGGTGTTGAGTGCGTTTGATGGGAGTGGTGAAGTTGCAATGAATGCGTTTGAAGGGAGTGTTGAAGTTGGGGTGAGCAGGATTGAAGAGATTGTTGAAATTGGGTTGAGTGGGTTTGAAAGGAATGTTGATGTTGGCTTGAGAGTGTTTGAAGGGAATGTAGAATTTGCGTTGAATGGGTTTGAAGGGAGTGTTGATGTAGTGTTGCGTGTGTTTGAAGAGTTTGTTGATGTTGGGTTGAGTGTGTTTGAAGGGAGTGTTGATGTTGGGTTGTGTGTGTTTGTAGGGAGTGTTGATGTTGGGTTGAGTGTGACTGAAGGGAGTGTTGATGTTTAATTCAGTGTCTTTGAAGGGAGTGTTGATGTTGGGTTGACTGTATTTGAAGTGAGTGCTGATGTTGGGTTGAGTGGTTTTGACGCGAGTGTTGAAATTGGGTTGAGTGGGTTTGAAAGGTTTGTTGATGTTAGAATTAGTGTGTTTGAAGGGAGTGTTGATGTTGGGTTGAGTGTGTTTGAAGGGAGTGTTGATGTTGGGTTGAGTGTGTTTGAAGGGAGTGTGGATGTTGGGTTGAGTGGGTTTGAATGGAATGTTGATGTTGGGTTGAGTTGGTTTGGAAAGTAGTGTGGAAGTTGGGTTGAGTGTGTTTGAAGGCCGTGTTGATGTTGGATTGATTGTGATTGAAGGATGTGTTGATAATGGGTTTAGTGGGTTTCAAGGGTGTGTTGAAGTTGGGTTTGAAAGGAGTGTTGATTTTGGGTTGAGTGCGTTTGATGGGAGTGGTGAAGTTGCGTTGAATGCGTTTGAAGGGAGTGTTGAAGTTGGGTTGAGCAGGATTGAAGATTTTGTTGAGATTGGGTTGAGTGAGTTTGAAAGCAGTGTTGATGTTGGATTGAGAGTGTTTGAAGGGAGTGTAGAATTTGTGTTGAATGGGGTTGAAGGGAGTGTTGATGTCAGGTTGCGTGTGTTTGAAGAGATTGTTGATTTTGGGATGAGTGTGTTTGAAGGGAGTGTTGATGTTGGGTTGATTGTGACTGAAGGGAGTATTGATGTTGGGTTGAGTGTGTTCGAAGGGAATGTTGATGTTGGGCTGAGTGTGTGTCAAGGGAGTGTTGATGCTGAGCTGAGTGGGTTTGAAGGGAGTGTTAATGTTGGGTTGAGTGGGTTTGAAGGGAATGTTGAGTTTGAATTGTATCGGTTTGAAGTGAATGTTGATATTGGGTTGAGTGTGTTTGAAGGGAGTGTTGAAATTGGATTGAGTGTGTTTGAAGGGAGTGTTGAAGTTGGATTGAGTGTGTATGAATGGTTTGTGGATGTTGGATTGAGTGTGTTTGAAGGGAGTGTTGATGTTGGCTTGAGTGTGTTTGAAGGGAGTGTTGATGTTGGGTTGAGTATGTTTCAAGGGAGTGTTGATGTTGGGTTGAGTGTGTTTGAAGGGAGTGTGGATGTTTGGTTGAGTGGGTTTGAAGGGAGTGTTGTAGTTGGGTTAGCGGGTTTCAAGTGAGTGTTGAAGTTGGCTTGAGCCGTGTTTGAAGGGATTGTTGATGTTGGGTTGAGTGGGTTTGAAGGGAGTGTTGATGTTGGATTTAGTGTCTTTGAAGGGAGTGTTGATGTTGGGTTGAGTGGGTTTGAAGGGACTGTTGATGTTGGGTTGAGTGGAATTGAAAGGAGTGTGGAAGTTTGGTTGAGTGTGTTTGAAGGGAGTGTTGATGTTGGATTGAGTGTGATTGAAGGGAGTGTTGATGAGGTGTTGAGTGGGTTTGAAGGGAGAGTTGAAGTTGGGTTTGAAACAAGTGTTGATGTTGGGTTGAGTGCGTTTGATGGGAGTCGTGATGTTGCATTGAATGCGTTTGAAGGGAGTGTTGAAGTTGGGTTGAGCAGGATTGAAGATATTGTTGAAATTGGGTTGAGTGGGTTTGAAAGAAGTGTTGATGTTGGCTTGAGAGTGTTTGAAGGGAATGTAGAATTTGCGTTGAATGGATTTGAAGGGAGTGTTGATGTAGGGTTGCGTGTGTTTGAAGAGAGTGTTGATGTTGGGTTGAGTGTGACTGAAGGGAGTATTGTTGTTGGGTTGAGTATGTTTGAAGGGAGTGTTGAAGTTGGGTTGAGTGGGATTGAAGGGAGTGTTGATGTTTAATTCAGTGTCTTTGAAGGGAGTGTTGATGTTGGGTTGAGTGTCATTGAAGTGAGTGCTGATGTTGGGTTGAGTGGTTTTGAAGCGAGTGTTGAAATTGGGTTGAGTGGGTTTGAAAGGTTTGTTGATGTTAGAATGAGTGTGTTTGAAGGGAGTGTTGATGTTGGGTTGAGTGTGTTTGAAGGGGGTGTTGATGTTGGGTTGAGTGTGTTTGAAGGGAGTGTGGATGTTGGGTTGAGTGGGTTTGAACGGAATGTTGATGTTGGGTTGAGTGGGTTTGGAAAGTAGTGTGGAAGTTGGGTTGAGTGTGTTTGAAGGGAGTGTTGATGTTGGATTGATTGTGATTGAAGGGACTGTTGATAATGGGTTTAGTGGGTTTCAAGGGTGTGTTGAAGTTGGGTTTGAAAGGAGTGTTGATGTTGGGTTGAGTGCGTTTGATGGGAGTGGTGAAGTTGCTTTGAATGCGTTTGAAGGGAGTGTTGAAGTTGGGTTCAGCAGTATTGAAGAGATTGTTGAAATTGTTTTGAGTGGGTTTGAAAGCAGTGTTGATGTTGGCTTGAGAGTGTTTGAAGGGAGTGTAGAATTTGCGTTGAATGGGTTTGAAGGGAGTGTTGATGTAGGGTTGCGTGTGTTTGAAGAGAGTGTAGATGTTGGGATGAGTTTGTTTGAAGGGAGTGTTGATGTTGGGTTGAGTGTGTTTGAAGGGAGTGTTGATGTTGGGTTGATTGTGACAGAAGGGAGTATTGATGTTGGGTTGAGTGTGTTCGAAGGGAATGTTGATGTTGGGCTGAGTGTGTGTCAAGGGAGTGTTGATGTTGAGCTGAGTGGGTTTGAAGGGAATGTTAATGTTGGGTTGAGTGGGTTTGAAGGGAATGTTGATTTTGAATTGTATCAGTTTGAAGTGAATGTTGATGTCGGGTTGAGGGTGTTTGAAGGGAGTGTTGAAATTGGATTCAGTGTGTTTGAAGGGAGTGTTGAAGTTGGGTTGAGAATGTTCGAAGGGAGTGTTGATGTTGGGCTGAGTTTGATTGAAGGGAGAGTTGATGTTGGGTTGATTGTTTTTGAAAGGAGTGCTGATGTTGGGATGAGTGTGTTGCAAGGGAGTGATGATGTTGGTTTGAGTGTGTTTAAAGGGAGTGTTGAAGTTGGGTTGAGTGGGTTTGAGAGGAGTGTTGATCTTGGATTGCGTGTGTTTAAAGGGTGTGTTGTTGTTGTGCTGAGTGTGTTTGAAGGAATGTTGAAGTTGGGTTAGTGGGTTTGAATGGGAATGTTGAATTTGGGTTGAGTCGTTTTGAAAGGAGATTTGATGTTCGATTGAGTGTGTTTAAAGGGAGTGTTGTTGCTGGGTTGAGTGTGTTTGAAGGGAGTTTTGAAGTTGGGTTGAGTGGGTTTGAAGGGAGTTTTGATGTTGCATTGAGTGTCTTTGAAGGGAGTGTTGATGTTGGGTTGAATGTGTTTGAAAGGAATATTGAAGTTGCGTTGAATGGGTTAGAAGGGATTGTTGATGTTGGCTTGAGTGTGTTTGAAGGGAGTGTGGATGTTGGGTTGAGTGCGTTTGTAGGGAGTGTTGATAATGGGTTGAGTGGGTTTGAAGGGAGTGTTGAACTTGTTTTTGAAATGAGTGTTGATGTTGGATTGAGTGTGTTTGAAGGGAGTGTTGATGTTGGGTTGAGTGCGTTTGATGGGAGTGTGGAACTTGCGTTGAAAGGGTTTGAAGTGAGTGTTGAAGTTGGGTTGAGCGGAATTGAAGGGAGTGTTGAAATGGGGTTGATAGGTTTGAAAGGAGTGTTGATGTTGGCTTGAGTGTGTTTGAAGGGAATGTATAAGAGGCGTTGAATGGGTTTGAAGGGAGTGTTCATGTTGGGTTGAGTGTGATTAAAGGGAGAGTTGATGTTGGGGTGAGTGTGTTTGAAGGGAGTCTTGATGTTGGTTTGAGTGTGATTGAATGGAGTGTTGATGTTGGGTTGAGTGGGTTTGAAGTGAGTATGGATGTTGGATTGAATGGTTTTGAAGGAAGTGTTGATGTTGGGTACAGTGGATTTGAAGGGAGTAATGATATTGGATTAACTGGGTTTGAAGGGAGTGTTGAATTTGGGTTTGAAAGGACTGTTGATGTTAGATTGAGTCCGTTTGAAGGGAGTGTTGATGTTGGATTGATTGCGTTTGATGGGAGTGTTGAAGTTGCGTTGAATGCGTTTGTTGGGAGTGTTGAAGTTGGGTTGAGCGGGCTTGAAGAGATAGTTGAAGTTGGGTTGAGTGGGTTTGAAAGGAGTGTTGATGTTGGCTTGAGAGTGTTTGAAGGGAGAGTAGAATTTGCGTTGAATGGGTTTGAAGGGAGTGTTGATGTTGGGTTGCGTGTGATTGAAGAGAGCGTTGATGTTGGGTTGAGTCTGTTTGAAGGAAGTGTTGATGTTGGGTTGAGAATTTTCGAAGGGAGTCTTGATGTTGGGCTGAGTTTGATTGAAGGGAGAGTTGATGTTGGGTTGAGTGTGTTTGAAGGGAGTGCTGATGTAGGTTTGAATGTGTTGGAAGGGAGTGTTGATGTTGGGTTGAGTGTGTTTGAAGGGAGTGTTGAAGTTGGGTTGAGTGGGTTTGAAAGGAGTGTTGATGTTGGGCTGAGTGTGATTGAAGGGAGTGTTGATGTTGGCTTGAGAGTGTTTGAAGGGAGAGTAGAATTTGCGTTGAATGGGTTTGAAGGGAGTGTTGATGTTGGGTTGCGTGTGATTGAAGAGAGCGTTGATGTTGGGTTGAGTCTGTTTGAAGGAAGTGTTGATGTTGGGTTGAGAATTTTCGAAGGGAGTCTTGATGTTGGGCTGAGTTGATTGAAGGGTGAGTTGATGTTGGGTTGAGTGTGTTTGAAGGGAGTGCTGATGTAGGTTTGAATGTGTTGGAAGGGAGTGTTGATGTTGGGTTGAGTGTGTTTGAAGGGAGTGTTGAAGTTGGGTTGAGTGGGTTTGAAAGGAGTGTTGATGTTGGGCTGAGTGTGATTGAAGGGAGTGTTGATGTTGGGTTGACTGTGATGGAAGGGACTTTTGATGTTGGGTTGAGTGTGCTTGAAGGGAGAGATGATGATGGGTTGAATGGGTTTAAAGGGAGTGTTGAAGTTGGGTTGAATGTGTTTGAAGGAATGTTGAAGTTGGGTTGAGTGGGTTTGAAAGGAGTGTTGAAGTTGGGTTGAGTGGGTTTGAAAGGAGTGTTGAAGTTGGGTTGAGTGGGGTTGAAGGGTGATTTGATGTTGTATTGAGTGGCTTATGAAAGGAGTGATGATGTTGGGTTAGCGGTTTTGAAGGGAGTGCTACGTTCGGTTGAGTGGGTTTGAAAGGAGTGTTGATGTTGGATGGACTGTGTAAAAAGGGAGTGGTGATGTTTGGTTGCGTGTGTTTGAAAGGATTGTTGATGTTGGGTTGAGTGGGTTTGAAGTGAGTTTGGAAGTTGGATTGAATGGTTTTGAAAGAAGTGTTGATATTGCATACAGTGGGTTTGAAGGGAGTATTGATTTTGGATTGAGTGGGTTTGAAGGGAGTGTTGACGTTGGATTGAGTGGGTTTGAAGGGATTGTTGAATTTGGGTTTGAAAGGACTGTTGATGTTAGATTGAGTGCTTTTGAAGGAAGTGTTGATGTTGCGTTGAATGCGTTTGAAGGGAGTGTTGAAGTTGGGTTGAGCGGGATTGAGAGATTGTTGAAATTGGGTTGAGTGGGTTAGAAAGGATTGTTGATGTTGGATTGAGTGTGCTTGAAGGGAGTGTTGATGTTGGCTTGAGAGTGTTTGAAGGGAGAGTAGAATTTGCGTAGAATGGGTTAGAAGGGAGTGTTAAAGTTGGGTTGCGTGTGATTGAAGAGAGCGTTGATGTTTGGTTGAGTCTGTTTGAAGTGAGTGTTTATGTTGGGTTGAGAATGTTCGAAGGGAGTGTTGATGTTGGGCTGAATTTGATTGAAGGGAGAGTTGATGTTGGGTTGAGTGTGTTTGAAGAGAGTGCTGATGTAGGGTTGAGTGTGTTGGAAGGGTGTTTTGATGTTGGGTTGAGTGTGTTTGAAGGGAGTGTTGAAGTTGGGTTGAGTGCGTTTGAAAGGAGTGTTGATGTTGGGCTGAGTGTGATTGAAGTGTGTGTTGATGTTGGGTTGAGTGTGCTTGAAGGGAGTGTTGGTGTTGGGTTGAGTGTGTTTGAAGTAAGTGTTGATGTTGGGATGAGTGTGTTTGAAGGGAGAGATGATGATGGGTTGAGTGTGTTTGAAGGGACTGTTGATGTTGATTTGAGTGGTTTTGAAGGGAGTGTTGAAGTTTGGTTGAGTGTGTTTGAAGGGAATGTTGACGTTGGTTTGTGTGAGTTTGAAAGGAGTGTTGAAGTTGGGTTGAGCGGGGTGGAAGTGCGTGTTGATGTTGTATTGAGTGGCTTATGAAGGGATGATGATGTTGGTTTGGCGGGTTTGAAGGGAGAGTTGAAGTTGGGTTGGCGGGTCTGAAAGGAGTGTTGAAATTGGGTTGAGTGGGTTTGAAAGATTTGTTGATGTTGGATTGAGTGTATTTGAAGGGAGTGTTGATGTTGGCTTGAGTGTGTTTGAAGGGAGTGTTGAAGTTGGGTTGAGTGTGCTTGACGGGAGTGTTGATGTTGGGTTGAGTTGGTTTGAAGGGAGTGTTGTAGTTGGGTTAGCGGGTTTCAAGGGAGTGTTGAAGTTGGGTTGAGCCGTGTTTGAAGGGAAAGTTGATGTTGGGTTGGTTGGGATTGAAGGGACTGTTGATGTTGGGTTGAGTGGGTTTGAAGGGACTGTTGATGTTGGGTTGAGTGGGTTTGAAGTGAGTGTGGAAGTTCGGTTGAGTGAGTTTGAAGGGAGTGTTGATGTTGGATTGAGTGTGATTGAAGGGAGTGTTGATAATGGGTTGAGTGGGTTTGAAGGGAGGGTTGAAGTTGGGTTTGAAAGTAGTGTTGATGTTGGGTTGAGTGCGTTTGATGGGAGTGGTGAAGTTGCATTGAATGCGTTTGAAGGGAGTGTTGAAGTTGGGTTGAGCAGGATTGAAGAGATTGTTGACATTGGGTTGAGTGGGTTTGAAAGGAGTGTTGATGTTGGCTTGAGAGTGTTTGAAGGGAGTGTAGAATTTGCGTTGAATGGGTTTGAAGGGAGTCTTGATGTCGGGTTGCGTGTGTTTGAAGAGAGTGTTGATGTTGGGTTGAGTGTTTTTGAAGGGAGTGTTGATGTTCGGTTGAGTGTGGTTGAAGGGAGTGTTGATGTTCGGTTGAGTGTGACTGAAGGGAGTATTGATGTTGGGTTGAGTGTGTTTGAAGGGAGTGTTGATGTAGTGCTGAGTGTGTGTCAAGGGAGTGTTGATGCTGAGCTGAGTGGGTTTGAAGGGACTGTTAATGTTGGGTTGATTGGTTTTGCATGGAGTGCTAATGTTGAATTGTATGGGTTTGAATTGAATGTTACTGTTGGGTTGAGGGAGTTTGAAGGGAGTGTTGAAATTGTATTGAGTGTGTTTGAAGGGACTGTTGAAGATGGGTTGAGAATGTTCGAAGGGAGTGTTGATGTTGGGTTCAGTGTGATGGAAGGGACTTTTGATGTTGGGTTGAGTGTGCTTGAAGGGAGTGTTGATGTTGGGTTGAGTCTGTTTGAAAGAAGTGTTGTTGTTGGGATGAGTGTGTTTGAAGGGAGTGATGATGATGGGTTGAGTGAGTTTGAAGGGACTGTTGATGTTGGGTTGAGTGCGTTTGATGGGAGTGTTGCAGTTGCGCTGAATGCGTTTGAAGGGAGTGTTGAAGTTGGGTTGAGCGGGATTGAGAGATTGATGAAATTGGGTTGAGTGGGTTTGAAAGGATTTTTGATGTTGGATTGTGTGTGTTTGAAGGGAGTGTTGATGTTGGCTTGAGAGTGTTTGAAGGGAGAGTAGAATTTGCGTAGAATGGGTTTGAACGGAGTGTTAATGTTGGGTTGCGTGTGATTGAAGAGAGCGTTGATGTTTGGTTGAGTCTGTTTGAAGTGCGTGTTTATGTTGGGTTGAGAATGTTCGAAGAGAGTGTTGATGTTGGGCTGAATTTGATTGAAGGGAGAGTTGATGTTGGGTTGAGTGTGTTTGAAGGGAGTGCTGATGAAGGGTTGAGTGTGTTGGAAGGGAGTTTTGATGTTGGGTTGAGTGTTTTTGAAGGGAGTGTTGAAGTTGGGTTGAGTGCGTTTGAAAGGAGTGTTGATGTTGGGCTGAGTGTGATTGAAGTGAGTGTTGATGTTGGGTTGAGTGTGCTTGAAGGGAGTGTTGATGTTGGGTTGAGTGTGATGGAAGGGACTTTTGATGTTGGGTTGAGTGTGCTTGAAGGGAGTGTTGATGTTGGGTTGAGTGGGTTTGAAGGAAGTGTTGATGTTGGGATGAGTGTGTTTGAAGGGAGAGATGATGATGGGTTGAGTGTGTTTGAAGGGACTGTTGATGTTGGTTTGAGTGGGTTTGAAGGGAGTGTTGAAGTTTGGTTGAGTGTGTTTGAAGGGAATGTTGACGTTGGTTTGAGTGAGTTTGAAAGGATTGTTGAAGTTGGGTTGAGCGGGGTTGAAGTGAGTGTTGATGTTGTATTGAGTGGCTTGTGAAGGGATGATGATATTGGTTTGGCGGGTTTGAAGGGAGAGTTGAAGTTGGGTTAGTGGGTCTGAAGGGAGTGTTGAAATTGGGTTGAGTGGGTTTGAAAGGTTTGTTGATGTTGGATTGAGTGTGTTTGAAGGGAGTGTTGATGTTGGGTTAGCGGGTTTCAAGGGAGTGTTGAAGTTGGGTTGAGCCGTGTTTGAAGGAAAAGTTGATGTTGGGTTGATTGGGTTTGAAGTGAGTGTGGAAGCTCGGTTGAGTGAGTTTGAAGGGAGTGTTGATGTTGGATTGAGTGTGATTGAAGGAAGTGTTGATAATGGCTTGAGTGGGTTTGAAGGGAGGTTTGAAGTTGGGTTTGAAAGGAGTGTTGATGTTGGGTTGAGTGCGTTTGATGGGAGTGGTGAAGTTGCGTTGAATGCATTTGAAGGGAGTGTTGAAGTTGGGTTGAGCAGGATTGAAGAGATTGTTGACATTGGGTTGAGTGGGTGTGAAAGGAGTGTTGATGTTGGCTTGAGAGTGTTTGAAGGGAGTGTAGAATTTGCGTTGAAAGGGTTTGAAGGGAGTGTTGATGTAGGGTTGCGTGTGTTTGAAGAGAGTGTTGATGTTGGGTTGAGTGTGTTTGAAGGGAGTGTTGATGTTGGGTTGAGTGTGTTTGAAGGGAGTGTTGATGTTGGGTTGAGTGTGACTGAAGGGACTATTGATGTTGGGTTGAGTGTGTTTGAAGGGAGTGTTGATGTTGGGCTGAGGGTGTGTCAAGGGAGTGTTGATGTTGAGCTGAGTGGGTTTGAAGGGAGTGTTAATGTTGGGTTGAGTGGTTTTGCATGGAGTGCTAATGTTGAATTGTATGGGTTTGAATTGAATGTTGCTGTTGGGTTGAGGGAGTTTGAAGGGAGTATTGAAATTGTATTGAGTGTGTTTGAAGGGACTGTTGAAGATGGGTTGAGAATGTTCGAAGGGAGTGTTGATGTTGGGTTGAGTGTGATGGAAGGGACTTTTGATGTTAGGTTGAGTGTGCTTGAAGGGAGTGTTGATGTTGGGTTGAGTCTGTTTGAAGGAAGTGTTGATGTTGGGATGAGTGTGTTTGAAGGGAGTGATGATGATGGGTTGAGTGCGTTTGAAGGGACTGTTGATGTTGGGTTGAGTGGGTTTGAAGTGAAAGTTGAAGTTGGGTTGAGCGAATTTGAAAGGAGTGTTGAAGTTGGGTTAGGTGGGGTTGAAGGGAGTGTTGATGTTGTATTGAGTGGCTTACGAAGGGAGTGATGATGTTGGGTTGGCAGGTTTGAAGGGAGTGTTGAAGTTGGGTTAGCGGCTTTGAAGGGAGTGTTGAAGCTGGGTTGAGTGGGTTTGAAAGGAGTGTTGATGTTGGATTGCATGTGTTTAAAGGGAGTGTTGATGTTGGGTTGAGTGTGTTTGAAGGGAGTGTTGAAGTTGGGTTATTGGGTTTGAACGGAATGTTGAAGTTGGCTTGAGTCGGTTTGAAAGGAGAGTTGATGTTGGATTGAGTGTGTTTAAAGGGAGTGTTGTTGTTGGGTGGAGTGTGTTTGAAGGGAGTTTTGAAGTTGGGTTGAGTGGGTTTGAAGGGAGTGTTGATGTTGGGTTGAGTGGTTTTGAAGGGAGTGTTGATGTTGGTTTGAGTGCAATTGAAGGGACTGTTGATGTTGGGTTGAGTGTGTTTGAAGTGGGTTTTGATGTTGGGCTGAGTGGGCTTGAAGGGAGAGTTAATGTTGGGTTGAGTGGTTTGGAAGGGAGTGCTGATGTTGGATTGAATGGGTTTGAAGTGAATGTTGATATTGGGTTGAGTGTGTTTGAAGGGAGTGTTGAAATTGGATTGAGTGTGTTTGAAGGGAGTGTTGAATTTGGATTGAGTGTGTGCGAATGGCGTGTTGAAGTTGGGTTGAGAATTTTCGAAGGGAATGTTGATGTTGGTCTGAGTATGATTGAAGGGAGATTTGATGTTGGGTTGAGTGTATTTGAAGGGAGTGTTGATGTTTAATTGAGTGTCTTTGAAGGGAGTGTTGATGTTGGGTTGAGTGGGTTTGAAAGGAGTGTTGATGTTGGGTTGAGTGGTTTTGAAGCGTGTGTTGAAATTGATTTGAGTGGGTTTGAACGGTTTATTGATGTTGGATTGAGTGTGTTTGAAGGGAGTGTTGATGTTGGCTTGAGTGTGTTTGAAGGGAGTGTTGATGTTGGGTTGAGTATGTTTGAAGGGAGTGTTGATGTTGGGTTGAGTGTGTTTGAAGGGAGTGTAGATGTTGGGTTGAGTGGGTTTGAAGGGAGTGTTGTAGTTGGGTTAGCGGGTTTCAAGGGAGTGTTGAAGTTGGCTTGAGCCGTGTTTGAAGGGATTGTTGATGTTGGGTTGAGTGTTTTTGAAGGGAGTGTTGAAGTTGGGTTGAGTGCATTTGAAAGGAGTGTTGATGTTGGGCTGAGTGTGATTGAAGTGAGTGTTGATGTTGGGTTGAGTGTGCTTGAAGGGAGTGTTGATGTTGGGTTGAGTGTGATGGAAGGGACTTTTGATGTTGGGTTGAGTGTGCTTGAAGGGACTGTTGATGTTGGGTTGAATGTGATGGAAGGGACTTTTGATGTTGGGTTGAGTGTGCTTGAAGGGAGTGTTGATGTTGGGTTGAGTGGGTTTGAAGGAAGCGTTGATGTTGGGATGAGTGTGTTTGAAGGGAGAGATGATGATGGGTTGAGTGTGTTTGAAGGGACTGTTGATGTTGGTTTGAGTGGGTTTGAAGGGAGTGTTGAAGTTTGGTTGAGTGTGTTTGAAGGGAATGTTGATGTTGGTTTGAGTGAGTTTGAAAGGATTGTTGAAGTTGGGTTGAGCGGGGTTGAAGTGAGTGTTGATGTTGTATTGAGTGGCTTATGAAGGGATGATGATGTTGGTTTGGCGGGTTTGAAGGGAGAGTTGAAGTTGGGTTGGCGGGTCTGAAAGGAGTGTTGAAATTGGGTTGAGTGGGTTTGAAAGATTTGTTGAAGTTGGATTGAGTGTATTTGAAGGGAGTGTTGATGTTGGCTTGAGTGTGTTTGAAGGGAGTGTTGAAGTTGGATTGAGTGTGCTTGACGGGAGTCTTGATGTTGGGTTGAGTTGGTTTGAAGGGAGTGTTGTAGTTGGGTTAGCGGGTTTCGAGGGAGTGTTGAAGTTGGGTTGAGCCGTGTTTGAAGGGAAAGTTGATGTTGGGTTGAGTGGGTTTGAAGGGACTGTTGATGTTGGGTTGAGTGGGTTTGAAGTGAGTGTGGAAGTTCGGTTGAGTGAGTTTGAAGGGAGTGTTGATGTTGGATTGAGTGTGATTGAAGGGAGTGTTGATAATGGGTTGAGTGGGTTTGAAGGGAGGGTTGAAGTTGGTTTTGAAAGGAGTGTTGATGTTGGGTTGAGTGCGTTTGATGGGAGTGGTGAAGTTGCATTGAATGCGTTTGAAGGGAGTGTTGAAGTTGGGTTGAGCAGGATTGAAGAGATTGTTGACATTGGGTTGAGTGGGTTTGAAAGGAGTGTTGATGTTGGCTTGAGAGTGTTTGAAGGGAGTGTAGAATTTGCGTTGAATGGGTTTGAAGGGAGTCTTGATGTCGGGTTGCGTGTGTTTGAAGAGAGTGTTGATGTTGGGTTGAGTGTTTTTGAAGGGAGTGTTGATGTTCGGTTGAGTGTGGTTGAAGGGAGTGTTGATGTTCGGTTGAGTGTGACTGAAGGGAGTATTGATGTTGGGTTGAGTGTGTTTGAAGGGAGTGTTGATGTAGTGCTGAGTGTGTGTCAAGGAAGTGTTGATGCTGAGCTGAGTGGGTTTGAAGGGACTGTTAATGTTGGGTTGATTGGTTTTGCATGGAGTGCTAATGTTGAATTGTATGGGTTTGAATTGAATGTTACTGTTGGGTTGAGGGAGTTTGAAGGGAGTGTTGAAATTGTATTGAGTGTGTTTGAAGGGACTGTTGAAGATGGGTTGAGAATGTTCGAAGGGAGTGTTGATGTTGGGTTGAGTGTGATGGAAGGGACTTTTGATGTTGGGTTGAGTGTGCTTGAAGGGAGTGTTGATGTTGGGTTGAGTCTGTTTGAAGGAAGTGTTGTTGTTGGGATGAGTGTGTTTGAAGGGAGTGATGATGATGGGTTGAGTGAGTTTGAAGGGACTGTTGATGTTGGGTTGAGTGCGTTTGATGGGAGTGTTGCAGTTGCGTTGAATGCGTTTGAAGGGAGTGTTGAAGTTGGGTTGAGCGGGATTGAGAGATTGTTGAAATTGGGTTGAGTGGGTTTGAAAGGATTTTTGATGTTGGATTGTGTGTGTTTGAAGGGAGTGTTGATGTTGGCTTGAGAGTGTTTGAAGGGAGAGTAGAATTTGCGTAGAATGGGTTTGAACGGAGTGTTAATGTTGGGTTGCGTGTGATTGAAGAGAGCGTTGATGTTTGGTTGAGTCTGTTTGAAGTGCGTGTTTATGTTGGGTTGAGAATGTTCGAAGAGAGTGTTGATGTTGGGCTGAATTTGATTGAAGGGAGAGTTGATGTTGGGTTGAGTGTGTTTGAAGGGAGTGCTGATGAAGGGTTGAGTGTGTTGGAAGGGAGTTTTGATGTTGGGTTGAGTGTTTTTGAAGGGAGTGTTGAAGTTGGGTTGAGTGCGTTTGAAAGGAGTGTTGATGTTGGGCTGAGTGTGATTGAAGTGAGTGTTGATGTTGGGTTGAGTGTGCTTGAAGGGAGTGTTGATGTTGGGTTGAGTGTGATGGAAGGGACTTTTGATGTTGGGTTGAGTGTGCTTGAAGGGAGTGTTGATGTTGGGTTGAGTGGGTTTGAAGGAAGTGTTGAAGTTGGGATGAGTGTGTTTGAAGGGAGAGATGATGATGGGTTGAGTGTGTTTGAAGGGACTGTTGATGTTGGTTTGAGTGGGTTTGAAGGGAGTGTTGAAGTTTGGTTGAGTGTGTTTGAAGGGAATGTTGACGTTGGTTTGAGTGAGTTTGAAAGGATTGTTGAAGTTGGGTTGAGCGGGGTTGAAGTGAGTGTTGATGTTGTATTGAGTGGCTTATGAAGGGATGATGATATTGGTTTGGCGGGTTTGAAGGGAGAGTTGAAGTTGGGTTAGTGGGTCTGAAGGGAGTGTTGAAATTGGGTTGAGTGGGTTTGAAAGGTTTGTTGATGTTGGATTGAGTGTGTTTGAAGGGAGTGTTGATGTTGGGTTAGCGGGTTTCAAGGGAGTGTTGAAGTTGGGTTGAGCCGTGTTTGAAGGGAAAGTTGATGTTGGGTTGATTGGGTTTGAAGGGACTGTTGATGTTGGGTTGAGTGGGTTTGAAGTGAGTGTGGAAGCTCGGTTGAGTGAGTTTGAAGGGAGTGTTGATGTTGGATTGAGTGTGATTGAAGGGAGTGTAGATAATGGCTTGAGTGGGTTTGAAGGGAGGTTTGAAGTTGCGTTTGAAAGGAGTGTTGATGTTGGGTTGAGTGCGTTTGATGGGAGTGGTGAAGTTGCGTTGAATGCATTTGAAGGGAGTGTTGAAGTTGGGTTGAGCAGGATTGAAGAGATTGTTGACATTGGGTTGAGTGGGTTTGAAAGGAGTGTTGATGTTGGCTTGAGAGTGTTTGAAGGGAGTGTAGAATTTGCGTTGAAAGGGTTTGAAGGGAGTGTTGATGTAGGGTTGCGTGTGTTTGAAGAGAGTCTTGATTTTGGGTTGAGTGTGTTTGAAGGGAGTGTTGACGTTGGGTTGAGTGTGTTTGAAGGGAGTGTTGATGATGGGTTGAGTGTGACTGAAGGGAGTATTGATGTTGGACTGAGTGTGTTTGAAGGGAGTGTTGATGTTGGGCTGAGTGTGTGTCAAGGGAGTGTTGATGTTGAGCTGAGTGGGTTTGAAGGGAGTGTTAATGTTGGGTTGAGTGGTTTTGCATGGAGTGCTAATGTTGAATTGTATGGGTTTGAATTGAATGTTGCTGTTGGGTTGAGGGAGTTTGAAGGGAGTGTTGAAATTGTATTGAGTGTGTTTGAAGGGACTGTTGAAGATGGGTTGAGAATGTTCGAAGGGAGTGTTGATGTTGGGTTGAGTGTGATGGAAGGGACTTTTGATGTTGGGTTGAGTGTGCTTGAAGGGAGTGTTGATGTTGGGTTGAGTCTGTTTGAAGGAAGTGTTGATGTTGGGATGAGTGTGTTTGAAGGGAGTGATGATGATGGGTTGAGTACGTTTGAAGGGACTGTTGATGTTGGGTTGAGTGGGTTTGAAGTGAAAGTTGAAGTTTGGTTGAGCGAATTTGAAAGGAGTGTTGAAGTTGGGTTAGGTGGGGTTGAAGGGAGTGTTGATTTTGTATTGAGTGGCTTACGAAGGGAGTGATGATGTTGGGTTGGCAGGTTTGAAGGGAGTGTTGAAGTTGGGTTAGCGGCTTTGAAGGGAGTGTTGAAGCTGGGTTGAGTGGGTTTGAAAGGAGTGTTGATGTTGGATTGCATGTGTTTAAAGGGAGTGTTGATGTTGGGTTGAGTGTGTTTGAAGGGAGTGTTGAAGTTGGGTTATTGGGTTTGAACGGAATGTTGAAGTTGGCTTGAGTCGGTTTGAAAGGAGAGTTGATGTTGGATTGAGTGTGTTTAAAGGGAGTGTTGTTGTTGGGTGGAGTGTGTTTGAAGGGAGTTTTGAAGTTGGGTTGAGTGGGTTTGAAGGGAGTGTTGATGTTGGGTTGAGTGGTTTTAAAGGGAGTGTTGATGTTGGTTTGAGTGCAATTGAAGGGACTGTTGATGTTGGGCTGAGTGTGTTTGAAGTGGGTTTTGATGTTGGGCTGAGTGGGTTTGAAGGGAGAGTTAATGTTGGGTTGAGTGGTTTGGAAGGGAGTGCTGATGTTGGATTGAATGGGTTTGAAGTGAATGTTGATATTGGGTTGAGTGTGTTTGAAGGGAGTGTTGAAATTGGATTGAGTGTGTTTGAAGGGAGTGTTGAATTTGGATTGAGTGTGTGCGAATGGCGTGTTGAAGTTGGGTTGAGAATTTTCGAAGGGAATGTTGATGTTGGTCTGAGTATGATTGAAGGGAGATTTGATGTTGGGTTGAGTGTATTTGAAGGGAGTGTTGATGTTTAATTGAGTGTCTTTGAAGGGAGTGATGATGTTGGGTTGGCAGGTTTGAAGGGAGTGTTGAAGTTGGGTTAGCGGCTTTGAAGGGAGTGTTGAAGCTGGGTTGAGTGGGTTTGAAAGGAGTGTTGATGTTGGATTGCATGTGTTTAAAGGGAGTGTTGATGTTGGGTTGAGTGTGTTTGAAGGGAGTGTTGAAGTTGGGTTATTGGGTTTGAACGGAATGTTGAAGTTGGCTTGAGTCGGTTTGAAAGGAGAGTTGATGTTGGATTGAGTGTGTTTAAAGGGAGTGTTGTTGTTGGGTGGAGTGTGTTTGAAGGGAGTTTTGAAGTTGGGTTGAGTGGGTTTGAAGGGAGTGTTGATGTTGGGTTGAGTGGTTTTAAAGGGAGTGTTGATGTTGGTTTGAGTGCAATTGAATGGGACTGTTGATGTTGGGTTGAGTGTGTTTGAAGTGGGTTTTGATGTTGGGCTGAGTGGGTTTGAAGGGAGAGTTAATGTTGGGTTGAGTGGTTTGGAAGGGAGTGCTGATGTTGGATTGAATGGGTTTGAAGTGAATGTTGATATTGGGTTGAGTGTGTTTGAAGGGAGTGTTGAAATTGGATTGAGTGTGTTTGAAGGGAGTGTTGAATTTGGATTGAGTGTGTGCGAATGGCGTGTTGAAGTTGGGTTGAGAATTTTCGAAGGGAATGTTGATGTTGGTCTGAGTATGATTGAAGGGAGATTTGATGTTGGGTTGAGTGTATTTGAAGGGAGTGTTGATGTTTAATTGAGTGTCTTTGAAGGGAGTGTTGATGTTGGGTTGAGTGGGTTTGAAAGGAGTGTTGATGTTGGGTTGAGTGGTTTTGAAGCGTGTGTTGAAATTGATTTGAGTGGGTTTGAACGGTTTATTGATGTTGGATTGAGTGTGTTTGAAGGGAGTGTTGATGTTGGCTTGAGTGTGTTTGAAGGGAGTGTTGATGTTGGGTTGAGTATGTTTGAAGGGAGTGTTGATGTTGGGTTGAGTGTGTTTGAAGGGAGTGTAGATGTTGGGTTGAGTGGGTTTGAAGGGAGTGTTGTAGTTGGGTTAGCGGGTTTCAAGGGAGTGTTGAAGTTGGCTTGAGCCGTGTTTGAAGGGATTGTTGATGTTGGGTTGAGTGTTTTTGAAGGGAGTGTTGAAGTTGGGTTGAGTGCATTTGAAAGGAGTGTTGATGTTGGGCTGAGTGTGATTGAAGTGAGTGTTGATGTTGGGTTGAGTGTGCTTGAAGGGAGTGTTGATGTTGGGTTGAGTGTGATGGAAGGGACTTTTGATGTTGGGTTGAGTGTGCTTGAAGGGACTGTTGATGTTGGGTTGAATGTGATGGAAGGGACTTTTGATGTTGGGTTGAGTGTGCTTGAAGGGAGTGTTGATGTTGGGTTGAGTGGGTTTGAAGGAAGCGTTGATGTTGGGATGAGTGTGTTTGAAGGGAGAGATGATGATGGGTTGAGTGTGTTTGAAGGGACTGTTGATGTTGGTTTGAGTGGGTTTGAAGGGAGTGTTGAAGTTTGGTTGAGTGTGTTTGAAGGGAATGTTGACGTTGGTTTGAGTGAGTTTGAAAGGATTGTTGAAGTTGGGTTGAGCGGGGTTGAAGTGAGTGTTGATGTTGTATTGAGTGGCTTATGAAGGGATGATGATGTTGGTTTGGCGGGTTTGAAGGGAGAGTTGAAGTTGGGTTGGCGGGTCTGAAAGGAGTGTTGAAATTGGGTTGAGTGGGTTTGAAAGATTTGTTGAAGTTGGATTGAGTGTATTTGAAGGGAGTGTTGATGTTGGCTTGAGTGTGTTTGAAGGGAGTGTTGAAGTTGGATTGAGTGTGCTTGACGGGAGTCTTGATGTTGGGTTGAGTTGGTTTGAAGGGAGTGTTGTAGTTGGGTTAGCGGGTTTCGAGGGAGTGTTGAAGTTGGGTTGAGCCGTGTTTGAAGGGAAAGTTGATGTTGGGTTGAGTGGGTTTGAAGGGACTGTTGATGTTGGGTTGAGTGGGTTTGAAGTGAGTGTGGAAGTTCGGTTGAGTGAGTTTGAAGGGAGTGTTGATGTTGGATTGAGTGTGATTGAAGGGAGTGTTGATAATGGGTTGAGTGGGTTTGAAGGGAGGGTTGAAGTTGGTTTTGAAAGGAGTGTTGATGTTGGGTTGAGTGCGTTTGATGGGAGTGGTGAAGTTGCATTGAATGCGTTTGAAGGGAGTGTTGAAGTTGGGTTGAGCAGGATTGAAGAGATTGTTGACATTGGGTTGAGTGGGTTTGAAAGGAGTGTTGATGTTGGCTTGAGAGTGTTTGAAGGGAGTGTAGAATTTGCGTTGAATGGGTTTGAAGGGAGTCTTGATGTCGGGTTGCGTGTGTTTGAAGAGAGTGTTGATGTTGGGTTGAGTGTTTTTGAAGGGAGTGTTGATGTTCGGTTGAGTGTGGTTGAAGGGAGTGTTGATGTTCGGTTGAGTGTGACTGAAGGGAGTATTGATGTTGGGTTGAGTGTGTTTGAAGGGAGTGTTGATGTAGTGCTGAGTGTGTGTCAAGGAAGTGTTGATGCTGAGCTGAGTGGGTTTGAAGGGACTGTTAATGTTGGGTTGATTGGTTTTGCATGGAGTGCTAATGTTGAATTGTATGGGTTTGAATTGAATGTTATGTTGGGTTGAGGGAGTTTGAAGGGAGTGTTGAAATTGTATTGAGTGTGTTTGAAGGGACTGTTGAAGATGGGTTGAGAATGTTCGAAGGGAGTGTTGATGTTGGGTTGAGTGTGATGGAAGGGACTTTTGATGTTGGGTTGAGTGTGCTTGAAGGGAGTGTTGATGTTGGGTTGAGTCTGTTTGAAGGAAGTGTTGTTGTTGGGATGAGTGTGTTTGAAGGGAGTGATGATGATGGGTTGAGTGAGTTTGAAGGGACTGTTGATGTTGGGTTGAGTGCGTTTGATGGGAGTGTTGCAGTTGCGTTGAATGCGTTTGAAGGGAGTGTTGAAGTTGGGTTGAGCGGGATTGAGAGATTGTTGAAATTGGGTTGAGTGGGTTTGAAAGGATTTTTGATGTTGGATTGTGTGTGTTTGAAGGGAGTGTTGATGTTGGCTTGAGAGTGTTTGAAGGGAGAGTAGAATTTGCGTAGAATGGGTTTGAACGGAGTGTTAATGTTGGGTTGCGTGTGATTGAAGAGAGCGTTGATGTTTGGTTGAGTCTGTTTGAAGTGCGTGTTTATGTTGGGTTGAGAATGTTCGAAGAGAGTGTTGATGTTGGGCTGAATTTGATTGAAGGGAGAGTTGATGTTGGGTTGAGTGTGTTTGAAGGGAGTGCTGATGAAGGGTTGAGTGTGTTGGAAGGGAGTTTTGATGTTGGGTTGAGTGTTTTTGAAGGGAGTGTTGAAGTTGGGTTGAGTGCGTTTGAAAGGAGTGTTGATGTTGGGCTGAGTGTGATTGAAGTGAGTGTTGATGTTGGGTTGAGTGTGCTTGAAGGGAGTGTTGATGTTGGGTTGAGTGTGATGGAAGGGACTTTTGATGTTGGGTTGAGTGTGCTTGAAGGGAGTGTTGATGTTGGGTTGAGTGGGTTTTAAGGAAGTGTTGAAGTTGGGATGAGTGTGTTTGAAGGGAGAGATGATGATGGGTTGAGTGTGTTTGAAGGGACTGTTGATGTTGGTTTGAGTGGGTTTGAAGGGAGTGTTGAAGTTTGGTTGAGTGTGTTTGAAGGGAATGTTGACGTTGGTTTGAGTGAGTTTGAAAGGATTGTTGAAGTTGGGTTGAGCGGGGTTGAAGTGAGTGTTGATGTTGTATTGAGTGGCTTATGAAGGGATGATGATATTGGTTTGGCGGGTTTGAAGGGAGAGTTGAAGTTGGGTTAGTGGGTCTGAAGGGAGTGTTGAAATTGGGTTGAGTGGGTTTGAAAGGTTTGTTGATGTTGGATTGAGTGTGTTTGAAGGGAGTGTTGATGTTGGGTTAGCGGGTTTCAAGGGAGTGTTGAAGTTGGGTTGAGCCGTGTTTGAAGGGAAAGTTGATGTTGGGTTGATTGGGTTTGAAGGGACTGTTGATGTTGGGTTGAGTGAGTTTGAAGTGAGTGTGGAAGCTCGGTTGAGTGAGTTTGAAGGGAGTGTTGATGTTGGATTGAGTGTGATTGAAGGGAGTGTAGATAATGGCTTGAGTGGGTTTGAAGGGAGGTTTGAAGTTGCGTTTGAAAGGAGTGTTGATGTTGGGTTGAGTGCGTTTGATGGGAGTGGTGAAGTTGCGTTGAATGCATTTGAAGGGAGTGTTGAAGTTGGGTTGAGCAGGATTGAAGAGATTGTTGACATTGGGTTGAGTGGGTTTGAAAGGAGTGTTGATGTTGGCTTGAGAGTGTTTGAAGGGAGTGTAGAATTTGCGTTGAAAGGGTTTGAAGGGAGTGTTGATGTAGGGTTGCGTGTGTTTGAAGAGAGTCTTGATTTTGGGTTGAGTGTGTTTGAAGGGAGTGTTGACGTTGGGTTGAGTGTGTTTGAAGGGAGTGTTGATGATGGGTTGAGTGTGACTGAAGGGAGTATTGATGTTGGACTGAGTGTGTTTGAAGGGAGTGTTGATGTTGGGCTGAGTGTGTGTCAAGGGAGTGTTGATGTTGAGCTGAGTGGGTTTGAAGGGAGTGTTAATGTTGGGTTGAGTGGTTTTGCATGGAGTGCTAATGTTGAATTGTATGGGTTTGAATTGAATGTTGCTGTTGGGTTGAGGGAGTTTGAAGGGAGTGTTGAAATTGTATTGAGTGTGTTTGAAGGGACTGTTGAAGATGGGTTGAGAATGTTCGAAGGGAGTGTTGATGTTGGGTTGAGTGTGATGGAAGGGACTTTTGATGTTGGGTTGAGTGTGCTTGAAGGGAGTGTTGATGTTGGGTTGAGTCTGTTTGAAGGAAGTGTTGATGTTGGGATGAGTGTGTTTGAAGGGAGTGATGATGATGGGTTGAGTACGTTTGAAGGGACTGTTGATGTTGGGTTGAGTGGGTTTGAAGTGAAAGTTGAAGTTTGGTTGAGCGAATTTGAAAGGAGTGTTGAAGTTGGGTTAGGTGGGGTTGAAGGGAGTGTTGATGTTGTATTGAGTGGCTTACGAAGGGAGTGATGATGTTGGGTTGGCAGGTTTGAAGGGAGTGTTGAAGTTGGGTTAGCGGCTTTGAAGGGAGTGTTGAAGCTGGGTTGAGTGGGTTTGAAAGGAGTGTTGATGTTGGATTGCATGTGTTTAAAGGGAGTGTTGATGTTGGGTTGAGTGTGTTTGAAGGGAGTGTTGAAGTTGGGTTATTGGGTTTGAACGGAATGTTGAAGTTGGCTTGAGTCGGTTTGAAAGGAGAGTTGATGTTGGATTGAGTGTGTTTAAAGGGAGTGTTGTTGTTGGGTGGAGTGTGTTTGAAGGGAGTTTTGAAGTTGGGTTGAGTGGGTTTGAAGGGAGTGTTGATGTTGGGTTGAGTGGTTTTAAAGGGAGTGTTGATGTTGGTTTGAGTGCAATTGAAGGGACTGTTGATGTTGGGTTGAGTGTGTTTGAAGTGGGTTTTGATGTTGGGCTGAGTGGGTTTGAAGGGAGAGTTAATGTTGGGTTGAGTGGTTTGGAAGGGAGTGCTGATGTTGGATTGAATGGGTTTGAAGTGAATGTTGATATTGGGTTGAGTGTGTTTGAAGGGAGTGTTGAAATTGGATTGAGTGTGTTTGAAGGGAGTGTTGAATTTGGATTGAGTGTGTGCGAATGGCGTGTTGAAGTTGGGTTGAGAATTTTCGAAGGGAATGTTGATGTTGGTCTGAGTATGATTGAAGGGAGATTTGATGTTGGGTTGAGTGTATTTGAAGGGAGTGTTGATGTTTAATTGAGTGTCTTTGAAGGGAGTGTTGATGTTGGGTTGAGTGGGTTTGAAAGGAGTGTTGATGTTGGGTTGAGTGGTTTTGAAGCGTGTGTTGAAATTGATTTGAGTGGGTTTGAACGGTTTATTGATGTTGGATTGAGTGTGTTTGAAGGGAGTGTTGATGTTGGCTTGAGTGTGTTTGAAGGGAGTGTTGATGTTGGGTTGAGTATGTTTGAAGGGAGTGTGGATGTTGGGTTGAGTGGGTTTGAAGGGAGTGTTGTAGTTGGGTTAGAGGGATTCAAGGGAGTGTTGAAGTTGGCTTGAGCCGTGTTTGAAGGGATTGTTGATGTTGGGTTGAGTGTTTTTGAAGGGAGTGTTGAAGTTGGGTTGAGTGCATTTGAAAGGAGTGTTGATGTTGGGCTGAGTGTGATTGAAGTGAGTGTTGATGTTGGGTTGAGTGTGCTTGAAGGGAGTGTTGATGTTGGGTTGAGTGTGATGGAAGGGACTTTTGATGTTGGGTTGAGTGTGCTTGAAGGGACTGTTGATATTGGGTTGAATGTGATGGAAGGGACTTTTGATGTTGGGTTGAGTGTGCTTGAAGGGAGTGTTGATGTTGGGTTGAGTGGGTTTGAAGGAAGCGTTGATGTTGGGATGAGTGTGTTTGAAGGGAGAGATGATGATGGGTTGAGTGTGTTTGAAGGGACTGTTGATGTTGGTTTGAGTGGGTTTGAAGGGAGTGTTGAAGTTTGGTTGAGTGTGTTTGAAGGGAATGTTGACGTTGGTTTGAGTGAGTTTGAAAGGATTGTTGAAGTTGGGTTGAGCGGGGTTGAAGTGAGTGTTGATGTTGTATTGAGTGGCTTATGAAGGGATGATGATATTGGTTTGGCGGGTTTGAAGGGAGAGTTGAAGTTGGGTTAGTGGGTCTGATGGGAGTGTTGAAATTGGGTTGAGTGGGTTTGAAAGGTTTGTTGATGTTGGATTGAGTGTGTTTGAAGGGAGTGTTGATGTTGGCTTGAGTGTGTTTGAAGGGAGTGTTGATGTTGGGTTGAGTGTGCTTGACGGGAGTCTTGATGTTGGGTTGCGTTGGTTTGAAGGGAGCGTTGTAGTTGGGTTAGCGGGTTTCAAGGGAGTGTTGAAGTTGGGTTGAGCCGTGTTTGAAGGGAAAGTTGATGTTGGGTTGAGTGGGTTTGAAGGGACTGTTGATGTTGGATTGAGTGGGTTTGAAGTGAGTGTGGAAGCTCGGTTGAGTGAGTTTGAAGGGAGTGTTGATGTTGGATTGAGTGTGATTGAAGGGAGTGTTGATAATGGGTTGAGTGGGTTTGAAGGGAGGGTTGAAGTTGCGTTTGAAAGGAGTGTTGATGTTAGGTTGAGTGCGTTTGATGGGAGTGGTGAATTTGCGTTGAATGCATTTGAAGGGAATGTTGAAGTTGAGTTGAGCAGGATTGAAGAGATTGTTGACATTGGGTTGAGTGGGTTGAAAGGAGTGTTGATGTTGGCTTGAGAGTGTTTGAAGGGAGTGTAGAATTTGCGTTGAAAGGGTTTGAAGGGAGTGTTGATGTAGGGTTGCGTGTGTTTGAAGAGAGTCTTGATTTTGGGTTGAGTGTGTTTGAAGGGAGTGTTGACGTTGGGTTGAGTGTGTTTGAAGGGAGTGTTGATGATGGGTTGAGTGTGACTGAAGGGAGTATTGATGTTGGACTGAGTGTGTTTGAAGGGAGTGTTGATGTTGGGCTGAGTGTGTGTCAAGGGAGTGTTGATGTTGAGCTGAGTGGGTTTGAAGGGAGTGTTAATGTTGGGTTGAGTGGTTTTGCATGGAGTGCTAATGTTGAATTGTATGGGTTTGAATTGAATGTTGCTGTTGGGTTGAGGGAGTTTGAAGGGAGTGTTGAAATTGTATTGAGTGTGTTTGAAGGGACTGTTGAAGATGGGTTGAGAATGTTCGAAGGGAGTGTTGATGTTGGGTTGAGTGTGATGGAAGGGACTTTTGATGTTGGGTTGAGTGTGCTTGAAGCGCGTGTTGATGTTGGGTTGAGTCTGTTTGAAGGAAGTGTTGATGTTGGGATGAGTGTGTTTGAAGGGAGTGATGATGATAGGTTGAGTGAGTTTGAAGGGACTGTTGATGTTCGGTTGATTGGGTTTGAAGGGAGTGTTGAAGTTGGGTTTTGAATGTTTGAAGGGAATGTTGAAGTTGGCTTTATCGAATTTGAAAGGAGTGTTGAAGTTGGGTTAGGTGGGGTTGAAGGGAGTGTTGATGTTGTATTGAGTGGTTTATGAAGGGAGTGATGATGTTGGGTTGGCAGGTTTGAAGGAAGTGTTGAAGTTGGGTTAGCTGCTTTGAAGGGAGTGTTGAAGTTGGGTTGAGTGGGTTTGAAGGGAGTGTTGCAGTTGGGTTATTGGGTTTGAACGGAATGTTGAAGTTGGGTTGAGTCGGTTTGAAAGGAGAGTTGATGTTGGATTGAGTGTGTTTAAAGGGAGTGTTGATGTTGGGTTGAGTGTGTTTGAAGGGAGTGTTGCAGTTGGGTTATTGGGTTTGAACGGAATGTTGAAGTTGGGTTGAGTCGGTTTGAAAGGAGAGTTGATGTTGGATTGAGTGTGTTTAAAGGGAGTGTTGTTGTTGGGTTGAGTGTGTTTGGTGGGAGTTTTGAAGTTGGGTTGAGTGGGTTTGAAGGGAGTGTTGACGTTGCATTGAGTGTCTTTGAAGGGAGTTTTGATGTTGGGTTGAAGGTGTTTGAAGGGAGTATTGAAGTTGCGTTGAATGGGTTTGAAGGCAGTGTTGATGTTGGGTTGAGTGGGTTTGAAGGGATTGTTGATGTTGGTTTGAGTACGATTGAAGGGACTGTTGATGTTGGGTTGAGTGTGTATGAAGTGGGTTTTGATGTTGGGCTGAGTGGGTTTGAAGGGAGAGTTAATGTTGGGTTGAGTGGTTTGGAAGGGAGTGCTGATGTTGGATTGAATGGGTTTGAAGTGAATGTTGAAATGGGTTGAGTGTGTTTGAAGGGAGTGTTGAAATTGGATTGAGTGTGTTTGAAGGGAGTGTTGAAATGGATTGAGTGTGTGTGAATGGCGTGTTGAAGTTGGGTTGAGAATTTTCGAAGGGAATGTTGATGTTGGTCTGAGTTTGATTGAAGGGAGATTTGATGTTGGGTTGAGTGTATTTGAAGGGAGTGTTGATGTTTAATTGAGTGTCTTTGAATGGAGTGTTGATGTTGGGTTGAGTGGGTTTGAAAGGAGTGTTGATGTTGGGTTGAGTGCTTTTGAAGCGTGTGTTGAAATTGGGTTGAGTGGTTTTGAACGGTTTGTTGATGTTGGATTGAGTGTGTTTGAAGGGAGTGTTGATGTTGGCTTGAGTGTGTTTGAAGGGAGTGTTGATGTTGGGTTGAGTATGTTTGAAGGCAGTGTTGATGTTGGGTTGAGTGTGTTTGAAGGGAGTGTGGATGTTGGTTTGAGTGGGTTTGAAGGGAGTGTTGTAGTTGGGTTAGCGGGTTTCAAGGGAGTGTTGAAGTTGGCTTGAGCCGTGTTTGAAGGGATTGTTGATGTTGGGTTGAGTGTTTTTGAAGGGAGTGTTGAAGTTGGGTTGAGTGGGTTTGAAGGGAGTGTTGATGTTGGATTTAGTGTCTTTGAAGGGACTGTTGATATTGGGTTGAGTGGAATTGAAAGGAGTGTTGATGTTGGGTTGAGTGTGTTTGAAGGGAGTGTTGATGTTGGATTGAGTGTGATTGAAGGGAGTGTTGATGAGGTGTTGAGCGGGTTTGAAGGAAGAGTTGAAGTTGGGTTTGAAAGGAGTGTTGATGTTGGGTTGAGTGCGTTTGATGGGAGTGGTGAAGTTGCATTGAATGCGTTTGAAGGGAGTGTTGAAGTTGGGTTGAGCAGGATTGAAGAGATTGTTGAAATTGGGTTGAGTGGGTTTGAAAGGAGTGTTGATGTTGGCTTGAGAGTGTTTGAAGGGAGTGTAGAATTTGCGTTGA
The DNA here is from genome assembly GCA_026770705.1 of Isurus oxyrinchus. Lineage (NCBI taxonomy): Eukaryota > Metazoa > Chordata > Chondrichthyes > Lamniformes > Lamnidae > Isurus > Isurus oxyrinchus. The sequence continues at coordinate 54,287,160 of JANJGN010000012.1, read as the reverse complement.
ATGGGTTTGAAGGGAGTGTTGATGCAGGTTTGCGTGTGTTTGAAGAGATTGTTGATGTTGGGTTGAGTGTGTTTGAAGGGAGTGTTGATGTTGGGTTGTGTGTGTTTGAAGGGAGTGTTGATGTTGGGTTGAGTGTGACTGAAGGGACTATTGATGTTGGGTTGAGTATGTTTGAAGGGAGTGTTGAAGTTGGGTTGAGTGGGTTTGAAGGGAGTGTTGATGTTTAATTGACTGTCTTTGAAGTGAGTGCTGATGTTGGGTTGAGTGGTTTTGAAGCGAGTTTTGAAATTGAGTTGAGAGGGTTTGAAAGGTTTGTTGACGTTGGATTAAGTGTGTTTGAAGGGAGTGTTGATGTTGGCTTGAGTATGTTTGAAGGGAGTGTTGATGTTGGGTTGAGTGTGTTTGAAGGGAGTGTTGATGTTGGGTTGAGTGGGTTTGAACGGAATGTTGATGTTGGGTTGAGTGGGTTTGGAAAGTAGTGTGGAAGTTGGGTTGAGTGTGTTTGAAGGGCGTGTTGATGTTGGATTGATTGTGATTGAAGGGAGTGTTGATAATGGGTTTAGTGGGTTTCAAGGGTGTGTTGAAATTGGGTTTGAAAGGAGTGTTGATGTTGGGTTGAGTGCGTTTGATGGGAGTGGTGAAATTGCGTTGAATGCGTTTGAAGGGAGTGTTGAAGTTGGGTTGAGCAGGATTGAAGAGATTGTTGAGATTGGGTTGAGTGGGTTTGAAAACAGTGTTGATGTTGGTTTGAGATTGTTTGAAGGGAGTGTAGAATTTGCGTTGAATGGGTTTGAAGGGAGTGTTGATGTAGGGTTGCGTGTGTTTGAAGAGAGTGTTGATGTTGGGATGAGTGTGTTTGAAGGGAGTGTTGATGTTGGGTTGAGTGTGTTTGAAGGGCGTGCTGATGTTGGGTTGATTGTGACTGAAGGGAGTATTGATGTTGGGTTGAGTGTGTTCGAAGGGAATGTTGATGTTGGGCTGAGTGTGTGTCAAGGGAGTGTTGATGTTGAGCTGAGTGGGTTTGAAGGGAGTGTTAATGTTGGGTTGAGTGGGTTTGAAGGGAGTGTTGATTTTGAATTGTGTCGGTTTGAAGTGAATGTTGATGTCGGGTTGAGGGTGTTTGAAGGGAGTGTTGAAATTGGATTCAGTTTGTTTGAAGGGAGTGTTGAAGTTGGGTTGAGAATATTCAAAGGGAGAGTTGATGTTGGGTTGATTGTTTTTCAAAGGAGTGCTGATGTAGGGCTGAGTGTGTTGCAAGGGACTGTTGATGTTGGTTTCACTGTGTTTAAAGAGATTGTTGATGTTGGTTTGAGTGGGTTTGAAAGGAGTGTTGATGTTGGGTTTAGTGTGATGGATGGGACTTTTGATGTTGGGTTGAGTGTGTTTGAAGGAAGTGTTGATGTTGGTATGAGTGTGTTTGAAGGGAGTTTTGATGTAGGGTTGCGTGCGTTTGAAGAGAGTGTTGATGTTGGGATGAGTGTGTTTGAAGGGAGTGTTGATGTTGGGTTGAGTGTGTTTGAAGGGAGTGTTGAAGTTGGGTTAGCGGGTTTGAACGGGAATGTTGAAGTTGCGTTGAGTCAGTTTGAAAGGAGATTTGATGTTCGATTGAGTTTGTTTAAAGTGAGTGTTGTTGTTGTTGGGTTGAGTGTGTTTGAAGGGAGTTTTGATGTAGGGTTGCGTGTGTTTGAAGAGAGTGTTGATGTTGGGATGAGTGTGTTTGAAGGGAGTGTTGATTTTGGGCTGTTTGGGTTTGAAGGGAGTGTTGAAGTTGGGTTGAGCAGGATTGAAGAGATTGTTGAAATTGAGTTGAGTGGGTTTGAAAGGAGTGTTGATGTTGGCTTGAGAGTGTTTGAAGGGAGTGTAGAATTTGCGTTGAATGGGTTTGAAGGGAGTGTTGATGTAGGGTTGCGTGTGTTTGAAGAGTTTGTTGATGTTGGGTTGAGTGTGTTTGAAGGGAGTGTTGATGTTGGGTTGTGTGTGTTTGAAGGGAGTGTTGATGTTGGGTTGAGTGTGACTGAAGGGACTATTGATGTTGGGTTGAGTATGTTTGAAGGGAGTGTTGAACTTGGGTTGAGTGGGTTTGAAGGGAGTGTTGATGTTTAATTGAGTGTCTTTGAAGGGAGTGTTGATGTTGGGTTGAGTGTCTTTGAAGTGAGTGCTGATGTTGGGTTGAGTGGTTTTGAACCGAGTGTTGAAATTGGGTTGAGTGGGTTTGAAAGGTTTGTTGATGTTGGATTGAGTGTGTTTGAAGGGAGTGTTGATGTTGGCTTGAGTGTGTTTGAAGGGAGTGTTGATGTTGGGTTGAGTGTGTTTGAAGGGAGTGTTGATGTTTGGTTGAGTGTGTTTGAAGGGAGTGTGGATGTTGGGTTGAGTGGGTTTGAACGGAATGTTGATGTTGGGTTGATTGGGTTTGGAAAGTAGTGTGGAAGTTGGGTTGAGTGCATTTGAAGGGCGTGTTGATGTTGGGTTGATTGTGACTGAAGGGAGTATTGATGCTGTGTTGAGTGTGTTTGAAGGGAGTGTTGAAGTTGGGTTAGCGGGTTTGAACGGGAATGTCGAAGTTGGGTTGAGTCGGTTTGAAAGGAGATTTGATGTTCGATTGAGTGTGTTTAAAGCGAGTGTTGTTGTTGGGTTGAGTGTGTTTGAAGGGAGTTTTGATGTAGGGTTGCGTGTGTTTGAAGAGAGTGTTGATGTTGGGATGAGTGTGTTTGAAGGGAGAGTTGATTTTGGGTTGTTTGGGTTTGAAGGGAGTGTTTGAAGTTGGGTTGAGCAGGATTGAAGAGATTGTTGAAATTGGGTTGAGTGGGTTTGAAAGGAGTGTTGATGTTGGCTTGAGAGTGTTTGAAGGGAGTGTAGAATTAGCATTGAATGGGTTTGAAGGGAGTGTTGATGTAGGGTTGCGTGTGTTTGAAGAGTTTGTTGATGTTGGGTTGAGTGTGTTTGAAGGGAGTGTTGATGTTGGATTGAGTGTGATTGAAGGGAGTGTTGATGAGGTGTTGAGTGGGTTTGAAGGGAGAGTTGAAGTTGGGTTTGAAAGGAGTGTTGATGTTGGGTTGAGTGCGTTTGATGGGAGTGGTGAAGTTGCATTGAATGCGTTTGAAGGGAGTGTTGAAGTTGGGTTGAGCAGGATTGAAGAGATTGTTGAATTTGGCTTGAGTGCTTTTGAAAGGAGTGTTGATGTTGGGCAGAGTGTGCTTGAAGGGAGTGTTGATGTTGGGTTGAGTGTGATGGAAAGGACTTTTGATGTTGGGTTGAGTGTGCTTGAAGGGAGTGTTGATGTTGGGTTGAGTGTGTTTGAAGGAAGTGTTGATGTTGGGATGAGTGTGTTTGAAGGGAGAGATGATGATGGTTTGAGTGTGTTTGAAGGGACTGTTGATGTTGGTTTGAGTGTGTTTGAAGGGAATGTTGAAGTTTGGTTGAGTGTGCTTGAAGGGAATGTTGACGTTGGTTTGAGTGAGTTTGAAAGGATTGTTGAAGTTGGGTTCAGCGGGGTTGAAGTGAGTGTTGATGTTGTATTGAGTGGCTTATGAAGGGATGATGATATTGGTTTGGCGGGTTTGAAGGGAGAGTTGAAGTTGGGGTAGTGGGTCTGAAGGGAGTGTTGAAGTTGGGTTGAGTGGGTTTGAAAGGTTTGTTGATGTTGGATTGAGTGTGTTTGAAGGGAGTGTTGATGTTGGCTTGAGTGTGTTTGAAGGGAGTGTTGATGTTGGGTTGAGTGTGTTTGATGGGAGTGTTGATGTTGGGTTGAGTTGGTTTGAAGGGAGTGTTGTAGTTGGGTTAGCGGGTTTCAAGGGAGTGTTGAAGTTGGGTTGAGCCGTGTTTGAAGGGAAAGTTGATGTTGGGTTGGTTGGGATTGAAGGGACTGTTGATTGTTGGGTTGAGTGGGTTTGAAGGGACTGTTGATGTTGGGTTGAGTGCGTTTGATGGGAGTGGTGAAGTTGCATTGAATGCGTTTGAAGGGAGTGTTGAAGTTGGGTTGAGCAGGATTGAAGAGATTGTTGAAATTGGGTTGAGTGGGTTTGAAAGGAGTGTTGATGTTGGCTTGAGAGTGTTTGAAGGGAGTGTAGAATTTGCGTTGAATGGGTTTGAAGGGAGTGTTGATGTAGGGTTGCGTGTGTTTGAAGAGTTTGTTGATGTTGGGTTGAGTGTGTTTGAAGGGAGTGTTGATGTTGGGTTGTTTATGTTTGAAGGGAGTGTTGAAGTTGGGTTGAGTGTGACTGAAGGGAGCGTTGATGTTTAATTGAGTGTCTTTGAAGAAATGTTGATGTTGGGTTGAGTGTCTTTGAACTGAGTGCTGATGTTGGGTTGAGTGGTTTTGAAGCAAGTGTTGAAATTGAGTTGAGTGGGTTTGAAAGGTTTGTTGATGTTGGATTGAGTGTGTTTGAAGGGAGTGTTGATGTTGGCTTGAGTGTGTTTGAAGGGAGTGTTGATGTTGGCTTGAGTGTGTTTGAAGGGAGTGTTGATGTTGGGTTGAGTGTGTTTGAAGGGAGTGTTGATGTTGGGTTGAGTGTGTTTGAAGGGAGTGTTGTAGTTGGGTTAGCGGGTTTCAAGGGAGTGTTGAAATTCGCTTGAGCCGTGTTTGAAGGGATTGTTGATGTTGTGTTGAGTGTTTTTGAAGGGAGTGTTGAAGTTGGGTTGAGTGGGTTTGAAGGGAGTGTTGATGTTGGATTTAGTTTCTTTGAAGGGAGTGTTGATGTTGGGTTGAGTGCGTTTGAAGGGACTGTTGATGTTGGGTTGAGTGGAATTGAAAGGAGTGTTGATGTTGGGTTAAGTGTGTTTGAAGGGAGTGTTGATGTTGGATTGAGTGTGATTGAAGGGAGTGTTGATGAGGTGTTGAGTGGGTTTGAAGGGAGAGTTGAAGTTGGGTTTGAAAGGAGTGTTGATGTTGGGTTGAGTGCGTTTGATGGGAGTGGTGAAGTTGCATTGAATGCGTTTGAAGGGAGTGTTGAAGTTGGGTTGAGCAGGATTGAAGAGATTGTTGAAGTTGGCTTGAGTGCTTTTGAAAGGAGTGTTGATGTTGGGCAGAGTGTGCTTGAAGGGAGTGTTGATGTTGGGTTGAGTGTGATGGAAAGGACTTTTGATGTTGGGTTGAGTGTGCTTGAAGGGAGTGTTGATGTTGGGTTGAGTGTGTTTGAAGGAAGTGTTGATGTTGGGATGAGTGTGTTTGAAGGGAGAGATGATGATGGTTTGAGTGTGTTTGAAGGGACTGTTGATGTTGGTTTGAGTGGGTTTGCAGGGAATGTTGAAGTTTGGTTGAGTGTGCTTGAAGGGAATGTTGACGTTGGTTTGAGTGAGTTTGAAAGGATTGTTGAAGTTGGGTTCAGCGGGGTTGAAGTGAGTGTTGATGTTGTATTGAGTGGCTTATGAAGGGATGATGATATTGGTTTGGCGGGTTTGAAGGGAGAGTTGAAGTTGGGGTAGTGGGTCTGAAGGGAGTGTTGAAGTTGGGTTGAGTGGGTTTGAAAGGTTTGTTGATGTTGGATTGAGTGTGTTTGAAGGGAGTGTTGATGTTGGCTTGAGTGTGTTTGAAGGGAGTGTTGATGTTGGGTTGAGTGTGTTTGACGGGAGTGTTGATGTTGGGTTGAGTTGGTTTGAAGGGAGTGTTGTAGTTGGGTTAGCGGGTTTCAAGGGAGTGTTGAAGTTGGGTTGAGCCGTGTTTGAAGGGAAAGTTGATGTTGGGTTGGTTGGGATTGAAGGGACTGTTGATGTTGGGTTGAGTGGGTTTGAAGTGAGTGTGGAAGCTCGGTTGAGTGTGTTTGAAGGGAGTGTTGATGTTGGATTGAGTGTGATTGAAGGGAATGTTGATAATGGGTTGAGTGGGTTTGAAGGGAGAGTTTAAGTTGGGTTTGAAAGGAGTGTTGATGTTGGGTTGAGTGCGTTTGATGGGAGTGGTGACGTTGCATTGAATGCGTTTGAAGGGAGTGTTGAAGTTGGGTTGAGCAGGATTGAAGAGATTGTTGAAATTGGGTTGAGTGGGTTTGAAAGGAGTGTTGATGTTGGCTTGAGAGTGTTTGAAGGGAGTGTAGAATTTGCGTTGAATGGGTTTGAAGGGAGTGTTGATGTAGGGTTGCGTGTGTTTGAAGAGTTTGTTGATGTTGGGTTGAGTGTGTTTGAAGGGAGTGTTGATGTTGGGTTGTTTATGTTTGAAGGGAGTGTTGAAGTTGGGTTGAGTGTGACTGAAGGGAGTGTTGATGTTTAATTGAGTGTCTTTGAAGGAATGTTGATGTTGGGTTGAGTGTCTTTGAACTGAGTGCTGATGTTGGGTTGAGTGGTTTTGAAGCAAGTGTTGAAATTGAGTTGAGTGGGTTTGAAACGTTTGTTGATGTTGAATTGAGTGTGTTTGAAGGGAGAGTTGATGTTGGCTTGAGTGTGTTTGAAGGGAGTGTTGATGTTGGCTTGAGTGTGTTTGAAGGGAGTGTTGATGTTGGGTTGAGTGTGTTTGAAGGGAGTGTTGATGTTGGGTTGAGTGGGTTTGAAGGAAGTGTTGATGTTGGGATGAGTGTGTTTGAAGGGAGAGATGATGATGGTTTGAGTGTGTTTGAAGGGACTGTTGATGTTGGTTTGAGTGGGTTTGAAGGGAGTGTTGAAGTTTGGTTGAGTGTGTTTGAAGGGAATGTTGACGTTGGTTTGAGTGAGTTTGAAAGGATTGTTGAAGTTGGGTTCAGCGGGGTTGAAGTGAGTGTTGATGTTGTATTGAGTGGCTTATGAAGGGATGATGATATTGGTTCGGCGGGTTTGAAGGGAGAGTTGAAGTTGGGGTAGTGGGTCTGAAGGGAGTGTTGAAGTTGGGTTGAGTGGGTTCGAAAGGTTTGTTGATGTTGGATTGAGTGTGTTTGAAGGGAGTGTTGATGTTGGCTTGAGTGTGTTTGAAGGGAGTGTTGATGTTGGGTTGAGTGTGTTTGACGGGAGTGTTGATGTTGGGTTGAGTTGGTTTGAAGGGAGTGTTGTAGTTGGGTAAGCGGGTTTCAAGGGAGTGTTGAAGTTGGGTTGAGCCGTGTTTGAAGGGAAAGTTGATGTTGGGTTGGGTGGGTTTGAAGGGACTGTTGATGTTGGGTTGAGTGGGTTTGAAGGGACTGTTGATGTTGGTTTGAGTGGGTTTGAAGGGAGTGTTGAAGTTTGGTTGAGTGTGTTTGAAGGGAATGTTGACGTTGGTTTGAGTGAGTTTGAAAGGATTGTTGAAGTTGGGTTCAGCGGGGTTGAAGTGAGTGTTGATGTTGTATTGAGTGGCTTATGAAGGGATGATGATATTGGTTTGGCGGGTTTGAAGGGAGAGTTGAAGTTGGGGTAGTGGGTCTGAAGGGAGTGTTGAAGTTGGGTTGAGTGGGTTTGAAAGGTTTGTTGATGTTGGATTGAGTGTGTTTGAAGGGAGTGTTGATGTTGGCTTGAGTGTGTTTGAAGGGAGTGTTGATGTTGGGTTGAGTGTGTTTGACGGGAGTGTTGATGTTGGGTTGAGTGTGTTTGACGGGAGTGTTGATGTTGGGTTGAGTTGGTTTGAAGGGACTGTTGTAGTTGGGTTAGCGGGTTTCAAGGGAGTGTTGAAGTTGGGTTGAGCCGTGTTTGAAGGGAAAGTTGATGTTGGGTTGGGTGGGTTTGAAGGGACTGTTGATGTTGGGTTGAGTGGGTTTGAAGTGAGTGTGGAAGCTCAGTTGAGTGTGTTTGAAGGGAGTGTTGATGTTGGCTTGAGTGTGTTTGAAGGGAGTGTTGATGTTGGGTTGAGTGTGTTTGACGGGAGTGTTGATGTTGGGTTGAGTGTGTTTGACGGGAGTGTTGATGTTGGGTTGAGTTGGTTTGAAGGGAGTGTTGTAGTTGGGTTAGCGGGTTTCAAGGGAGTGTTGAAGTTGGGTTGAGCCGTGTTTGAAGGGAAAGTTGATGTTGGGTTGGGTGGGTTTGAAGTGAGTGTGGAAGCTCAGTTGAGTGTGTTTGAAGGGAGTGTTGATGTTGGATTGAGTGTGATTGAAGGGAGTGTTGATAATGGGTTGAGTGGGTTTGAAGGGAGAGTTTAAGTTGGGTTTGAAAGGATTGTTGATGTTGGGTTGAGTGCGTTTGATGGGAGTGGTGAAGTTGCATTGAATGCGTTTGAAGGGAGTGTTGAAGTTGGGTTGAGCAGGATTGAAGAGATTTTTGAAATTGGGTTGAGTGGGTTTGAAAGGAGTGTTGATGTTGGCTTGAGAGTTTTTGAAGGGAGTGCAGAATTTGCGTTGAATGGGTTTGAAGGGACTGTTGATGTAGGGTTGCGTGTGTTTGAAGAGTTTGCTGATGTTGGGTTGAGTGTGTTTGAAGGGAGTGTTGATGTTGGGTTGTTTATGTTTGAAGGGAGTGTTGAAGTTGAGCTGAGTGTGACTGAAGGGAGTGTTGATGTTTAATTGAGTGTCTTTGAAGGAATGTTGATGTTGGGTTGAGTGTCTTTGAACTGAGTGCTGATGTTGGGTTGAGTGGTTTTGAAGCAAGTGTTGAAATTGTGTTGAGTGGGTTTGAAACGGTTGTTGATGTTGGATTGAGTGTGTTTGAAGGGAGTGTTGATGTTGGCTTGAGTGTGTTTGAAGGGAGTGTTGATGTTGGGTTGAGTGTGTTTGAAGGGAGTGTTGATGTTGGGTTGAGTGTGTTTGAAGGGAGTGTGGATGTTGCGTTCAGTGGGTTTGAACGGAATGTTGATGTTGGTTGGAGTGGGTTTGGAAAGTAGTGTGGAAGTTTGGTTGAGTGTGTTTGAAATGCGTGTTGATGTTGGATTGATTGTGATTGAAGGGCGTGTTGATAATGGGTTTAGTGGTTTTCAAGGGTGTGTTGAAGTTGGGTTTGAACGGAGTGTTGATGTCGGGTTGCATCTGTTTGAAGAGAGTCTTGATGTTGGGTTGAGTGTGTTTGAAGGGAGTGTTGATGTTGGGTTGAGTGTGTTTGAAGGGAGTGTTGATGTTGGGTTGAGTGTGACTGAAGGGAGTATTGATGTTGGGTTGAGTGTGTTTGAAGGGAGTGTTGATGTTGGGCTGAGTGTGTGTCAAGGGAGTGTTGATGTTGAGCTGAGTGGGTTTGAAGGGAGTGTTAATGATGGGTTGTGTGGTTTTGCATGGAGTGCTAATGTTGAATTGTATGGGTTTGAATTGAATGTTGCTGTTGGGTTGAGGGAGTTTGAAGGGAGTGTTGAAATTGTATTGAGTGTGTTTGAAGGGACTGTTGAAGATGGGTTGAGAATGTTCGAAGGGAGTGTTGATGTTGGGTTGAGTGTGATGGAAGGGACTTTTGATGTTGGGTTGAGTGTGCTTGAAGGGAGTGTTGATGTTGGGTTGAGTCTGTTTGAAGGAAGTGTTGATGTTGGGATGAGTGTGTTTGAAGGGAGTGATGATGATGGGTTGAGTGAGTTTGAAGGGACTGTTGATGTTGGGTTGAGTGGGTTTGAAGGGAGTGTTGAAGTTGGGTTTTGTGTGATTGAAGTGTATGTTGAAGTTGGGTTGAGCGAATTTGAAAGGAGTGTTGAAGTTGGGTTAGGTGGGGTTGAAGGGAGTGTTGATGTTGTATTGAGTGGCTTACGAAGGGAGTGATGATATTGGGTTGGCAGGTTTGAAGGGAGTGTTGAAGTTGGGTTAGCGGCTTTGAAGGGAGTGTTGATGTTGGGTTGAGTGTGTTTGAAGGGAGTGTTGAAGTTGGGTTATTGGGTTTGAACGGAATGTTGAAGTTGGGTTGAGTCGGTTGGAAAGGAGGGTTGATGTTGGATTGAGTGTGTTTAAAGGGAGTGTTGTTGTTGGGTTGAGTGTGTTTGAAGGGAGTTTTGAAGTTGGGTTGAGTGGGTTTGAAGGGAGTGTTGATGTTGGGTTGAGTGGGTTTGAAGGGAGTGTTGATGTTGGTTTGAGTGCGATTGAAGGGACTGTTGATGTTGGGTTGAGTGTGTTTGAAGTGGGTTTTGATGTTGGGCTGAGTGGGTTTGAAGGGAGAGTTAATGTTGGGTTGAGTGGTTTGGAAGGGAGTGCTGATGTTGGATTGAATGGGTTTGAAGTGAATGTTGATATTGGGTTGAGTGTGTTTGAAGGGAGTGTTGAAATTGGATTGAGTGAGTTTGAAGGGAGTGTTGAATTTGGATTGAAAGTGTGTGAATGGCGTGTTGAAGTTGGGTTGAGAATTTTCGACGGGAATGTTGATGTTGGTCTGAGTTTGATTGAAGGGAGATTTGATGTTGGGTTGAGTGTATTTGAAGGGAGTGTTGATGTTTAATTGAGTGTCTTTGAAGGGAGTGTTGATGTTGGGTTGAGTGGGTTTGAAAGGAGTGTTGATGTTGGGTTGAGTGGGTTTGAAAGGAGTGTTGGTGTTGGGTTGAGTGGTTTTGAAGCGTCTGTTGAAATTGGGTTGAGTGGGTTTGAACGGTTTGTTGATGTTGGATTGAGTGTGTTTGAAGGGAGTGTTGATGTTGGCTTGAGTGTGTTTGAAGGGAGTGTTGATGTTGGGTTGAGTATGTTTGAAGGGAGTGTTGATGTTGGGTTGAGTGGGTTTGAAGGGAGTGTTGTAGTTGGGTTAGCGGGTTTCAAGGGAGTGTTGAAGTTGGCTTGAGCCGTGTTTGAAGGGATTGTTGATGTTGGGTTGAGTGTTTTTGAAGGGAGGGTTGAAGTTGGGTTGAGTGGGTTTGAAGGGAGTGTTGATGTTGGATTTAGTGTCTTTGAAGGGAGTGTTGATGTTGGGTTGAGTGCGTTTGAAGGGACTGTTGATATTGGGTTGAGTGGAATTGAAAGGAGTGTTGATGTTGGGTTGAGTGGAATTGAAAGGAGTGTTGATGAGGTGTTGAGTGGGTCTGAAGGGAGAGTTGAAGTTGGGTTTGAAAGGAGTGTTGATGTTGGGTTGAGTGCGTTTGATGGGAGTGGTGAAGTTGCATTGAATGCGTTTGAAGGGAGTGTTGAAGTTGGGTTGAGCAGGATTGAAGAGATTGTTGAAATAGGGTTGAGTGGGTTTGAAAGGAGTGTTGATGTTGGCTTGAGAGTGTTTGAAGGGAGTGTAGAATTTGCGTTGAATGGGTTTGAAGGGAGTGTTGATGTTGGGTTGAGTGTGACTGAAGGGAGTATTGATGTTGGGTTGAGTATGTTTGAAGGGAGTGTTGAAGTTGGTTTGAGTGGGTTTGAAGGGAGTGTTGATGTTTAATTGAGTGTCTTTGAAGGAATGTTGATGTTGGGTTGAGTGTCTTTGATGTGAGTGCTGATGTTGGGTTGAGTGGTTTTGAAGCGAGTGCTGAAATTGAGTTGAGTGGGTTTGAAAGGTTTGTTGATGTTGGATTGGGTGTGTTTGAAGGGAGTGTTGATGTTGGCTTGAGTGTGTTTGAAGGGAGTGTTGATGTTGGGTTGAGTGTGTTTGAAGGGAGTGTTGATGTTGGCTTGAGTGTGTTTGAAGGGAGTGTTGATGTTGGGTTGAGTGTGTTTGAAGGGAGTGTGGATCTTGAGTTGAGTGGGTTTGAACGGAATGTTGATGTTGGGTTGAGTGGGTTTGGAAAGTAGTGTGGAAGTTGGGTTGAGTGTGTTTGAAGGGCGTGTTGATGTTGGATTGATTGTGATTGAAGGGACTGTTGATAATGGGTTTAGTGGGTTTCAAGGGTGTGTTGAAGTTGGGTTTGAAAGGAGTGTTGATGTTGGGTTGAGTGCGTTTGATGGGAGTGGTGAAGTTGCATTGAATGCGTTTGAAGGGAGTGTTGAAGTTGGGTTGAGCAGGATTGAAGAGATTGTTGAGATTGGGTTGAGTGGGTTTGAAAGCAGTGTTGATGTTGGCTTGAGGGTGTTTGAAGGGAGTGTAGAATTTGCATTAAATGGGTTTGAAGGGAGTGTTGATGTAGGTTTGCGTGTGTTTGAAGAGAGTGTTGATGTTGGGATGAGTGTGTTTGAAGGGCGTGTTGATGTTGGGTTGATTGTGACTGAAGGGAGTATTGATGTTGGGTTGAGTGTGTTCGAAGGGAATGTTGATGTTGGGCTGAGTGTGTGTCAAGGGAGTGTTGATGTTGAGCTGAGTGGGTTTGAAGGGTGTGTTAATGTTGGTTTGAGTGGGTTTGAAGGGAGTGTTGATTTTGAATTGTATCGGTTTGAAGTGAATGTTGATGTCGGGTTGAGGGTGTTTGAAGGGAGTGTTGAAATTGGATTCAGTTTGTTTGAAGGGAGTGTTGAAGTTGGGTTGAGAATATTCAAAGGGAGAGTTGATGTTGGGTTGATTGTTTTTGAAAGGAGTGCTGATGTATGGTTGAGTGTGTTGCAAGGGAGTGTTGATGTTGGTTTGAGTGTGTTTAAAGGGAGTGTTGAAGTTGGTTTGAGTGGGTTTGAAAGGAGTGTTGATGTTGGGTTGAGTGTGATGGATGGGACTTTTGATGTTGGGTTGAGTGTGTTTGAAGGAAGTGTTGATGTTGGTATGAGTGTTTTTGAAGGGAGTGAAGATGATGGGTTGAGTGAGTTTGAAGAGACTGTTGATTTTGTGTTGTTTGAGTTTGAAGGGAGTGTTGAAGTTGGGTTGAGTGTGTTTGAAGGGAATGTTCAAGTTGGGTTCAATGAATTTGAAACGAGTGTTGAAGTTGGGTTGAGCGGAGTTGAAGGGAGTGTTGATGTTGTATTGAGTGGCTTATGAAGGGAGTGAGGATGTTGGGTTGGTGGGGTTGAAGCAAGTGTTGAAGTTGTGTTGAGCAGGTTTGAAGGGAGTGTTGAAATTGGGTTGAGTGGGTTTGAAAGGAGTGTTGATGTTGGATTGCGTGTGTTTAAAGGGAGTGTTGCTGTGTTGAGTGTGTTTGAAGGGAGTGTTGAAGTTGGGTTCGCGATTTTGAACGGGAATGTTGAAGTTGGGTTGAGTGGGTTTGAAAGGAGATTTGATGTTCGATTGAGTGTGTTTAAAGGGAGTTTTGAAGTTGGGTTGAGTGTGTTTGAAGGGAGTTTTGATGTAGGGTTGCGTGTGTTTGAAGAGTTTGTTGATGTTGGGTTGAGTGTGTTTGAAGGGAGTGTTGATGTTGGGTTGAGTGTGTTTGAAGGGCGTGTTGATGTTGGGTTGATTGTGACTGAAGGGAGTATTGATGTTGGGTTGAGTGTGTTCGAAGGGAATGTTGATGTTGGGCTGAGTGTGTGTCAAGGGAGTGTTGATGTTGAGCTGAGTGGGTTTGAAGGGAGTGTTAATGTTGGGTTGAGTGGGTTTGAAGGGAGTGTTGATTTTGAATTGTATCGGTTTGAAGTGAATGTTGATGTCGGGTTGAGCGTGTTTGAAGGGAGTGTTGAAATTGGATTCAGTGTGTTTGAAGGGAGTGTTGAAGTTGGGTTGAGAATGTTCGAAGGGAGTGTTGATGTTGGGCTGAGTTTGATTGAAGGGAGAGTTGATGTTGGGTTGATTGTTTTTGAAAGGAGTGCTGATGTATGGTTGAGTGTGTTGCAAGGGAGTGTTGATGTTGGTTTGAGTGTGTTTAAAGGGAGTGTTGAAGTTGGTTTGAGTGGGTTTGAAAGGAGTGTTGATGTTGGGTTGAGTGTGATGGATGGGACTTTTGATGTTGGGTTGAGTGTGTTTGAAGGAAGTGTTGATGTTGGTATGAGTGTTTTTGAAGGGAGTGAAGATGATGGGTTGAGTGAGTTTGAAGAGACTGTTGATTTTGTGTTGTTTGAGTTTGAAGGGGGTGTTGAAGTTGGGTTGAGTGTGTTTGAAGGGAATGTTCAAGTTGGGTTCAATGAATTTGAAACGAGTGTTGAAGTTGGGTTGAGCGGAGTTGAAGGGAGTGTTGATGTTGTATTGAGTGGCTTATGAAGGGAGTGAGGATGTTGGGTTGGTGGGGTTGAAGCAAGTGTTGAAGTTGTGTTGAGCAGGTTTGAAGGGAGTGTTGAAATTGGGTTGAGTGGGTTTGAAAGGAGTGTTGATGTTGGATTGCGTGTGTTTAAAGGGAGTGTTGCTGTGTTGAGTGTGTTTGAAGGGAGTGTTGAAGTTGGGTTCGCGATTTTGAACGGGAATGTTGAAGTTGGGTTGAGTGGGTTTGAAAGGAGATTTGATGTTCGATTGAGTGTGTTTAAAGGGAGTTTTGAAGTTGGGTTGAGTGTGTTTGAAGGGAGTTTTGATGTAGGGTTGCGTGTGTTTGAAGAGTTTGTTGATGTTGGGTTGAGTGTGTTTGAAGGGAGTGTTGATGTTGGGTTGAGTGTGTTTGAAGGGCGTGTTGATGTTGGGTTGATTGTGACTGAAGGGAGTATTGATGTTGGGTTGAGTGTGTTCGAAGGGAATGTTGATGTTGGGCTGAGTGTGTGTCAAGGGAGTGTTGATGTTGAGCTGAGTGGGTTTGAAGGGAGTGTTAATGTTGGGTTGAGTGGGTTTGAAGGGAGTGTTGATTTTGAATTGTATCGGTTTGAAGTGAATGTTGATGTCGGGTTGAGCGTGTTTGAAGGGAGTGTTGAAATTGGATTCAGTGTGTTTGAAGGGAGTGTTGAAGTTGGGTTGAGAATGTTCGAAGGGAGTGTTGATGTTGGGCTGAGTTTGATTGAAGGGAGAGTTGATGTTGGGTTGATTGTTTTTGAAAGGAGTGCTGATGTATGGTTGAGTGTGTTGCAAGGGAGTGTTGATGTTGGTTTGAGTGTGTTTAAAGGGAGTGTTGAAGTTGGTTTGAGTGGGTTTGAAAGGAGTGTTGATGTTGGGTTGAGTGTGATGGATGGGACTTTTGATGTTGGGTTGAGTGTGTTTGAAGGAAGTGTTGATGTTGGTATGAGTGTTTTTGAAGGGAGTGAAGATGATGGGTTGAGTGAGTTTGAAGAGACTGTTGATTTTGTGTTGTTTGAGTTTGAAGGGAGTGTTGAAGTTGGGTTGAGTGTGTTTGAAGGGAATGTTCAAGTTGGGTTCAATGAATTTGAAACGAGTGTTGAAGTTGGGTTGAGCGGAGTTGAAGGGAGTGTTGATGTTGTATTGAGTGGCTTATGAAGGGAGTGAGGATGTTGGGTTGGTGGGGTTGAAGCAAGTGTTGAAGTTGTGTTGAGCAGGTTTGAAGGGAGTGTTGAAATTGGGTTGAGTGGGTTTGAAAGGAGTGTTGATGTTGGATTGCGTGTGTTTAAAGGGAGTGTTGCTGTGTTGAGTGTGTTTGAAGGGAGTGTTGAAGTTGGGTTCGCGATTTTGAACGGGAATGTTGAAGTTGGGTTGAGTGGGTTTGAAAGGAGATTTGATGTTCGATTGAGTGTGTTTAAAGGGAGTTTTGAAGTTGGGTTGAGTGTGTTTGAAGGGAGTTTTGATGTAGGGTTGCGTGTGTTTGAAGAGAGTGTTGATGTTGGGATGAGTGTGTTTGAAGGGAGTGTTGATGTTGGGTTGAGTGTGTTAGAAGGGAGTGTTGAAGTTGGGTTAGCGGGTTTGAACGGGAATGTTGAAGTTGGGTTGAGTCGATTTGAAAGGAGATTTGATGTTCGATTGAGTGTGTTTAAAGGGAGTGTTGTTGTTGGGTTGAGTGTGTTTGAAGGGAGTTTTGATGTAGGGTGGCGTGTGTTTGAAGAGATTGTTGATGTTGGGATAAGTGTGTTTGAAGGGAGTGTTGATTTTGGGCTGTTTGGGTTTGAAGGGAGTGTTGAAGTTGGGTTGACCAGGATTGAAGAGATTGTTGAAATTGGGTTGAGTGGGTTTGAAAGGAGTGTTGATGTTGGTTTGAGAGTGTTTGAAGGGAGTGTAGAATTTGCGTTGAATGGGTTTGAAGGGAGTGTTGATGTAGGGTTGCGTGTGTTTGAAGAGTTTGTTGATGTTGGGTTGAGTGTGTTTGAAGGGAGTGTTGATGTTGGGTTGTGTGTGTTTGAAGGGAGTGTTGATGTTGGGTTGAGTGTGACTGAAGGGAGAATTGATGTTGGGTTGAGTATGTTTGAAGGGAGTGTTGAACTTGGGTTGAGTGGGTTTGAAGGGAGTGTTGATGTTTAATTGAGTGTCTTTGAAGGGAGTGTTGATGTTGGGTTGAGTGTCTTTGAAGTGAGTGCTGATGTTGGGTTGAGTGGTTTTTAAGCGAGTGTTGAAATTGGGTTGAGTGGGTTTGAAAGGTTTGTTGATGTTGGATTGAGTGTGTTTGAAGGGAGTGTTGATGTTGGGTTGAGTGTGTTTGAAGGGAGTGTTGATGTTGGGTTGAGTGTGTTTGAAGGGAGTGTGGATGTTGGGTTGAGTGGGTTTGAACGGAATGTTGATGTTGGGTTGAGTGGGTTTGGAAAGTAGTGTGGAAGTTGGGTTGAGTGCGTTTGAAGGGCCTGTTGATGTTGGGTTGATTGTGACTGAAGGGAGTATTGATGTTGTGTTGAGTGTGTTTGAAGGGAGTGTTGAAGTTGGGTTAGCGGGTTTGAACGGGAATGTTGAAGTTGGGTTGAGTCGGTTTGAAAGGAGATTTGATGTTCGATTGAGTGTGCTAAAAGCGAGTGTTGTTGTTGGGTTGAGTGTGTTTGAAGTGAGTTTTGATGTAGGGTTGCGTGTGTTTGAAGAGAGTGTTGATGTTGGGATGAGTGTGTTTGAAGGGAGAGTTGATTTTGGGTTGTTTGGGTTTGAAGGTAGTGTTGAAGTTGGGTTGAGCATGATTGAAGAGATTGTTGAAATTGGGTTGATTGGGTTTGAAAGGAGTGTTGATGTTGGCTTGAGAGTGTTTGAAGGGAGTGTAGAATTTGCGTTGAATGGGTTTGAAGGGAGTGTTGATGTAGGGTTGCGTGTGTTTGAAGAGTTTGTTGATGTTGGGTTGAGTGTGTTTGAAGGGAGTGTTGATGTTGGGTTGAGTGTGTTTGAAGGGCGTGTTGATGTTGGGTTGATTGTGACTGAAGGGAGTATTGATGTTGGGTTGAGTGTGTTCGAAGGGAATGTTGATGTTGGGCTGAGTGTGTGTCAAGGGAGTGTTGATGTTGAGCTGAGTGGGTTTGAAGGGAGTGTTAATGTTGGGTTGAGTGGGTTTGAAGGGAGTGTTGATTTTGAATTGTATCGGTTTGAAGTGAATGTTGATGTCGGGTTGAGCGTGTTTGAAGGGAGTGTTGAAATTGGATTCAGTGTGTTTGAAGGGAGTGTTGAAGTTGGGTTGAGAATGTTCGAAGGGAGTGTTGATGTTGGGCTGAGTTTGATTGAAGGGAGAGTTGATGTTAGGTTGATTGTTTTTGAAAGGAGTGCTGATGTATGGTTGAGTGTGTTGCAAGGGAGTGTTGATGTTGGTTTGAGTGTGTTTAAAGGGAGTGTTGAAGTTGGTTTGAGTGGGTTTGAAAGGAGTGTTGATGTTGGGTTGAGTGTGATGGATGGGACTTTTGATGTTGGGTTGAGTGTGTTTGAAGGAAGTGTTGATGTTGGTATGAGTGTTTTTGAAGGGAGTGAAGATGATGGGTTGAGTGTGTTTGAAGGGACTGTTGATTTTGTGTTGTTTGAGTTTGAAGGGAGTGTTGAAGTTGGGTTGAGTGTGTTTGAAGGGAATGTTCAAGTTGGGTTCAATGAATTTGAAACGAGTGTTGAAGTTGGGTTGAGCGGAGTTGAAGGGAGTGTTGATGTTGTATTGAGTGGCTTATGAAGGGAGTGAGGATGTTGGGTTGGTGGGGTTGAAGCAAGTGTTGAAGTTGTGTTGAGCAGGTTTGAAGGGAGTGTTGAAATTGGGTTGAGTGGGTTTGAAAGGAGTGTTGATGTTGGATTGCGTGTGTTTAAAGGGAGTGTTGCTGTGTTGAGTGTGTTTGAAGGGAGTGTTGAAGTTGGGTTCGCGATTTTGAACGGGAATGTTGAAGTTGGGTTGAGTGGGTTTGAAAGGAGATTTGATGTTCGATTGAGTGTGTTTAAAGGGAGTTTTGAAGTTGGGTTGAGTGTGTTTGAAGGGAGTTTTGATGTAGGGTTGCGTGTGTTTGAAGAGAGTGTTGATGTTGGGATGAGTGTGTTTGAAGGGAGTGTTGATGTTGGGTTAGCGGGTTTGAACGGGAATGTTGAAGTTGGGTTGAGTCGATTTGAAAGGAGATTTGATGTTCGATTGAGTGTGTTTAAAGGGAGTGTTGTTGTTGGGTTGAGTGTGTTTGAAGGGAGTTTTGATGTAGGGTGGCGTGTGTTTGAAGAGATTGTTGATGTTGGGATAAGTGTGTTTGAAGGGAGTGTTGATTTTGGGCTGTTTGGGTTTGAAGGGAGTGTTGAATTTGGGTTGACCAGGATTGAAGAGATTGTTGAAATTGGGTTGAGTGGGTTTGAAAGGAGTGTTGATGTTGGTTTGAGAGTGTTTGAAGGGAGTGTAGAATTTGCGTTGAATGGGTTTGAAGGGAGTGTTGATGTAGGGTTGCGTGTGTTTGAAGAGTTTGTTGATGTTGGGTTGAGTGTGTTTGAAGGGAGTGTTGATGTTGGGTTGTGTGTGTTTGAAGGGAGTGTTGATGTTGGGTTGAGTGTGACTGAAGGGAGAATTGATGTTGGGTTGAGTATGTTTGAAGGGAGTGTTGAACTTGGGTTGAGTGGGTTTGAAGGGAGTGTTGATGTTTAATTGAGTGTCTTTGAAGGGAGTGTTGATGTTGGGTTGAGTGTCTTTGAAGTGAGTGCTGATGTTGGGTTGAGTGGTTTTGAAGCGAGTGTTGAAATTGGGTTGAGTGGGTTTGAAAGGTTTGTTGATGTTGGATTGAGTGTGTTTGAAGGGAGTGTTGATGTTGGGTTGAGTGTGTTTGAAGGGAGTGTTGATGTTGGGTTGAGTGTGTTTGAAGGGAGTGTGGATGTTGGGTTGAGTGGGTTTGAACGGACTGTTGATGTTGGGTTGAGTGGGTTTGGAAAGTAGTGTGGAAGTTGGGTTGAGTGCGTTTGAAGGGCGTGTTGATGTTGGGTTGATTGTGACTGAAGGGAGTATTGATGTTGTGTTGAGTGTGTTTGAAGGGAGTGTTGAAGTTGGGTTAGCGGGTTTGAACGGGAATGTTGAAGTTGGGTTGAGTCGGTTTGAAAGGAGATTTGATGTTCGATTGAGTGTGCTAAAAGCGAGTGTTGTTGTTGGGTTGAGTGTGTTTGAAGTGAGTTTTGATGTAGGGTTGCGTGTGTTTGAAGAGAGTGTTGATGTTGGGATGAGTGTGTTTGAAGGGAGAGTTGATTTTGGGTTGTTTGGGTTTGAAGGGAGTGTTGAAGTTGGGTTGAGCAGGATTGAAGAGATTGTTGAAATTGGGTTGAGTGGGTTTGAAAGGAGTGTTGATGTTGGCTTGAGAGTGTTTGAAGGGAGTGTAGAATTTGCGTTGAATGGGTTTGAAGGGAGTGTTGATGTAGGGTTGCGTGTGTTTGAAGAGTTTGTTGATGTTGGGTTGAGTGTGTTTGAAGGGAGTGTTGATGTTGGGTTGAGTGTGTTTGAAGGGAATGTTGATGTTGGGCTGAGTGTGTGTCAAGGGAGTGTTGATGTTGAGCTGAGTGGGTTTGAAGGGAGTGTTAATGTTGGGTTGAGTGGGTTTGAAGGGAGTGTTGATTTTGAATTGTATCGGTTTGAAGTGAATGTTGATGTCGGGTTGAGCGTGTTTGAAGGGAGTGTTGAAATTGGATTCAGTGTGTTTGAAGGGAGTGTTGAAGTTGGGTTGAGAATGTTCGAAGGGAGTGTTGATGTTGGGCTGAGTTTGATTGAAGGGAGAGTTGATGTTGGGTTGATTGTTTTTGAAAGGAGTGCTGATGTATGGTTGAGTGTGTTGCAAGGGAGTGTTGATGTTGGTTTGAGTGTGTTTAAAGGGAGTGTTGAAGTTGGTTTGAGTGGGTTTGAAAGGAGTGTTGATGTTGGGTTGAGTGTGATGGATGGGACTTTTGATGTTGGGTTGAGTGTGTTTGAAGGAAGTGTTGATGTTGGTATGAGTGTTTTTGAAGGGAGTGAAGATGATGGGTTGAGTGAGTTTGAAGGGACTGTTGATTTTGTGTTGGTTGAGTTTGAAGGGAGTGTTGAAGTTGGGTTGAGTGTGTTTGAAGGGAATGTTCAAGTTGGGTTCAATGAATTTGAAAGGAGTGTTGAAGTTGGGTTGAGCGGAGTTGAAGGGAGTGTTGATGTTGTATTGAGTGGCTTATGAAGGGAGTGAGGATGTTCGGTTGGTGGGTTTGAAGGGAGTGTTGAAGTTGGTTTGAGCAGGATTGAAGGGAGTGTTGAAGTTGGGTTGAGTGGGTTTGAAAGGAGTGTTGATGATGGATTGCGTGTTTATAAAGGGAGTGTTGCTGTGTTGAGTGTGTTTGAAGGGAGTGTTGAAGTTGGCTTGAGCCGTGTTTGAAGGGATTGTTGATGTTGGGTTGAGTCTTTTTGAAGGGAGTGTTGAAGTTGGGTTGAGTGGGTTTGAAGGGAGTGTTGATGTTGGATTTAGTGTCTTTGAAGGGAGTGTTGATGTTGGGTTGAGTGGGTTTGAAGGGACTGTTGATATTGGGTTGAGTGGGATTGAAAGGAGTGTTGATGTTGGGTTGAGTGGAATTGAACGGAGTGTGGAAGTTCGGTTGAGTGTGTTTGAAGGGAGTGCTGATGTTGGATTGAGTGTGATTGAAGGGAGTGTTGATGAGGTGTTGAGTGGGTTTGAAGGGAGAGTTTAAGTTGGGTTTGAAAGGAGTGTTGATGTTGGGTTGAGTGCGTTTGATGGGAGTGGTGAAGTTGCATTGAATGCGTTTGAAGGGAGTGTTGAAGTTGGGTTGAGCAGGATTGAAGAGATTGTTGAAATTGGGTTGAGTGGGTTTGAAAGGAGTGTTGATGTTGGCTTGAGAGTGTTTGAAGGGAGTGTAGAATTTGCGTTGAATGGGTTTGAAGGGAGTGTTGATGTAGGGTTGCGTGTGTTTGAAGAGTTTGTTGATGTTGGGTTCAGTGTGTTTGAAGGGAGTGTTGATGTTGGGTTGTTTATGTTTGAAGGGAGTGTTGAAGTTGGGTTGAGTGTGACTGAAGGGAGTGTTGATGTTTAATTGATTGTCTTTGAAGGAATGTTGATGTTGGGTTGAGTGTCTTTGAAGTGAGTGCTGATGTTGGGTTGAGTGGTTTTGAAGCAAGTGTTGAAATTGAGTTGAGTGGGTTTGAAAGGTTTGTTGATGTTGGATTGAGTGTGTTTGAAGGGAGTGTTGATGTTGGCTTGAGTGTGCTTGAAGGGAGTGTTGATGTTGGGTTGAGTGTGTTTGAAGGGAGTGTTGATGTTGGGTTGAGTGTGTTTGAAGGGAGTGTGGATGTTGCGTTCAGTGGGTTTGAACGGAATGTTGATGTTGGTTTGAGTGGGTTTGGAAAGTAGTGTGGAAGTTTGGTTGAGTGTGTTTGAAGGGCATGTTGATTTTGGATTGATTGTGATTGAAGGGAGTGTTGATAATGGGTTTAGTGGTTTTCAAGGGTGTGTTGAAGTTGGGTTTGAAAGGTGTGTTGATGTTGGGTTGAGTGCGTTTGATGGGAGTTTTGAAGTTGCGTTGAATGCATTTGAAGGGAGTGTTGAAGTTGGGTTGCGCAGGATTGAAGAGATTGTTGAAATTGGGTTGAGTGGGTTTGAAAGGAGTGTTGATGTTGGCTTGAGAGTGTTTGAAGGGAGTGTAGAATTTGCGTTAAATGGGTTTGAAGGGAGTGTTGATGTCGGGTTGCGTGTGTTTGAAGAGAGTCTTGATGTTGGGTTGAGTGTGTTTGAAGGGAGTGTTGATGTTGGGTTGAGTGTGACTGAAGGGAGTATTGATGTTGGGTTGAGTGTGTTTGAAGGGAGTGTTGATGTTGGGTTGAGTCTGTTTGAAGGAAGTGTTGATGTTGGGATGAGTGTGTTTGAAGGGAGTGATGATGATGGGTTGAGTGAGTTTGAAGGGACTGTTGATTTTGGGTTGAGTGGGTTTGAAGGGAGTGTTGAAGTTGGGTTTTGTGTGATTGAAGTGTATGTTGAAGTTGGGTTGAGCGAATTTGAAAGGAGTGTTGAGTTTGGGTTAGGTGGGGTTGAAGGGAGTGTTGATGTTGGATTGAATGGGTTTGAAGTGAATGTTGATATTGGGTTGAGTGTGTTTGAAGGGAGTGTTGAAATTGGATTGAGTGTGTTTGAAGGGAGTGTTGAATTTGGATTGAAAGTGTGTGAATGGCGTGTTGAAGTTGGGTTGAGAATTTTCGAAGGGAATGTTGATGTTGGTCTGAGTTTGATTGAAGGGAGATTTGATGTTGGGTTGAGTGTATTTGAAGGGAGTGTTGATGTTTAATTGAGTGTCTTGGAAGGGAGTCTTGATGTTGGGTTGAGTGGGTTTGAAAGGAGTGTTGATGTTGGGTTGAGTGGTTTGAAGCGTGTGTTGAAATTGGGTTGAGTGGGTTTGAACGGTTTGTTGTTGTTGGATTGAGTGTGTTTGAAGGGAGTGTTGATGTTGGCTTGAGTGTGTTTGAAGGGAGTGTTGATGTTGGGTTGAGTATGTTTGAAGGGAGTGTGGATGTTGGGTTGAGTGGGTTTGAATAGAGTGTTGTAGTTGGGTTAGCGGGGTTCAAGGCAGTGTTGAAGTTGGCTTGAGCCGTGTTTGAAGGGATTGTTGATGTTGGGTTGAGTGTTTTTGAAGGGAGGGTTGAAGTTGGGTTGAGTGGGTTTGAAGGGAGTGTTGATGTTGGATTTAGTGTCTTTGAAGGGAGTGTTGATGTGGGGTTGAGTGCGTTTGAAGGGACTGTTGATATTGGGTTGAGTGGATTTGAAAGGAGTGTTGATGTTGGGTTGAGTGGAATTGAAAGGAGTGTGGAAGTTCGGTTGAGTGTGTTTGAAGGGAGTGTTGATGTTGGATTGAGTGTGATTGAAGGGAGTGTTGATGAGGTGTTGAGTGGGTCTGAAGGGAGAGTTGAAGTTGGGTTTGAAAGGTGTGTTGATGTTGGGTTGAGTGCGTTTGATGGGAGTGGTGAAGTTACATTGAATGCGTTTGAAGGGAGTGTTGAAGTTGGGTTGAGCAGGATTGAAGAGATTGTTGAAATAGGGTTGATTGGGTTTGAAAGGAGTGTTGATGTTGGCTTGAGAGTGTTTGAAGGGAGTGTAGAATTTGCGTTGAATGGGTTTGAAGGGAGTGTTGATGTAGGGTTGCGTGTGTTTGAAGAGTTTGTTGATGTTGGGTTGAGTATGTTTGAAGGGAGTGTTGATGTTGGGTTGTGTGTTTTTGAAGGGAGTGTTGATGTTGGGTTGAGTGTGACTGAAGGGAGTATTGATGTTGGGTTGAGTAAGTTTGAAGGGAGTGTTGAAGGTGGGTTGAGTGGGTTTGAAGGGAGTGTTGATGTTTAATTGAGTGTCTTTGAAGGAATGTTGATGTTGGGTTGAGTGTCTTTGAAGTGAGTGCTGATGTTGGGTTGAGTGGTTTTGAAGCGAGTGTTGAAATTGAGTTGAGTGGGTTTGAAAGGTTTGTTGATGTTGGATTGAGTGTGTTTGAAGGGAGTGTTGATGTTGGCTTGAGTGTGTTTGAAGGGAGTGTTGATGTTGGGTTGAGTGTGTTTGAAGGGAGTGTGGATCTTGAGTTGAGTGGGTTTGAACGGAATGTTGATGTTGGGTTGAGTGGGTTTGGAAAGTAGTGTGGAAGTTGGGTTGAGTGTGTTTGAAGGGCGTGTTGATGTTGGATTGATTGTGATTGAAGGGAGTGTTGATAATGGGTTTAGTGGGTTTCAAGGGTGTGTTGAAGTTGGGTTTGAAAGGAGTGTTGATGTTGGGTTGAGTGCGTTTGATGGGAGTGGTGAAGTTGTGTTGAATGCGTTTGAAGGGAGTGTTGAAGTTGGGTTGAGCAGGATTGAAGAGATTGTTGAGATTGGGTTGAGTGGGTTTGAAAGCAGTGTTGATGTTGGCTTGAGGGTGTTTGAAGGGAGTGTAGAATTTGCGTTGAATGGGTTTGAAAGGAGTGTTGATGTTGGGATGAGTGTGTTTGAAGGGAGTGTTGATGTTGGGTTGAGTGTGTTTGAAGGGCGTGTTGATGTTGGGTTGATTGTGACTGAAGGGAGTATTGATGTTGGGTTGAGTGTGTTCGAAGGGAATGTTGATGTTGGGCTGAGTCTGTGTCAAGGGAGTGTTGATTTTGAGCTGAGTGGGTTTGAAGGGAGTGTTAATGTTGGTTTGAGTGGGTTTGAAGGGAGTGTTGATTTTGAATTGTATCGGTTTGAAGTGAATGTTGATGTCGGGTTGAGCGTGTTTGAAGGGAGTGTTGAAATTGGATTCAGTGTGTTTGAAGGGAGTGTTGAAGTTGGGTTGAGTTTGATTGAAGGGAGAGTTGATGTTGGGTTGATTCTTTTTGAAAGGAGTGCTGATGTATGATTGAGTGTGTTGCAAGGGAGTGTTGATGTTGGTTTGCGTGTGTTTAAAGGGAGTGTTGAAGTTGGTTTGAGTGGGTTTGAAAGGAGTGTTGATGTTGGGTTGAGTGTGATGGATGGGACTTTTGATGTTGGGTTGAGTGTGTTTGAAGGAAGTGTTGATGTTGGTATGAGTGTTTTTGAAGGGAGTGAAGATGATGGGTTGAGTGAGTTTGAAGGGACTGTTGATTTTGTGTTGGTTGAGTTTGAAGGGAGTGTTGAAGTTGGGTTGAGTGTGTTTGAAGGGAATGTTCAAGTTGGGTTCAATGAATTTGAAAGGAGTGTTGAAGTTGGGTTGAGCGGAGTTGAAGGGAGTGTTGATGTTGTATTGAGTGGCTTATGAAGGGAGTGAGGATGTTGGGTTGGTGGGGTTGAAGGGAGTGTTGAAGTTGGGTTGAGCAGGTTTGAAGGGAGTGTTGAAGTTGGGTTGAGTGGGTTTGAAAGGAGTGTTGATGTTGGATTGCGTCTGTTTAAAGGGAGTGTTGCTGTGTTGAGTGTGTTTGAAGGGAGTGTTGAAGTTGGGTTCGCGGGTTTGAACGGGAATGTTGAAGTTGGGTTGAGTGGGTTTGAAAGGAGATTTGATGTTCGATTGAGTGTGTTTAAAGGGAGTTTTGAAGTTGGGTTGAGTGTGTTTGAAGGGAGTTTTGATGTAGGGTTGCGTGTGTTTGAAGAGAGTGTTGATGTTGGGATGAGTGTGTTTGAAGGGAGTGTTGATGTTGGGTTGAGTGTGTTTGAAGGGAGTGTTGAAGTTGGGTTAGCGGGTTTGAACGGGAATGTTGAAGTTGGGTTGAGTCGATTTGAAAGGAGATTTGATGTTCGATTGAGTGTGTTTAAAGGGAGTGTTGTTGTTGGGTTGAGTGTGTTTGAAGGGAGTTTTGATGTAGGGTGGCGTGTGTTTGAAGAGATTGTTGATGTTGGGATAAGTGTGTTTGAAGGGAGTGTTGATTTTGGGCTGTTTGGGTTTGAAGGGCGTGTTGAAGTTGGGTTGAGCAGGATTGAAGAGATTGTTGAAATTGGATTGAGTGGGTTTGAAAGGAGTGTTGATGTTGGCTTGAGAGTGTTTGAAGGGAGTGTAGAATTTGCGTTGAATGGGTTTGAAGGGAGTGTTGATGTAGGGTTGCGTGTGTTTGAAGAGTTTGTTGATGATGGGTTGAGTGTGTTTGAAGGGAGTGTTGATGTTGGGTTGTGTGTGTTTGAAGGGAGTGTTGATGTTGGGTTGAGTGTGACTGAAGGGAGAATTGATGTTGGGTTGAGTATGTTTGAAGGGAGTGTTGAACTTGGGTTCAGTGGGTTTGAAGGGAGTATTGATGTTTAATTGAGTGTCTTTGAAGGGAGTGTTGATGTTGGGTTGAGTGTCTTTGAAGTGAGTGCTGATGTTGGGTTGAGTGGTTTTGAAGCGAGTGTTGAAATTG
Source organism: Isurus oxyrinchus (assembly GCA_026770705.1). Classification (NCBI taxonomy): domain Eukaryota; kingdom Metazoa; phylum Chordata; class Chondrichthyes; order Lamniformes; family Lamnidae; genus Isurus; species Isurus oxyrinchus. The sequence goes on along the minus strand of JANJGN010000012.1, from coordinate 54,261,621 downwards.
GGTTGAGTGGGTTTGAAAGGTTTGTTGATGTTGGATTGAGTGTGTTTGAAGGGAGTGTTGATGTTGGGTTGAGTGTGTTTGAAGGGAGTGTGGATGTTGGGTTGAGTGGGTTTGAACGGAATGTTGATGTTGGGTTGAGTGGGTTTGGAAAGTAGTGTGGAAGTTGAGTTGAGTGCGTTTGAAGGGCGTGTTGATGTTGGGTTGATTGTGACTGAAGGGAGTATTGATGTTGTGTTGAGTGTGTTTGAAGGGAGTGTTGAAGTTGGGTTAGCGGGTTTGAACGGGAATGTTGAAGTTGGGTTGAGTCGGTTTGAAAGGAGATTTGATGTTCGATTGAGTGTGTTTAAAGTGAGTTTTGATGTAGGGTTGCGTGTGTTTGAAGAGAGTGTTGATGTTGGGATGAGTGTGTTTGAAGGGAGAGTTGATTTTGGGTTGTTTGGGTTTGAAGGGAGTGTTGAAGTTGGGTTGAGCAGAATTGAAGAGATTGTTGAAATTGGGTTGAGTGGGTTTGAAAGGAGTGTTGATGTTGGCTTGAGAGTGTTTGAAGGGAGTGTAGAATTTGCGTTGAATGGGTTTGAAGGGAGTGTTGATGTAGGGTTGCGTGTGTTTGAAGAGTTTGTTGATGTTGGGTTGAGTGTGTTTGAAGGGAGTGTTGATGTTGGGTTGAGTGTGTTTGAAGGGCGTGTTGATGTTGGGTTGATTGTGACTGAAGGGAGTATTGATGTTGGGTTGAGTGTGTTCGAAGGGAATGTTGATGTTGGGCTGAGTGTGTGTCAAGGGAGTGTTAATGTTGGGTTGAGTGGGTTTGAAGGCAGTGTTGATTTTGAATTGTATCGGTTTGAAGTGAATGTTGATGTCGGGTTGAGGGTGTTTGAAGGGAGTGTTGAAATTGGATTCAGTGTTTTTGAAGGGAGTGTTGAAGTTGGGTTGAGAATGTTCGAAGGGAGTGTTGATGTTGGGCTGAGTTTGATTGAAGGGAGAGTTGATGTTGGGTTGATTGTTTTTGAAAGGTGTGTTGATGTTGGGTTGAGTGCGTTTGATGGGAGTTTTGAAGTTGCGTTGAATGCATTTGAAGGGAGTGTTGAAGTTGGGTTGAGCAGAATTGAAGAGATTGTTGAAATTGGGTTGAGTGGGTTTGAAAGGAGTGTTGATGTTGGCTTGAGAGTGTTTGAAGGGAGTGTAGAATTTGCGTTGAATGGGTTTGAAGGGAGTCTTGATGTCGGGTTGCGTGTGTTTGAAGAGAGTCTTGATGTTGGGTTGAGTGTGTTTGAAGGGAGTGTTGATGTTGGGTTGAGTGTGATTGAAGGGAGTATTGATGTTGGGTTGAGTGTGTTTGAAGGGAGTGTTGATGTTGGGCTGAGTGTGTGTCAAGGGAGTGTTGACGTTGAGCTGAGTGGGTTTGAAGGGAGTGATAATGATGGCTTGAGTGGTTTTGCATGGAGTGCTAATGTTGAATTGTATGGGTTTGAATTGAATGTTGCTGTTGGGTTGAGGGAGTTTGAAGGGAGTGTTGAAATTGTATTGAGTGTGTTTGAAGGGACTGTTGAAGATGGGTTGAGAATGTTCGAAGGGAGTGTTGATGTTGGGTTGAGTGTGATGGAAGGGACTTTTGATGTTGGGTTGAGTGTGCTTGAAGGGAGTGTTGATGTTGGGTTGAGTCTGTTTGAAGGAAGTGTTGATGTTGGGATGAGTGTGTTTGAAGGGAGTGATGATGATGGGTTGAGTGAGTTTGAAGGGACTGTTGATTTTGGGTTGAGTGGGTTTGAAGGGAGTGTTGAAGTTGGGTTTTGTGTGATTGAAGTGTATGTTGAAGTTAGGTTGAGCGAATTTGAAAGGAGTGTTGAATTTGGGTTAGGTGGGGTTGAAGGGAGTGTTGATGTTGTATTGAGTGGCTTACGAAGGGAGTGATGATATTGGGTTGGCAGGTTTGAAGGGAGTATTGAAGTTGGGTTAGGGGCTTTGAAGGGAGTGTTGATGTTGGGTTGAGTGTGTTTGAAGGGAGTGTTGAAGTTGGGTTATTGGGTTTGAACGGAATGTCGAAGTTGGGTTGAGTCAGTTTGAAAGGAGGGTTGATGTTGGATTGAGTGTGTTTAAAGGGAGTGTTGTTGTTGGGTTGAGTGTGTTTGAAGGGAGTTTTGAAGTTGGGTTGAGTGGGTTTGAAGGGAGTGTTGATGTTGCATTGAGTGTCTTTGAAGGGAGTTTTGATGTTGGGTTGAATGTGTTTGAAGGGAGTATTGAAGTTGCGTTGAATGGGTTTGAAGGGAGTGTTGATGTTGGGCTGAGTGGGTTTGAAGGGAGAGTTAATGTTGGGTTGAGTGGTTTGGAAGGGAGTGCTGATGTTGGATTGAATGGGTTTGAAGTGAATGTTGATATTGGGTTGAGTGTGTTTGAAGGGAGTGTTGAAATTGGATTGAGTGTGTTTGAAGGGAGTGTTGAAGTTGGATTGAGTGTGTATGAATGGCGTGTTGAAGTTGGGTTGAGAATTTTCGAAGGGAATGTTGATGTTGGTCTGAGTTTGATTGAAGGGAGATTTGATGTTGGGTTGAGTGTATTTGAAGGGAGTGTTGATGTTTAATTGAGTGTCTTTGAAGGGAGTGTTGATGTTGGGTTGAGTGGGTTTGAAAGGAGTGTTGATGTTGGGTTGATTGGTTATGAAGCGTGTGTTGAAATTGGGTTGAGTGGGATTGAACGGTTTGTGGATGTTGGATTGAGTGTATTTGAAGGGAGTGTTGATGTTGGCTTGAGTGTGTTTGAAGGGAGTGTTGATGTTGGGTTGAGTATGTTTGAAGGGAGTGTTGATGTTGGGTTGAGTGTGTTTGAAGGGAGTGTGGATGTTGGGTTGAGTGGGTTTGAAGGGAGTGTTGTAGTTGGGTTAGCGGGTTTCAAGCGAGTGTTGGAATTGGCTTGAGCCGTGTTTGAAGGGATTGTTGATGTTGGGTTGAGTGTTTTTGAAGGGAGTGTTGAAGTTGGGTTGAGTGGGTTTGAAGGGAGTGTTGATGTTGGATTTAGTGTCTTTGAAGGGAGTGTTGATGTTGGGTTGAGTGGGTTTGAAAGGAGTGTTGATGTTGGGTTGAGTGGAATTGAAAGGAGTGTGGAAGTTCGGTTGACTGTGTTTGAAGGGAGTGTTGATGTTGGATTGAGTGTGATTGAAGGGAGTGTTGATGAGGTGTTGAGTGGGTTTGAAGGGAGAGTTGAAGTTGGGTTTGAAAGGCCTGTTGATGTTGGGTTGAGTGTGTTTGATGGGAGTGGTGAAGTTGCATTGAATGCATTTGAAGGGAGTGTTGAAGTTGGGTTGAGCAGGATTGAAGAGATTGTTGAAATTGGGTTGAGTGGGTTTGAAAGGAGTGTTGATGTTGGCTTGAGAGTGATTGAAAGGAGTGTAGAATTTGCGTTGAATGGGTTTGTAGGGAGTGTTGATGTAGGGTTGCGTGTGTTGGAAGAGCTTGTTGATGTTGGGTTGTGTGTGTTTGAAGGGAGTGTTGATGTTGGGTTGAGTGTGACTGAAGGGAGTATTGATGTTGGGTTGAGTATGTTTGAAGGGAGTGTTGAAGTTGGGTTGAGTGGGTTTGAAGGGAGTGTTGATGTTTAATTGTGTGTCTTTGAAGGAATGTTGATGTTGGGTTGAGTGACTTTGAAGTGAGTGCTGATGTTGGGTTGAGTGGTTTTGAAGGGAGTGTTGAAATTGAGTTGAGTGGGTTTGAAAGGTTTGTTGATGTTGGATTGAGTGTGTTTGAAGGGAGTGTGGATGTTGGTTTGAGTTGGTTTGAAGGGACTGTTGATATTGGGTTGAGTGGAATTGAAAGGAGTGTTGATGTTGGGTTGAGTGGAATTGAAAGGAGTGTGGAAGTTCGGTTGAGTGTGTTTGAAGGGAGTGTTGATGTTGGATTGAGTGTGATTGAAGGGAGTGTTGATGAGGTGTTGAGTGGGTTTGAAGGGAGAGTTGAAGTTGGGTTTGAAAGGAGTGTTGATGTTGGGTTGAGTGTGTTTGAAGGGAGTGTAGAATTTGCGTTGAATGGGTTTGAAGGGAGTTGTTGATGTAGGGTTGCGTGTGTTTGAAAAGTTTGTTGATGTTGGGTTGAGTGTGTTTGAAGGGAGTGTTGATGTTGGGTTGTGTGTGTTTGAAGGGAGTGTTGATGTTGGGTTGAGTGTGACTGAAGGGAGTATTGATGTTGGGTTGAGTATGTTTGAAGGGAGTGTTGAAGTTGCGTTGAGTGGGTTTGAAGGGAGTGTTGATGTTGGGTTGAGTGTGACTGAAGGGAGTATTGATGTTGGGTTGAGTATGTTTGAAGGGAGTGTTGAAGTTGGGTTGAGTGGGTTTGAAGGGAGTGTTGATGTTTAATTGTGTGTCTTTGAAGGGAGTGTTGATGTTGGGTTTAGGGTCTTTGAAGTGAGTGCTTATGTTGGGTTGGGTGGTTTTGAAGCGAGTGTTGAAATTTGCTTGAAGGGATTTGAATGTTTAGTTGATGTTGGATTGAGTGTGTTTGAAGGGAGTGTTGATGTTGGCTTGACTGTGTGTGAACGGAGTGTTGATGTTGGGTTGATTGTGTTTGAAGGGAGTGTTGATGTTGGGTTGAGTGTGTTTGAAGGGAGTGTGGATGTTGGGTTGAGTGGGTTTGAAGGGAGTGTTGTAGTTGGGTTAGCGGGTTTCAAGGGAGTGTTGAAGTTGGCTTGAGCCGTGTTTCAAGGGATTGTTGATGTTGGGTCGAGTGTTTTTGAAGGGAGTGTTGAAGTTGGGTTGAGTGGGTTTGAAGGGAGTGTTGATGTTGGATTTACTGTCTTTGAAGGGAGTGTTGATGTTGGGTTGAGTGGGTTTGAAGGGACTGTTGATGTTGGGTTGAGTGGAATTCAAAGGAGTGTTGATGTTGGGTTGAGTGGGTTTGAAGGGAGTGTGGAAGTTGGGTTGAGTGTGTTTGAAGGGAGTGTTGATGTTGGATTGAGTGTGATTGAAGGGAGTGTTGATGAGGTGTTGAGTGGGTTTGAAGGGAGAGTTGAAGTTGGGTTTGAAAGGCATGTTGATGTTGTGTTGAGTGCGTTTGATGGGAGTGGTGAAGTTGCATTGAATGCGTTTGAAGGGAGTGTTGAAGTTGGGTTGAGCAGGATTGAAGAGATTGTTGAAATTGGGTTGAGTGGCTTTGAAAGGAGTGTTGATGTTGGCTTGAGAGTGTTTGAAGGGAGTGTAGAATTTGCGTTGACTGGGTTTGAAGGGAGTGTTGATGTAGGGTTGCGTGTATTTGAACAGTTTGTTGATGTTGGGTTGAGTGTGTTTGAAGGGAGTGTTGATGTTGGGTTGTGTGTGTTTGAAGGGAGTGTTGATGTTGGGTTGAGTGTGACTGAAGGGAGTATTGATGTTGGGTTGAGTATGTTTGAAGGGAGTGTTGAAGTTGGGTTGAGTGGGTTTGAAGGGAGTGTTGATGTTGGGTTGAGTGTGTCTGAAGGTAGTATTGATGTTGGGTTGAGTATGTTTGAAGGGAGTGTTGAAGTTGGGTTGAGTGCGTTTGAAGGGAGTGTTGATGTTTAATTGAGTGTCTTTGAAGCGAGTGTTGATGTTGGGTTGAGTGTCTTTGAAGTGAGTGCTGATGTTGGGTTGAGTGCTTTTGAAGGGAGTGTTGATGTTGGGTTGAGTGTGTTTGAAGGGATTGTTGATGTTGGGTTGAGTGTTTTGAAGGGAGTGTGGATGTTGGGTTGAGTGTGTTTGAAGGGATTGTTGATGTTGGGTTGAGTGTTTTGAAGGGAGTGTGGATGTTGGGTTGAGTGGGTTTGAACGGAATGTTGATGTTGGGTTGAGTGGGTTTGGAAAGTAGTGTGGAAGTTGGGTTGAGTGTGTTTGAAGAGCGTGTTGATGTTGGATTGATTGTGATTGAAGGGAGTGTTGATAATGGGTTTAGTGGGTTTCAAGGGTGTGTTAAAGTTGGGTTTGAAAGGAGTGTTGATGTTGGGTTGAGTGCGTTTGATGGGAGTGGTGAAGTTGCGTTGACTGCGTTTGAAGGGAGTGTTGAAGTTGGGTTGAGCAGGATTGAAGAGATTGTTGAGATTGGGTTGAGTGAGTTTGAAAGCAGAGTTGATGATGGCTTGAGAGTGTTTGAAGGGAGTGTAGAATTTGCGTTGAATGGGTTTGAAGGGAGTGTTGATGTAGGGTTGCATGTGTTTGAAGAGAATGTTGATGTTGGGATGAGTGTGTTTGAAGGGAGTGTTGAAATTGGATTGAGTGTGTTTGAAGGGAGTGCTGAAGTTGGATTGAGTGTGTATGAATGGCGTGTTGAAGTTGGGTTGAGAATTTTCGAAGGGAATGTTGATGTTGGTCTGAGTTTGATTGAAGGGAGATTTGATGTTGGGTTGAGTGTATTTGAAGGGAGTGTTGATGTTTAATTGAGTGTCTTTGAAGGGAGTGTTGATGTTGGGTTGAGTGGGTTTGAAAGGAGTGTTGATGTTGGGTTGATTGGTTATTAAGCGTGTGTTGAAATTGGGTTGAGTGGGATTGAACGGTTTGTGGATGTTGGATTGAGTGTGTTTGAAGGGAGTGTTGATGTTGGCTTGAGTGTGTTTGAAGGGAGTGTTGATGTTGGGTTGAGTATGTTTGAAGGGCGTGTTGATGTTGGGTTGAGTGTGTTTGAAGGGAGTGTGGATGTTGGGTTGAGTGGGTTTGAAGGGAGTGTTGTAGTTGGGTTAGCGGGTTTCAAGGGAGTGTTGGAATTGGCTTGAGCCGTGTTTGAAGGGAGTGTTGAAGTTGGGTTGAGTGGGTTTGAAGGGAGTGTTGATGTTGGATTTAGTGTCTTTGAAGGGAGTGTTGATGTTGGGTTGAGTGGGTTTGAAGGGACTGTTGATATTGGGTTGAGTGGAATTGAAAGGAGTGTTGATGTTGGGTTGAGTGGAATTTAAAGGAGTGTGGAAGTTCGGTTGAGTGTGTTTGAAGGGAGTGTTGATGTTGGAATGAATGTGATTGAAGGGAGTGTTGATGAGGTGTTGAGTGGGTTTGAAGGGAGAGTTGAAGTTGGGTTTGAAAGGCGTGTTGATGTTGGGTTGAGTGTGTTTGATGGAAGTGGTGAAGTTGCATTGAATGCATTTGAAGGGAGTGTTGAAGTTGGGTTGAGCAGGATTGAAGAGATTGTTGAAATTGGGTTGAGTGGGTTTGAAAGGAGTGTTGATGATGGCTTGAGAGTGTTAAAAGGGAGTGTAGAATTTGCGTTGAATGGGTTTGAAGGGAGTGTTGATGTAGGGTTGCGTGTGTTGGAAGAGCTTGTTGATGTTGGGTTGTGTGTGTTTGAAGGGAGTGTTGATGTTGGGTTGAGTGTGACTGAAGGGAGTATTGATGTTGGGTTGAGTATGTTTGAAGGGAGTGTTGAAGTTAGGTTGAGTGGGTTTGAAGGGAGTGTTGATGTTTAATTGTGTGTCTTTGAAGGAATGTTGATGTTGGGTTGAGTGTTTTTGAAGTGAGTGCTGATGTTGGGTTGAGTGGTTTTGAAGGGAGTGTTGAAATTGAGTTGAGTGGGTTTGAAAGGTTTGTTGATGTTGGATTGAGTGTGTTTGAAGGGAGTGTTGATGTTGGCTTGAGTGTGTTTGAAGGGAGTGTTGATGTTGGCTTGAGTGTGTTTGAAGGGAGTGTTGATGTTGGCTTGAGTGTGTTTGAAGGGAGTGTTGATGTTGTGTTCAGTGTGTTTGAAGGGAGTGTGGATGTTGGGTTGAGTGGGTTTGAACGGAATGTTGATGTTGGGTTGAGTGGGTTTGGAAAGTAGTGTGGAAGTTGGGTTGAGTGTGTTTGAAGGGCGTGTTGATGTTGGATTGATTGTGATTGAAGGGAGTGTTGATAATGGGTTTAGTGGGTTTCAAGGGTGTGTTGAAGTTGGGTTTGAAAGGAGTGTTGATTTTGGGTTGAGTGCGTTTGATGGGAGTGGTGAAGTTGCGTTGAATGCGTTTGAAGGGAGTGTTGAAGTTGGGTTGAGCAGGATTGAAGAGATTGTTGAGATTGGGTTGAGTGGGTTTGAAAGCAGTGTTGATGTTGGCTTGAGAGTGTTTGAAGGGAGTGTAGAATTTGCGTTGAATGGGTTTGAAGGGAGTGTTGATGTAGGGTTGCGTGTGTTTGAAGAGAGTGTTGATGTTGGGATGAGTGTGTTTGAAGGGAGTGTTGATGTTGGGTTGAGTGTGTTTGAAGGGCGTGTTGATGTTGGGTTGATTGTGACTGAAGGGAGTATTGATGTTGGGTTGAGTGTGTTCGAAGGGAATGTTGATGTTGGGCTGAGTGTGTGTCAAGGGAGTGTTGATGTTGAGCTGAGTGGGTTTGAAGGGAGTGTTAATGTTGGTTTGAGTGGGTTTGAAGGGAGTGTTGATTTTGAATTGTATCAGTTTGAAGTGAATGTTGATGTCGGGTTGAGGGTGTTTGAAGTGAGTGTTGAAATTGGATTCAGTGTGTTTGAAGGGAGTGTTGAAGTTGGGTGGAGTATGTTCGAAGGGAGTGTTGATGTGGGCTGAGTTTGATTGAATGGAGAGTTGATGTTGGGTTGATTGTTTTTGAAAGGAGTGCTGATGTAGGGTTGAGTGTGTTGCAAGGGAGTGTTGATGTTGGTTTGAGTGTGTTTAAAGGGAGTGTTGAAGTTGGTTTGAGTGGGTTTGAAAGGAGTGTTGATGTTGGGTTGAGTGTGATGGATGGGACTTTTGATGTTGGGTTGAGTGTGTTTGAAGGAAGTGTTGATGTTGGTATGAGTGTGTTTGAAGGGAGTGAAGATGATGGGTTGAGTGAGTTTGAAGGGACTGTTGATTTTGTGTTGTTTGAGTTTGAAGGGAGTGTTGAAGTTGGGTTGAGTGTGTTTGAAGGGAATGTTCAAGTTGGGTTCAGTGAATTTGAAAGGAGTGTTGAAGTTGGGTTGAGCGGGGTTGAAGGGAGTGTTGATGTTGTATTGAGTGGCTTATGAAGGGAGTGAGGATGTTGGGTTGGTGGGGTTGAAGGGAGTGTTGACGTTGGGTTGAGCAGGTTTGAAGGGAGTGTTGAGGTTGGGTTGAGTGGGTTTGAAAGGAGTGTGGATGTTGGATTGCGTGTGTTTAAAGTGAGTGTTGTGTTGAGTGTGTTTGAAGGGAGTGTTGAAGTTGGGTTAGCGGGTTTGAACAGGAATGTTGAAGTTGGGTTGAGTGGGTTTGAAAGGAAATTTGATGTTCGAATGAGTGTGTTTAAAGGGAGTGTTGTTGTTAGGTTGAGTGTGTTTGAAGGGACTTTTGATGTAGGGTTGCGTGTGTTTGAAGAGAGTGTTGATGTTGGGATGAGTGTGTTTGAAGGGAGTGTTGATGTTGGGTTGAGTGTGTTTGAAGGGAGTGTTGAAGTTGGGTTAGCGGGTTTGAACGGGAATGTTGAAGTTGGGTTGAGCCGGTTTGAAAGCAGATTTGATGTTCGATTGAGTGTGTTTAAAGCGAGTGTTGTTGTTGGGTTGAGTGTTTTTGAAGGGAGTTTTGATGTAGAGTTGCGTGTGTTTGAAGAGAGTGTTGATGTTGGGATGAGTGTGTTTGAAGGGAGACTTGATTTTGGGTTGTTTGGGTTTGAAGGGAGTGTTGAAGTTGGGTTGAGCAGGATTGAAGAGATTGTTGAAATTGGGTTGAGTGGGTTTGAAAGGAGTGTTGATGTTGGCTTGAGAGTGTTTGAAGGGAGTGTAGAATTTGCGTTGAATGGGTTTGAAGGGAGTGTTGATGTAGGGTTGCGTGTGTTTGAAGAGTTTGTTGATGTTGGTTTGAGTGTGTTTGAAGGGAGTGTTGATGTTGAGTTGAGTGTGACTGAAGGGAGTATTGATGTTGGGTTGAGTATGTTTGAAGGGAGTGTTGATGTTGGGTTGAGTGTCTTTGAAGTGAGTGCTGATGTTGGGTTGAGTGGTTTTGAAGCGAGTGTTGAAATTGAGTTGAGTGGGTTTGAAAGGTTTGTTGATGTTGGATTGAGTGTGTTTGAAGGGAGTGTTGATGTTGTGTTCAGTGTGTTTGAAGGGAGGGTGGATGTTGGGTTGAGTGGGTTTGGAAAGTAGTGTGGAAGTTGGGTTGAGTGTGTTTGAAGGGCGTGTTGATGTTGGATTGATTGTGATTGAAGGGAGTGTTGATAATGGGTTTAGTGGGTTTCAAGGGTGTGTTGAAGTTGGGTTTGAAAGGAGTGTTGATGTTGGGTTGAGTGCGTTTGATGGGAGTGTTGAAGTTGGGCTGAGCAGGATTGAAGAGATTGTTGAGATTGGGTTGAGTGGGTTTGAAAGCAGTGTTGATGTTGGCTTGAGAGTGTTTGAAGGGAGTGTAGAATTTGCGTTGAATGGGTTTGAAGGGAGTGTTGATGTAGGGTTGCGTGTGTTTGAAGAGAGTGTTGATGTTGGGATGAGTGTGTTTGAAGGGAGTGTTGACGTTGGGTTGAGTGTGTTTGAAGGGCGTGTTGATGTTGGGTTGATTGTGACTGAAGGGAGTATTGATGTTGGGTTGAGTGTGTTCGAAGGGAATGTTGATGTTGGGCTGAGTGTGTGTCAAGGGAGTGTTGATGTTGAGCTGAGTGGGTTTGAAGGGAGTGTTAATGTTGGTTTGAGTGGGTTTGAAGGGAGTGTTGATTTTGAATTGTATCGGTTTGAAGTGAATGTTGATGTCGGGTTGAGGGTGTTTGAAGGGAGTGTTGAAATTGGATTCAGTGTGTTTGAAGGAGTGTTGAAGTTGTGTTGAGTATGATCAAAGGGAGTGTTGATGTGGGCTGAGTTTGATTGAATGGAGAGTTGATGTTGGGTTGATTGTTTTTGAAAGGAGTGCTGATGTAGGGTTGAGTGTGTTGCAAGGGAGTGTTGATGTTGGTTTGAGTGTGTTTAAAGGGAGTGTTGAAGTTGGTTTGAGTGGGTTTGAAAGGAGTGTTGATGTTGGGTTGAGTGTGATGGATGGGACTTTTGATGTTGGGTTGAGTGTGTTTGAAGGAAGTGTTGATGTTGGTATGAGTGTGTTTGAAGGGAGTGAAGATGATGGGTTGAGTGAGTTTGAAGGGACTGTTGATTTTGTGTTGTTTGAGTTTGAAGGGAGTGTTGAAGTTGGGTTGAGTGTGTTTGAAGGGAATGTTCAAGTTGGGTTCAGTGAATTTGAAAGGAGTGTTGAAGTTGGGTTGAGCGGGGTTGAAGGGAGTGTTGATGTTGTATTGAGTGGCTTATGAAGGGAGTGAGGATGTTGGGTTGGTGGGGTTGAAGGGAGTGTTGACGTTGGGTTGAGCAGGTTTGAAGGGAGTGTTGACGTTGGGTTGAGCAGGTTTGAAGGGATTGTTGAAGTTGGGTTGAGTGGGTTTGAAAGGAGTGTGGATGTTGGATTGCGTGTGTTTAAAGTGAGTGTTGTTGTGTTGAGTGTGTTTGAAGGGAGTGTTGAAGTTGGGTTAGCGGGTTTGAACAGGAATGTTGAAGTTGGGTTGAGTGGGTTTGAAAGGAGATTTGATGTTCGAATGAGTGTGTTTAAAGGGAGTGTTGTTGTTGGGTTGAGTGTGTTTGAAGGGACTTTTGATGTAGGGTTGCGTGTGTTTGAAGAGAGTGTTGATGTTGGGATGAGTGTGTTTGAAGGGAGTGTTAATGTTGGGTTGAGTGTGTTTGAAGGGAATGTTGAAGTTGGGTTAGCGAGTTTGAACGGGAATGTTGAAGTTGGGTTGAGTCGGTTTGAAAGGAGATTTGATGTTCGATTGAGTGTGTTTAAAGCGAGTGTTGTTGTTGGGTTGAGTGTTTTTGAAGGGAGTTTTGATGTAGGGTTGCGTGTGTTTGAAGAGAGTGTTGATGTTGGGATGAGTGTGTTTGAAGGGAGAGTTGATCTTGGGTTGTTTGGGTTTGAAGGGAGTGTTGAAGTTGGGTTGAGCAGGATTGAAGAGATTGTTGAAATCGGGTTGAGTGGGTTTGAAGGGAGTGTTGATGTAGGGTTGCGTGTGTTTGAAGAGTTTGTTGATGTTGGGTTGAGTGTGTTTGAAGGGAGTGTTGATGTTGAGTTGAGTGTGACTGAAGGGAGTATTGATGTTGGGTTGAGTATGTTTGAAGGGAGTGTTGAAGTTGGGTTGAGTGGGTTTGAAGGGAGTGTTGATGTTTAATTGAGTGTCTTTGAAGGAATGTTGATGTTGGGTTGAGTGTCTTTGAAGTGAGTGCTGATGTTGGGTTGAGTGGTTTTGAAGCGAGTGTTGAAATTGAGTTGAGTGGGTTTAAAAAGTTTGTTGATGTTGGATTGAGTGTGTTTGAAGGGAGTGTTGATGTTGGCTTGAGTGTGTTTGAAGGGAGTGTTGATGTTGGGTTGAGTGTGTTTGAAGGGAGTGTTGATGTTGGGTTGAGTGTGTTTGAAGGGAGTGTGGATGTTGGGTTGAGTGGGTTTGAACGGAATGTTGATGTTGGGTTGAGTGGGTTTGGAAAGTAGTGTGGAAGTTGGGTTGAGTGTGTTTGAAGGGCGTGTTGATGTTGGATTGAGTGTGTTTGAAGGGAGTGTTGATGTTGGGTTGTGTGTGTTTGAAGGGAGTGTTGATGTTGGGTTGAGTGTGACTGAAGGGAGTATTGATGTTGGGTTGAGTATGTTTGAAGGGAGTGTTGAAGTTGGGTTGAGTGGGTTTGAAGGGAGTGTTGATGTTGGGTTGAGTGTGTCTGAAGGGAGTATTGATGTTGGGTTGAGTATGTTTGAAGGGAGTGTTGAAGTTGGGTTGAGTGCGTTTGAAGGGAGTGTTGATGTTTAATTGAGTGTCTTTGAAGCGAGTGTTGATGTTGGGTTGAGTGTCTTTGAAGTGAGTGCTGATGTTGGGTTGAGTGCTTTTGAAGCGAGTGTTGTAATTGAGTTCAGTGGGTTTGAAAGGTTTGTTGATGTTGGATTGAGTGTGTTTGAAGGGAGTGATGATGTTGGCTTGAGTGTGTTTGAAGGGAGTGTTGATGTTGGGTTGAGTGTGTTTGAAGGGATTGTTGATGTTGGGTTGAGTGTTTTGAAGGGAGTGTGGATGTTGGGTTGAGTGGGTTTGAACGGAATGTTGATGTTGGGTTGAGTGGGTTTGGAAAGTAGTGTGGAAGTTGGGTTGAGTGTGTTTGAAGGGCGTGTTGATGTTGGATTGATTGTGATTGAAGGGAGTGTTGATAATGGGTTTAGTGGGTTTCAAGGGTGTGTTAAAGTTGGGTTTGAAAGGAGTGTTGATGTTGGGTTGAGTGCGTTTGATGGGAGTGGTGAAGTTGCGTTGACTGCGTTTGAAGGGAGTGTTGAAGTTGGGTTGAGCAGGATTGAAGAGATTGTTGAGATTGGGTTGAGTGAGTTTGAAAGCAGAGTTGATGATGGCTTGAGAGTGTTTGAAGGGAGTGTAGAATTTGCGTTGAATGGGTTTGAAGGGAGTGTTGATGTAGGGTTGCATGTGTTTGAAGAGAATGTTGATGTTGGGATGAGTGTGTTTGAAGGGAGTGTTGAAATTGGATTGAGTGTGTTTGAAGGGAGTGCTGAAGTTGGATTGAGTGTGTATGAATGGCGTGTTGAAGTTGGGTTGAGAATTTTCGAAGGGAATGTTGATGTTGGTCTGAGTTTGATTGAAGGGAGATTTGATGTTGGGTTGAGTGTATTTCAAGGGAGTGTTGATGTTTAATTGAGTGTCTTTGAAGGGAGTGTTGATGTTGGCTTGAGTGTGTTTGAAGGGAGTGTTGATGTTGGGTTGAGTATGTTTGAAGGGCGTGTTGATGTTGGGTTGAGTGTGTTTGAAGGGAGTGTGGATGTTGGGTTGAGTGGGTTTGAAGGGAGTGTTGTAGTTGGGTTAGCGGGTTTCAAGGGAGTGTTGGAATTGGCTTGAGCCGTGTTTGAAGGGAGTGTTGAAGTTGGGTTGAGTGGGTTTGAAGGGAGTGTTGATGTTGGATTTAGTGTCTTTGAAGGGAGTGTTGATGTTGGGTTGAGTGGGTTTGAAGGGACTGTTGATATTGGGTTGAATGGAATTGAAAGGAGTGTTGATGTTGGGTTGAGTGGAATTTAAAGGAGTGTGGAAGTTCGGTTGAGTGTGTTTGAAGGGAGTGTTGATGTTGGAATGAATGTGATTGAAGGGAGTGTTGATGAGGTGTTGAGTGGGTTTGAAGGGAGAGTTGAAGTTGGGTTTGAAAGGCGTGTTGATGTTGGGTTGAGTGTGTTTGATGGAAGTGGTGAAGTTGCATTGAATGCATTTGAAGGGAGTGTTGAAGTTGGGTTGAGCAGGATTGAAGAGATTGTTGAAATTGGGTTGAGTGGGTTTGAAAGGAGTGTTGATGATGGCTTGAGAGTGTTAAAAGGGAGTGTAGAATTTGCGTTGAATGGGTTTGAAGGGAGTGTTGATGTAGGGTTGCGTGTGTTGGAAGAGCTTGTTGATGTTGGGTTGTGTGTGTTTGAAGGGAGTGTTGATGTTGGGTTGAGTGTGACTGAAGGGAGTATTGATGTTGGGTTGAGTATGTTTGAAGGGAGTGTTGAACTTGGGTTGAGTGGGTTTGAAGGGAGTGTTGATGTTTAATTGTGTGTCTTTGAAGGAATGTTGATGTTGGGTTGAGTGTTTTTGAAGTGAGTGCTGATGTTGGGTTGAGTGGTTTTGAAGGGAGTGTTGAAATTGAGTTGAGTGGGTTTGAAAGGTTTGTTGATGTTGGATTGAGTGTGTTTGAAGGGAGTGTTGATGTTGGCTTGAGTGTGTTTGAAGGGAGTGTTGATGTTGGCTTGAGTGTGTTTGAAGGGAGTGTTGATGTTGGCTTGAGTGTGTTTGAAGGGAGTGTTGATGTTGTGTTCAGTGTGTTTGAAGGGAGTGTGGATGTTGGGTTGAGTGGGTTTGAACGGAATGTTGATGTTGGGTTGAGTGGGTTTGGAAAGTAGTGTGGAAGTTGGGTTGAGTGTGTTTGAAGGGCGTGTTGATGTTGGATTGATTGTGATTGAAGGGAGTGTTGATAATGGGTTTAGTGGGTTTCAAGGGTGTGTTGAAGTTGGGTTTGAAAGGAGTGTTGATTTTGGGTTGAGTGCGTTTGATGGGAGTGGTGAAGTTGCGTTGAATGCGTTTGAAGGGAGTGTTGAAGTTGGGTTGAGCAGGATTGAAGAGATTGTTGAGATTGGGTTGAGTGGGTTTGAAAGCAGTGTTGATGTTGGCTTGAGAGTGTTTGAAGGGAGTGTAGAATTTGCGTTGAATGGGTTTGAAGGGAGTGTTGATGTAGGGTTGCGTGTGTTTGAAGAGAGTGTTGATGTTGGGATGAGTGTGTTTGAAGGGAGTGTTGATGTTGGGTTGAGTGTGTTTGAAGGGCGTGTTGATGTTGGGTTGATTGTGACTGAAGGGAGTATTGATGTTGGGTTGAGTGTGTTCGAAGGGAATGTTGATGTTGGGCTGAGTGTGTGTCAAGGGAGTGTTGATGTTGAGCTGAGTGGGTTTGAAGGGAGTGTTAATGTTGGTTTGAGTGGGTTTGAAGGGAGTGTTGATTTTGAATTGTATCAGTTTGAAGTGAATGTTGATGTCGGGTTGAGGGTGTTTGAAGGGAGTGTTGAAATTGGATTCAGTGTGTTTGAAGGGAGTGTTGAAGTTGGGTGGAGTATGTTCGAAGGGAGTGTTGATGTGGGCTGAGTTTGATTGAATGGAGAGTTGATGTTGGGTTGATTGTTTTTGAAAGGAGTGCTGATGTAGGGTTGAGTGTGTTGCAAGGGAGTGTTGATGTTGGTTTGAGTGTGTTTAAAGGGAGTGTTGAAGTTGGTTTGAGTGGGTTTGAAAGGAGTGTTGATGTTGGGTTGAGTGTGATGGATGGGACTTTTGATGTTGGGTTGAGTGTGTTTGAAGGAAGTGTTGATGTTGGTATGAGTGTGTTTGAAGGGAGTGAAGATGATGGGTTGAGTGAGTTTGAAGGGACTGTTGATTTTGTGTTGTTTGAGTTTGAAGGGAGTGTTGAAGTTGGGTTGAGTGTGTTTGAAGGGAATGTTCAAGTTGGGTTCAGTGAATTTGAAAGGAGTGTTGAAGTTGGGTTGAGCGGGGTTGAAGGGAGTGTTGATGTTGTATTGAGTGGCTTATGAAGGGAGTGAGGATGTTGGGTTGGTGGGGTTGAAGGGAGTGTTGACGTTGGGTTGAGCAGGTTTGAAGGGAGTGTTGAGGTTGGGTTGAGTGGGTTTGAAAGGAGTGTGGATGTTGGATTGCGTGTGTTTAAAGTGAGTGTTGTGTTGAGTGTGTTTGAAGGGAGTGTTGAAGTTGGGTTAGCGGGTTTGAACAGGAATGTTGAAGTTGGGTTGAGTGGGTTTGAAAGGAAATTTGATGTTCGAATGAGTGTGTTTAAAGGGAGTGTTGTTGTTAGGTTGAGTGTGTTTGAAGGGACTTTTGATGTAGGGTTGCGTGTGTTTGAAGAGAGTGTTGATGTTGGGATGAGTGTGTTTGAAGGGAGTGTTGATGTTGGGTTGAGTGTGTTTGAAGGGAGTGTTGAAGTTGGGTTAGCGGGTTTGAACGGGAATGTTGAAGTTGGGTTGAGCCGGTTTGAAAGCAGATTTGATGTTCGATTGAGTGTGTTTAAAGCGAGTGTTGTTGTTGGGTTGAGTGTTTTTGAAGGGAGTTTTGATGTAGAGTTGCGTGTGTTTGAAGAGAGTGTTGATGTTGGGATGAGTGTGTTTGAAGGGAGACTTGATTTTGGGTTGTTTGGGTTTGAAGGGAGTGTTGAAGTTGGGTTGAGCAGGATTGAAGAGATTGTTGAAATTGGGTTGAGTGGGTTTGAAAGGAGTGTTGATGTTGGCTTGAGAGTGTTTGAAGGGAGTGTAGAATTTGCGTTGAATGGGTTTGAAGGGAGTGTTGATGTAGGGTTGCGTGTGTTTGAAGAGTTTGTTGATGTTGGTTTGAGTGTGTTTGAAGGGAGTGTTGATGTTGAGTTGAGTGTGACTGAAGGGAGTATTGATGTTGGGTTGAGTATGTTTGAAGGGAGTGTTGATGTTGGGTTGAGTGTCTTTGAAGTGAGTGCTGATGTTGGGTTGAGTGGTTTTGAAGCGAGTGTTGAAATTGAGTTGAGTGGGTTTGAAAGGTTTGTTGATGTTGGATTGAGTGTGTTTGAAGGGAGTGTTGATGTTGTGTTCAGTGTGTTTGAAGGGAGGGTGGATGTTGGGTTGAGTGGGTTTGGAAAGTAGTGTGGAAGTTGGGTTGAGTGTGTTTGAAGGGCGTGTTGATGTTGGATTGATTGTGATTGAAGGGAGTGTTGATAATGGGTTTAGTGGGTTTCAAGGGTGTGTTGAAGTTGGGTTTGAAAGGAGTGTTGATGTTGGGTTGAGTGCGTTTGATGGGAGTCGTGAAGTTGCGTTGAATGCGTTTGAAGGGAGTGTTGAAGTTGGGCTGAGCAGGATTGAAGAGATTGTTGAGATTGGGTTGAGTGGGTTTGAAAGCAGTGTTGATGTTGGCTTGAGAGTGTTTGAAGGGAGTGTAGAATTTGCGTTGAATGGGTTTGAAGGGAGTGTTGATGTAGGGTTGCGTGTGTTTGAAGAGAGTGTTGATGTTGGGATGAGTGTGTTTGAAGGGAGTGTTGACGTTGGGTTGAGTGTGTTTGAAGGGCGTGTTGATGTTGGGTTGATTGTGACTGAAGGGAGTATTGATGTTGGGTTGAGTGTGTTCGAAGGGAATGTTGATGTTGGGCTGAGTGTGTGTCAAGGGAGTGTTGATGTTGAGCTGAGTGGGTTTGAAGGGAGTGTTAATGTTGGTTTGAGTGGGTTTGAAGGGAGTGTTGATTTTGAATTGTATCGGTTTGAAGTGAATGTTGATGTCGGGTTGAGGGTGTTTGAAGGGAGTGTTGAAATTGGATTCAGTGTGTTTGAAGGAGTGTTGAAGTTGTGTTGAGTATGATCAAAGGGAGTGTTGATGTGGGCTGAGTTTGATTGAATGGAGAGTTGATGTTGGGTTGATTGTTTTTGAAAGGAGTGCTGATGTAGGGTTGAGTGTGTTGCAAGGGAGTGTTGATGTTGGTTTGAGTGTGTTTAAAGAGAGTGTTGATGTTGGTTTGAGTGGGTTTGAAAGGAGTGTTGATGTTGGGTTGAGTGTGATGGATGGGACTTTTGATGTTGGGTTGAGTGTGTTTGAAGGAAGTGTTGATGTTGGTATGAGTGTGTTTGAAGGGAGTGAAGATGATGGGTTGAGTGAGTTTGAAGGGACTGTTGATTTTGTGTTGTTTGAGTTTGAAGGGAGTGTTGAAGTTGGGTTGAGTGTGTTTGAAGGGAATGTTCAAGTTGGGTTCAGTGAATTTGAAAGGAGTGTTGAAGTTGGGTTGAGCGGGGTTGAAGGGAGTGTTGATGTTGTATTGAGTGGCTTATGAAGGGAGTGAGGATGTTGGGTTGGTGGGGTTGAAGGGAGTGTTGACGTTGGGTTGAGCAGGTTTGAAGGGAGTGTTGACGTTGGGTTGAGCAGGTTTGAAGGGATTGTTGAAGTTGGGTTGAGTGGGTTTGAAAGGAGTGTGGATGTTGGATTGCGTGTGTTTAAAGTGAGTGTTGTTGTGTTGAGTGTGTTTGAAGGGAGTGTTGAAGTTGGGTTAGCGGGTTTGAACAGGAATGTTGAAGTTGGGTTGAGTGGGTTTGAAAGGAGATTTGATGTTCGAATGAGTGTGTTTAAAGGGAGTGTTGTTGTTGGGTTGAGTGTGTTTGAAGGGACTTTTGATGTAGGGTTGCGTGTGTTTGAAGAGAGTGTTGATGTTGGGATGAGTGTGTTTGAAGGGAGTGTTAATGTTGGGTTGAGTGTGTTTGAAGGGAATGTTGAAGTTGGGTTAGCGAGTTTGAACGGGAATGTTGAAGTTGGGTTGAGTCGGTTTGAAAGGAGATTTGATGTTCGATTGAGTGTGTTTAAAGCGAGTGTTGTTGTTGGGTTGAGTGTTTTTGAAGGGAGTTTTGATGTAGGGTTGCGTGTGTTTGAAGAGAGTGTTGATGTTGGGATGAGTGTGTTTGAAGGGAGAGTTGATCTTGGGTTGTTTGGGTTTGAAGGGAGTGTTGAAGTTGGGTTGAGCAGGATTGAAGAGATTGTTGAAATCGGGTTGAGTGGGTTTGAAGGGAGTGTTGATGTAGGGTTGCGTGTGTTTGAAGAGTTTGTTGATGTTGGGTTGAGTGTGTTTGAAGGGAGTGTTGATGTTGAGTTGAGTGTGACTGAAGGGAGTATTGATGTTGGGTTGAGTATGTTTGAAGGGAGTGTTGAAGTTGGGTTGAGTGGGTTTGAAGGGAGTGTTGATGTTTAATTGAGTGTCTTTGAAGGAATGTTGATGTTGGGTTGAGTGTCTTTGAAGTGAGTGCTGATGTTGGGTTGAGTGGTTTTGAAGCGAGTGTTGAAATTGAGTTGAGTGGGTTTGAAAAGTTTGTTGATGTTGGATTGAGTGTGTTTGAAGGGAGTGTTGATGTTGGGTTGAGTGTGTTTGAAGGGAGTGTTGATGTTGGGTTGAGTGTGTTTGAAGGGAGTGTTGATGTTGGGTTGAGTGTGTTTGAAGGGAGTGTGGATGTTGGGTTGAGTGGGTTTGAACGGAATGTTGATGTTGGGTTGAGTGGGTTTGGAAAGTAGTGTGGAAGTTGGGTTGAGTGTGTTTGAAGGGCGTGTTGATGTTGGATTGAGTGTGTTTGAAGGGAGTGTTGATGTTGGCTTGAGTGTGTTTGAAGGGAGTGTTGATGTTGGGTTGAGTGTGACTGAAGGGAGTATTGATGTTGGGTTGAGTATGTTTGAAGGGAGTGTTGAAGTTGGGTTGAGTGGGTTTGAAGGGAGTGTTGATGTTGGGTTGAGTGTGACTGAAGGGAGTATTGATGTTGGGTTGAGTATGTTTGAAGGGAGTGTTGAAGTTGGGTTGAGTGGGTTTGAAGGGAGTGTTGATGTTTAATTGTGTGTCTTTGAAGGGAGTGTTGATGTTGGGTTTAGGGTCTTTGAAGAGAGTGCTTATGTTGGGTTGGGTGGTTTTGAAGCGAGTGTTGAAATTTGGTTGAGGGGATTTGAAAGTTTAGTTGATGTTGGATTGAGTGTGTTTGAAGGGAGTGTTGATGTTGGCTTGACTGTGTTTGAATGGAGTGTTGATGTTGGGTTGATTGTGTTTGAAGGGAGTGTTGATGTTGGGTTGAGTGTGTTTGAAGGGAGTGTGGATGTTGGGTTGAGTGGGTTTGAACGGAATGTTGATGTTGGGTTGAGTGGGTTTGGAAAGTAGTGTGGAAGTTGGGTTGAGTGTGTTTGAAGGGAGTGTTGATGTTGGACTGATTATGATTGAAGGGAGTGTTGATAATGGGTTTAGTGTGTTTCAAGGGTGTGTTGAAGTTGGGTTTGAAAGGAGTGTTGATGTTGGGTTGAGTGCGTTTGATGGGAGTGGTGAAGTTGCGTTGAATGCGTTTGAAGCGAGTGTTGAAGTTGGGTTGAGCAGGATTGAAGAGATTGTTGACATTGGGTTGAGTGGGTTTGAAAGCAGTGTTGATGTTGGCTTGAGAGTGTTTGAAGGAAGTGTAGAATTTGCGTTGAATGGGTTTGAAGGGAGTGCTGATGTAGGGTTGCGTGTGTTTGAAGAGAGTGTTGATGTTGGGATGAGTGTGTATGAAGGGAGTGTTGAAATTGGATTGAGTGTGTTTGAAGGGAGTGTTGAAGTTGGATTGAGTGTGTATGAATGGCGTGTTGAATTTGGGTTGAGAAGTTTCGAAGGGAATGTTGATGTTGGTCTGAGTTTGATTGAAGGGAGATTTGATGTTGGGTTGATTGTATTTGAAGGGAGTGTTGATGTTTAATTGAGTGTCTTTGAAGGGAGTGTTGATGTTGGGTTGAGTACGTTTGAAGCGTGTGTTGAAATTGGGTTGAGTGGGATTGAACGGTTTGTGGATGTTGGATTGAGTGTGCTTGAAGTGAGTGTTGATGTTGGCTTGAGTGTGTTTGAAGGGAGTGTTGATGTTGGGTTGAGTATGTTTGAAGGGAGTGTTGATGTTGGGTTGAGTGTGTTGAAGGGAGTGTGGATGTTGGGTTGAGTGGGTTTGAAGGGAGTGTTGTAGTTGGGTTAGCGGGTTTCAAGGGAGTGTTGAAGTTGGCTTGAGCCGTGTTTCAAGGGATTGTTGATGTTGGGTCGAGTGTTTTTGAAGGGAGTGTTGAAGTTGGGTTGAGTGGGTTTGAAGGGAGTGTTGATGTTGGATTTACTGTCTTTGAAGGGAGTGTTGATGTTGGGTTGAGTACGTTTGAAGCGTGTGTTGAAATTGGGTTGAGTGGGATTGAACGGTTTGTGGATGTTGGATTGAGTGTGCTTGAAGTGAGTGTTGATGTTGGCTTGAGTGTGTTTGAAGGGAGTGTTGATGTTGGGTTGAGTATGTTTGAAGGGAGTGTTGATGTTGGGTTGAGTGTGTTTGAAGGGAGTGTGGATGTTGGGTTGAGTGGGTTTGAAGGGAGTGTTGTAGTTGGGTTAGCGGGTTTCAAGGGAGTGTTGAAGTTGGCTTGAGCCGTGTTTCAAGGGATTGTTGATGTTGGGTCGAGTGTTTTTGAAGGGAGTGTTGAAGTTGGGTTCAGTGGGTTTGAAGGGAGTGTTGATGTTGGATTTACTGTCTTTGAAGGGAGTGTTGATGTTGGGTTGAGTGGGTTTGAAGGGACTGTTGATGTTGGGTTGAGTGGAATTCAAAGGAGTGTTGATGTTGGGTTGAGTGGGTTTGAAGGGAGTGTGGAAGTTGGGTTGAGTGTGTTTGAAGGGAGTGTTGATGTTGGATTGAGTGTGATTGAAGGGAGTGTTGATGAGGTGTTGAGTGGGTTTGAAGGGAGAGTTGAAGTTGGGTTTGAAAGGCGTGTTGATGTTGTGTTGAGTGCGTTTGATGGGAGTGGTGAAGTTGCATTGAATGCGTTTGAAGGGAGTGTTGAAGTTGGGTTGAGCAGGATTGAAGAGTTTGTTGAAATTGGGTTGAGTGGCTTTGAAAGGAGTGTTGATGTTGGCTTGAGAGTGTTTGAAGGGAGTGTAGAATTTGCGTTGACTGGGTTTGAAGGGAGTGTTGATGTAGGGTTGCGTGTGTTTGAACAGTTTGTTGATGTTGGGTTGAGTGTGTTTGAAGGGAGTGTTGATGTTGGGTTGTGTGTGTTTGAAGGGAGTGTTGATGTTGGGTTGAGTGTGACTGAAGGGAGTATTGATGTTGGGTTGAGTATGTTTGAAGGGAGTGTTGAAGTTGGGTTGAGTGCGTTTGAAGGGAGTGTTGATGTTTAATTGAGTGTCTTTGAAGCGAGTGTTGATGTTGGGTTGAGTGTCTTTGAAGTGAGTGCTGATGTTGGGTTGAGTGCTTTTGAAGCGAGTGTTGAAATTGAGTTCAGTGGGTTTGAAAGTTTTGTTGATGTTGGATTGAGTGTGTTTGAAGGGAGTGATGATGTTGGCTTGAGTGTGTTTGAAGGGAGTGTTGATGTTGGGTTGAGTGTGTTTGAAGGGATTGTTGATGTTGGGTTGAGTATTTTGAAGGGAGTGTGGATGTTGGGTTGAGTGGGTTTGAACGGAACGTTGATGTTGGGTTGAGTGGGTTTGGAAAGTAGTGTGGAAGTTGGGTTGAGTGTGTTTGAAGGGCGTGTTGATGTTGGATTGATTGTGATTGAAGGGAGTGTTGATAATGGGTTTAGTGGGTTTCAAGGGTGTGTTAAAGTTGGGTTTGAAAGGAGTGTTGATGTTGGGTTGAGTGCGTTTGATGGGAGTCGTGAAGTTGCGTTGACTGCGTTTGAAGGGAGTGTTGAAGTTGGGTTGAGCAGGATTGAAGAGATTGTTGAGATTGGGTTGAGTGAGTTTGAAAGCAGAGTTGATGATGGCTTGAGACTGTTTGAAGGGAGTGTAGAATTTGCGTTGAATGGGTTTGAAGGGAGTGTTGATGTAGGGTTGCATGTGTTTGAAGAGAATGTTGATGTTGGGATGAGTGTGTTTGAAGGGAGTGTTGAAATTGGATTGAGTGTGTTTGAAGGGAGTGCTGAAGTTGGATTGAGTGTGTATGAATGGCGTGTTGAAATTGGGTTGAGAATTTTCGAAGGGAACGTTGATGTTGGTCTGAGTTTGATTGAAGGGAGATTTGATGTTGGGTTGAGTGTATTTGAAGGGAGTGTTGATGTTTAATTGAGTGTCTTTGAAGGGAGTGTTGATGTTGGGTTGAGTGGGTTTGAAAGGAGTGTTGATGTTGGGTTGATTGGTTATTAAGCGTGTGTTGAAATTGGGTTGAGTGGGACTGAACGGTTTGTGGATGTTGGATTGAGTGTGTTTGAAGGGAGTGTTGATGTTGGCTTGAGTGTGTTTGAAGGGAGTGTTGATGTTGGGTTGAGTATGTTTGAAGGGCGTGTTGATGTTGGGTTGAGTGTGTTTGAAGGGAGTGTGGATGTTGGGTTGAGTGGGTTTGAAGGGAGTGTTGTAGTTGGGTTAGCGGGTTTCAAGGGAGTGTTGGAATTGGCTTGAGCCGTGTTTGAAGGGAGTGTTGAAGTTGGGTTGAGTGGGTTTGAAGGGAGTGTTGATGTTGGATTTAGTGTCTTTGAAGGGAGTGTTGATGTTGGGTTGAGTGGGTTTGAAGGGACTGTTGATATTGGGTTGAGTGGAATTGAAAGGAGTGTTGATGTTGGGTTGAGTGGAATTTAAAGGAGTGTGGAAGTTCGGTTGAGTGTGTTTGAAGGGAGTGTTGATGTTGGATTGAGTGTGATTGAAGGGAGTGTTGATGAGGTGTTGAGTGGGTTTGAAGGGAGAGTTGAAGTTGGGTTTGAAAGGCGTGTTGATGTTGGGTTGAGTGTGTTTGATGGGAGTGGTGAAGTTGCATTGAATGCATTTGAAGGGAGTGTTGAAGTTGGGTTGAGCAGGATTGAAGAGATTGTTGAAATTGGGTTGAGTGCGTTTGAAAGGAGTGTTGATGATGGCTTGAGAGTGTTAAAAGGGAGTGTAGAATTTGCGTTGAATGGGTTTGAAGGGAGTGTTGATGTAGGGTTGCGTGTGTTGGAAGAGCTTGTTGATGTTGGGTTGTGTGTGTTTGAAGGGAGTGTTGATGTTGGGTTGAGTGTGACTGAAGGGAGTATTGATGTTGGGTTGAGTATGTTTGAAGGGAGTGTTGAAGTTGGGTTGAGTGGGTTTGAAGGGAGTATTGATGTTTAATTGTGTGTCTTTGAAGGAATGTTGATGTTGGGTTGAGTGTTTTTGAAGTGAGTGCTGATGTTGGGTTGAGTGGTTTTGAAGGGTGTGTTGAAATTGAGTTGAGTGGGTTTGAAAGGTTTGTTGATGTTGGATTGAGTGTGTTTGAAGGGAGTGTTGATGTTGGCTTGAGTGTGTTTGAAGGGAGTGTTGATGTTGGCTTGAGTGTGTTTGAAGGGAGTGTTGATGTTGTGTTCAGTGTGTTTGAAGGGAGTGTGGATGTTGGGTTGAGTGGGTTTGAACGGAATGTTGATGTTGGGTTGAGTGGGTTTGGAAAGTAGTGTGGAAGTTGGGTTGAGTGTGTTTGATGGGAGTGGTGAAGTTGCATTGAATGCATTTGAAGGGAGTGTTGAAGTTGGGTTGAGCAGGATTGAAGAGATTGTTGAAATTGGGTTGAGTGGGTTTGAAAGGAGTGTTGATGATGGCTTGAGAGTGTTAAAAGGGAGTGTAGAATTTGCGTTGAATGGGTTTGAAGGGAGTGTTGATGTAGGGTTGCGTGTGTTGGAAGAGCTTGTTGATGTTGGGTTGTGTGTGTTTGAAGGGAGTGTTGATGTTGGGTTGAGTGTGACTGAAGGGAGTATTGATGTTGGGTTGAGTATGTTTGAAGGGAGTGTTGAAGTTGGGTTGAGTGGGTTTGAAGGGAGTGTTGATGTTTAATTGTGTGTCTTTGAAGGAATGTTGATGTTGGGTTGAGTGTTTTTGAAGTGAGTGCTGATGTTGGGTTGAGTGGTTTTGAAGGGAGTGTTGAAATTGAGTTGAGTGGGTTTGAAAGGTTTGTTGATGTTGGATTGAGTGTGTTTGAAGGGAGTGTTGATGTTGGCTTGAGTGTGTTTGAAGGGAGTGTTGATGTTGGCTTGAGTGTGTTTGAAGGGAGTGTTGATGTTGGCTTGAGTGTGTTTGAAGGGAGTGTTGATGTTGTGTTCAGTGTGTTTGAAGGGAGTGTGGATGTTGGGTTGAGTGGGTTTGAACGGAATGTTGATGTTGGGTTGAGTGGGTTTGGAAAGTAGTGTGGAAGTTGGGTTGAGTGTGTTTGAAGGGCGTGTTGATGTTGGATTGATTGTGATTGAAGGGAGTGTTGATAATGGGTTTAGTGGGTTTCAAGGGTGTGTTGAAGTTGGGTTTGAAAGGAGTGTTGATTTTGGGTTGAGTGCGTTTGATGGGAGTGGTGAAGTTGCGTTGAATGCGTTTGAAGGGAGTGTTGAAGTTGGGTTGAGCAGGATTGAAGAGATTGTTGAGATTGGGTTGAGTGGGTTTGAAAGCAGTGTTGATGTTGGCTTGAGAGTGTTTGAAGGGAGTGTAGAATTTGCGTTGAATGGGTTTGAAGGGAGTGTTGATGTAGGGTTGCGTGTGTTTGAAGAGAGTGTTGATGTTGGGATGAGTGTGTTTGAAGGGAGTGTTGATGTTGGGTTGAGTGTGTTTGAAGGGCGTGTTGATGTTGGGTTGATTGTGACTGAAGGGAGTATTGATGTTGGGTTGAGTGTGTTCGAAGGGAATGTTGATGTTGGGCTGAGTGTGTGTCAAGGGAGTGTTGATGTTGAGCTGAGTGGGTTTGAAGGGAGTGTTAATGTTGGTTTGAGTGGGTTTGAAGGGAGTGTTGATTTTGAATTGTATCAGTTTGAAGTGAATGTTGATGTCGGGTTGAGGGTGTTTGAAGGGAGTGTTGAAATTGGATTCAGTGTGTTTGAAGGGAGTGTTGAAGTTGGGTGGAGTATGTTCGAAGGGAGTGTTGATGTGGGCTGAGTTTGATTGAATGGAGAGTTGATGTTGGGTTGATTGTTTTTGAAAGGAGTGCTGATGTAGGGTTGAGTGTGTTGCAAGGGAGTGTTGATGTTGGTTTGAGTGTGTTTAAAGGGAGTGTTGAAGTTGGTTTGAGTGGGTTTGAAAGGAGTGTTGATGTTGGGTTGAGTGTGATGGATGGGACTTTTGATGTTGGGTTGAGTGTGTTTGAAGGAAGTGTTGATGTTGGTATGAGTGTGTTTGAAGGGAGTGAAGATGATGGGTTGAGTGAGTTTGAAGGGACTGTTGATTTTGTGTTGTTTGAGTTTGAAGGGAGTGTTGAAGTTGGGTTGAGTGTGTTTGAAGGGAATGTTCAAGTTGGGTTCAGTGAATTTGAAAGGAGTGTTGAAGTTGGGTTGAGCGGGGTTGAAGGGAGTGTTGATGTTGTATTGAGTGGCTTATGAAGGGAGTGAGGATGTTGGATTGCGTGTGTTTAAAGTGAGTGTTGTTGTGTTGAGTGTGTTTGAAGGGAGTGTTGAAGTTGGGTTAGCGGGTTTGAACAGGAATGTTGAAGTTGGGTTGAGTGGGTTTGAAAGGAGATTTGATGTTCGAATGAGTGTGTTTAAAGGGAGTGTTGTTGTTGGGTTGAGTGTGTTTGAAGGGACTTTTGATGTAGGGTTGCGTGTGTTTGAAGAGAGTGTTGATGTTGGGATGAGTGTGTTTGAAGGGAGTGTTAATGTTGGGTTGAGTGTGTTTGAAGGGAATGTTGAAGTTGGGTTAGCGAGTTTGAACGGGAATGTTGAAGTTGGGTTGAGTCGGTTTGAAAGGAGATTTGATGTTCGATTGAGTGTGTTTAAAGCGAGTGTTGTTGTTGGGTTGAGTGTTTTTGAAGGGAGTTTTGATGTAGGGTTGCGTGTGTTTGAAGAGAGTGTTGATGTTGGGATGAGTGTGTTTGAAGGGAGAGTTGATCTTGGGTTGTTTGGGTTTGAAGGGAGTGTTGAAGTTGGGTTGAGCAGGATTGAAGAGATTGTTGAAATCGGGTTGAGTGGGTTTGAAGGGAGTGTTGATGTAGGGTTGCGTGTGTTTGAAGAGTTTGTTGATGTTGGGTTGAGTGTGTTTGAAGGGAGTGTTGATGTTGAGTTGAGTGTGACTGAAGGGAGTATTGATGTTGGGTTGAGTATGTTTGAAGGGAGTGTTGAAGTTGGGTTGAGTGGGTTTGAAGGGAGTGTTGATGTTTAATTGAGTGTCTTTGAAGGAATGTTGATGTTGGGTTGAGTGTCTTTGAAGTGAGTGCTGATGTTGGGTTGAGTGGTTTTGAAGCGAGTGTTGAAATTGAGTTGAGTGGGTTTGAAAAGTTTGTTGATGTTGGATTGAGTGTGTTTGAAGGGAGTGTTGATGTTGGCTTGAGTGTGTTTGAAGGGAGTGTTGATGTTGGGTTGAGTGTGTTTGAAGGGAGTGTTGATGTTGGGTTGAGTGTGTTTGAAGGGAGTGTGGATGTTGGGTTGAGTGGGTTTGAACGGAATGTTGATGTTGGGTTGAGTGGGTTTGGAAAGTAGTGTGGAAGTTGGGTTGAGTGTGTTTGAAGGGCGTGTTGATGTTGGATTGAGTGTGTTTGAAGGGAGTGTTGATGTTGGGTTGTGTGTGTTTGAAGGGAGTGTTGATGTTGGGTTGAGTGTGACTGAAGGGAGTCTTGATGTTGGGTTGAGTATGTTTGAAGGGAGTGTTGAAGTTGGGTTGAGTGGGTTTGAAGGGAGTGTTGATGTTGGGTTGAGTGTGACTGAAGGGAGTATTGATGTTGGGTTGAGTATGTTTGAAGGGAGTGTTGAAGTTGGGTTGAGTGGGTTTGAAGGGAGTGTTGATGTTTAATTGTGTGTCTTTGAAGGGAGTGTTGATGTTGGGTTTAGGGTCTTTGAAGTGAGTGCTTATGTTGGGTTGGGTGGTTTTGAAGCGAGTGTTGAAATTTGGTTGAGGGGATTTGAAAGTTTAGTTGATGTTGGATTGAGTGTGTTTGAAGGGAGTGTTGATGTTGGCTTGACTGTGTTTGAATGGAGTGTTGATGTTGGGCTGATTGTGTTTGAAGCGAGTGTTGAAGTTGGGTTGAGCAGGATTGAAGAGATTGTTGACATTGGGTTGAGTGGGTTTGAAAGCAGTGTTGATGTTGGCTTGAGAGTGTTTGAAGGAAGTGTAGAATTTGCGTTGAATGGGTTTGAAGGGAGTGCTGATGTAGGGTTGCGTGTGTTTGAAGAGAGTGTTGATGTTGGGATGAGTGTGTATGAAGGGAGTGTTGAAATTGGATTGAGTGTGTTTGAAGGGAGTGTTGAAGTTGGATTGAGTGTGTATGAATGGCGTGTTGAATTTGGGTTGAGAAGTTTCGAAGGGAATGTTGATGTTGGTCTGAGTTTGATTGAAGGGAGATTTGATGTTGGGTTGATTGTATTTGAAGGGAGTGTTGATGTTTAATTGAGTGTCTTTGAAGGGAGTGTTGATGTTGGGTTGAGTACGTTTGAAGCGTGTGTTGAAATTGGGTTGAGTGGGATTGAACGGTTTGTGGATGTTGGATTGAGTGTGCTTGAAGTGAGTGTTGATGTTGGCTTGAGTGTGTTTGAAGGGAGTGTTGATGTTGGGTTGAGTATGTTTGAAGGGAGTGTTGATGTTGGGTTGAGTGTGTTTGAAGGGAGTGTGGATGTTGGGTTGAGTGGGTTTGAAGGGAGTGTTGTAGTTGGGTTAGCGGGTTTCAAGGGAGTGTTGAAGTTGGCTTGAGCCGTGTTTCAAGGGATTGTTGATGTTGGGTCGAGTGTTTTTGAAGGGAGTGTTGAAGTTGGGTTGAGTGGGTTTGAAGGGAGTGTTGATGTTGGATTTACTGTCTTTGAAGGGAGTGTTGATGTTGGGTTGAGTGGGTTTGAAGGGACTGTTGATGTTGGGTTGAGTGGAATTCAAAGGAGTGTTGATGTTGGGTTGAGTGGGTTTGAAGGGAGTGTGGAAGTTGGGTTGAGTGTGTTTGAAGGGAGTGTTGATGTTGGATTGAGTGTGATTGAAGGGAGTGTTGATGAGGTGTTGAGTGGGTTTGAAGGGAGAGTTGAAGTTGGGTTTGAAAGGCGTGTTGATGTTGTGTTGAGTGCGTTTGATGGGAGTGGTGAAGTTGCATTGAATGCGTTTGAAGGGAGTGTTGAAGTTGGGTTGAGCAGGATTGAAGAGTTTGTTGAAATTGGGTTGAGTGGCTTTGAAAGGAGTGTTGATGTTGGCTTGAGAGTGTTTGAAGGGAGTGTAGAATTTGCGTTGAATGGGTTTGAAGGGAGTGTTGATGTAGGGTTGCATGTGTTTGAAGAGAATGTTGATGTTGGGATGAGTGTGTTTGAAGGGAGTGTTGAAATTGGATTGAGTGTGTTTGAAGGGAGTGCTGAAGTAGGATTGAGTGTGTATGAATGGCGTGTTGAAGTTGGGTTGAGAATTTTCGAAGGGAACGTTGATGTTGGTCTGAGTTTGATTGAAGGGAGATTTGATGTTGGGTTGAGTGTATTTGAAGGGAGTGTTGATGTTTAATTGAGTGTCTTTGAAGGGAGTGTTGATGTTGGGTTGAGTGGGTTTGAAAGGAGTGTTGATGTTGGGTTGATTGGTTATTAAGCGTGTGTTGAAATTGGGTTGAGTGGGATTCAACGGTTTGTGGATGTTGGATTGAGTGTGTTTGAAGGGAGTGTTGATGTTGGCTTGAGTGTGTTTGAAGGGAGTGTTGATGTTGGGTTGAGTATGTTTGAAGGGCGTGTTGATGTTGGGTTGAGTGTGTTTGAAGGGAGTGTGGATGTTGGGTTGAGTGGGTTTGAAGGGAGTGTTGTAGTTGGGTTAGCGGGTTTCAAGGGAGTGTTGGAATTGGCTTGAGCCGTGTTTGAAGGGAGTGTTGAAGTTGGGTTGAGTGGGTTTGAAGGGAGTGTTGATGTTGGATTTAGTGTCTTTGAAGGGAGTGTTGATGTTGGGTTGAGTGGGTTTGAAGGGACTGTTGATATTGGGTTGAGTGGAATTGAAAGGAGTGTTGATGTTGGGTTGAGTGGAATTTAAAGGAGTGTGGAAGTTCGGTTGAGTGTGTTTGAAGGGAGTGTTGATGTTGGATTGAGTGTGATTGAAGGGAGTGTTGATGAGGTGTTGAGTGGGTTTGAAGGGAGAGTTGAAGTTGGGTTTGAAAGGCGTGTTGATGTTGGGTTGAGTGTGTTTGATGGGAGTGGTGAAGTTGCATTGAATGCATTTGAAGGGAGTGTTGAAGTTGGGTTGAGCAGGATTGAAGAGATTGTTGAAATTGGGTTGAGTGGGTTTGAAAGGAGTGTTGATGATGGCTTGAGAGTGTTAAAAGGGAGTGTAGAATTTGCGTTGAATGGGTTTGAAGGGAGTGTTGATGTAGGGTTGCGTGTGTTGGAAGAGCTTGTTGATGTTGGGTTGTGTGTGTTTGAAGGGAGTGTTGATGTTGGGTTGAGTGTGACTGAAGGGAGTATTGATGTTGGGTTGAGTATGTTTGAAGGGAGTGTTGAAGTTGGGTTGAGTGGGTTTGAAGGGAGTGTTGATGTTTAATTGTGTGTCTTTGAAGGAATGTTGATGTTGGGTTGAGTGTTTTTGAAGTGAGTGCTGATGTTGGGTTGAGTGGTTTTGAAGGGAGTGTTGAAATTGAGTTGAGTGGGTTTGAAAGGTTTGTTGATGTTGGATTGAGTGTGTTTGAAGGGAGTGTTGATGTTGGCTTGAGTGTGTTTGAAGGGAGTGTTGATGTTGGCTTGAGTGTGTTTGAAGGGAGTGTTGATGTTGTGTTCAGTGTGTTTGAAGGGAGTGTGGATGTTGGGTTGAGTGGGTTTGAACGGAATGTTGATGTTGGGTTGAGTGGGTTTGGAAAGTAGTGTGGAACTTGGGTTGAGTGTGTTTGATGGGAGTGGTGAAGTTGCATTGAATGCATTTGAAGGGAGTGTTGAAGTTGGTTTGAGCAGGATTGAAGAGATTGTTGAAATTGGGTTGAGTGGGTTTGAAAGGAGTGTTGATGATGGCTTGAGAGTGTTAAAAGGGAGTGTAGAATTTGCGTTGAATGGGTTTGAAGGGAGTGTTGATGTAGGGTTGCGTGTGTTGGAAGAGCTTGTTGATGTTGGGTTGTGTGTGTTTGAAGGGAGTGTTGATGTTGGGTTGAGTGTGACTGAAGGGAGTATTGATGTTGGGTTGAGTATGTTTGAAGGGAGTGTTGAAGTTGGGTTGAGTGGGTTTGAAGGGAGTGTTGATGTTTAATTGTGTGTCTTTGAAGGAATGTTGATGTTGGGTTGAGTGTTTTTGAAGTGAGTGCTGATGTTGGGTTGAGTGGTTTTGAAGGGAGTGTTGAAATTGAGTTGAGTGGGTTTGAAAGGTTTGTTGATGTTGGATTGAGTGTGTTTGAAGGGAGTGTTGATGTTGGCTTGAGTGTGTTTGAAGGGAGTGTTGATGTTGACTTGAGTGTGTTTGAAGGGAGTGTTGATGTTGGCTTGAGTGTGTTTGAAGGGAGTGTTGATGTTGTGTTCAGTGTGTTTGAAGGGAGTGTGGATGTTGGGTTGAGTGGGTTTGAACGGAATGTTGATGTTGGGTTGAGTGGGTTTGGAAAGTAGTGTGGAAGTTGGGTTGAGTGTGTTTGAAGGGCGTGTTGATGTTGGATTGATTGTGATTGAAGGGAGTGTTGATAATGGGTTTAGTGGGTTTCAAGGGTGTGTTGAAGTTGGGTTTGAAAGGAGTGTTGATTTTGGGTTGAGTGCGTTTGATGGGAGTGGTGAAGTTGCGTTGAATGCGTTTGAAGGGAGTGTTGAAGTTGGGTTGAGCAGGATTGAAGAGATTGTTGAGATTGGGTTGAGTGGGTTTGAAAGCAGTGTTGATGTTGGCTTGAGAGTGTTTGAAGGGAGTGTAGAATTTGCGTTGAATGGGTTTGAAGGGAGTGTTGATGTAGGGTTGCGTGTGTTTGAAGAGAGTGTTGATGTTGGGATGAGTGTGTTTGAAGGGAGTGTTGATGTTGGGTTGAGTGTGTTTGAAGGGCGTGTTGATGTTGGGTTGATTGTGACTGAAGGGAGTATTGATGTTGGGTTGAGTGTGTTCGAAGGGAATGTTGATGTTGGGCTGAGTGTGTGTCAAGGGAGTGTTGATGTTGAGCTGAGTGGGTTTGAAGGGAGTGTTAATGTTGGGTTGAGTGGGTTTGAAGGGAGTGTTGATTTTGAATTGTATCAGTTTGAAGTGAATGTTGATGTCGGGTTGAGGGTGTTTGAAGGGAGTGTTGAAATTGGATTCAGTGTGTTTGAAGGGAGTGTTGAAGTTGGGTGGAGTATGTTCGAAGGGAGTGTTGATGTGGGCTGAGTTTGATTGAATGGAGAGTTGATGTTGGGTTGATTGTTTTTGAAAGGAGTGCTGATGTAGGGTTGAGTGTGTTGCAAGGGAGTGTTGATGTTGGTTTGAGTGTGTTTAAAGGGAGTGTTGAAGTTGGTTTGAGTGGGTTTGAAAGGAGTGTTGATGTTGGGTTGAGTGTGATGGATGGGACTTTTGATGTTGGGTTGAGTGTGTTTGAAGGAAGTGTTGATGTTGGTATGAGTGTGTTTGAAGGGAGTGAAGATGATGGGTTGAGTGAGTTTGAAGGGACTGTTGATTTTGTGTTGTTTGAGT
Source organism: Isurus oxyrinchus (assembly GCA_026770705.1). Taxonomy (NCBI): domain Eukaryota; kingdom Metazoa; phylum Chordata; class Chondrichthyes; order Lamniformes; family Lamnidae; genus Isurus; species Isurus oxyrinchus. The sequence goes on along the minus strand of JANJGN010000012.1, from coordinate 54,229,270 downwards.
TTGAAGGGAGTGTTGAAGTTGGGTTGAGTGTGTTTGAAGGGAATGTTCAAGTTGGGTTCAGTGAATTTGAAAGGAGTGTTGAAGTTGGGTTGAGCGGGGTTGAAGGGAGTGTTGATGTTGTATTGAGTGGCTTATGAAGGGAGTGAGGATGTTGGGTTGGTGGGGTTGAAGGGAGTGTTGACGTTGGGTTGAGCAGGTTTGAAGGGAGTGTTGAGGTTGGGTTGAGTGGGTTTGAAAGGAGTGTGGATGTTGGATTGCGTGTGTTTAAAGTGAGTGTTGTGTTGAGTGTGTTTGAAGGGAGTGTTGAAGTTGGGTTAGCGGGTTTGAACAGGAATGTTGAAGTTAGGTTGAGTGGGTTTGAAAGGAAATTTGATGTTCGAATGAGTGTGTTTAAAGGGAGTGTTGTTGTTAGGTTGAGTGTGTTTGAAGGGACTTTTGATGTAGGGTTGCGTGTGTTTGAAGAGAGTGTTGATGTTGGGATGAGTGTGTTTGAAGGGAGTGTTGATGTTGGGTTGAGTGTGTTTGAAGGGAGTGTTGAAGTTGGGTTAGCGGGTTTGAACGGGAATGTTGAAGTTGGGTTGAGCCGGTTTGAAAGCAGATTTGATGTTCGATTGAGTGTGTTTAAAGCGAGTGTTGTTGTTGGGCTGAGTGTTTTTGAAGGGAGTTTTGATGTAGAGTTGCGTGTGTTTGAAGAGAGTGTTGATGTTGGGATGAGTGTGTTTGAAGGGAGAGTTGATTTTGGGTTGTTTGGGTTTGAAGGGAGTGTTGAAGTTGGGTTGAGCAGGATTGAAGAGATTGTTGAAATTGGGTTGAGTGGGTTTGAAAGGAGTGTTGATGTTGGCTTGAGAGTGTTTGAAGGGAGTGTAGAATTTGCGTTGAATGGGTTTGAAGGGAGTGTTGATGTAGGGTTGCGTGTGTTTGAAGAGTTTGTTGATGTTGGTTTGAGTGTGTTTGAAGGGAGTGTTGATGTTGAGTTGAGTGTGACTGAAGGGAGTATTGATGTTGGGTTGAGTATGTTTGAAGGGAGTGTTGAAGTTGGGTTGAGTGGGTTTGAAGGGAGTGTTGATGTTTAATTGAGTGTCTTTGAAGGAATGTTGATGTTGGGTTGAGTGTCTTTGAAGTGAGTGCTGATGTTGGGTTGAGTGGTTTTGAAGCGAGTGTTGAAATTGAGTTGAGTGGGTTTGAAAAGTTTGTTGATGTTGGATTGAGTGTGTTTGAAGGGAGTGTTGATGTTGGCTTGAGTGTGTTTGAAGGGAGTGTTGATGTTGGGTTGAGTGTGTTTGAAGGGAGTGTTGATGTTGGGTTGAGTGTGTTTGAAGGGAGTGTGGATGTTGGGTTGAGTGGGTTTGAACGGAATGTTGATGTTGGGTTGAGTGGGTTTGGAAAGTAGTGTGGAAGTTGGGTTGAGTGTGTTTGAAGGGCGTGTTGATGTTGGATTGAGTGTGTTTGAAGGGAGTGTTGATGTTGGCTTGAGTGTGTTTGAAGGGAGTGTTGATGTTGGGTTGAGTGTGTTTGAAGGGAGTGTTGATGTTGGGTTGAGTGTGTTTGAAGGGAGTGTGGATGTTGGGTTGAGTGGGTTTGAACGGAATGTTGATGTTGGGTTGAGTGGGTTTGGAAAGTAGTGTGGAAGTTGGGTTGAGTGTGTTTGAAGGGCGTGTTGATGTTGGATTGATTGTGATTGAAGGGAGTGTTGATAATGGGTTTAGTGGGTTTCAAGGGTGTGTTGAAGTTGGGTTTGAAAGGAGTGTTGATGTTGGGTTGAGTGCGTTTGATGGGAGTGGTGAAGTTGCGTTGAATGCGTTTGAAGGGAGTGTTGAAGTTGGGTTGAGCAGGATTGAAGAGATTGTTGAGATTGGGTTGAGTGGGTTTGAAAGCAGTGTTGATGTTGGCTTGAGAGTGTTGAAGGGAGTGTAGAATTTGCGTTGAATGGGTTTGAAGGGAGTGTTGATGTAGGGTTGCGTGTGTTTGAAGAGAGTGTTGATGTTGGGATGAGTGTGTTTGAAGGGAGTGTTGATGTTGGGTTGAGTGTGTTTGAAGGGCGTGTTGATGTTGGGTTGATTGTGACTGAAGGGAGTATTGATGTTGTGTTGAGTATGTTCGAAGGGAATGTTGATGTTGGGCTGAGTGTGTGTCAAGGGAGTGTTGATGTTGAGCTGAGTGGGTTTGAAGAGAGTGTTGATGTTGGGATGAGTGTGTTTGAAGGGAGTGTTGATGTTGGGTTGAGTGTGTTTGAAGGGCGTGTTGATGTTGGGTTGATTGTGACTGAAGGGAGTATTGATGTTGTGTTGAGTGTGTTCGAAGGGAATGTTGATGTTGGGCTGAGTGTGTGTCAAGGGAGTGTTGATGTTGAGCTGAGTGGGTTTGAAGGGAGTGTTAATGTTGGTTTGAGTGGGTTTGAAGGGAGTGTTGATTTTGAATTGTATCGGTTTGAAGTGAATGTTGATGTCGGGTTGAGGGTGTTTGAAGGGAGTGTTGAAATTGGATTCAGTGTGTTTGAAAGGAGTGTTGAAGTTGGGTTGAGTATGTTCGAAGGGAGTGTTGATGTTGGGCTGAGTTTGATTGAAGGGAGAGTTGATGTTGGGTTGAGTGTTTTTGAAAGGAGTGCTGATGTAGGGTTGAGTGTGTTGCAAGGGAGTGTTGATGTTGGTTTGAGTGTGTTTAAAGGGAGTGTTGAAGTTGGATTGAGTGGGTTTGAAAGGAGTGTTGATGTTGGGTTGTGTGTGATGGATGGGACTTTTGATGTTGGATTGATTGTGATTGAAGGGAGTGTTGATAATGGGTTTAGTGGGTTTCAAGGGTGTGTTGAAGTTGGATTTGAAAGGCGTGTTGATGTTGGGTTGAGTGCGTTTGATGGGAGTGGTGAAGTTGCGTTGAATGCGTTTGAAGCGAGTGTTGAAGTTGGGATGAGCAGGATTGAAGAGATTGTTGAAATTGGGTTGAGTGGGTTTGAAAGCAGTGTTGATGTTGGCTTGAGAGTGTTTGAAGGAAGTGTAGAATTTGCGTTGAATGGGTTTGAAGGGAGTGTTGATGTAGGGTTGCATGTGTTTGAAGAGAGTGTTGATGTTGGGATGAGTGTGTTTGAAGGGAGTGTTGAAATTGGATTGAGTGTGTTTGAAGGGAGTGTTGAAGTTGGATTGAGTGTGTATGAATGGCGTGTTGAAGTTGGGTTGAGAATTTTCGAAGGGAATGTGGATGTTGGTCTGAGTTTGATTGAAGGGAGATTTGATGTTGGGTTGAGTGTATTTGAAGGGAGTGTTGATGTTGGGTTGAGTATGTTTGAAGGGAGTGTTGATGTTGGGTTGAGTATGATTGAAGGGAGTGTTGTAGTTGGGTTAGCGGGTTTCAAGGGAGTGTTGAAGTTGGCTTGAGCCGTGTTTGAAGGGATTGTTGATGTTGGGTTGAGTGTTTTTGAAGGGAGTGTTGAAGTTGGGTTGAGTGGGTTTGAAGGGAGTGTTCATGTTGGATTTAGTGTCTTTGAAGGGAGTGTTGATGTTGGGTTGAGTGGGTTTGAAGGGACTGTTGATGTTGGGTTGAGTGGAATTCAAAGGAGGGTTCATGTTGGGTTGAGTGGGTTTGAAGGGAGTGTGGAAGTTGGGTTGAGTGTGTTTGAAGGGAGTGTTGATGTTGGATTGAGTGTGATTGAAGGGAGTGTTGATGAGGTGTTGAGTGGGTTTGAAGGGAGAGTTGAAGTTGGGTTTGAAAGGAGTGTTGATGTTGGCTTGAGTGTGTTTGATGGGAGTGGTGAAGTTGCATTGAATGCGTTTGAAGGGAGTGTTGAAGTTGGGTTGAGCAGGATTGAAGAGATTGTTGAAATTGGGTTGAGTGGGTTTGAAAGGAGTGTTGATGTTGGCTTGAGAGTGTTTGAAGGGAGTGTAGAATTTGCGTTGAATGGGTTTGAAGGGAGTGTTGATGTAGGGTTGCGTGTGTTTGAAGAGTTTGTTGATGTTGGGTTGAGTGTGTTTGAAGGGAGTGTTGATGTTGGGTTGTGTGTGTTTGAAGGGAGTGTTGATGTTGGGTTGAGTGTGACTGAAGGGAGTATTGATGTTGGGTTGAGTGGGTTTGAATGGAGTGTTGCTGTTGGATTGCATGGGTTTGAAGGGAGTGTTGATGTTGGGTTGAGAGTGTTTGAAAGGAGTGTTGATGTTGGGTTGAGTGAGTTTGAAAGGAGTGTTGATGTTGGATTGCGTGTGTTTGAAGGGCGTGTTGATGTTGGGTTGAGTGTGTTTGAAGGGAGTGTTGAAATTGGGTTGAGTGGGTTTGAAAGGAGTGTTGATGTTGGATTGCGTGTGTTTGAAGGGGTGTCTTGATGTTGGGTTCAGTGTGTTTGAAGGGAAAGTTGATGTTGGGTTGATTGAGTTTGAAGGGAGTGTTGATGTTGGATTGAATGGGTTTGAAGGGAGTGTTGATGTTGGGTTGAGTGTGTTTGAAGGGATTGTTGATGGTTGGATAGAGTGGGTTTGAATGGATTTTGATGTTGGATTGAATGGGTTTGAAGGGAGTGTTGATGTTGGGTTGAGTGTGTTTGAAAGGATTGTTGATGGTTGGTTAGTTTGGGTTTGAATGGAGTTTTGATGTTGGATTGAGTGGGTCTGAAGTGAGTGTTGATGTTGGATTGATTGGGATTGAAGGGAGTGTTGAAGTTGGGTTAGCAGGTTTCAACGCAGTGTTGATGTTGGGTTGAGTGGGGTTGAAGGCAGTGTTGATGTTGGATTGAATTGGTTTGAAGGGAGTGTTGATGTTGGGTTGAGTGTGTTTAAAGGGAGTGTTGAAGTTGCGTTGAATTGGTTTGAAGGGAATGTTGATGTTTGGATGAGTGAATTTGAAGAGAGTGTTGATGTTGGGTTGAGTGGGTTTGAAGGGAGTGTTGATGTTGGGTTGAGTGGGTTTGAAATGTGTGTTGAATTTGCGTTGAATGAGTTTGAAAGGAGTGTTGATGTTGGGTTGAGTGTGTATGAAGGGAGTTTTGAAGTTGGGTTGAGCGGTTTAGAAGGGAGTGTTGAAGGGGTATAGAGTGGGGTAGAAACGACTGTTGATGTTGGATTGAGTGTGTTAAAAGGAAATGTTGATGTTCGGTTGATTGGGTTTGAAGGGAGTGTTGATGTTGGGTTGAGTGTGTTTGAAAGGAATGTTGATGTTGGGTTGAGTGGGTTTGAAAGGAGTGCTGATATTGGGTTGACTGGATTTGACAGGATTGTTGAAGTTTGATTGAATGTAATTGAAGGGAATGTTGATGTTGTGTCGAGTGGGTTTGAAGGGAGTGTTGATGTTGGGTTCAGTGTGTTTGAAGGGAGTGTTGATGTTGGATAGAGTGGGTTTGAAGGGAGTTTTGATGTTGGGTTGAGTGGTTTTGAAACGTGTGTTGAAGTTGCGGTGAATGGGTCTGAAAGGAGTGTTGATGTTGGGTAGAATGTGTTTGAAGGGAGTGCTGAAGTTGGGTTGAGCAATTTTGAAGGGAGTGTTGATGTTCGATAGAGTGAGTAAGAAAGGACTGTTGATGTTGGATTGAGTTAATTAAAAGGGAATGTTGATGTTTGGTTGAGTGGGTTTGAACGGAGTGTTGACGTTGGGTTGAGTGGGTTTGAAAGGTGTGTTGAAGTTTGATTGAGTGTAATTGAAGGGAGTGTAGATGTTGGGTTTAGTGTGTTTGAAGGGATTGTTGAAGTTGTGTTGAATGGGTTTGAAAGGAGTGTTGATGTTGGGTTGAGTGGGTTTGAATGGAGTGTTGCTTTTGGATTGCATTGGTTTGAAGGGAGTGTTGATGTTGGGTTGAGTTGGTTTGAAAGGTGTGTTGAAGTTTGATTGAGTGTAATTGAAGGGAGTGCAGATGTTGGGTTTAGTGTGTTTGAAGGGAGTGTTGAAGTTACGTTGATTGGGTTTGAAAGGAGTGTTGATTTTGGGTTGAGTGGGTTTGAATGGAGTGTTGCTGTTGGATTGCATTGGTTTGAAGGGAGTGTTGATGTTGGGTTGAGTGTGTTTGAAAGCAGTGTTGATGTTGGGTTGAGTGGGTTTGAAAGGAGTGCTGATGTTGGGTTGACTGGATTTGAAAGGATTGTTGAAGTTTGATTGAGTGTAATTGAAGGGAGTGTTGATGTTGTGCTGAGTGTTTTTGAAGGGAGTTTTGATGTTGGGTTGAGTGTGTTTGAAGGGAGTGTTGATGTTGGATAGCGTGGGTTTGAAGGGAATTTTGATGTTGGATTGAGTGGGTTTGAATGGAGTGTTGATGTTGGATTGAGTGGGTTTGAAGGGAGTGTTGATGTTTGGTTGGCGGGTTTCAAGGGAGTGTTGAAGTTGGGTTGAGTGTCTTTGAAAGGAGTGTTGGTGTTAGATTGAGTGTGTTTAATGGGAGTGTTGTTGTTGGGTTGAGTGTGCTTGATGGGAGTGTTGAAGTTGCATTGAATGGGTTTGAAGGGAGTGTTGATGTTGGGTTGAGTGGGTTTGAATGGAGTGTTGCTGTTGGATTGCAAGGGTTTGAAGGGAGTGTTGATGTTGAGTTGAGTGTGTTTGAAAGGAGTGTTGATGTTGTGTTGAGTGGGTTTGAAAGGAGTGCTGATGTTGGGTTGACTGGATTTGAAAGGATTGTTGTAGTTTGATTGCGTGTAATTGAAGGGAGTGTTGATGTTGTGTTGAGTGGGTTTGAAGGGAGTGTTGAAGTTGGGTTGAGTGTGTTTGAAAGGATTGTTGATGTTGGATAGAGTGGGTTTGAATGGATTTTTGATGTTGGATTGAGTGGGTCTGAAGGGAGTGTTGATGTTGGAGTGAGTGGGATTGAAGGGTGTGTTAAAGTTGGGTTAGCAGGTTTCAATGCAGTGTTGATGTTCGGTTGATTGGGGTTGAAGGCAGTGCTGATGTTGGATAGAATGTGTTTAAAGGGAGTGTTGATGTTGGGTTGAGTGTGTTTAAAGCGAGTGTTGATGTTGGGTTGCGTGTGTTTGAAGGGAGTGTTGATGTTGGGTTGTGTGTGATTCAAGGGAGTGTTGAAGTTGCGTTGAATTGGTTTGAAGGGAATGTTGATGTTTGTTTGAGTGAATTTGAAGAGAGTGTTGATGTTGGGTTGAGTGGGTTTGAAGGGAGTGTTTATGTTGGGTTGTGTGGGTTTGAAACGTGTGTTGAAGTTGCGCTGAATGAGTTTGAAAGGAGTGTTGATGTTGGGTTGAGTGTGTTTGAAGGGAGTATTGAAGTTGGGTTGAGCGGTTTAGAAGGGACAGTTGATTTTGGATAGAGTGGGTAAGAAAGGACAGTTGATGTTGGATTGAGTGTGTTAAAAGGGAATGTTGATGTTTGGTTGAGTGGGTTTGAAGGGAGTGTTGATGTTGGATAGCGTGGGTTTGAAGGGAATTTTGATGTTTGATTGAGTGGGTTTGAAGGGAGTGTTGATGTTGGATTCAGTGGGTTTGAAGGGAGTGTTGATGTTTGGTTGGCGGGTTTCAAGGGAGTGTTGAAGTTGGGTTGAGTGTCTTTGAAAGGAGTGTTGGTGTTAGATTGAGTGCGTTTAATGGGAGTGTTGTTGTTGGGTTGAGTGTGCTTGAAGGGAGTGTTGAAGTTGCATTGAATGGGTTTGAAGGGAGTGTTGATGTTGGGTTGAGTGGGTTTGAATGGAGTGTTGCTGTTGGATTGCATGGGTTTGAAGGGAGTGTTGATGTTGGGTTGAGTGTGTTTGAAAGGAGTGTTGATGTTGTGTTGAGTGGGTTTAAAAGGAGTGTTGATGTTGGATTGCGTGTGTTTGAAGGGCGTGTTGATGTTGGGTTGAGTGTGTTTGAAGGGAGTGTTGAAATTGGGTTCAGTGGGTTTGAAGGGAGTCTTGATGTCGGACTGAGTCTGTTTGAAGGGAGTGTTGATGTTGGGTTGAATGTATTTGAAGGGAGTATTGAAGTTGCGTTGAATGGGTTTGAAGGGAGTGTTGATGTTGGGTTCAGTGTGTTTGAAGGGAAAGTTGAGCTTGTGTTGATTGAGTTTGAAGGGAGTGTTGATGTTGGATTGAATGGGTTTGAAGGGAGTGTTGATGTTGGGTTGAGTGTGTTTGAAGGGATTGTTGATGGTTGGATAGAGTGGGTTTGAATGGATTTTGATGTTGGATTGAATGGGTTTGAAGGGAGTGTTGATGTTGGGTTGAGTGTTTTTGAAAGGATTGTTGATGGTTGGATAGAGTGGGTTTGAATGAAGTTTTGATGTTGGATTGAGTGGGTCTGAAGTGAGTGTTGATGTTGGATTGATTGGGATTGAAGGGAGTGTTGAAGTTGGGTTAGCAGGTTTCAACGCAGTGTTGATGTTGGGTTGAGTGGGGTTGAAGGCAGTGTTGATGTTGGATTGAATTGGTTTGAAGGGAGTGTTGATGTTGGGTTGAGTGTGTTTAAAGGGAGTGTTGAAGTTGCGTTGAATTGGTTTGAAGGGAATGTTGATGTTTGGATGAGTGAATTTGAAGAGAGTGTTGATGTTGGGTTGAGTGGGTTTGAAGGGAGTGTTGATGTTGGGTTCAGTGGGTTTGAAGCGTGTGTTGAATTTGCTTTGAATGAGTTTGAAAGGAGTGTTGATGTTGGGTTGAGTGTGTATGAAGGGAGTGTTGAAGTTGGGTTGAGCGGTTTAGAAGAGAGTGTTGAAGTTGTATAGAGTGGGGAAGAAACGACTGTTGATGTTGGATTGAGTGTGTTAAAAGGAAATGTTGATGTTCTGTTGATTGGGTTTGAAGGGTGTGTTGATGTTGGGTTGAGTGTATTTGTAAGGAATGTTGATGTTGGGTTGAGTGGGTTTGAAAGGAGTGCTGATATTGGGTTGACTGGATTTGACAGGATTGTTGAAGTTTGATTGAGTGTAATTGAAGGGAGTGTTGATGTTGTGTTGAGTGGGTTTGAAGGGAGTGTTGATGTTGGGTTGAGTGTGTTTGAAGGGAGTGTTGATGTTGGATAGAGTGGGTTTGAAGGGAGTTTTGATGTTGGGTTGAGTGGTTTTGAAACGTGTGTTGAAGTTGCGTTGAATGGGTTTGAAAGGAGTGTTGATGTTGGGTAGAGTGTGTTTGAAGGGAGTGTTGAAGTTGGGTTGAGCAGTTTTGAAGGGAGTGTTGATGTTGGGTTGAGTGGGTTTGAATGGAGTGTTGCTTTTGGATTGCATTGGTTTGAAGGGAGTGTTGATGTTGGGTTGAGTGGGTTTGAAGGGAGTGTTGATGTTTGGTTGGCGGGTTTCAAGGGAGTGTTGAAGTTGGGTTGAGTGTCTTTGAAAGGAGTGTTGGTGTTAGATTGAGTGTGTTTAATGGGAGTGTTGTTGTTGAGTTGAGTGTGCTTGATGGGAGTGTTGAAGTTGCATTGAATGGGTTTGAAGGGAGTGTTGATGTTGGGTTGAGTGGGTTTGAATGGAGTGTTGCTGTTGGATTGCATGGGTTTGAAGGGAGTGTTGATGTTGGGTTGAGTGTGTTTGAAAGGAGTGTTGATGTTGTGTTGAGTGGGTTTGAAAGGAGTGCTGATGTTGGGTTGACTGGATTTGAAAGGATTGCTGTAGTTTGATTCCGTGTAATTGAAGGGAGTGTTGATGTTGTGTTGAGTGGGTTTGAAGCGAGTGTTGAAGTTGGGTTGAGTGTGTTTGAATGGATTGCTGATGTTGGATAGAGTGGGTTTGAATGGATTTTTGATGTTGGATTGAGTGGGTCTGAAGGGAGTGTTGATGTTGGAGTGAGTGGGATTGAAGGGAGTGTTGAAGTTGGGTTAGCAGGTTTCAACGCAGTGTTGATGTTCGGTTGATTGGGGTTGAAGGCAGTGCTGATGTTGGATAGAATGTGTTTAAAGGGAGTGTTGATGTTGGGTTGGGTGTGTTTAAAGCGAGTGTTGATGTTGGGTTGCGTGTGTTTGAAGGGAGTGTTGATGTTGGGTTGTGTGTGATTCAAGGGAGTGTTGAAGTTGCGTTGAATTGGTTTGAAGGGAATGTTGATGTTTGGTTGAGTGAATTTGAAGAGAGTGTTGATGTTGGGTTGAGTGGGTTTGAAGGGAGTGTTTATGTTGGGTTGTGTGGGTTTGAAACGTGTGTTGAAGTTGCGCTGAATGAGTTTGAAAGGAGTGTTGATGTTGGGTTGAGTGTGTTTGAAGGGAGTATTGAAGTTGGGTTGAGCGGTTTAGAAGGGACAGTTGATTTTGGATAGAGTGGGTAAGAAAGGACAGTTGATGTTGGATTGAGTGTGTTAAAAGGGAATGTTGATGTTTGGTTGAGTGGGTTTGAAGGGAGTGTTGATGTTGGATAGCGTGGGTTTGAAGGGAATTTTGATGTTTGATTGAGTGGGTTTGAAGGGAGTGTTGATATTGGATTCAGTGGGTTTGAAGGGAGTGTTGATGTTTGGTTGGCGGGTTTCAAGGGAGTGTTGAAGTTGGGTTGAGTGTCTTTGAAAGGAGTGTTGGTGTTAGATTGAGTGCGTTTAATGGGAGTGTTGTTGTTGGGTTGAGTGTGCTTGAAGGGAGTGTTGAAGTTGCATTGAATGGGTTTGAAGGGAGTGTTGATGTTGGGTTGAGTGGGTTTGAATGGAGTGTTGCTGTTGGATTGCATGGGTTTGAAGGGAGTGTTGATGTTGGGTTGAGTGTGTTTGAAAGGAGTGTTGATGTTGTGTTGAGTGGGTTTAAAAGGAGTGTTGATGTTGGATTGCGTGTGTTTGAAGGGCGTGTTGATGTTGGGTTGAGTGTGTTTGAAGGGAGTGTTGAAATTGGGTTCAGTGGGTTTGAAGGGAGTCTTGATGTCAGACTGAGTCTGTTTGAAGGGAGTGTTGATGTTGGGTTGAATGTATTTGAAGGGAGTATTGAAGTTGCGTTGAATGGGTTTGAAGGAGTGTTGATGTTGGGTTCAGTGTGTTTGAAGGGAAAGTTGATGTTGTGTTGATTGAGTTTGAAGGGAGTGTTGATGTTGGATTGAATGTGTTTGAAGGGAGTGTTGATGTTGGGTTGAGTGTGTTTGAAGGGATTGTTGATGGTTGGATAGAGTGGGTTTGAATGGATTTTGATGTTGGATTGAATGGGTTTGAAGGGAGTGTTGATGTTGGGATGAGTGTGTTTGAAAGGATTGTTAATGGTTGGATAGAGTGGGTTTGAATGGAGTTTTGATGTTGGATTGAGTGGGTCTGAAGTGAGTGTTGATGTTGGATTGATTGGGATTGAAGGGAGTGTTGAAGTTCGGTTAGCAGGTTTCAACGCAGTGTTGATGTTGGGTTGACTGGGGTTGAAGGCAGTGTTGATGTTGGATTGAATTGGTTTGAAGGGAGTGTTGATGTTGGGTTGAGTGTGTTTAAAGGTATGTTGAAGTTGCGTTGAATTGGTTTGAAGGGAATGTTGATGTTTGGATGAGTGAATTTGAAGAGAGTGTTGATGTTGGGTTGAGTGGGTTTGAAGGGAGTGTTGATGTTGGGTTCAGTGGGTTTGAAGCGTGTGTTGAATTTGCGTTGAATGAGTTTGAAAGGAGTGTTGATGTTGGGTTGAGTGTGTATGAAGGGAGTGTTGAAGTTCGGTTGAGCGGTTTAGAAGACAGTGTTGAAGTTGTATAGAGTGGGGAAGAAATGACTGTTGATGTTGGATTGAGTGTGTTAAAAGGAAATGTTGATGTTCAGTTGATTGGGTTTGAATAGTGTGTTGATGTTGGGTTGAGTGTGTTTGAAAGGAATGTTGATGTTGGGTTGAGTGGGTTTGAAAGGAGTGCTGATATTGGGTTGACTGGATTTGACAGGATTGTTGAAGTTTGATTGAATGTAATTGAAGGGAGTGTTGATGTTGTGTTGAGTGGGTTTGAAGGGAGTGTTGAAGTTGCGTTGAATGGGTTTGAAAGGAGTGTTGATGTTGGGAAGAGTGTGTTTGAAGGGAGTGTTGATGTTGGGTTGAGCAGTTTTGAAGGGAGTGTTGATGTTCGATAGAGTGAGTAATAAAGGACTGTTGATGTTGGATTGAGTTAGTTAAAAGGGAATGTTGATGTTTGGTTGAGTGGGTTTGAACGGAGTGTTGATGTTGGGTTGAGTCGGTTTGAAAGGAGTGTTGACGTTGGGTTGAGTGGGTTTGAAAGGTGTGTTGAAGTTTGATTGAGTGTAATTGAAGGGAGTGTAGATGATGGGTTTAGTGTGTTTGAAGGGATTGTTGAAGTTGCGTTGAATGGGTTTGAAAGGAGTGTTGATGTTGGGTTGAGTGGGTTTGAATGGAGTGTTGCTTTTGGATTGCATTGGTTTGAAGGGAGTGTTGATGTTGGGTTGAGTGGGTTTGAAGGGAGTGTTGATATTTGGTTGGCGGGTTTCAAGGGAGTGTTGAAGTTGGGTTGAGTGTCTTTGAAAGGAGTGTTGGTGTTAGATTGAGTTTGTTTAATGGGAGTGTTGTTGTTGGGTTGAGTGTGCTTGATGGGAGTGTTGAAGTTGCATTGAATGGGTTTGAAGGGAGTGTTGATGTTGGGTTGAGTGGGTTTGAATGGAGTGTTGCTGTTGGATTGCATGGGTTTGAAGGGAGTGCTGATGTTGGGTTGACTGGATTTGAAAGGATTGTTGTAGTTTGATTGCGTGTAATTGAAGGGAGTGTTGATGTTGTGTTGAGTGGGTTTGAAGGGAGTGTTGAAGTTGGGTTGAGTGTGTTTGAATGGATTGTTGATGTTGGATAGAGTGGGTTTGAATGGATTTTTGATGTTGGATTGAGTGGGTCTGAAGGGAGTGTTGATGTTGGATTGAGTGGGATTGAAGGGAGTGTTGAAGTTGGGTTAGCAGGTTTCAACGCAGTGTTGATGTTCGGTTGATTGGGGTTGAAGGCAGTGCTGATGTTGGACAGAATGTGTTTAAAGGGAGTGTTGATGTTGGGTTGAGTGTGTTTAAAGCGAGTGTTGATGTTGGGTTGCGTGTGTTTGAAGGGAGTGTTGATGTTGGGTTGAGTGTGATTCAAGGGAGTGTTGAAGTTGCGTTGAATTGGTTTGAAGGGAATGTTGACATTTGGTTGAGTGAATTTGAAGAGAGTGTTGATGTTGGGTTGAGTGGGTTTGAAGGGAGTGTTTATGTTGGGTTGTGTGGGTTTGAAACGTGTGTTGAAGTTGCGCTGAATGAGTTTGAAAGGAGTGTTGATGTTGGGTTGAGTGTGTTTGAAGGGAGTATTGAAGTTGGGATGAGCGGTTTAGAAGGGAGAGTTGATTTTGGATAGAGTGGGTAAGAAAGGACAGTTGATGTTGGATTGAGAGTGTTAAAAGGGAATGTTGATGTTTGGTTGAGTGGGTTTGAAGGGAGTGTTGATGTTGGATAGCGTGGGTTTGAAGGGGATTTTGATGTTTGATTGAGTGGGTTTGAAGGGAGTGTTGATGTTGGATTCAGTGGGTTTGAAGGGAGTGTTGATGTTTGGTTGGCGGGTTTCAAGGGAGTGTTGAAGTTGGGTTGAGTGTCTTTGAAAGGAGTGTTGGTGTTAGATTGAGTGCGTTAAATGGGAGTGTTGTTGTTGGGTTGAGTGTGCTTGAAGGGAGTGTTGAAGTTGCATTGAATGGGTTTGAAGGGAGTGTTGATGTTGGGTTGAGTGGGTTTGAATGGAGTGTTGCTGTTGGATTGCATGGGTTTGAAGGGAGTGTTGATGTTGGGTTGAGTGTGTTTGAAAGGAGTGTTGATGTTGTGTTGAGTGGGTTTGAAAGGAGTGTTGATGTTGGATTGCGTGTGTTTGTAGGGCGTGTTGATGTTGGGTTGAGTGTGCTTGAAGGGAGTGTTGAAATTGAGTTGAGTGGGTTTGAAGGGAGTCTTGATGTCGGACTGAGTCTGTTTGAAGGGAGTGTTGATGTTGGTTTGAATGTATTTGAAGGGAGTATTGAAGTTGCGTTGAATGGGTTTGAAGGGAGTGTTGATGTTGGGTTCAGTGTGTTTGAAGGGAAAGTTGATGTTGGGTTGATTGAGTTTGAAGGGAGTGTTGATGTTGGATTGAATGGGTTTGAAGGGAGTGTTGATATTGGGTTGAGTGTGTTTGAAGGGATTGTTGATGGTTGGATAGAGTGGGTTTGAATGGATTTTGATGTTGGATTGAATGGGTTTGAAGGGAGTGTTGATGTTGGGTTGAGTGTGTTTAAAGGGAGTGTTGAAGTTGCGCTGAATTGGTTTGAAGGGAATGTGGATGTTTGGATGAGTGAATTTGAAGAGAGTGTTGATGTTGGAATGAGTGGGTTTGAAGGGAGTGTTGATGTTGGGTTCAGTGGGTTTGAAACGTGTGTTGAATTTGCGTTGAATGAGTTTGAAAGGAGTGTTGAAGTTGGGTTGACCGGTTTAGAAGGGAGTGTTGAAGTTGTATAGAGTGGGGAAGAAACGACTGTTGATGTTGGATTGAGTGTGTTAAAAGGAAATGTTGATGTTCGGTTGATTGGGTTTGAAGGGAGTGTTGATGTTGGGTTGAGTGTGTTTGAAAGGAATGTTGATGTTGGGTTGAGTGGGTTTGAAAGGAGTGCTGATATTGGGTTGACTGGATTTGACAGGATTGTTGAAGTTTAATTGAGTGTAATTGAAGGGAGTGTTGATGTTGTGTTGAGTGGGTTTGAAGGGAGTGTTGATGTTGGGTTGAGTGTGTTTGAAGGGAGTGTTGATGTTGGATAGAGTGGGTTTGAAGGGAGTTTTGATGTTGGGTTGAGTGGTTTTGAAACGTGTGTTGAAGTTGCGTTGAATGGGTTTGAAAGGAGTGTTGATGTTGGGTAGAGTGTGTTGGAAGGGAGTGTTGAAGATGGATTGAGCAGTTTTGAAGGGAGTGTTGATGTTCGATAGAGTGAGTAAGAAAGGACTGTTGATGTTGGATTGAGTTAGTTAAAAGGGAATGTTGATGTTTGGTTGAGTGGGTTTGAACGGAGTGTGGACGTTGGGTTGAGTGGGTTTGAAAGGTGTGTTGAAGTTTGATTGAGTGTAATTGAAGGGAGTGTAGATGTTGGGTTTAGTGTGTTTGAAGGGATTGTTGAAGTTGCGTTGAATGGGTTTGAAAGGAGTGTTGATGTTGGGTTGAGTGGGTTTGAATGGAGTGTTGCTTTTGGATTGCATTGGTTTGAAGGGAGTGTTGATGTTGGGTTGAGTGTGTTTGAAAGGAGTGTTGATGTTGGGTTGAGTGGGTATGAAAGTAGTGCTGATGTTGGGTTGACTGGATTTGAAAGGATTGTTGAAGTTTGGTTGAGTGTAATTGAAGGGAGTGTTGATGTTGTGCTGAGTGTTTTTGGAGGGAGTGTTGATGTTGGGTTGAGTGTGTTTGAAGGGAGTGTTGATGTTGGATAGCGTGGGTTTGAAGGGAGTGTTGATGTTGGATTCTTTGGGTTTGAAGGGAGTGTTGATGTTTGGTTGGCGGGTTTCAAGGGAGTGTTGAAGTTGGGTTGAGTGTCTTTGAAAGGAGTGTTGGTGTTAGACTGAGTGTGTTTAATGGGAGTGTTGTTGTTGGGTTGAGTGTGCTTGAAGGGAGTGTTGAAGTTGCATTGAATGGGTTTGAAGGGAGTGTTGATGTTGGGTAGAGTGGGTTTGAATGGAGTGTTGCTGTTGGATTGCATGGGTTTGAAGGGAGTGTTGATGTTGGGTTGAGTGTGTTTGAAAGGAGTGTTGATGTTGTGTTGAGTGGGTTTGAAAGGAGTGTTGATGTTGTGTTGAATGGGTATGAAAGTAGTGCTGATGTTGGGTTGACTGGATTTGAAAGGATTGTTGAAGTTTGGTTGAGTGTAATTGAAGGGAGTGTTGATGTTGTGCTGAGTGTTTTTGAAGGGAGTGTTGATGTTGGGTTGAGTGTGTTTGAAGGGAGTGTTGATGTTGGATAGCGTGGGTTTGAAGGGAGTGTTGATGTTCGATAGAGTGAGTAAGAAAGCACTGTTGATGTTGGATTGAGTTAGTTAAAAGGGAATGTTGATGTTTGGTTGAGTGGGTTTGAACGGAGTGTTGATGTTGGGTTGAGTCGGTTTGAAAGGAGTGTTGACGTTGGGTTGAGTGGGTTTGAAAGGTGTGTTGAAGTTTGATTGAGTGTAATTGAAGGGAGTGTAGATGTTGGGTTTAGTGTGTTTGAAGGGATTGTTGAAGTTGCGTTGAATGGGTTTGAAAGGAGTGTTGATGTTGGGTTGAGTGGGTTTGAATGGAGTGTTGCTTTTGGATTGCATTGGTTTGAAGGGAGTGTTGATGTTGGGTTGAGTGTGTTTGAAAGGAGTGTTGATGTTGGGTTGAGTGGGTATGAAAGTAGTGCTGATGTTGGGTTGACTGGATTTGAAAGGATTGTTGAAGTTTGGTTGAGTGTAATTGAAGGGAGTGTTGATGTTGTGCTGAGTGTTTTTGAAGGGAGTGTTGATGTTGGGTTGAGTGTGTTTGAAGGGAGTGTTGATGTTGGATAGCGTGGGTTTGAAGGGAGTGTTGATGTTGGATTCTTTGGGTTTGAAGGGAGTGTTGATGTTTGGTTGGCGGGTTTCAAGGGAGTGTTGAAGTTGGGTTGAGTGTCTTTGAAAGGAGTGTTGGTGTTAGATTGAGTGTGTTTAATAGGAGTGTTGTTGTTGGGTTGAGTGTGCTTGAAGGGAGTGTTGAAGTTGCATTGATTGGGTTTGAAGGGAGTGTTGATGTTGGGTTGTGTGGGTTTGAATGGAGTGTTGCTGTTGGATTGCATGGGTTTGAAGGGAGTGTTGATGTTGGGTTGAGTGTGTTTGAAAAGGGTGTTGATGTTGTGTTGAGTGGGTTTGAAAGGAGTGCTGATGTTGGGTTGACTGGATTTGAAAGGATTGTTGAAGTTTGATTGCGTGTAATTGAAGGGAGTGTTGATGTTGTGTTGAGTGGGTTTGAAGGGAGTGTTGATGTTGGGTTGAGTGTGTTTGAATGGATTGTTGATGTTGGATAGAGTGGGTTTGAATGGAGTTTTGATGTTGGATTGAGTGTGTCTGAAGGGAATGTTGATGTTGGATTGAGTGGGATTGAAGGGAGTGTTGAAGTTGGGTTAGCAGGTTTCAACGCAGTGTTGATGTTCGGTTGATTGGGGTTGAAGGCAGTGCTGATGTTGGATTGAATGTGTTTAAAGGGAGTGTTGATGTTGGGTTGCGTGTGTTTGAAGGGAGTGTTGATGTTGGGTTGAGGGTGATTCAAGGGAGTGTTGAAGTTGCGTTGAATTGGTTTGAAGGGAATGTTGATGTTTGTTTGAGTGAATTTGAAGAGAGTGTTGATGTTGGGTTGAGTGGGTTTGAAGGGAGTGTTTATGTTGGGTTGTGTGGGTTTGAAACGTGTGTTGAAGTTGCGCTGAATGAGTTTGAAAGGAGTGTTGATGTTGGGTTGAGTGTGTTTGAAGGGAGTATTGAGGTTGGGTTGAGCGGTTTAGAAGGGAGTGTTGATTTTGGATAGAGTGGGTAAGAAAGGACAGTTGATGTTGGATTGAGTGTGTTAAAAGGGAATGTTGATGTTTGGTTGAGTGGGTTTGAAGGGAGTGTTGATGTTGGATAGCGTGGGTTTGAAGGGAATTTTGATGTTTGATTGAGTGGGTTTGAAGGGAGTGTTGATGTTGGATTCAGTGGGTTTGAAAGGAGTGCTGATGTTTGATTGGCGGGTTTCAAGGGAGTGTTGAAGTTGGGTTGAGTGTCTTTGAAAGGAGTGTTGGTGTTAGATTGAGTGTGTTTAATGGGAGTGTTGTTGTTGGGTTGAGTGTGCTTGAAGGGAGTATTGAAGTTGCATTGAATGGGTTTGAAGGGAGTGTTGATGTTGGGTTGAGTGGATTTGAATGGAGTGTTGCTGTTGGATTGCATGGGTTTGAAGGGAGTGTTGATGTTGGGTTGAGTGTGTTTGAAAGGAGTGTTGATGTTGTGTTGAGTGGGTTCGAAAGGAGTGTTGATGTTGGATTGCATGTGTTTGAAGGGCGGGTTGATGTTGGGTTCAGTGTGTTTGAAGGGAGTGTTGAAATTGAGTTGAGTGGGTTTGAAGGGAGTCTTGATGTCGGACTGAGTCTGTTTGAAAGGAGTGTTGATGTTGGGTTGAATGTATTTGAAGGGAGTATTGAGGTTGCGTTGGATGGGTTTGAAGGGAGTGTTGATGTTGGGTTCAGTGTGTTTGAAGGGTTAGTTGATGTTGGGTTGATTGAGTTTGAAGGGAGTGTTGATGGTTGGATAGAGTGGGTTTGAATGGAGTTTTGATGTTGGATTGAGTGGGTCTGAAGGGAGTGTTGATGTTGGATTGAGTGGGATTGAAGGGAGTGTTGAAGTTGGGTTAGCAGGTTTCAACGCAGTGTTGATGTTGGGTTGAGTGGGGTTGAAGGCAGTGCTGATGTTGGATTGAATTGGTTTGAAGGGAGTGTTGATGTTGGGTTGAGTGTGTTTAAAGGGAGTGTTGAAGTTGCGTTGAATTGGTTTGAAGGGAATGTTGATGTTTGGATGAGTGAATTTGAAGAGAGTGTTGATGTTGGGTTGAGTGGGTTTGAAGGGAGTGTTGATGTTGGGTTGAGTGGGTTTGAAACGTGTGTTGAATTTGCGTTGAATGAGTTTGAAAGGAGTGTTGATGTTGGGTTGAGTGTGTATGAAGGGAGTGTTGAAGTTGGGTTGAGCGGTTTAGAAGGGAGTGTTGATGTTGTATAGAGTGGGGAAGAAAGGACTGTTGATGTTGGATTGAGTGTGTTAAACGGGAATGTTGATGTTCGGTTGATTGGGTTTGAAGGGAGTGTTGATGTTGGGTTGAGTGTGTTTGAAAGGAATGTTGATGTTGGGTTGAGTGGGTTTGAAAGGAGTGCTGATATTGGGTTGACTGGATTTGACAGGATTGTTGAAGTTTGACTGAGTGTAATTGAAGGGAGTGTTGATGTTGTGCTGAGTGGGTTTGAAGGGAGTGTTGATGTTGGGTTGAGTGTGTTTGCAGGGAGTGTTGATGTTGGATAGAGTGGGTTTGAAGGGAGTTTTGATGTTGGGTTGAGTGGTTTTGAAACGTGTGTTGAAGTTGCGTTGAATGGCTTTGAAAGGAGTGTTGATGTTGGGTAGAGTGTGTTTGAAGGGAGTGTTGAAGTTGGGTTGAGCAGTTTTGAAGGGAGTGTTGATGTTCGATAGAGTGAGTAAGAAAGGACTGTTGATGTTGGATTGAGTGAGTTAAAAGGGAATGTTGATGTTTGGTTGAGTGGGTTTGAACGCAGTGTTGATGTTGGGTTGAGTCGGTTTGAAAGGAGTGTTGACGTTGGGTTGAGTGGGTTTGAAAGGTGTGTTGAAGTTTGATTGAGTGTAATTGAAGGGAGTGTAGATGTTGGGTTTAGTGTGTTTGAAGGGATTGTTGAAGTTGCGTTGAATGGGTTTGAAAAGAGTGTTGATGTTGGGTTGAGTGGGTTTGAGTGGAGTGTTGCTTTTGGATTGCATTGGTTTGAAGGGAGTGTTGATGTTGGGTTGACTGGATTTGAAAGAATTGTTGAAGTTTGATTGAGCGTAATTGAAGGGATTGTTGATGTTGTGCTGAATGTTTTTCAAGGGAGTGTTGATGTTGGGTTGAGTGTGTTTGAAGGGATTGTTGATGTTGGATAGCGTGGGTTTGAAGGGAATTTGATGTTGGATTGAGTGGGTTTGAAGGGAGTGTTGATGTTGGATTCTGTGGGTTTGAAGGGAGTGTTGATGTCTGGTTGGCGGGTTTCAAGGGAGTCTTGAAGTAGGGTTGAGTGTCTTTGAAAGGAGTGTTGGTGTTAGATTGAGTGTGTTTAATGGGAGTGTTGTTGTTGGGTTGAGTGTGCTTGAAGGGAGTATTGAAGTTGCATTGAATGGGTTTGAAGGGAGTGTTGATGTTGGGTTGAGTGGGTTTGAATGGAGTGTTGCTGTTGGATTGCATGGGTTTGAAGGGAGTGTTGATGTTGGGTTGAGTGTGTTTGAAAGGAGTGTTGATGTTGTGTTGAGAGGGTTTGAAAGGACTGCTGATGTTGGGTTGACTGGATTTGAAAGGATTGTTGAAGTTTGATTGCGTGTAATTGAAGGGAGTGTTGATGTTGTGTTGAGTGGGTTTGAAGGGAGTGTTGATGTTGGGTTGAGTGTGTTTGAATGGATTGTTGATGTTGGATAGAGTGGGTTTGAATGGAGTTTTGATGTTGGATTGAGTGGGTCTGAAGGGAGTGTTGATGTTGGATTGAGTGGGATTGAAGGGAGTGTTGAAGTTGGGTTAGCAGGTTTCAACGCAGTGTTGATGTTCGGTTGATTGGTGTTGAAGGCAGTGCTGATGTTGGATTGAATGTGTTTAAAGGGAGTGTTGATGTTGGGTTGCGTGTGTTTGAAGGGAGTGTTGATGTTGGGTTGAGGGTGATTCAAGGGAGTGTTGAAGTTGCGTTGAATTGGTTTGAAGGAATGTTGATGTTTGTTTGAGTGAATTTGAAGAGAGTGTTGATGTTGGGTTGAGTGGGTTTGAAGGGAGTGTTTATGTTGGGTTGAGTGGGCTTGAAACGTGTGTTGAAGTTGCGCTGAATGAGTTTGAAAGGAGTGTTGATGTTGGGTTGAGTGTGTTTGAAGGGAGTATTGAAGTTGGGTTGAGCGGTTTAGAAGGGAGTGTTGATTTTGGATAGAGTGGGTAAGAAAGGACAGTTGATGTTGGATTGAGTGTGTTAAAAGGGAATGTTGATGTTTGGTTGAGTGGGTTTGAAGGGAGTGTTGATGTTGGATAGCGTGGGTTTGAAGGGAATTTTGATGTTTGATTGAGTGGGTTTGAAGGGAGTGTTGATGTTGGATTCAGTGGGTTTGAAGGGAGTGCTGATGTTTGATTGGCGGGTTTCAAGGGAGTGTTGAAGTTGGGTTGAGTGTCTTTGAAAGGAGTGTTGGTGTTAGATTGAGTGTGTTTAATGGGATTGTTGTTGTTGGGTTGAGTGTGCTTGAAGGGAGTGTTGAAGTTGCATTGAAAGGGTTTGAAGGGAGTGTTGATGTTGGGTTGAGTGGATTTGAATGGAGTGTTGCTGTTGGATTGCATGGGTTTGAAGGGAGTGTTGATGTTGGGTTGAGTGTGTTTGAAAGGAGTGTTGATGTTGTGTTGAGTGGGTTTGAAAGGAGTGTTGATGTTGGATTGCATGTGTTTGAAGGGTGTGTTGATGTTGGGTTGAGTGTGTTTGAAGGGAGTGTTGAAATTGAGTTGAGTGGGTTTGAAGGGAGTCTTGATGTCGGACTGAGTCTGTTTGAAGGGAGTGTTGATGTTGGGTTGAATGTATTTGAAGGGAGTTTTGAGGTTGCGTTGGATGGTTTGAAGGGAGTGTTGATGTTGGGTTCAGTGTGTTTGAAGGGTTAGTTGATGTTGGGTTGATTGAGTTTGAAGGGAGTGTTGATGTTGGGTTGAGTGTGTTTGAATGGATTGTTGATGTTGGATAGAGTGGGTTTGAATGGAGTTTTGATGTTGGATTGAGTGGGTCTGAAGGGAGTGTTGATGTTGGATTGAGTGGGATTGAAGGGAGTGTTGAAGTTGGGTTAGCAGGTTTCAACGCAGTGTTGATGTTCGGTTGATTGGTGTTGAAGGCAGTGCTGATGTTGGATTGAATGTGTTTAAAGGGAGTGTTGATGTTGGGTTGCGTGTGTTTGAAGGGAGTGTTGATGTTGGGTTGAGGGTGATTCAAGGGAGTGTTGAAGTTGCGTTGAATTGGTTTGAAGGAATGTTGATGTTTGTTTGAGTGAATTTGAAGAGAGTGTTGATGTTGGGTTGAGTGGGTTTGAAGGGAGTGTTTATGTTGGGTTGAGTGGGCTTGAAACGTGTGTTGAAGTTGCGCTGAATGAGTTTGAAAGGAGTGTTGATGTTGGGTTGAGTGTGTTTGAAGGGAGTATTGAAGTTGGGTTGAGCGGTTTAGAAGGGAGTGTTGATTTTGGATAGAGTGGGTAAGAAAGGACAGTTGATGTTGGATTGAGTGTGTTAAAAGGGAATGTTGATGTTTGGTTGAGTGGGTTTGAAGGGAGTGTTGATGTTGGATAGCGTGGGTTTGAAGGGAATTTTGATGTTTGATTGAGTGGGTTTGAAGGGAGTGTTGATGTTGGATTCAGTGGGTTTGAAGGGAGTGCTGATGTTTGATTGGCGGGTTTCAAGGGAGTGTTGAAGTTGGGTTGAGTGTCTTTGAAAGGAGTGTTGGTGTTAGATTGAGTGTGTTTAATGGGATTGTTGTTGTTGGGTTGAGTGTGCTTGAAGGGAGTGTTGAAGTTGCATTGAAAGGGTTTGAAGGGAGTGTTGATGTTGGGTTGAGTGGATTTGAATGGAGTGTTGCTGTTGGATTGCATGGGTTTGAAGGGAGTGTTGATGTTGGGTTGAGTGTGTTTGAAAGGAGTGTTGATGTTGTGTTGAGTGGGTTTGAAAGGAGTGTTGATGTTGGATTGCATGTGTTTGAAGGGTGTGTTGATGTTGGGTTGAGTGTGTTTGAAGGGAGTGTTGAAATTGAGTTGAGTGGGTTTGAAGGGAGTCTTGATGTCGGACTGAGTCTGTTTGAAGGGAGTGTTGATGTTGGGTTGAATGTATTTGAAGGGAGTTTTGAGGTTGCGTTGGATGGTTTGAAGGGAGTGTTGATGTTGGGTTCAGTGTGTTTGAAGGGTTAGTTGATGTTGGGTTGATTGAGTTTGAAGGGAGTGTTGATGTTGGGTTGAGTGTGTTTGAATGGATTGTTGATGTTGGATAGAGTGGGTTTGAATGGAGTTTTGATGTTGGATTGAGTGGGTCTGAAGGGAGTGTTGATGTTGGATTGAGTGGGATTGAAGGGAGTGTTGAAGTTGGGTTAGCAGGTTTCAACGCAGTGTTGATGTTCGGTTGATTGGTGTTGAAGGCAGTGCTGATGTTGGATTGAATGTGTTTAAAGGGAGTGTTGATGTTGGGTTGCGTGTGTTTGAAGGGAGTGTTGATGTTGGGTTGAGGGTGATTCAAGGGAGTGTTGAAGTTGCGTTGAATTGGTTTGAAGGAATGTTGATGTTTGTTTGAGTGAATTTGAAGAGAGTGTTGATGTTGGGTTGAGTGGGTTTGAAGGGAGTGTTTATGTTGGGTTGAGTGGGCTTGAAACGTGTGTTGAAGTTGCGCTGAATGAGTTTGAAAGGAGTGTTGATGTTGGGTTGAGTGTGTTTGAAGGGAGTATTGAAGTTGGGTTGAGCGGTTTAGAAGGGAGTGTTGATTTTGGATAGAGTGGGTAAGAAAGGACAGTTGATGTTGGATTGAGTGTGTTAAAAGGGAATGTTGATGTTTGGTTGAGTGGGTTTGAAGGGAGTGTTGATGTTGGATAGCGTGGGTTTGAAGGGAATTTTGATGTTTGATTGAGTGGGTTTGAAGGGAGTGTTGATGTTGGATTCAGTGGGTTTGAAGGGAGTGCTGATGTTTGATTGGCGGGTTTCAAGGGAGTGTTGAAGTTGGGTTGAGTGTCTTTGAAAGGAGTGTTGGTGTTAGATTGAGTGTGTTTAATGGGATTGTTGTTGTTGGGTTGAGTGTGCTTGAAGGGAGTGTTGAAGTTGCATTGAAAGGGTTTGAAGGGAGTGTTGATGTTGGGTTGAGTGGATTTGAATGGAGTGTTGCTGTTGGATTGCATGGGTTTGAAGGGAGTGTTGATGTTGGGTTGAGTGTGTTTGAAAGGAGTGTTGATGTTGTGTTGAGTGGGTTTGAAAGGAGTGTTGATGTTGGATTGCATGTGTTTGAAGGGTGTGTTGATGTTGGGTTGAGTGTGTTTGAAGGGAGTGTTGAAATTGAGTTGAGTGGGTTTGAAGGGAGTCTTGATGTCGGACTGAGTCTGTTTGAAGGGAGTGTTGATGTTGGGTTGAATGTATTTGAAGGGAGTTTTGAGGTTGCGTTGGATGGTTTGAAGGGAGTGTTGATGTTGGGTTCAGTGTGTTTGAAGGGTTAGTTGATGTTGGGTTGATTGAGTTTGAAGGGAGTGTTGATGGTTGGATAGAGTGGGTTTGAATGGAGTTTTGATGTTGGATTGAATTGGTTTGAAGGGAGTGTTGATGTTCGGTTGAGTGTGTTTAAAGGGAGTGTTGAAGTTGCGTTGAATTGGTTTGAAGGGAATGTTGATGTTTGGATGAGTGAATTTGAAGAGAGTGTTGATGTTGGGTTGAGTGGGTTTGAAGGGAGTGTTGATGTTGGGTTGAGTGGGTTTGAAACGTGTGTTGAATTTGCGTTGAATGAGTTTGAAAGGAGTGTTGATTTTGGGTTGAGTGTGTATGAAGGGAGTGTTGAAGTTGGGTTGAGCGGTTTAGAAGGGAGTGTTGATGTTGTATAGAGTGGGGAAGAAACGTCTGTTGATGTTGGATTGAGTGTGTTAAACGGGAATGTTGATGTTCGGTTGATTGGGTTTGAAGGGAGTGTTGATGTTGGGTTGAGTGTGTTTGAAAGGAATGTTGATGTTGGGTTGAGTGGGTTTGAAAGGAGTGCTGATATTGGGTTGACTGGATTTGACAGGATTGTTGAAGTTTGATTGAGTGTAATTGAAGGGAGTGTTGATGTTGTGCTGAGTGGGTTTGAAGGGAGTGTTGATGTTGGGTTGAGTGTGTTTGCAGGGAGTGTTGATGTTGGATAGAGTGGGTTTGAAGGGAGTTTTGATGTTGGGTTGAGTGGTTTTGAAACGTGTGTTGAAGTTGCGTTGAATGGGTTTGAAAGGAGTGTTGATGTTGGGTAGAGTGTGTTTGAAGGGAGTGTTGAAGTTGGGTTGAGCAGTTTTGAAGGGAGTGTTGATGTTCGATAGAGTGAGTAAGAAAGGACTGTTGATGTTGGATTGAGTGAGTTAAAAGGGAATGTTGATGTTTGGTTGAGTGGGTTTGAACGGAGTGTTGATGTTGGGTTGAGTCGGTTTGAAAGGAGTGTTGACGTTGGGTTGAGTGGGTTTGAAAGGTGTGTTGAAGTTTGATTGAGTGTAATTGAAGGGAGTGTAGATGTTGGGTTTAGTGTGTTTGAAGGGATTGTTGAAGTTGCGTTGAATGGGTTTGAAAAGAGTGTTGATGTTGGGTTGAGTGGGTTTGAATGGAGTGTTGCTTTTGGATTGTATTGGTTTGAAGGGAGTGTTGATGTTGGGTTGAGTGTGTTTGAAAGGAGTGTTGATGTTGGGTTGAGTGGGTATGAAAGTAGTGCTGATGTTGGGTTGACTGGATTTGAAAGGATTGTTGAAGTTTGATTGAGTGTAATTGAAGGGATTGTTGATGTTGTGCTGAATGTTTTTCAAGGGAGTGTTGATGTTGGGTTGAGTGTGTTTGAAGGGATTGTTGATGTTGGATAGCGTGGGTTTGAAAGGAATTTGATGTTGGATTGAGTGGGTTTGAAGGGAGTGTTGATGTTGGATTCTGTGGGTTTGAAGGGAGTGTTGATGTCTGGTTGGCGGGTTTCAAGGGAGTCTTGAAGTAGGGTTGAGTGTCTTTGAAAGGAGTGTTGGTGTTAGATTGAGTGTGTTTAATGGGAGTGTTGTTGTTGGGTTGAGTGTGCTTGAAGGGAGTATTGAAGTTGCATTGAATGGGTTTGAAGGGAGTGTTGATGTTGGGTTGAGTGGGTTTGAATGGAGTGTTGCTGTTGGATTGCATGGGTTTGAAGGGAGTGTTGATGTTGGGTTGAGTGTGTTTGAAAGGAGTGTTGATGTTGTGTTGAGAGGGTTTGAAAGGACTGCTGATGTTGGGTTGACTGGATTTGAAAGGATTGTTGAAGTTTGATTGCGTGTAATTGAAGGGAGTGTTGATGTTGTGTTGAGTGGGTTTGAAGGGAGTGTTGATGTTGGGTTGAGTGTGTTTAAAGCGAGTGTTGATGTTGGGTTGCGTGTGTTTGAAGGGGGTGTTGATGTCGGGTTGAGTGTGATTCAAGGGAGTGTTGAAGTTGCGTTGAATTGGTTTGAAGGGAATGTTGATGTTTGGTTGAGTGAATTTGAAGAGAGTGTTGATGTTGGGTTGAGTGGGTTTGAAGGGAGTCTTTATGTTGGGTTGTGTATGTTTGAAACGTGTGTTGAAGTTGCGCTGAATGAGTTTGAAAGGAGTGTTGATGTTGGGTTGAGTGCGTTTGAAGGTAGTATTGAAGTTGGGTTGAGCGGTTTAGAAGGGAGTGTTGATTTTGGATAGAGTGGGTAAGAAAGGACAGTTGACGTTGGATTGAGTGTGTTAAAAGGGAATGTTGATGTTTGGTTGAGTGGGTTTGAAGGGAGTGTTGATGTTGGATTGCATTGGGATTGAAGGGAGTGTTGAACTTGGGTTAGCAGGTTTCAACGCAGTGTTGATGTTGGGTTGAGTGGGGTTGAAGGCAGTGTTGATGTTGGATTGAATTGGTATGAAGGGAGTGTTGATGTTGGGTTGAGTGTGTTTAAAGGGAGTGTTGAAGTTGCGTTGAATTGGTTTGAAGGGAATGTTGATGTTTGGATGAGTGAATTTGAAGAGAGTGTTGATGTTGGGTTGAGTGGGTTTGAAGGGAGTGTTGATGTTGGGTTCAGTGGGTTTGAGGCGTGTGTTGAATTTGCGTTGAATGAGTTTGAAAGGAGTGTTGATGTTGGGTTGAGTGTGTATGAAGGGAGTGTTGAAGTTGGGTTGAGCGGTTTAGAAGAGAGTGTTGAAGTTGTATAGAGTGGGGAAGAAACGACTGTTGATGTTGGATTGAGTGTGTTAAAAGGAAATGTTGATGTTCGGTTGATTGGGTTTGAAGGGTGTGTTGATGTTGGGTTGAGTGTGTTTGAAAGGAATGTTGATGTTGGGTTGAGTGGGTTTGAAAGGAGTGCTGATATTGGGTTGACTGGATTTGACAGGATTGTTGAAGTTTGATTGAGTGTAATTGAAGGGAGTGTTGATGTTGGGTTGAGTGTGTTTGAAGGGAGTGTTGATGTTGGATAGAGTGGGTTTGAAGGGAGTTTTGATGTTGGGTTGAGTGGTTTTGAAACGTGTGTTGAAGTTGCGTTGAATGGGTTTGAAAGGAGTGTTGATGTTGGGTAGAGTGTGTTTGAAGGGAGTGTTGAAGTTGGGTTGAGCAGTTTTGAAGGGAGTGTTGATGTTCGATAGAGTGAGTAAGAAAGGACTGTTGATGTTGGATTGAGATAGTTAAAAGGGAATGTTGATGTTTGGTTGAGTGGGTTTGAACGGAGTGTTGATGTTGGGTTGAGTCGGTTTGAAAGGAGTGTTGACGTTGGGTTGAGTGGGTTTGAAAGGTGTGTTGAAGTTTGATTGAGTGTAATTGAAGGGAGTGTAGATGTTGGGTTTAGTGTGTTTGAAGGGATTGTTGAAGTTGCGTTGAATGGGTTTGAAAGGAGTGTTGATGTTGGGTTGAGTGGGTTTGAATGGAGTGTTGCTTTTGGATTGCATTGGTTTGAAGGGAGTGTTGATGTTGGGTTGAGTGGGTTTGAAGGGAGTGTTGATGTTTGGTTGGCGGGTTTCAAGGGAGTGTTGAAGTTGGGTTGAGTGTCTTTGAAAGGAGTGTTGGTGTTAGATTGAGTGTGTTTAATGGGAGTGTTGTTGTTGGGTTGAGTGTGTTTGATGGGAGAGTTGAAGTTGCATGGAATGGGTTTGAAAGGAGTGTTGATGTTGGGTTGAGTGGGTTTGAATGGAGTGTTGCTGTTGGATTGCATGGGTTTGAATGGAGTGTTGATGTTGGGTTGAGTGTGTTTGAAAGGAGTGTTGATGTTGTGTTGAGTGGGTTTGAAAGGAGTGCTGATGTTGGGTTGACAGGATTTGAAAGGATTGTTGTAGTTTGATTGCGTGTAATTGAAGGGAGTGTTGATGTTGTGTTGAGTGGGTTTGAAGGGAGTGTTGAAGTTGGGTTGAGTGTGTTTGAATGGATTGTTGATGTTGGATAGAGTGGGTTTGAATGGATTTTTGATGTTGGATTGAGTGGGTCTGAAGGGAGTGTTGATGTTGGATTGAGTGGGATTGAAGGGAGTGTTGAAGTTGGGTTAGCAGGTTTCAACGCAGTGTTGATGTTCGGTTGATTGGGGTTCAAGGCAGTGCTGATGTTGGATAGAATGTGTTTAAAGGGAGTGTTGATGTTGGGTTGAGTGTGTTTAAAGCGAGTGTTGATGTTGGGTTGCGTGTGTTTGAAGGGAGTGTTGATGTTGGGTTGAGTGTGATTCAAGGGAGTGTTGAAGTTGCGTTAAATTGGTTTGAAGGGAATGTTGATGTTTGGTTGAGTGAATTTGAAGAGAGTGTTGATGTTGGGTTGAGTGGGTTTGAAGGGAGTGTTTATGTTGGGTTGTGTGGGTTTGAAACGTGTGTTGAAGTTGCGCTGAATGAGTTTGAAAGGAGTGTTGATGTTGGGTTGAGTGTGTTTGAAGGGATTATTGAAGTTGGGTTGAGCGGTTTAGAAGGGAGAGTTGATTTTGGATAGAGTGGGTAAGAAAGGACAGTTGATGTTGGATTGAGAGTGTTAAAAGGGAATGTTGATGTTTGGTTGAGTGGGTTTGAAGGGAGTGTTGATGTTGGATAGCGTGGGTTTGAAGGGAATTTTGATGTTTGATTGAGTGGGTTTGAAGGGAGTGTTGATGTTGGATTCAGTGGGTTTGAAGGGAGTGTTGATGTTTGGTTGGCGGGTTTCAAGGGAGTGTTGAAGTTGGGTTGAGTGTCTTTGAAAGGAATGTTGGTGTTAGATTGAGTGCATTTAATGGGAGTGTTGTTGTTGGGTTGAGTGTGCTTGAAGGGAGTGTTGAAGTTGCATTGAATGGGTTTGAATGGAGTGTTGATGTTGGGTTGAGTGGGTTTGAATGGAGTGTTGCTGTTGGATTGCATGGGTTTGAAGGGAGTGTTGATGTTGGGTTGAGTGTGTTTGAAAGGAGTGTTGATGTTGTGTTGAGTGGGTTTGAAAGGAGTGTTGATGTTGGATTGCGTGTGTTTGAAGGGCGTGTTGATGTTGGGTTGAGTGTGCTTGAAGGGAGTGTTGCAATTGGGTTGAGTGGGTTTGAAGGGAGTCTTGATGTCGGACTGAGTCTGTTTGAAGGGAGTGTTGATGTTGGGTTGAATGTATTTGAATGGAGTGTTGCTGTTGGATTGCATGGGTTTGAAGGGAGTGTTGATGTTGGGTTGAGTGTGTTTGAAAGGAGTGTTGATGTTGTGTTGAGAGGGTTTGAAAGGACTGCTGATGTTGGGTTGACTGGATTTGAAAGGATTGTTGAAGTTTGATTGCGTGTAATTGAAGGGAGTGTTGATGTTGTGTTGAGTGGGTTTGAAGGGAGTGTTGATGTTGGGTTGAGTGTGTTTAAAGCGAGTGTTGATGTTGGGTTGCGTGTGTTTGAAGGGGGTGTTGATGTCGGATTGAGTGTGATTCAAGGGAGTGTTGAAGTTGCGTTGAATTGGTTTGAAGGGAATGTTGATGTTTGGTTGAGTGAATTTGAAGAGAGTGTTGATGTTGGGTTGAGTGGGTTTGAAGGGAGTCTTTATGTTGGGTTGTGTATGTTTGAAACGTGTGTTGAAGTTGCGCTGAATGAGTTTGAAAGGAGTGTTCATGTTGGGTTGAGTGCGTTTGAAGGTAGTATTGAAGTTGGGTTGAGCGGTTTAGAAGGGAGTGTTGATTTTGGATGGAGTGGGTAAGAAAGGACAGTTGATGTTGGATTGAGTGTGTTAAAAGGGAATGTTGATGTTTGGTTGAGTGGGTTTGAAGGGAGTGTTGATGTTGGATTGCATTGGGATTGAAGGGAGTGTTGAAGTTGGGTTAGCAGGTTTCAACGCAGTGTTGATGTTGGGTTGAGTGGGGTTGAAGGCAGTGTTGATGTTGGATTGAATTGGTTTGAAGGGAGTGTTGATGTTGGGTTGAGTGTGTTTAAAGGGAGTGTTGAAGTTGCGTTGAATTGGTTTGAAGGGAATGTTGATGTTTGGATGAGTGAATTTGAAGAGAGTGTTGATGTTGGGTTGAGTGGGTTTGAAGGGAGTGTTGATGTTGGGTTCAGTGGGTTTGAGGCGTGTGTTGAATTTGCGTTGAATGAGTTTGAAAGGAGTGTTGATGTTGGGTTGAGTGTGTATGAAGGGAGTGTTGAAGTTGGGTTGAGCGGTTTAGAAGAGAGTGTTGAAGTTGTATAGAGTGGGGAAGAAACGACTGTTGATGTTGGATTGAGTGTGTTAAAAGGAAATGTTGATGTTCGGTTGATTGGGTTTGAAGGGTGTGTTGATGTTGGGTTGGGTGTGTTTGAAAGGAATGTTGATGTTGGGTTGAGTGGGTTTGAAAGGAGTGCTGATATTGGGTTGACTGGATTTGACAGGATTGTTGAAGTTTGATTGAGTGTAATTGAAGGGAGTGTTGATGTTGGGTTGAGTGTGTTTGAAGGGAGTGTTGATGTTGGATACAGTGGGTTTGAAGGGAGTTTTGATGTTGGGTTGAGTGGTTTTGAAACGTGTGTTGAAGTTGCATTGAATGGGTTTGAAAGGAGTGTTGATGTTGGGTAGAGTGTGTTTGAAGGGAGTGTTGAAGTTGGGTTGAGCAGTTTTGAAGGGAGTGTTGATGTTCGATACAGTGAGTAAGAAAGGACTGTTGATGTTGGATTGAGTTAGTTAAAAGGGAATGTTGATGTTTGGTTGAGTGGGTTTGAACGGAGTGTTGATGTTGGGTTGAGTCGGTTTGAAAGGAGTGTTGACGTTGGGTTGAGTGGGTTTGAAAGGTGTGTTGAAGTTTGATTGAGTGTAATTGAAGGGAGTGTAGATGTTGGGTTTAGTGTGTTTGAAGGGATTGTTGAAGTTGCGTTGAATGGGTTTGAAAGGGGTGTTGATGTTGGGTTGAGTGGGTTTGAATGGAGTGTTGCTCTAGGATTGCATTGGTTTGAAGGGAGTGTTGATGTTGGGTTGAGTGGGTTTGAAGGGAGTGTTGATGTTTGGTTGGCGGGTTTCAAGGGAGTGTTGAAGTTGGGTTGAGTGTCTTTGAAAGGAGTGTTGGTGTTAGATTGAGTGTGTTTAATGGGAGTGTTGTTGTTGGGTTGAGTGTGTTTGATGGGAGAGTTGAAGTTGCATGGAATGGGTTTGAAGGGAGTGTTGATGTTGGGTTGAGTGGGTTTGAATGGAGTGTTGCTGTTGGATTGCATGGGTTTGAAGGGAGTGTTGATGTTGGGTTGAGTGTGTTTGAAAGGAGTGTTGATGTTGTGTTGAGTGGGTTTGAAAGGAGTGCTGATGTTGGGTTGAGTGGATTTGAAAGGATTGTTGAAGTTTGATTGCGTGTAATTGAAGGGAGTGTTGATGTTGTGTTGAGTGGGTTTGAAGGGAGTGTTGATGTTGGGTTGAGTGTGTTTGAATGGATTGTTGATGTTGGATAGAGTGGGTTTGAATGGAGTTTTGATGTTGGATTGAGTGGGTCTGAAGGGAGTGTTGATGTTGGGTTCAGTGTGTTTGAAGGGATAGTTGATGTTGGGTTGAATGAGTTTGAAGGGAGTGTTGATGGTTGGATAGAGTGGGTTTGAATGGAGTTTTGATGTTGGATTGAGTGGGTCTGAAGAGTGTGTTGATGTTGGATTGAGTGGGATTGAAGGGAGTGTTGAAGTTGGGTTAGCAGGTTTCAACGCAGTGTTGATGTTTCGTTGAGTGGGGTTGAAGGCAGTGTTGATGTTGGATTGAATTGGTTTGAAGGGAGTGTTGATGTTGGGTTGAGTGTGTTTAAAGGGAGTGTTGAAGTTGCGTTGAATTGGTTTGAAGGGAATGTTGATGTTTGGATGAGTGAATTTGAAGAGAGTGTTGATGTTGGGTTGAGTGGGTTTGAAGGGAGTTTTGATGTTGGGTTGAGTGGGTTTGAAACGTGTGTTGAATTTGCATTGAATGAGTTTGAAAGGAGTGTTGATGTTGGGTTGAGTGTGTTTGAAGGGAGTGTTGAAGTTGGGTTGAGTGGTTTAGAAGGGATTGTTGATGTTGTATAGAGTGGGTAAGAAAGGACTGTTGATGTTGGATTGAGTGTGTTAAAAGGGTATGTTGATGTTCGGTTGATTGGGTTTGAAAGGAGTGCTGATGTTGGGTTGACTGGATTTGAAAGGATTGTTGAAGTTTGATTGAGTGTAATTGAAGGGAGTGTTGATGTTGTGTTGAGTGGGTTTGAAGGGAGTATTGATGTTGGGTTGAGTGTGTTTGAAGGGAGTGGTGATGTTGGATAGAGTGGGTTTGAAGGGAGTTTTGATGTTGGGTGAGTGGTTTTGAAACGTGTGTTGAAGTTGCGGTGAATGGGTTTGAAAGGAGTGTTGATGTTGGGTAGAGTGTGTATGAAGGGAGTGTTGAAGTTGGGTTGAGCGGTTTAGAAGGGAGTGTTGATGTTGGATAGAGTGGGTAAGAAAGGACTGTTGATGTTGGATTGAGTGTGTTAAAAGGGAATGTTGATGTTCGGTTGTTTGGGTTTGAAGGGAGTGTTGATCTTGGGTTGAGTGTGTTTGAAAGGAATGTTGATGTTGGGTTCAGTGGGTTTGAAAGGAGTGCTGGTTTTGGGTTGACTGGATTTGAAAGGATTGTTGAAGATTGATTGAGTGTAATTGAAGGGAGTGTTGATGTTGTGTTGAGTTGGTTTGAAGGGAGTGTTGATGTTGGGTTGAGTGTGTTTGAAGGGAGTGTTGATGTTGGATAGAGTGGGTTTGAAGGGAGTTTTGATGTTGGGTTGAGTGGTTTTGAAACGTGTGTTGAAGTTGCGTTGAATGGGTTTGAAAGTAGTGTTGATGTTGGGTAGAGTGTGTTTGAAGGGAGTGTTGAAGTTGGGTTGAGCAGTTTTGAAGGGAGTGTTGATGTTTGATAGAGTGAGTAAGAAAGGACTGTTGATGTTGGATTGAGATAGTTAAAAGGGAATGTTGATGTTTGGTTGAGTGGGTTTGAACGGAGTGTTGATGTTGGGTTGAGTCGGTTTGAAAGGAGTGTTGACGTTGGGTTGAGTGGGTTTGAAAGGTGTGTTGAAGTTTGATTGAGTGTAATTGAAGGGAGTGTAGATGTTGGGTTTAGTGTGTTTGAAGGGATTGTTGAAGTTGCGTTGAATGGGTTTGAAAGGGGTGTTGATGTTGGGTTGAGTGGGTTTGAATGGAGTGTTGCTTTTGGATTGCATTGGTTTGAAGGGAGTGTTGATGTTGGGTTGAGTGGGTTTGAAGGGAGTGTTGATGTTTGGTTGGCGGGTTTCAAGGGAGTGTTGAAGTTGGGTTGAGTGTCTTTGAAAGGAGTGTTGGTGTTAGATTGAGTGTGTTTAATGGGAGTGTTGTTGTTGGGTTGAGTGTGTTTGATGGGAGAGTTGAAGTTGCATGGAATGGGTTTGAAGGGAGTGTTGATGTTGGGTTGAGTGGGTTTGAATGGAGTGTTGCTGTTGGATTGCATGGGTTTGAATGGAGTGTTGATGTTGGGTTGAGTGTGTTTGAAAGGAGTGTTGATGTTGTGTTGAGTGGGTTTGAAGGGAGTGTTGAAGTTGGGTTGAGTGTGTTTGAATGGATTGTTGATGTTGGATAGAGTGGGTTTGAATGGATTTTTGATGTTGGATTGAGTGGGTCTGAAGGGAGTGTTGATGTTGGATTGAGTGGGATTGAAGGGAGTGTTGAAGTTGGGTTAGCAGGTTTCAACGCAGTGTTGATGTTCGGTTGATTGGGGTTCAAGGCAGTGCTGATGTTGGATAGAATGTGTTTAAAGGGAGTGTTGATGTTGGGTTGAGTGTGTTTAAAGCGAGTGTTGATGTTGGGTTGCGTGTGTTTGAAGGGAGTGTTGATGTTGGGTTGAGTGTGATTCAAGGGAGTGTTGAAGTTGCGTTAAATTGGTTTGAAGGGAATGTTGATGTTTGGTTGAGTGAATTTGAAGAGAGTGTTGATGTTGGGTTGAGTGGGTTTGAAGGGACTGTTTATGTTGGGTTGTGTGGGTTTGAAACGTGTGTTGAAGTTGCGCTGAATGAGTTTGAAAGGAGTGTTGATGTTGGGTTGAGTGTGTTTGAAGGGATTATTGAAGTTGGGATGAGCGGTTTAGAAGGGAGATTTGATTTTGGATAGAGTGGGTAAGAAAGGACAGTTGATGTTGGATTGAGAGTGTTAAAAGGGAATGTTGATGTTTGGTTGAGTGGGTTTGAAGGGAGTGTTGATGTTGGATAGCGTGGGTTTGAAGGGAATTTTGATGTTTGATTGAGTGGGTTTGAAGGGAGTGTTGATGTTGGATTCAGTGGGTTTGAAGGGAGTGTTGATGTTTGGTTGGTGGGTTTCAAGGGAGTGTTGAAGTTGGGTTGAGTGTCTTTGAAAGGAATGTTGGTGTTAGATTGAGTGCATTTAATGGGAGTGTTGTTGTTGGGTTGAGTGTGCTTGAAGGGAGTGTTGAAGTTGCATTGAATGGGTTTGAATGGAGTGTTGATGTTGGGTTGAGTGGGTTTGAATGGAGTGTTGCTGTTGGATTGCATGGGTTTGAAGGGAGTGTTGATGTTGGGTTGAGTGTGTTTGAAAGGAGTGTTGATGTTGTGTTGAGTGGGTTTGAAAGGAGTGTTGATGTTGGATTGCGTGTGTTTGAAGGGCGTGTTGATGTTGGGTTGAGTGTGCTTGAAGGGAGTGTTGCAATTGGGTTGAGTGGGTTTGAAGGGAGTCTTGATGTCGGACTGAGTCTGTTTGAAGGGAGTGTTGATGTTGGGTTGAATGTATTTGAATGGAGTGTTGCTGTTGGATTGCATGGGTTTGAAGGGAGTGTTGATGTTGGGTAGAGTATGTTTGAAGGGAGTGTTGAAGTTGGGTTGAGCGGTTTTGAAGGGAGTGTTGATGATAGATAGAGTGAATAAGAAAGGACCGTTGATGTTGGATTGAGTGAGTTAAACGGGAAGGTTGATGTTTGGTTGAGTGGGTTTGAAGGGAGTGTTGATGTTGAGTTGAGTCGGTTTGAAAGGAGTGTTGACGTTGGGTTGAGTGGGTTTGAAAGGTGTGTTGAAGTTTGATTGAGTGTAATTGAAGGGAGTGCAGATGTTGGGTTTAGTGTGTTTGAAGGGAGTGTTGAAGTTGCGTTGAATGGGTTTGAAAGGACTGTTGATATTGGGTTGAGTGGGTTTGAATGGAGTGTTGCTGTTGGATTGCATTGGTTTGAAGGGAGAGTTGATGTTGGGTTGAGTGTGTTTGAAAGGAGTGTTGATGTTGGGTTGAGTGGGTTTGAAAGGAGTGCTGATGTTGGGTTGACTGGATTTGAAAGGATTGTTGAAGTTTGATTGAGTGTAATTGAAGGGAGTGTTGATGTTGTGTGAGTGTTTTTGAAGCGAGTTTTGATGTTGGGTTGAGTGTGTTTGAAGGGAGTGTTGAAGTTGGATAGCGTGGGTTTGAAGGGAGTGTTGATGTTTGGTTGGCGGGTTTCAAGGGAGTGTTGAAGTTGGGCTGAGTGTCTTTGAAAGGAGTGTTGGTATTAGATTGAGTGTATTTAATGGGAGTGTTGTTGTTTGGTTGAGTGTCCTTGATGGGAGTGTTGAAGTTGCATTGAATGGGTTTGAAGGGAGTGTTGATGTTGGGTTGAGTGGGTTTGAATGGAGTGTTGCTGTTGCATTGCATGGGTTTGAAGGGAGTGTTGATGTTGGGTTGAGTGTGTTTGAAAGGAGTGTTGATGTTGTGTTGAATGGGTTTGAAAGGAGTGTTGATGTTGGATTGCGTGTGTTTGAAGGGCGGGTTGATGTTGGGTTGAGTGTGTTTGAAGGGAGTGTTGAAATTGGGTTGAATGTATTTGAAGGGAGTATTGAAGTTGCGTTGAATGGGTTTGAAGGGAGTGTTGATGTTGGGTTCAGTGTGTTTGAAGGGATAGTTGATGTTGGGTTGATTGAGTTTGAAGGGAGTGTTGATGTTGCATTGAATGGGTTTGAAGGGAGTGTTGATGTTGGGTTGAGTGTGTTTGAAGGGATTGTTGATGGTTGGATAGAGTGGGTTTGAATGGATTTTGATGTTGGATTGAATGGGTTTGAATGGAGTGTTGATGTTGGGTTGAGTGTGTTTGAAAGGATTGTTGATGGTTTGATAGAGTGGTTTTGAATGGAGTTTTGATGTTGGATTGAGTGGGTCTGAAGGGAGTGTTGATGTTGGATTGAGTGGGATTGAAGGGAGTGTTGAAGTTGGGTTAGCAGGTTTCAACGCAGTGTTGATGTTGGGTTGAGTGGGGTTGAAGGCAGTGTTGATGTTGGATTGAATTGGTTTGAAGGCAGTGTTGATGTTGGGTTGAGTGTGTTTAAAGGGAGTGTTGAAGTTGCTTTGAATTGGTTTGAAGGGAATGTTGATGTTTGGATGAGTGAATTTGAAGAGAGTGTTGATGTTGGGTTGAGTGGGTTTGAAGGGAGTGTTGATGTTGGGTTCAGTGGGTTTGAGGCGTGTGTTGAATTTGCGTTGAATGAGTTTGAAAGGAGTGTTGATGTTGGGTTGAGTGTGTATGAAGGGAGTGTTGAAGTTGGGTTGAGCGGTTTAGAAGAGAGTGTTGAAGTTGTATAGAGTGGGGAAGAAACGACTGTTGATGTTGGATTGAGTGTGTTAAAAGGAAATGTTGATGTTCGGTTGATTGGGTTTGAAGGGTGTGTTGATGTTGGGTTGAGTGTGTTTGAAAGGAATGTTGATGTTGGGTTGAGTGGGTTTGAAAGGAGTGCTGATATTGGGTTGACTGGATTTGACAGGATTGTTGAAGTTTGATTGAGTGTAATTGAAGGGAGTGTTGATGTTGTGTTGAGTGCGTTTGAAGGGAGTGTTGATGTTGGGTTGAGTGTGTTTGAAGGGAGTGTTGATGTTGGATAGAGTGGGTTGGAAGGGAGTTTTGATGTTGGGTTGAGTGGTTTTGAAACGTGTGTTGAAGTTGCGGTGAATGGGTTTGAAAGGAGTGTTGATGTTGGGTAGAGTGTGTTTGAAGGGAGTGTTGAAGTTGGGTTGAGCGGTTTTGAAGGGAGTGTTGATATTCGATAGAGTGAGTAAGAAAGGACTGTTGATGGTGGATTGAGTGGGTTAAAAGTGAATGTTGATGTTTGGTTGAGTGGGTTTGAACGGAGTGTTGATGTTGGGTTGAGTCGGTTTGAAAGGAGTGTTGACGTTGGGTTGAGTGGGTTTGAAAGGTGTGTTGAAGTTTGATTGAGTGTAATTGAAGGGAGTGTAGATGTTGGGTTTAGTGTGTTTGAAGGGATTGTTGAAGTTGCGTTGAATGGGTTTGAAAGGAGTGTTGATGTTGGGTTGAGTGGGTTTGAATGGAGTGTTGCTTTAGGATTGCATTGGTTTGAAGGGAGTGTTGATGTTGGGTTGAGTGGGTTTGAAGGGAGTGTTGATGTTTGGTTGGCGGGTTTCAAGGGAGTGTTGAAGTTGGGTTGAGTGTCTTTGAAAGGAGTGTTGGTGTTAGATTGAGTGTGTTTAATGGGAGTGTTGTTGTTGGGTTGAGTGTGTTTGATGGGAGAGTTGAAGTTGCATGGAATGGGTTTGAAGGGAGTGTTGATGTTGGGTTGAGTGGGTTTGAATGGAGTGTTGCTGTTGGATTGCATGGGTTTGAAGGGAGTGTTGATGTTGGGTTGAGTGTGTTTGAAAGGAGTGTTGATGTTGTGTTGAGTGGGTTTGAAAGGAGTGCTGATGTTGGGTTGAGTGGATTTGAAAGGATTGTTGAAGTTTGATTGCGTGTAATTGAAGGGAGTGTTGATGTTGTGTTGAGTGGGTTTGAAGGGAGTGTTGATGTTGGGTTGAGTGTGTTTGAATGGATTGTTGATGTTGGATAGAGTGGGTTTGAATGGAGTTTTGATGTTGGATTGAGTGGGTCTGAAGGGAGTGTTGATGTTGGGTTCAGTGTGTTTGAAGGGATAGTTGATGTTGGGTTGAATGAGTTTGAAGGGAGTGTTGATGGTTGGATAGAGTGGGTTTGAATGGAGTTTTGATGTTGGATTGAGTGGGTCTGAAGTGTGTGTTGATGTTGGATTGAGTGGGATTGAAGGGAGTGTTGAAGTTGGGTTAGCAGGTTTCAACGCAGTGTTGATGTTTGGTTGAGTGGGGTTGAAGGCAGTGTTGATGTTGGATTGAATTGGTTTGAAGGGAGTGTTGATGTTGGGTTGAGTGTGTTTAAAGGGAGTGTTGAAGTTGCGTTGAATTGGTTTGAAGGGAATGTTGATGTTTGGATGAGTGAATTTGAAGAGAGTGTTGATGTTGTGTTGAGTGGGTTTGAAGGGAGTATTGATGTTGGGTTGAGTGTGTTTGAAGGGAGTGGTGATGTTGGACAGAGTGGGTTTGAAGGGAGTTTTGATGTTGGGTGAGTGGTTTTGAAACGTGTGTTGAAGTTGCGGTGAATGGGTTTGAAAGGAGTGTTGATGTTGGGTAGAGTGTGTATGAAGGGAGTGTTGAAGTTGGGTTGAGCGGTTTAGAAGGGAGTGTTGATGTTGGATAGAGTGGGTAAGAAAGGACTGTTGAAGTTGGATTGAGTGTGTTAAAAGGGAATGTTGATGTTCGGTTGTTTGGGTTTGAAGGGAGTGTTGATGTTGGGTTGAGTGTGTTTGAAAGGAATGTTGATGTTGGGTTCAGTGGGTTTGAAAGGAGTGCTGGTTTTGGGTTGACTGGATTTGAAAGGATTGTTGAAGATTGATTGAGTGTAATTGAAGGGAGTGTTGATGTTGTGTTGAGTTGGTTTGAAGGGAGTGTTGATGTTGGGTTGAGTGTGTTTGAAGGGAGTGTTGATGTTGGATAGAGTGGGTTTGAAGGGAGTTTTGATGTTGTGTTGAGTGGTTTTGCAACGTGTGTTGAAGTTGCGTTGAATGGGTTTGAAAGTAGTGTTGATGTTGGGTAGAGTATGTTTGAAGGGAGTGTTGAAGTTGGGTTGAGCGGTTTTGAAGGGAGTGTTGATGATAGATAGAGTGAGTAAGAAAGGACCGTTGATGTTGGATTGAGTGAGTTAAACGGGAAGGTTGATGTTTGGTTGAGTGGGTTTGAAGGGAGTGTTGATGTTGAGTTGAGTCGGTTTGAAAGGAGTGTTGACGTTGGGTTGAGTGGGTTTGAAAGGTGTGTTGAAGTTTGATTGAGTGTAATTGAAGGGAGTGCAGATGTTGGGTTTAGTGTGTTTGAAGGGAGTGTTGAAGTTGCGTTGAATGGGTTTGAAAGGACTGTTGATATTGGGTTGAGTGGGTTTGAATGGAGTGTTGCTGTTGGATTGCATTGGTTTGAAGGGAGAGTTGATGTTGGGTTGAGTGTGTTTGAAAGGAGTGTTGATGTTGGGTTGAGTGGGTTTGAAAGGAGTGCTGATGTTGGGTTGACTGGATTTGAAAGGATTGTTGAAGTTTGATTGAGTGTAATTGAAGGGAGTGTTGATGTTGTGTGAGTGTTTTTGAAGCGAGTTTTGATGTTGGGTTGAGTGTGTTTGAAGGGAGTGTTGAAGTTGGATAGCGTGGGTTTGAAGGGAGTGTTGATGTTTGGTTGGCGGGTTTCAAGGGAGTGTTGAAGTTGGGCTGAGTGTCTTTGAAAGGAGTGTTGGTATTAGATTGAGTGTATTTAATGGGAGTGTTGTTGTTTGGTTGAGTGTCCTTGATGGGAGTGTTGAAGTTGCATTGAATGGGTTTGAAGGGAGTGTTGATGTTGGGTTGAGTGGGTTTGAATGGAGTGTTGCTGTTGCATTGCATGGGTTTGAAGGGAGTGTTGATGTTGGGTTGAGTGTGTTTGAAAGGAGTGTTGATGTTGTGTTGAATGGGTTTGAAAGGAGTGTTGATGTTGGATTGCGTGTGTTTGAAGGGCGGGTTGATGTTGGGTTGAGTGTGTTTGAAGGGAGTGTTGAAATTGGGTTGAATGTATTTGAAGGGAGTATTGAAGTTGCGTTGAATGGGTTTGAAGGGAGTGTTGATGTTGGGTTCAGTGTGTTTGAAGGGATAGTTGATGTTGGGTTGATTGAGTTTGAAGGGAGTGTTGATGTTGCATTGAATGGGTTTGAAGGGAGTGTTGATGTTGGGTTGAGTGTGTTTGAAGGGATTGTTGATGGTTGGATAGAGTGGGTTTGAATGGATTTTGATGTTGGATTGAATGGGTTTGAATGGAGTGTTGATGTTGGGTTGAGTGTGTTTGAAAGGATTGTTGATGGTTGGATAGAGTGGTTTTGAATGGAGTTTTGATGTTGGATTGAGTGGGTCTGAAGGGAGTGTTGAAGTTGGGTTAGCAGGTTTCAACGCAGTGTTGATGTTGGGTTGAGTGGGGTTGAAGGCAGTGTTGATGTTGGATTGAATTGGTTTGAAGGCAGTGTTGATGTTGGGTTGAGTGTGTTTAAAGGGAGTGTTGAAGTTGCGTTGAATTGGTTTGAAGGGAATGTTGATGTTTGGATGAGTGAATTTGAAGAGAGTGTTGATGTTGTGTTGAGTGGGTTTGAAGGGAGTATTGATGTTGGGTTGAGTGTGTTTGAAGGGAGTGGTGATGTTGGATAGAGTGGGTTTGAAGGGAGTTTTGATGTTGGGTGAGTGGTTTTGAAACGTGTGTTGAAGTTGCGGTGAATGGGTTTGAAAGGAGTGTTGATGTTGGGTAGAGTGTGTATGAAGGGAGTGTTGAAGTTGGGTTGAGCGGTTTAGAAGGGAGTGTTGATGTTGGATAGAGTGGGTAAGAAAGGACTGTTGATGTTGGATTGAGTGTGTTAAAAGGGAATGTTGATGTTCGGTTGTTTGGGTTTGAAGGGAGTGTTGATGTTGGGTTGAGTGTGTTTGAAAGGAATGTTGATGTTGGGTTCAGTGGGTTTGAAAGGAGTGCTGGTTTTGGGTTGACTGGATTTGAAAGGATTGTTGAAGATTGATTGAGTGTAATTGAAGGGAGTGTTGATGTTGTGTTGAGTTGGTTTGAAGGGAGTGTTGATGTTGGGTTGAGTGTGTTTGAAGGGAGTGTTGATGTTGGATAGAGTGGGTTTGAAGGGAGTTTTGATGTTGTGTTGAGTGGTTTTGCAACGTGTGTTGAAGTTGCGTTGAATGGGTTTGAAAGTAGTGTTGATGTCGGGTAGAGTATGTTTGAAGGGAGTGTTGAAGTTGGGTTGAGCGGTTTTGAAGGGAGTGTTGATGATAGATAGAGTGAGTAAGAAAGGACCGTTGATGTTGGATTGAGTGAGTTAAACGGGAAGGTTGATGTTTGGTTGAGTGGGTTTGAAGGGAGTGTTGATGTTGGATTGCGTGTGTTTGAAGGGCGGGTTGATGTTGGGTTGAGTGTGTTTGAAGGGAGTGTTGAAATTGGGTTGAATGTATTTGAAGGGAGTATTGAAGTTGCGTTGAATGGGTTTGAAGGGAGTGTTGATGTTGGGTTCAGTGTGTTTGAAGGGATAGTTGATGTTGGGTTGATTGAGTTTGAAGGGAGTGTTGATGTTGCATTGAATGGGTTTGAAGGGAGTGTTGATGTTGGGTTGAGTGTGTTTGAAGGGATTGTTGATGGTTGGATAGAGTGGGTTTGAATGGATTTTGATGTTGGATTGAATGGGTTTGAATGGAGTGTTGATGTTGGGTTGAGTGTGTTTGAAAGGATTGTTGATGGTTGGATAGAGTGGTTTTGAATGGAGTTTTGATGTTGGATTGAGTGGGTCTGAAGGGAGTGTTGAAGTTGGGTTAGCAGGTTTCAACGCAGTGTTGATGTTGGGTTGAGTGGGGTTGAAGGCAGTGTTGATGTTGGATTGAATTGGTTTGAAGGCAGTGTTGATGTTGGGTTGAGTGTGTTTAAAGGGAGTGTTGAAGTTGCGTTGAATTGGTTTGAAGGGAATGTTGATGTTTGGATGAGTGAATTTGAAGAGAGTGTTGATGTTGTGTTGAGTGGGTTTGAAGGGAGTATTGATGTTGGGTTGAGTGTGTTTGAAGGGAGTGGTGATGTTGGATAGAGTGGGTTTGAAGGGAGTTTTGATGTTGGGTGAGTGGTTTTGAAACGTGTGTTGAAGTTGCGGTGAATGGGTTTGAAAGGAGTGTTGATGTTGGGTAGAGTGTGTATGAAGGGAGTGTTGAAGTTGGGTTGAGCGGTTTAGAAGGGAGTGTTGATGTTGGATAGAGTGGGTAAGAAAGGACTGTTGATGTTGGATTGAGTGTGTTAAAAGGGAATGTTGATGTTCGGTTGTTTGGGTTTGAAGGGAGTGTTGATGTTGGGTTGAGTGTGTTTGAAAGGAATGTTGATGTTGGGTTCAGTGGGTTTGAAAGGAGTGCTGGTTTTGGGTTGACTGGATTTGAAAGGATTGTTGAAGATTGATTGAGTGTAATTGAAGGGAGTGTTGATGTTGTGTTGAGTTGGTTTGAAGGGAGTGTTGATGTTGGGTTGAGTGTGTTTGAAGGGAGTGTTGATGTTGGATAGAGTGGGTTTGAAGGGAGTTTTGATGTTGTGTTGAGTGGTTTTGCAACGTGTGTTGAAGTTGCGTTGAATGGGTTTGAAAGTAGTGTTGATGTTGGGTAGAGTATGTTTGAAGGGAGTGTTGAAGTTGGGTTGAGCGGTTTTGAAGGGAGTGTTGATGATAGATAGAGTGAGTAAGAAAGGACCGTTGATGTTGGATTGAGTGAGTTAAACGGGAAGGTTGATGTTTGGTTGAGTGTGTTTGAATGGATTGTTGATGTTGGATAGAGTGGGTTTGAATGGAGTTTTGATGTTGGATTGAGTGGGTCTGAAGGGAGTGTTGATGTTGGGTTCAGTGTGTTTGAAGGGATAGTTGATGTTGGGTTGAATGAGTTTGAAGGGAGTGTTGATGGTTGGATAGAGTGGGTTTGAATGGAGTTTTGATGTTGGATTGAGTTAGTTAAAAGGGAATGTTGATGTTTGGTTGAGTGGGTTTGAACGGAGTGTTGATGTTGGGTTGAGTCGGTTTGAAAGGAGTGTTGACGTTGGGTTGAGTGGGTTTGAAAGGTGTGTTGAAGTTTGATTGAGTGTAATTGAAGGGAGTGCAGATGTTGGGTTTAGTGTGTTTGAAGGGAGTGTTGAAGTTGCGTTGAATGGGTTTGAAAGGACTGTTGATATTGGGTTGAGTGGGTTTGAATGGAGTGTTGCTGTTGGATTGCATTGGTTTGAAGGGAGAGTTGATGTTGGGTTGAGTGTGTTTGAAAGGAGTGTTGATGTTGGGTTGAGTGGGTTTGAAAGGAGTGCTGATGTTGGGTTGACTGGATTTGAAAGGATTGTTGAAGTTTGATTGAGTGTAATTGAAGGGAGTGTTGATGTTGTGTGAGTGTTTTTGAAGCGAGTTTTGATGTTGGGTTGAGTGTGTTTGAAGGGAGTGTTGAAGTTGGATAGCGTGGGTTTGAAGGGAGTGTTGATGTTTGGTTGGCGGGTTTCAAGGGAGTGTTGAAGTTGGGCTGAGTGTCTTTGAAAGGAGTGTTGGTATTAGATTGAGTGTATTTAATGGGAGTGTTGTTGTTTGGTTGAGTGTCCTTGATGGGAGTGTTGAAGTTGCATTGAATGGGTTTGAAGGGAGTGTTGATGTTGGGTTGAGTGGGTTTGAATGGAGTGTTGCTGTTGCATTGCATGGGTTTGAAGGGAGTGTTGATGTTGGGTTGAGTGTGTTTGAAAGGAGTGTTGATGTTGTGTTGAATGGGTTTGAAAGGAGTGTTGATGTTGGATTGCGTGTGTTTGAAGGGCGGGTTGATGTTGGGTTGAGTGTGTTTGAAGGGAGTGTTGAAATTGGGTTGAATGTATTTGAAGGGAGTATTGAAGTTGCGTTGAATGGGTTTGAAGGGAGTGTTGATGTTGGGTTCAGTGTGTTTGAAGGGATAGTTGATGTTGGGTTGATTGAGTTTGAAGGGAGTGTTGATGTTGCATTGAATGGGTTTGAAGGGAGTGTTGATGTTGGGTTGAGTGTGTTTGAAGGGATTGTTGATGGTTGGATA
The DNA here is from genome assembly GCA_026770705.1 of Isurus oxyrinchus. Classification (NCBI taxonomy): domain Eukaryota; kingdom Metazoa; phylum Chordata; class Chondrichthyes; order Lamniformes; family Lamnidae; genus Isurus; species Isurus oxyrinchus. The sequence goes on along the minus strand of JANJGN010000012.1, from coordinate 54,185,796 downwards.
GAGTGGGTTTGAATGGATTTTGATGTTGGATTGAATGGGTTTGAATGGAGTGTTGATGTTGGGTTGAGTGTGTTTGAAAGGATTGTTGATGGTTGGATAGAGTGGTTTTGAATGGAGTTTTGATGTTGGATTGAGTGGGTCTGAAGGGAGTGTTGATGTTGGATTGAGTGGGATTGAAGGGAGTGTTGAAGTTGGGTTAGCAGGTTTCAACGCAGTGTTGATGTTGGGTTGAGTGGGGTTGAAGGCAGTGTTGATGTTGGATTGAATTGGTTTGAAGGCAGTGTTGATGTTGGGTTGAGTGTGTTTAAAGGGAGTGTTGAAGTTGCTTTGAATTGGTTTGAAGGGAATGTTGATGTTTGGATGAGTGAATTTGAAGAGAGTGTTGATGTTGGGTTGAGTGGGTTTGAAGGGAGTGTTGATGTTGGGTTGAGTGGGTTTGAAACGTGTGTTGAATTTGCGTTGAATGAGTTTGAAAGGAGTGTTGATTTTGGGTTGAGTGTGTTTTAAGGGAGTGTTGAAGTTGGGTTGAGCGGTTTAAAAGGGAGTGTTGATGTTGTATAGAGTGGGTAAGAAAGGACTGTTGATGTTGGATTGAGTGTGTTAAAAGGGAATGTTGATGTTCGGTTGATTGGGTTTGAAGGGAGTGTTGATGTTGGGTTGAGTGTGTTTGAAAGGAATGTTGATGTTGGGTTGAGTGGGTTTGAAAGGAGTGCTGCTGTTGGGTTGACTGGATTTGAAAGGATTGTTGAAGTTTGATTGAGTGTAATTGAAGGGAGTGTTGATGTTGTGTTGAGTGGGTTTGAAGGGAGTGTTGATGTTGGGTTGAGTGTGTTTGAAGGGAGTGTTGATGTTGGATAGAGTGGGTTGGAAGGGAGTTTTGATGTTGGGTTGAGTGGTTTTGAAACGTGTGTTGAAGTTGCGGTGAATGGGTTTGAAAGGAGTGTTGATGTTGGGTAGAGTGTGTTTGAAGGGAGTGTTGAAGTTGGGTTGAGCGGTTTTGAAGGGAGTGTTGATATTCGATAGAGTGAGTAAGAAAGGACTGTTGATGTTGGATTGAGTGGGTTAAAAGTGAATGTTGATGTTTGGTTGAGTGGGTTTGAACGGAGTGTTGATGTTGGGTTGAGTCGGTTTGAAAGGAGTGTTGACGTTGGGTTGAGTGGGTTTGAAAGGTGTGTTGAAGTTTGATTGAGTGTAATTGAAGGGAGTGCAGATGTTGGGTTTAGTGTGTTTGAAGGGAGTGTTGAAGTTGCGTTGATTGGGTTTGAAAGGAGTGTTGATGTTGGGTTGAGAGGGTTTGAATGGAGTGTTGCTGTTGGATTGCATTGGTTTGAAGGGAATGTTGATGTTTGTTTGAGTGAATTTGAAGAGAGTGTTGATGTTGGGTTGAGTGGGTTTGAAGGGAGTGTTGATGTTGGGTTCAGCGTGTTTGAAAAGGAGGGTTGATGTTGCGTTGAGTGGGTTTGAAGGGAGTGCTGATGTTGGGTTGACTGGATTTGAAAGGATTGTTGAAGTTTGATTGAGTGTAATTGAAGGGAGTGTTGATGTTGTGCTGAGTGTTTTTGAAGGGAGTTTTGATGTTGGGTTGAGTGTGTTTGAAGGGAGTGTTGATGTTGGATAGTGTGGGTTTGAAGGGAGTGTTGATGTTTGGTTGGCGGGTTTCAAGGGAGTGTTGAAGTTGGGTTGAGTGTCTTTGAAAGGAGTGTTGGTGTTAGATTGAGTGTGTCTAATGGGAGTGTTGTTGTTGGGTTGAGTGTGCTTGATGGGAGTGTTGAAGTTGCATTGAATGGGTCTGAAGGGAGTGTTGAAGTTGCGTTGAATTGGTTTGAAGGGAATGTTGATGTTTGTTTGAGTGAATTTGAAGAGAGTGTTGATGTTGGGTTGAGTGGGTTTGAAGGGAGTGTTTATGTTGGGTTGAGTGTTTTTGATGGGAGTGTTGGTTTTGGGTTGAGTGTGGTTGAAGGGACTGTTGATGTTGGGTTGAGTGGGTTTGAAAGGAGTGCTGATGTTGGGTTGACTGGATTTGAAAGGATTGTTGAAGTTTGATTGCGTGTAATTGAAGGGAGTGTTGATGTTGTGTTGAGTGGGTTTGAAGGGAGTGTTGATGTTGGGTTGAGGGTGTTTGAATGGATTGTTGATGTTGGATAGAGTGGGTTTGAATGGAGTTTTGATGTTGGATTGAGTGGGTCTGAAGGGAGTGTTGATGTTGGATTGAGTGGGATTGAAGGGAGTGTTGAAGTTGGGTTAGCAGGTTTCAACGCAGTGTTGATGTTCGGTTGATTCAGGTTGAAGGCAGTGCTGATGTTGGATTGAATGGGTTTAAAGGGAGTGTTGATGTTGGGTTGAGTGTGTTTAAAGGGAGTGTTGATGTTGGGTTGCGTGTGTTTGAAGGGAGTGTTGATGTTGGGTTGAGGGTGATTCAAGGGAGTGTTGAAGTTGCGTTGAATTGGTTTGAAGGGAATGTTGATGTTTGTTTGAGTGAATTTGAAGGGAGAGTTGATGTTGGGTTGAGTGTGTTTGCAGGGCGTGTTGATGTTGGGTAGAGTGTTTTTGAAGGGAGTCTTGGTTTTGGGTTGAGTGTGGTTGAAGGGACTGTTGATGTTGGGTTGAGTGGGTTTGAAAGGAGTGCTGATGTTGGGTTGACTGGATTTGAAAGGATTGTTGAAGTTTGATTGCGTGTAATTGAAGGGAGTGTTGATGTTGTGTTGAGTGGGTTTGAAGGGAGTGTTGATGTTGGGTTGAGTGTGTTTGAATGGATTGTTGATGTTGGATAGAGTGGGTTTGAATGGAGTTTTGATGTTGGATTGAGTGGGTCTGAAGGGAGTGTTGAAGTTGGGTTAGCGGGTTTCAAGGGATTGTTGATGATGGGTTGAGTGTGTTTGAAGGGTGTGTTGATGTTGGGTTGCGTGTGTTTGAAAGGTGTGTTGAAGTTTGATGGCATGTGTTTGAAGGGAGTGTTGATGTTGGGTTGAATGGGTTTGAAAGGAATGTTGATGTTGGGTTGAGTGGGTTTGAAAGGTGTGTTGAAGTTTGATTGAGTGTAATTGAAGGGACTGTTGATGTTGGGTTGAGTGTGTTTTAAGGGAGTGTTGAAGTTGCATTGAGTGGGTTTGAAGGGAGTGTTGATGTTGGATTGAATGGGTTTGAAGGGAGTGTTGATGATGAGTTGAGTGTGTTTGAAGGGAGTGTTGATGTTGGATTGACTGGGTTTGAACGGAGTGTTGAAGTTGGGTTAGCGGATTTCAAGCGAGTATTGATGTTGGGTTCAGTGTGTTTGAAGGGTGTGTTGATGTTGGGTTGCGTGTGTTTGAAAGGTGTGTTGAAGTTTGATGGCATGTGTTTGAAGGGAGTGTTGATGTTGGGTTGAATGGGTTTGAAAGGAATGTTGATGTTGGGTTGAGTGGGTTTGAAAGGTGTGTTGAAGTTTGATTGAGTGTAATTGAAGGGACTGTTGATGTTGGGTTGAGTGTGTTTTAAGGGAGTGTTGAAGTTGCGTTGAGTGGGTTTGAAGGGTGTGTTGATGTTGGATTGAATGGGTTTGAAGGGAGTGTTGACGTTGGGTTGAGTGTGTTTGAAGGGAGTGTTGAATTTGCGTTGAATGCGTTTGAAGGAATGTTGATGTTGGGTTGAGTGGGTTTGAAGGGAGTGTTGATATTGGGTTGAGTGTGTTTCAAGGGAGTGTTGAGGTTGGATTGAGATGGTTTGAAAGGAGTGTTGATGTTGGGTAGAGTGGGTTTGAAAGGGGTGTTGAAGTTTGATTGAGTGTGTTTAAAGGGAGTGTTGATGTTGGGTTGAGTGTGTTTGAAGGCAGTGTTGAAGTTGCGTTGAATGCATTTGAAGGAATGTTGATGTTGGGTTGAGTGTGTTTGAAGGGAGTGTTGATGTTGGATTGAATGGGTTTGAACAGAGTGTTGAAGTTGCGTTGAATGGGTTTGAAGGGAGTGTTGATGTTGGGTTGAGTGTATTTGAAGGGAGTGTTGATGTTGGACTGAATGGGTTTGAAGGGAGAGTTGATGTTGGGTTGAGTGTGTTTGAAGGGAGTGCTGATGTTGGTTTGAGTGTGTTTGAAGGGAGTGTTGAAGTTGTGTTGAATTGGTTTGAAGGGAATGTTGATGTTGGATTGAGTGCGCTTGAAGGGAGTGTTGATATTGGATTGAGTGGGTTTGAAGGGAGTGTTGAAATTGAATTGACTGGGTTTGAAGGGAGTTTTGAAGTTGGGTTAGCGGTTTTCAAGCGAGTGTTGAAGTTGGGTTGAGTGGGTTTGAATGGAGTGTTGATGTTGGATTGAGTGTGTTTAAAGGGAGTGTTGATGTTGGCTGAGTGTGTTTGAAGGGAGTGTTGAAGTTGCGTTGAATGGGTTTGAAGGGAGTGTTGAAGTTGGGTTGAGCGGGTTTGAAGGGAGTGTTGATGTTGGATTGAGTGGGTTATGAAGGGAGTGTTGAAGTTGGGTTAGCGGGTTTGAAAGTAGTGTAGAAGTTGGGTTTAGTGGGTTTGAAAGGAGTGCTGATGTTGGATTGAGTGTGTTTAAAGGGAGTGCTGATGTTGGGTTGAATGTGTTTGAAGGGAGTGTTGATGTTGGGTAGAATGTATTTGAAGGGAGTGTTGATGTTGGACTGAATGGGTTTGAAGGGAGAGTTGATGTTGGGTTGAGTGTGTTTGAAGGGAGTGTTGATGTTGGGTTGAGTGGGTTTGAAAGGAGTGTTGATGTTGGGTTGAGTGGGTTTGAAAGGAGTGTTGATATTGGGCTGAGTGGATTTGAAGGGAGTGTTGAAATTGGATTGACCGGGTTTGATGGATTTTGAAGTTGTGTTAGCAGGTTTCAAGGGAGTGTTGAAGTTGTGTTGAGTGTGTTTGAAAGGAATGTTGATGTTGGATTGAGTGTTTTTAAAGGGAGTGTTGATGTTGGGTTGAGTGTGCTTGAAGGGAGTGTTGAAGTTGCATTGAATGGGTTTGAAAGGAGAGTTGAAGCTGGATTGAGCGGGTTTGAAAGGAATGTTGATTTTGGATTGAGTGGGTTATGAAGGGAGTGTTGAAGTTGTGTTAGCGGGATTGAAGTGAGTGTTCATGTTGGTTTGAGTGGGTTTGAAGGGCGTGTTGATGTTGGATTGAATGGGTTTGAAAGGAGTGTTGATATTGGGCTGAGTGGGTTTGAAGGGAGTGTTGAAATTGGATTGACTGGGTTTGACGGATTTTGAAGTTGTGTTAGCAGGTTTCAAGGGAGTGTTGAAGTTGGGTTGAGTGCGTTTGAAAGGAGTGTTGATGTTGGATTGAGTGTTTTTAAAGCTAGTGTTGATGTTGGGTTGAGTGTGCTTGAACGGAGTGTTGAAGTTGCATTGAATGGGTTTGAAGCGAGTGTTGAAGTTGGGTTGAGCGGGTTTGAAAGGAATGTTGATGTTGGGTTGAGTGGGTTTGAAAGCTGTGTTGAAGTTTGATTGAGTGTAATTGAAGGGAGTGTTGATGTTGGGTTGAGTGTGTTTGAAGGGAGTGTTGAAGTTGTGTTGACTGGGTTTGAAGGGAGTGTTGATTTTGGGTTGAGTTTGTTTGAAGGGAGCGTTGATGTTGGATTGAATGGGTTTGAAGGGAGTGTCGATGTTGGGTTGAGTGTGATTGAAGGGAGAGTTGATGTTGGGTTGAGTGCGTTTGAAGGGAGTGTTCATGTTGCGTTGAGTGTGTTTGAAGGGAGTGTTGATGCTGGGCTGAGTGGGTCTGAAAGGAGTGTTGAATTTTGATTGAGTGTGTTTGAAGGGAGTGTTGAAGTTGCTTTGAATGCGTTTGAAGGAATGTTGATGTTGGGTTGAGTGGGTTTGAAGGGAGTGTTGATGTTGGATTGAATGGGTTTGAAGGGAGTGTTGAAGTTGCGTTGAATGGGTTTGAAGGGAGTGTTGATTTTGGGTTGAGTGTGTTTGAAGGGAGTGTTGATGTTGAGTTGAATGTGATTGAAGGGAGTGTTGATGTTGGGTTGAGTGTGTTTGAAGGGAGTGTTGATGTTGGGTTGACTGTGTTTGACGGGAGTGTTGATGTTGGGTTGAGTGGATTTGAAAGGAGTGTTGATGTTGGGTTGAGTGGGTTTGAAAGGAGTGTTGAACTTTGATTGAATGTGTTTCAAGGGAGTGTTGATGTTGGGTTGAGTGTGCTTGAAGGGATTGTTGAAGTTGCGCTGAATTGGTTTGAAGGGAATGTTGATGTTGGGTTGTGTGGGTTTGAAGGGAGTTTTGATGTTGGATTAAATGGGTTTGAAGTGAGTGTTGAAATTGGGTTGAGTGTGTTTGAAGAGTGTGTTGATGTTGGGTTGAGTGGGTTTGAAGGGAGTGTTGATTTTGGGTTGAGTGCGTTTGAAGGGAGTGTTGAAGTTGGGTTAGCGGGTTTGAAGTGAGTGTTGAAGTTGGGTTGAGTGGATTTGAAAGGAGTGTTGATGTTGGATTGAGTGTGTTTAAAGGGAGTGTTGATGTTGGGTTGAGTTTGTTTGAAGGGAGTATTGAAGTTGCGTTGAATTGGTTTGAAGGGAATGTTGATGTTGGGTTGAGTGGGTTTGAAGGGAGTGTTGATGTTGGTTTGAGTGGGTTTGAAGGGCGTGTTGACGTTGGGTTGATTGGGTTTGAAGGGAGTGTTGGTGTTGGGTTGAGTGTTTTTTTTGAGCAATTGAGTCCTCTCTGTGTTCCAATTTCTTGCTAATTTTGGGGTTCATTGTGACGATTCATTTCAGTAATATGTACTTCTACTGATCTGGCTGACATAAACAATTTGTATTTGTAAATATTTCCATTTACTGAGCAGGCAATAATAGGATATTTAATGATTTATTTATATTTGAACATGCTTACTGTCCATCCATGTATGACCAGGAATGTTCTTGTGGTTTGGTTGAAGTTGCATTGTCTGATGGTTTCTAACTGGCCAGGGATCAGGTAGCAAGAATCTCCCTCAGGGTCCAAGGCGGTCCGAAGAGAGAACTTTGTCTGGACACTTCTGAAGTCTTTTTCAGTTTGAGGGCCTGTGAAGAATTAAGAACAATTCTTAATGGGCCTCAATAAAGGATATTGATGGTTGATGGGATAAATTCATGGCAGCTGGGATTGGTGGAAGAACATAAACCAATAAAGATGGATGGATGGAAGAAGCTGAGATGGATAAATTGAACAAGGAGGTGGGATACATGGATGAAAATAGTGAAATTGATTGCCGATGTTGGGATGAATGATAGTTGAGATGGAGGTGATTGGATAACAAATAGAGGCAGCTGGTTAGAAGAATAGAATGGTGGATGCCAAGAGATAAATGGCTAAATTTCTTGATTTTGGAAATACAAAATTCTATTTTCTTTAACAAAGTGAAGTATTTCCACCAATTCCCCAAATCTCTGTTCCTCTCCCTTTCACTTTGCATTCAGTGTGTATGTCAGATAAGGGCTAAGAGCTGGGCCAACCCTTGCTGATCTCAGCAACAGGAAGCCCAAACTACTTTCATTCCCAAGCTTCAACTGCACGAAACCAGCCCAGAGCCAGCCCCACCCGTCACTCCCCTACCCCGAAACCCAGTCAGTTGCCTGTCTGAATTCAGCTGGCTTAAAGGTAAAAGGCAGGTGGCTACCAGCAAGGGCAGACAAAATGTGTACCTCGAGGGGAGGGTGTTTCCAGAGGGCCTTGTGATCAGAGGGCAGTGCAGGGGTCAGAGGGCAGCAGAGGTTGGCATGTTGCTGGGAGGAGGTCTTTGAGGAATAGTGGACCCTTAAAAACCTGGAACAACTGCCATAGTGAAAGGTAATTTAACAATTGATATGTACAGATCACACATTAGGCTCACTCTGCTATCCTCTATATAACACAGTCTTGTCCTCTATTTAATAAATGTCATTATTTAGTGATAACTCAGGAACATTCCTCATACTAGGCATCAACATTTCCTGCAACATTAAGTCCAGACTTTATTTTTACATATTATTTGGGAATAAACTATAATTGATGCAAAGATTTGATGAATTCAAGCATGTTCAGGTCAGAATATACATATTGGAGAGGATTAACTGATCTACATCATATTCATCATCTGTATGGTTTCGAATTCATAAAATTCACAAGGTTTATTTACAAATCTGAGTTAAAAGCAAAAGTTTCTGAAAATATGACAAGCAAGCAACTTTTCATAAATTTGCTCGTGTTTGCAAACATAACCACATCAGTGTTACTAAGATAAACTGGGCACATTATATGAATTAGTAATTTGTTATTTGAATCATTAATAACTACCAAATAACTATCAAATCTATTTTCCCAAATTAGATAAATACACTACAACCTCTCCAGTCCAGAATGCATGAGACCAAATCTTTTCTGGATTTTGGAATTTTTTAGATTATAGAATGATGTTAGAATGCCTAACTACAAGTGTATGAACAGGACCACAGCATAAATATAAATATTTACCTGAAGCACAAAAATGATAAAACATTATAAATTAGTAATAAAAAATGTTTTACTTATCCAAACACCATATCCTCCATGTTTCTGCCCACATAATACTGGACTAAAACGATGCCATGAATTGCTTGGGTCTGCTTAAACATTTCTGGACAACTGGTGTTTCCGAACAATGAATTTCCGGACTGGAGAAGTTACAATGTCTTTAAACCTCCACACTTTCCACTTGTCTCGTCATGATAAATTGCAGTGCTGTTTCATGAAGTTCAAAAATTGCTGAAACACCAAACTACTTGACCTGAGTGTTTTAACATTCAATGTTAATATCTGTGAACAGAATACGAAATGGATTGACCATTTGAGGTGGCAGTTTGCGAAGTTAATATGATAGTTTAATGTTTTCAGCCAGTTGTTTATTTAACGGGGAATAATTGCTCATAATGCCAAAAATGCAATGTCATTATTTTGCATGAAATGTATTTTTACGTTAGTTGCACCTCCAGGCAGAGAGAGCCTGCCAATCAGAAAGTGACCTGTTTATTCCTGCTCTGCTTTCCAATCCTCTATCCGTGCTAATATCTCATATTTGAGCCCTTATCTTTTTCAACAATCTATTGAGACACACTTCATGGAATGCCTTTTGAAAATCCAAATATACTACATCAGCTGATTCTCCTTTATCTACCTTGCTAGCTGCACCATCAAAGACTTCCAATAGATTTGTAAAAATATAATTCCCCTTTCATAAAACCATGCCAACTCTGCCTAATCACATTATAATTTCCTAAATGTGACTGTATTTTAGTTTAGTCTAGACTGCTTTTCAGTTTACAGTTAATGTGACTATATTGCAGTTTAAAGTTTGTGACTATTGCAGTTTAGTTAGATATGTAAGTTTTGCAGTTCAGTTAGATGTGTGACTGTATTGCAGCTAGCTGTAAATGTGACAGTATTGTAAATTACAATTAAGTTTATGACTGTATTACAGTTTAGTTAGATATGTAACTGTAATGCAGTTCACAGATATTTGACTGTTTCGCAGTTTATAGTTAGATATGTGCTTGTGTTGTAGTTTACAGTTAGATATACGACTGTATAACAGTTTGCAGTTTATGTCTATAAGTTTATGGTTTGATATGAGACTGGATTACAGTTTACAGTGTGATATGAGAATGTATTGTCGTTTGCAGTTAGACCCCGTGTCGGCTGCTCTACTCTGGGTGTAAATGCTGCTCAATTCTGCTCCAGTTCCCCTGTTACTCAGGTCGGGGTGTACAGGCTGTGTTGATATCGCCCTTAAATCTCAAGAGGTCCCGCTGGGCACAACAGAAAGATTCTACAGCACTGGGAGGTTATTATCGGTCACCGACAGCCTCTGGGATTACCAGGAACTCATTGTATAAGGGAGCGATGATGGGGCAGAGCCTGTACCATATGGTGCTGGACAAACAACAAGAAAAACTTTTACATTAACCTTTGATCCATTTATATTTCCTAATCGATTTTAATCCAATGTATGAAAAAGTTTCATTCACACGATGAAGAGTAAAACACAATGCTCATTGAAGTTAACGTTTGAATGTCATTATTTAAATTTATGAATGAAATATTAATTTTACCTGTGTGACTGGGCGGATGGTTCGCTGACACTCTGGTGAGGGGAGACAGGAAGATGCAAATCCATACAAAATAACCTCCCTCTACCATTGTTTCCCGGCTTTAGTGTGTGTTTTTAAAGAACAACTTTCTTTCCTTAAGAATCTTTTAATGAGCTAATTCAACTGTCTTTACGGAAATCCCTGTTCTGGCGGAGATTTCTTGCCCTGTCCCCTGTGGAGTTGACCTATATCTTCCCTTCTCTCTCTCTATTTATCTATCTCTGTCTCTCTCCTTGACCCTAGCTGTGTTCTCTTTTCAGTCCTGTCTCCTTCACTCCTATCTGTCTCTCATTCTTGTACAGGATCCTTCTCTGCTTGTGCTTCTGTCACACTCCGATTTCCCTCTCCACTTTTTCGAACCGCCCCAGTGTGATATGCTAATCGCTGCCGATCCTATTGGTTATTCATTGATCCCAGGGTAGGGCCTTTTCCCTTGGAAAGTTTCTCTCTGTCTCTGGCTCGCCTCCAGCCTCTGAACTGCTAACGTGTAACTGCAAACCTGCCGCCTCCCGGCTTTTCCAAGCGCAATGTTGATGAGAAATTGTGACAGAGCCAGGCAGCTCCTTCAAGCACAGCACACCGGACCTGGCCACCAGCTTGCGGCGCGGCTCCGGCTCCACATTTTTCCTTTGTGCTGTTTCAATCCTTTCTCCTCGCATGTGACAACGAACAGAATTTGATTGATGGGACAGATGGACTCATAGTCCCTTTGAGCCCATTTCCCCAGCGCTGCAAAGTTAGGACATTCCCACATCCTGGCCCAGCTGTGCCACTGGGTATCAGAGAGAACTTTCTCCACACCAATTGCCTGGTGTTCTTCTCCATGTGTAAAATAACACCAAATCCTTATTCTCCTCCCAGCTGGACTGTTTCAGCAATTTCTGACTTTATTTCAACTCAGCACCTGGGTCATTCCATCAAAATTGGGCAATCATTGCAACCCCCCCCTCCATTTGTTTAAATAAACAACCCCCTCCAATTCACCCCATCATGTCCAATGCCAATGGGTCAATCCCCTTCTGATTGGAGGAAACTGAGGGGACAGCTTCTAGAATGATCCACCACGTGCTGTGGACAAAACTCCAAGCCAAGTGTAGGTCCCAGTTGAGGTGAGGTGGATAAGGGTGTGCCGGTATTCAGTCCCCATTTTAAAGTTTTATTTCTCGAGAATACTTTAATTCTTTGTCCTTTATAGTTCAAAGCAAAACCTAGTGTAATATGGACAGCAGAGAAGTAATTGGCGTTTAAGTTTCCTCAAAGTACAGCCTGTTAGGTGTTAGAACAACAGCACTGGTGGGAGGACAAAACTACAGTGTGGCAAGGTTACTCAGGCTGTTTTTTATGATAAATGTGGACACTTCAACATGGGAAGCACTGTCCACAAAGTGAGACAAAAATATACCAAAGTGGAAGACTCTCTTGAAGATTCTGTTATGACCCACCCCCAGGTGAGCTTCCCCAAAGTTGTTGATCCAGTTGAAATCCCTCAATTTGTTACCGTCTGGCTGGGACACCCCCAAATTGTTATGCCCCAGGTGAGGAGGCTCCCTGTCTTTCTTCAATGCCCAGCCCCACCCGCCCCCCCCCCCCCCCCGCCCCCACCCCATCCTCTGTTGGTCGCAACAAGATTTAATCCAAAAAGGATCTCTTTTGCGGATACCTTTTCCTAGACCCAATCGTTCTGGTTTTGAAGGAACCAATTTGATCAGGCTTTCTTGAGTTAAAGGCAAGAGTAAGTGTATTAATTACTAAAGTCAAGAAAGGATCAAACCCATGTATGTACAGCCAATCGCGTTAAAAGTAAGAATTTAGCTTGAAGTAAATGAATATATATATATATCTTTAAAAATGGTATAAGGAACAGTCCTTGACTCGTGGAGAGTAGGTGATTGAGCATTGCAGTCATTGCAATTCAAGATTTCAGTGGAACTGACTCGCTGGATGAATAGTCGGATTCGAGGTTCCAGTAGCATTGACTCCAGTAGATGAAGTTGATTTCGAGGTTCCTGTAGTGTTGAATTCGGTAGAAGGGAGAGAGATCTGGATACCTGCAAAATAACAATTTGCATGGGTACTGTGTGTGGTTGTTACTCCTGAGTCAAACTTCCAACACTTGTTTTGTCTCAGAACACCCACCTACAAGACAGACACCGGGGCAACTTTTCAGCTCACTTTTAACGCCCTTCTTTGTATATTCCAAGCAAATTCACAAATCTGTCTGGGCATTGCTCACAGGATTTCTTGATGAGATGATATTCATCTCCCATTATGTCCTATTGTCTCAACTGGAGGGAGAAATTAGCTTCTGGATGTCTTTAGAAGTGCCTTGTTTCGCAACAGGGTGGGGTGAAATTCCAGAGTACGATTTCAAGGTGAGATAAGACATTAACACAAGGGAACAGAGATTAAAAACTGGCAAACAGAATTTATTTACAACTTCAGCAAACAGAGTGATTGACCCTTGCAGTGGTCTTGTGGCTGGTAGGGGGCAAGACTTTAGATTCATTAGGGCATAATTAAATGATAAGGGGGAGATGAGAACTGTAAAAACCTTGTCAGATTAATGAGTTAAGAGAGGAAATTGCACAATGCAAATAAACATAGTGGATTCATGTGTGCTTAGAGAGATGAGTTTGTTTCACTTTGACACTTGGTGTTTCAAGTTTATAACTCTAGGAGCTGAAGCCACACTTGAATCGGGAATAGGGTGATACACCCACAGGTTCACAGTTAAGTCCATATGTTTAGTCATGACCGTTTGGAGAAGGCACATTTCATCCTATCTTTCAACAACCAAAGATATTATTACAAGCCTGCTGCATATTTAGTGCATTCCATTGTCGTTCAGACTTGGCCCTCAAGGAGTGGGGCTCTCATGTCAGAACACGGTGCTTGCTATAGCGAGGGCTTCAAATCGAAGATGAAAATGGGAGAAGAAACCATAGTCAGAAGGTGCTGTTACAGGGTCAGGCAAAAGAATTTGGTATGATTGTAAGCCAGGCACAGTTTAAACATCAATTATTTAATATTTGTTATTATTTATTATTATTTAATACTTGTTTGGAGGTGTAGTGGAAGATTTCATAAACTAATTCAGGATCTGGCAGATCACAACATAAGTGCTGCCTCCTTCCATGCCTGTATTTATCTTTTTACCAGTTGGTCGGGGTGGTGGGGTGGGAGGAAGGTCATGGATTTCATCTTGTACAGATACAGGGCTCCAAAAACCCACAGTGGACATGGCTATCGCACTGGATGCCAGAATTCAAAGCCAGAGCTCCAGTCTCCACTTGTTGGGACTGTCTGGAGTGGGTTTCAAACCCTCCACCCTGTGACTGATAAGTGGGAATGTTACTACTAAAGATTCATTCAAGTGGCTAATATCAGCTATAGACTGTCACCCAGCTCTAGGAATTTAAATTAGTTCAGTCACTGTCCCACTCACCCTCTTGCTCTCTCACTCCCCTGTCACTCTGTCACTCCCTAAAATGTAGGAATGAATAAATCTAAAGAAGCAGTTGCAGGAAGGGGTTAAGTCCGCTGTGAGCGGCTATGCATTGTAAGAAGCTGCCAGCTCGAACTCAGTGACTGGAGTAGAGGGCGGGGAGTTAGAGCAAGCAGCTGCAGCCTGTCCTAAAACTACCCTCCCACATCCCACCCCACCACCACCCCCCCCAACTCCCCACCCCCATCCCTCCCACATCCCACCCCTACTCCTGCCCAGGCAGGTGGTGGGTGTGTACAGCTATCTCCCTCTCATTGGCTGTTGGCAATGTAGACTGACCAGTTATTGGCACAAACTCACCACTGAGCAGAGCATGTGAGTGCTGCAAGAAAAGGCAGGAAGTCAGGCTGTGGACAGAAGCCCAGTTAGACAGCGAACGGGCCTCCCAGTCACATTCTTCACATTACACTGGGATATTACCAATCCTATTCTCAAGATAACATCAACATGCAGTTTAAAAACTATTCAACTTATTTCAGAAATCTGACAGCAAAATAGAATTGTGTTATAGGGGTGAGCAGAACAAGAAAACTGGAGGTTTCCTCTCCTGATGAAAGTGTGTCAGGGTATGAGAAGCATAAACCTCTGAATAAGCAAGAGAAATTACACAATAATTACACAAAAACACCACCAAACAGACAATACTACCCCTGCAATCTAATGGAGAGGTTCAGAGTGGTTTACACATAGAATAACAGATACCCAGGAGTGAGCTACACACTGGAATCTAATCGAGGGTTTCGGGGTGGTTTATATATAGAATACTAGATACCCAGGAGTGAGTTACAGGCTGGAATCTAATTGAGGGAGTCAGGATAGTTTATGTATAGAATAACAGATACTCGGGAGTGAGTTAAAGACTGGAATCTAATCGAGGAGTTTGGGGTGGTTTATATATAGAATACCAGATACCCAGGAGTGAGTTACAGGCTGGAATCTAATCGAGGGGTTTGCATGGTTTATATGTGGAAAAACAGATACCCGGCAATGAGTTACAGGTTGAAATGTAACTGAGGGGTTTGGGGGGTTATTTACATATAGAATAACAGATACCCTGGAGTGAGTTACAGACTGGAATCTAATCGAGGAGTTCGGTGTGGTTTATATATCGAATAATATATACCCAGGGATGAGTTACAGGCTGGAATCTACTTGAGGGTGTCAGGTTGGTTTATGTATAGAATAACAGATAATCGGGAGTGAGTTAAAGGCTGGAATCTAATTGAGGGGTTCAGGGTGTTTATATATAGAATAATATATACCCGGGAGTGGGTTAAAGGCTGAAGATTGATGGGGAAATGCATAAGTTTGAGGAAGTGGATGAAGCAAGGGTGAGATGGGGAGGGGTTGGTAGGGATCAGTAGAGGTGAGGGAGGAGAAAGGGAGAGAGTTAGAGAATAAGTGTTGTTTAGTGGATTGTATCCAGTCTGGAAATTCACTGAGTGAAGATTCCAGCAGGAAAAAGTCAGAGTGATGAAAAGGATAATTCTGATCAGTGGGAATTATGGGATTGAGACATTAGAGGGAGGAGGAGGAGGAGGCAAAAAGTGAAGTGGGGAAGGAGAGGGGAGGCACAGGACAGTCAGCCATTCAGAAATGGAATTCCTGTTGAGACCACGCGTGGATGGGAAATGCAGTCAGCAAGGGGATCACAGTAAAATGGTGAAGCCCAGGTAAGAACCAATAGAAATTGGAGGCTGGGGAGAGGTAAAAGGGAATGGCAGCCAATGAGAGTGCTTAGTGCAGCCATGCGACGAACTTACTGAGCACATAGGATGTTCATCAGCCACTGGAAGGGCAAAAAATAAGATCAGCCTCCAACACTCCCTGCTGGATAAGCAAGCATGCAAGGGGCTTCACACAAGAAATATTTATTTTTGTTCTCTTTATTCTCTCTCTCAGACGGGGGAGAAATGCAAAGCAGACTAATACAGCTTGAAGTGCATATGCAAGAATGCACAGAGCATTTGGGGGGGTGATGATAGCAAAGTGGTAATGTCACTAGACTAGTAATTCAGAGACCCAGGCTAATACTCTGGGGACACAGGTTCAAATCCCACCACAGCAGCTTGAATTTGAATTCAGTTGATCAATCTGGAATAAAAAGCTAGTCCCAGTAATGGGGAACATGACAACTATCATCGATTGCCATAACCACGTGGTTCACTAATGTCCTTTGGGAAATTTGCCTACATGTGACTCCAGACTCAGAGATGTGGTTGATTCTTAACTACCCTCTGGAATGACCTGGGATGGGCAACAAATGCTGGCCTTGCCAGCAAAGCTTACATCCTGTGAAAGAATTAAGGAAAAAAAATAAAATTGATGATCTGTGGGCATAAATTGCTGTGTGGGATTGTGATATGGTGACAGTAACAGGCAGCTTACTCAAACAAGTGCAGTAATGGGAATCCCTTGCTACAATTGTTCAAAAGGAGTAGGGAAGAATGGGGAGGGGAGGTTGTGAGAGCTGGTCAGAGATTCAACTGCAACACTGTAAAGAGATGCTATTCTTGAAGGTTTAAAGACAGAATCTATTTGGTTAGACTGAAAGATCCTGTGAAGGCAATGTTACCCTGTGAAAGAGATGGAGAGAAAATCTGCATACAAATTTCAGAAAGTTGCAAAAACTATAATGGATGATCATGATGGCTTCAATTATTCAAATATAGATTGATGTTGTATATTCAAATGTTGGAGTCAAGGTGGAGGTAGTAGAGAATGTAGATAGAATAAAAGTAGATAAAGAAGAGGTACTTAAAATGTTGGCAACATCACAGTACAATAGTCACCCAATCCAGATGGGATGCATCCTGGGTTACTGAGGAAAGTAAGACTGAAACTATTGGAGCTCTGGCTACAATCTTTTGAACCTTCTTACCAGGAGGGGTGGTGCCAGAGAACTAGAGGATTGCAAATGTTGCACCTCTGCTCACAAAAAGGAGAGAGGAAGACACTGGTCAGCAACAGACCAGCCAACCTCACATCAATGATGAGGAACTTCTAGAGACAATAATCCAGAACCAAATTAATCGTCGCTTGGAAAAATTGCATTAATACATGACAGCCAATATGGACTTGTGAAAGGCAAATTGTGCTTGCTGAACTTGATTGCATTCTTTGATGAAGTAATGCAGAGGGTTGATGAGGGTTATATATATTTGGACTTCAGAAGGTATTTAATAAAATATCACATAATGGAATGATTAGCAAAATTGAAGCTCATGGATTAAAAGGACAGTGACAGCGTGGGTATGAAATTGTCTAAGAGACAGAAGCAGAGAGTAGTGGGATCTTTAATATATTGGAGAGCTCAGTATTAGAATCTTTATTCTTTTGATTCATATTAAAGAATTGGACTTGGATACACAGAGTATAAGCTCAAAGTTTGTAAATGGCACAAAGTTTGGAAATGTAGTAAATCACGATGTCAATAATAACAGACTGTAGACACACAATACAGATATATGGCAGATGAAACAATGCAGAGAAGTGCGAAGGACAAATGAGGCAAAGCAATATGAAATAAATAGTACAGTTTTAAAGGGAGTGCAGGAACAGAGAGTTGCAGAGCCTCATATTAAATCTAGTAATTATTTAGACATTTTGTTCTCTTCCTCTTGCTAAGAAACAGAAGAACAGAGTATATGTAATGTGCATAAGTAACATGGTGCTTAATTTCCTGACTGGCACAAGTTTGTCATAAACCATTGGCATACATCATAGCTTGAATCTCCCAGCAGCCATCTTTCCACTGGCTGCCTTCAGTCATGGGTGGGACAGTTGATCGCAGTCAAATTAACTCACCGTGAGAGTCTCTTGAGAGGCAGGCATGGATCTTCATGACAGTGCAGGTATTTGAATACCAACTGAACTCAGAACAGGTAAAATTCCTTTCAGGTAACATTCAGCAGCAGTCAGCGATGCAATGTGGGTGGAGTGGAGGAGCCCCTGCGGGCTCTAGGGAAGTGAGCCAACCCATCACATTGAGTTGTTCCAACATGTCGCTGGCATAGGGCAGTGGCAAATATACCGAGCCATTACCTCAGACTGAGAAAGTATCTGGATCTTCATTAAAACAATGGCTAGACAACAAGCGTAAACTGTTACCCTAACAACTTGACTGAAAGAATTAGCCTAGCAACCACAACCTTTTCAGGGAAAACTACCCATTATGTGGAACACATGCTTCCTGATTTCATTCCTGAATTATGCTGTAATTTTAATATAACACTGCCCTTGTTCCCAATTCCACGTGAGTGAATATAGTATCTCCATAGCTACTCCAACAGATCCTTTTAAGAATTTAAACACAAGATTACCCCATCATTTAAAAAAAAATTCTTTCAAGAGATGTTTACATTGTTGTGATATTGTATGCATGCCAATGCAGACAGTGATATGTACCTTTTAGAAGCTGCATAATGCCATCACTATGACATCAACGTGTATAAGGCTTGAGGATAAAAGGTACAGCCTTCATGTTAGATGTTCACTATTGCCTGTGAACTCTACTGCAGATGTTCACGACTGTCTGTGACCCTATATCAGGAAGACTTTATGTATACCTAATGAGTCAGGCATATATTCAAGTAATTAGCCAATGTAACTGTTAGGACCCAGGCCAGATCAAGGCCTGTACAGAGCTGTATATAGATGTTGCTAGTAATAAACTGCATGTAATTGTGTTCGACCAGAACCCTCGTCAGTCATAATATCTTGCTTAGCATAGAGACAGATCCCTTGAAGTCTACATCGAGACCCTCAATATATATGATGGCAGCAGATTGCAAGGTCACCATTTGTTACTCATCCCTAATTGCCCTTGGACTGAGGGGCTTGCTAGGCCATTTCAGAGGGCAGTTAAGAGTCAACCATGTGACTGTGAGTCTGGGGTCACAAACCAGGTAGAGATAGCAGATTTCCTTCCCTAAAGGACATTAATGAATCAGATGGGTTTTTATGACAATCAGTGGTAGTTTCATGGTCACCATTACTAAGACAAGCTTTCAATTCCAGATTTGTTAATTGAATTTAAATTCCACCAGCTGCTGTGGTGGGATTCGAAACCATGTCTCCAGAGCATTAGCCTGGGCATCTGGATTCCTAGCCCAGAGACGTTACTGCTACATCACCAACTCCCCTAAATCTCCTTTGTTCATGAAACACAAACAAAATTTATGCAACTTGGCTTTATAACTTTAACCCTTTAAGCCCCAGTATAATTCTGGAGAATCTCTAAGGTTTTCCAGCCTGAGGTCCACTGTCCAAAGTGAACACAGTGCTCCAGCTGGGAACTGAGTGAATCTCTGGGCACCTGAAGCATCACTTCCTCACTTTGTGTTCCAACCTTCCTGAGACAAGGCCAACATTCCTTTCATAATTTTGATTGTTTTTTAAATCCTGTGGACTAGCTTTTACCAATTTGTTACTTGGATTCCCAATTTTGTCTGAGCCTCTATAGTCACTAGATTCTCACTATTTACAAAATTCTCCAATCTATCTTTCTTGGGTCTAATGTGGATGACCTTGATGACTGTCTGTCATAATCTGCTCACTCACTTTATGCAAAATTTTCCACCTGGTGACTAAGTGTGGTGGCAGGCGGGAAAGTTGGAGTGATCCCCACTGAGTGGTGGGACAGATTTTTGCGCCAGATCTTCCACTGTTCAGCTCACTATTTATGCATCAGCAAGGAGCTTGCTGAATCTTATGGCAGGATGAGCAGGGATTTGTCCACCCTGCTATTGTCTTACGGGATCATATTTAAATGGCACTCGCACACACATTCACTCACTGCAGCCCAGATGTGTTGTGAACTTCCTCGGAATGCCTGGCAAATGAACAAACCCCTCCACTCCACGGTTCAGCAAGGCCTCCCTGGGGATTCTTCTCCGGGTCATCCAGGAAAGGTGGAAGGCCCTCTTTCCTTGGGATGGGAACAGGTGGTCCACCCACCTGACCACGCCGGCCTGGGAGGAAGTCGCTGGGAGGTCAGTGTGGTGCTGCGAGGCCTCCCAAAAAAGGACTGCCCTGCAGTGCAGGAAAAAAATGAATGACCTGCTCTGCTCTGCCAGGGTAAGTGAACCTTCTCCTCACTCCAAACTGACACTCTCATAAGGGCATCAGGCAGTCCACAGGGATGTCACACACAACCAGCAGATGGGTCATCAGCACTGCATGTCTGCCAGCTACTTTAAGATCACCACCTGCATAAGCAGTGTCATCTTCAGTTACTGGGGAGGGCTCAGAACACACAACAGGCATGCATGCTCATGAACTGCTCTCTCATCCGTGGTACTCACAGTCAATCCATCTGTCTTTATGCAGGAGAAGATTTCCCACAGAAAAAGGCAGAAATCAATGACTGGAGGGGGGACCCCAGAGTTGAGGGCACTCTCTCTCAGTATGAGGAACAGGCCACAGAGCTGACTGGTGAGGACAGAGTTCATTCCTGTGCTGAAGGTGAGATTGGGCTCCCCCAACAAGCCAGCGAAGGTCCATCCAGTATACAGCAGCCATGTGCTGACAATGACTGTGAGTGTAGGAGCCTGTCTAGTCAATCATTAATTATCTCTTCTCTCTATTCCAGCCACTAGAAAGAAATGTGGGAGGAAGAGTTCCAGCAAACACCTCAGCCCCAGCCCCAGACCACATCAGCCAACAATGATGAACACCCATCACTGTGTTCACCTGCACCCTCCACCAGCGCAGATACGTGCACCTTGGTGGGACCTAGTTCTAGAGCAGTCTCAGGGTCACAATTTGGTGAACACCTCACTGACACGGGTCCACAGCAGGCAGAGGCAGTGATAGCTGAGATCCCTGATAATCGCAGGACTGTTGGAGACTAGGCCCCTGCTGAGTCTGAGTCTGATGATGAGTCTCTGCAATCAGCCTTGAGCGTCAGGCAGGACCATCAGAGACCATCACCAGGCTGGAATGTAGGATGGAGGAGTCTGTCCACGTCCTGTCTGATATCATGGCTCCAGCATGCCAGCGCAGCAAAGTCTCCATGGGAAGGCTGGTGGCCATCTTGGAGACACAGGTCCAGCTGAATGCAGAGTTTCTGCTGGATTTGTGCTCTGACCTGCATGCCATCAGTCTAGCCATGGGTGTGTTCCAGCAGTGGCTAGGCGAGAGGGGAGGGCAGGGCACCATGACCTCAATCCAGGTGCCCCTTCTCCTCAAGGAGTCAGGGAGGGGCCCTAGGGCACTCAATGGGAGGAGGAGCGTCGGCCTGACACCCCAGGGGAATCCACACAGGAGTCTCCAAGGATATCCTGCTACTCCAAATCCCCTCTGCCTGTGACCCCATCAACACCAACAGGTCAGGCCATGGAGGGTCCACCTGCTCTGGAGCAGGAGACTCTAAGCAGGCTGGGACCTCCAGGCCTCTGGCCTCCAAAGGAAGCCAACCAAAGTCATCTCAGACATCAGGGCATAGCAGTCAGCAGCTGCTTCCACCTCTGCTGCAAATGTTGGGGCTGCACCTAGAAGTAGTGGTAGAGTTCGGAAAATTAAGAAGTTGTGAATGCACAATGGTGGCAGGTATAGGTGTCCAATCACTGTTTTCACTTTTCACTTTTGTAAATATATTTCACTTTTATCCCCCTCTAAGTCTCAAGTATTAAATGGCTCATGGATGTGATATCATGGCCAGTGTTCATCCAAATGCACCCCCCTCCAACAATTATCTCCCATCTTCTCTCTTAGTTCCATGAGGTCTCACTCAATCTCATCACAGTAAATTGTCTTTAGTTCCCCAACAGCGATATGAACAAAGGCACTCCCTATATAAAAATGATGGTTGGACAGTGCATGTGTAACTCTTGCATCTGAGGCTCGCCTTATGTGACCTCATAAGAATTGTTTATGGAAGGGTAGTATTATCCTGATGCTGCCACACTGAAGTCTGCTCTTTGTGAATGTTATAAGTATTTATCAAGACCCATGTTGGAGTCTTTTCACCCAAGTGCATTTTGCAATGGCCTTTGTTTTATGATTGTGAGGTTTTGGTAAAAGTATCATTCAGCACCATAGCCTTTCATGCCTTCCTGCAGTGTTATTTTGTCTCCACTTCTGAGGATCCTTCAGTAGTTCCCAGTCTCCCCATGTAGGATGCTGAGTAATGGGAGTTGTTTCCGCTCGGTGACATTTTAAACGTCTACTAGACAGACATGAGTGTGTGTTGTCAGAGGTGTGTGCTCATCCCGATTAAGCCATCCAATTACCTGTGAGGATCTTACTTTGCTCCCAAATGGTTGTCCAGCATTGCTTCACAGGATCCCTCTGTGAGGTAACAGAGCACTAGTCCACATGGATTTCATGACATGACTCAGTATCTCAGTGTTCAAAGCAAGGAGTGTCCTTTGTGAGATGGACAATGTTGAGGACTGTAATGGTATGAAAGTGATGCCCCGGCACATCTCCTGAGCACTCAGGATAAATTATCATTGGCTGCTGTGTCAAAACTGACTGGGCCACATCGCTCCCAGGTGCTGAGGCAATGCGGAAGGTAAACTTGGCCAGCTTCTGATGAATACAGGACAATGAGTGTTTGTCAGTAATCACACGATGGTCCTGCTGGACCACTCTGTGTGATACAATTCTAACAACTCACAAGTTTGTGTCCATACTGTTGTGTTACAGATCATTGTGTCCTGAGTCCGATGGTATCTTGGGCCTCAGTATCAAGGGCCTCTACAGCATGAGGGCTGGCATTTGGAGAGATGGTGCTGGATATGCAGCAGAAATGCCAACAATAACCATGTCTTTAGGGTGTGCCCCTTATCACCGAGGAGCCAACCCTGTATGTGCCAAGGGCCTTCAATGATCTGCAGCACCTGTGAGTGACTCGGGATGTCAGAGTTGTGAGATCTCCCAGGGTACCTAGCACAAAAACGCATGATCTGCTTTCTGTGATCATAGATAAAGTGGATGTTGAGAGAATGAAACACTTTTTCTATTAATGAATTTGAGAGGCTGCTGCCAGGGAGCTCTCAAGGCCACATGTGTACAATTGAAGGTGCCCTACACTTGCAGGAAGCCTGAGATTGCTGCAAATCCCACAGCTCTGGAAGCCTGGCTTGCTTCATACATGCGGAACTGTACGCAATGGTGAACTTTATTGAAAAGGGCATCGGTCACCTCCCATTTACATTTCTGTGTTGCTGATGTGCCGTGAATGAATTTTAAAAAAGGGAAGATGGTTGTGATTGTTGGAGATCAATCATCTCAGTTGCACGAGATCACTGCAGGAGTTCCTCAGGCTAATGTCCTCAACCATCTTCAGCTGCTTCATCAATGACCTTTCTTCCATCATAAGGTCAGAAGTAGGGATGTTCGTTGATGATTGCACAATGTTCAGCACCATTCACAACTCCTCAGATACTGAAGCAGTCCATGTCCAAATGCATCAAGATCTGGACAATATCCAGGCCTCGACTGACAAATGGCAAATAACATTTATGAAACACAAGTGCCAGGCAATGATCATCTCCAACAAGAGAGAATCCAACCATCTCTCCTTGATGTTCAATGGCATCATTGAATCCCCCACTATCAACATCCTGAGGGATACCATTGACCAGAAACTGAACTGGACTAGTCATATAAATACTGTGGCTACAAGAGCAGGTCAGATGCTAGGAATCGTGTGACGAGTAACCCACCTCCTGACTCCCTAAAGCCTGTCCACCATCTACAAGTCACGAGTCAGGAATGCGATTGAATACTTTCCACTTACGTGGATGACTGCAGCTCCAACAACACTCAAGAAGCTCGATACCATCTAGGACAAAGCAGCCTGAACAGGGGGAGGTGGTGGCATAGTGGTACTTTCACTGAACTAGTATTTCTGAGAACCAGGGTAAAGCTGGGGACACGGGTTCAAATCCCAAGATGGTGGAATTTGAATTCAATGAAAACCTGGAATTAAGAAGTTTGATAATGACCATGAAACCATTGCCAATTATTGTAAAAGCTCATCTGGTTCCCTAATTTCCTTTAGGGAAGGAAATCTGTCACCCTTACATGGCCTAGTCTATGTGTGACCCCAGACCCACAGCAAGTGGTTGATGCTTAAATGCCCTCTGAACAAGGGCAATTAGGGATAAGCAATAAATGCTGGCTTCGTAAGTGATGCCCACATTTCATAAATGAATTTTAAAAACTGCGAGCCTGCACAGAAGGGAAAACAAGGAAAAAAGCGAAACAGTGGGAAAAGAGGATCAGGTGGCCTAGAACAGAATGCCATTCGGAAGAAAGTGCCAGAAGAATCTGGACATATGAGACGGACTGGGAGCAGGTCCCAAAACAAAGCAGAAGTCCCAAGTCAGGGAGTGGGACAGAAAGAGGTCCCAGGAAGATGGTCAAGTTAAGGGACAAAGAGAGGTATCTGAACCTGTGAAGTGAAGTTAAGAGTGAGGAGCAAAGGAAAAGGCTCCAAGTGAAAGGGACAGAGCTGCGGGGAGCAGACTCGGAATATGGGGGGCTTTCGAGAAGCTAGATGATCTGAGGAAACAGCTAAAAGTTGGTGACTTCTTACAACGGTTCTTTAGAGCAGTGTTGTACTGCTTGGCACAGCCAAATACCTGAGTGTGTGCATGTGGAAAGTGAAGATTGAAAGCACATAGAGATTCGGAGAAAGGAACCTTGGAAAGAGAGGTTGAAACCCTGGAGGTGACCTCTTGTTGGCGATGTCCAAGAGAAGGCATCGTTTGGGAGAGAATTCTAGGGAAAGTTCTTCAAATGTGGAGATTGGAAGCCCTCGTGAGAGACACAACATTTCAGTGAGACCAGTTTGCTGGCAGTGTGATGAGCATCTGGGGGATTGATGAGAAATCCATAGAAACTTGGTTTTGGAGTGTGGTGTGTCTGACCACAGTTCACATAATAGTCTATGCGGGCTATATACTTTCTGTGAACATTAGAGTATATGATAGATTTTTTAACTTGTGTTATCTTTATGAGTTTGTATATATATATGTATATGTGTATAGGTATATTGGGGTGAAGGACCTAGTGTAATATAATTCATTTTTTCTAGCTTAATAAATGTTTTATTCTTTTGTTAGGAGTTCATCAGCAGACTCCTGTGACTCTGTTCAGTAGCACCCTGCATGCTTCTAAAAGAAACAAAAGTTAGGGTCTATCAAGACAGGTTCCGTCCTCGGATCTGACTTGTCCAGTAGTAAAGTCAGCTGGCATCGTAACAGTAACCTGACTCATCAGACTGACAGCGCGATGGAGTTCCTATTCATAGAAACATAGAAAATAGGAGCAGGAGTAAATCATTAGATCCTTCAAACCTGCTCAGCCATTCACTATGACCATGACTGATCCTCTATCTCAATCTTCAGCCAGAAGTGCCAATGGATGATCCATCTCGGCCCCTTCCAGAGGACCCCAGCATCACAGATGCCAGCCTTCACCAGTCTTCAGCCAATTTGATTCACCACACGTGATATCAAGAAACAGCTGAAGGCACTGGATACTACAAAGGCTATGGGCCCTGACAATATTCTGGCAATGGTACTGAAGACTTGTGCTCCAGAACTTGCCATGGCCCTAGCCAAGCTGTTCCATTACAGCTACAACACTGGCATCTACCCGGCAATGTGGAAAATTGCCCAGGTATGTCCTGTCCACAAAAATACAGGACAAATCCAAACCAGTCAATTAATGCCCCATTGGTCTACTCTCCATCATCAGTAAAGTAATGGAAGGGGTCATCAACTGTGCTACCAAGTGGCTCTTGCTTAGCAATAACCTGCTCACTGACACCCAGTTTGGGTTCCGCCAGGGTCACTCAGCTCCTGATCTCATTACAATTTTGGTTCAAACATGGACAAAAGAGCTGAACTCCCGAGTTGAGGTGAGAGTGACTGCCCTTGACATCAAGGCTGCATTTGACTGAATGTGGCATCAAGAAGCCCTAGCAAAACTGGAGTCAATGGGAATCAGGGGGAATACTCTCTGCTGGTTGGAGTCATACCTAGCACAAAAGAAGATGGTTGTGGTTGTTGGAGGTCAGTCATCTCAGCTCCAGGACATCACTGCAGGAGTTCCTCAGGGAACTAGGTCCTAGGCCCAATCATTTTCAGCTGCTTCATCAATGACCTTCCTTCCATTAAAAGTTCAAATGTGGGGATGTTCGCTGATGATTGCACAATGTTCAGCACCATTTGCGACTCCTCAGATACTGAAGCAGCCCATGTCCAAATGCAGCAAGACCTGGGCAATATCCAGGCTTGGGCTGACAAGTAGCCAATAACATCCGCACCACACAAGTTCCAGGCAATGACCATCTCCAACAAGAGAGATTCCATCGCCCCTTGACATTCAATGGCATTACCATCACTGAATCCCCCACTATCAACATCCTGGGAGTTACCATTGACCAGAAACTGAACTGGACTAGCCATATAAATACTGTAGCTACAAGAGCAGGTCAGAGGCTAGGAATAGTGCAACGAGTAACCCACCTCCTGACTCCCCAAAGCATGTTCACCATCTACAAGGCACAAATCAGGATGGAATACTCCTCTTGGCCATTCTGCTGAAGGGTCATGAGGACTCAAAACGTCAACTCTTTTCTTCTCAGCCGATGCTGCCGGACCTGCTGAGTTTTTCCAGGTAATTCTGTTTTTGTTTTGGAATACTCCTCACTTGCCTGGATGAGTGCAGCTCCAACAATGCTCAAGAAGCTTGACACCATCCAGGACAAAGCAGTCCGCTTGATTGGCACCACATCCACAAACATTCACTCCCTCTACCACCGACGCACAGTAGCAGCAGTGTGTACCATCTACAAGATGCACTGCAGGAATTCACCAAGGTTCCTTCGACAGCACCTTCCAAACCCCAACCACTAACATCTAGAAGGAGAAGGGCACCAGATAGATGGGAACACCACCACCTGGAGGTTCCCCTCCAAGTAACTCATAATTTTGACTTGGAAATATATCGCCATTCCTTCACTGTCCCTAGGTCAAAATCCTGGAACTCCCTCCCTAACAGCACTGTGGGAGTATTTACACCATGTGGACTGCAGCAGTTCAAGAAGGCAGCTCACCGCCACCTTCTCAAGGGCAACTAGGGATTGGCAATAAATGCTGGCCCAGCCAGCAAAACCCACATCCCGTGAATGAATTAAAAAAATGACGTATTCCCAGGTTCTCTATATACTCCTTGACACCCTTAGAATCCATAAATCTGTCTATTTCCTTCTTAAATAATTCAATTGCTTTGTGCATTTTAGGGAAAACAGTAAATATTGATTTACTTAAGGCTTCTGGGATTTCTGTTGTGTTGTGATCCTCATTAATGATCAGAGTCAGTTTGTCTATTCCAGAGTCGTCTAAACTTTTAATTTGTTTGATAACTATTTCACCTGGGCCTTTGGCTGGTGCTGTTCTTATTTTATTTTTCATGATCTTTGGACCATCCGTGTTTTTCTTAATTGGCTTTTCTTCCTGTCTGTTGTCCTCAAATGAGTCTTGTATGTAGTCGGTCCATCTTGCAAGCACTTAGTCCCTTTCCATGATAACTTCCCCATGACTTCCTTTAATACATCATCAAATGCACATCCAACCTTTCCTGCGATTTACCTCATGAAGCATTGTGCTTGAGTCTGTTTTTATGTTTATCTATTTATTCGCATTTTCGTTCAACCACTTTTCCTTCTCTTCAGCACATTTTTGTTTGATCCTTCTGAGTACCAATGGGGGAGAGTGTTCCTCTGGAGAGAGTAGCAACAGTCATGATCAGAGCATCATGGGTGGCTCAGCTGTGCAGGGAGGGAGGGGAAAAGAGAGGACAGCAATAGTGGAAGGGACTGCTATATTTAGGGGAACAGACAGGCATTTCTGTGTTCACATATGTGATTCCAGGATGGTATGTTTCCTCCCTGGTGCAAGGGTCATGGATATCATTGAGCGGCTCCAGAGCATTCTGGATGGTGAAGGTACAAAGCCAGAGGTCATGGTTCACGTTGGTACCAACGATATAGGTAGAAAAAGGAATGAGGTCCTGCAGGCTGAATTCAGAGAGTTAGGAAAGAGATTAGCAAGTAGAACCTCAAAGGTAATAATCTTGGGATTACTTCCAAGGTCACGTGCTAGTGAGTATAGAAATAGGAGAATCCACCAGATGAATGCATGGTTGGAGAGATGGTGCAGGAGGGAGGGCTTCAGGTTCCTGGGCATTGGGACCAGTTCTGGGGAAGATGGGACCTGTATAAGCCAGATGGATTACACCTGAACAGGACTGGGATGAATGTCCTTGCAGGGAGATTTGCTAGTGTTGTTGGGGAGGTTTTAAACTAGATTGACAGGGGATGGGAACCTGAGGGCAGATTCGGATAGGACAAATTCAGAGTAGGGGACGAGACACAGAAAATTAGTGGGTGACTTTGAAAGACAGGAGAAGCAAAGGTTAAAATGTTTATAGCACGGGAACTTGACAATGTGAAAAGGTATTTATTTAAATGCAAGGAGTATAGCAAACAAAGCTGATGAGCCGAGGGCACAGATAGGCGCATGATATCATTGCTATAATGGAAACTTGGCTTAAAGCGGGGCAAAAATGTCAGCTCAACATCCCGGGATATGGTTTTCAGACAGGATCGAGAGGGGGATAAAAAAGGGTGCGGGTGTAACATTATTGGTTAAAGAATCAATTACAGCTGTGAGGAGGGATGATATACTAAATGAATCACCAAATGAGGCCATTTGGGTTGAGCTCAGAAATAAAAAGGGTGCAGCCACACTACTAGGAGTGTACTGTAGACCCCCAAATAATGAGAGGGAGATAGAAGAGCAAATATATGGGCAAATTTCTGAGTGTAAAATCAATCGGGCAATAATAGTTGGGGACTTCATCTATCCTAATATCAACTCAGATACAAACAGTGTGAAGGGTACAAAATTCTGGAACTACATTCAAGAGAACCTTTTTAGCCAGCACGTAATAAGCCCAATGAGAGAGATTTAGTCTTAGGAAATGAAGCTGGGCAAGTGGATGAAGTAGTAGTGGATGAAGTGTGGCCATTTTGGAGATAGTGACCATAATAGGGCTAGATTTAGTATAATTATGGAAAAGGATAAAGATAGAACAGGAGTAAAAGTTGTAAATTGGGGAAAGATAAATTTTACGAAGCTGAGATGTGATCTGGCGAAAGTGGACTGGTTACAGCTACATGCAGGGAAATCGG
Organism: Isurus oxyrinchus; assembly: GCA_026770705.1. Lineage (NCBI taxonomy): Eukaryota > Metazoa > Chordata > Chondrichthyes > Lamniformes > Lamnidae > Isurus > Isurus oxyrinchus. The sequence continues at coordinate 54,157,005 of JANJGN010000012.1, read as the reverse complement.
TGACAGACCAGTGAGAGGCATTCAAAAGCAAAATTCTATGGGCACAGTGTAGACATAGCCCCACAAAGGAAAAGGGTGTACTGCCAAATCTAGAACCTACTGGTTATTTAGAGGCATACAAGGTAAGATAAAGCAGAAAGAGAAAACTTATGACAGTCACAAAAAACTTAATACTGTAGAAAGCCTGGAGGAGTATAGAAAGTACAGGGGTGAAGTCAAAAAGGTAATTAGGAAAGCAAAGAGAGGATATGAAAAAATATTGGCAGGTAAAATCAAAGAAAACCCAAAGATGTTTTACCAGTACATTAAGAGCAAGAGAATAACTAAGGAAAGATTAGAGCAGTCAGAGATGTACATGGTAACTTGTGCTCTGATGCTGAAGATATGAGCAGCGTTCTCAATAAGTACTTTGTGTCTGTCTTCACCACTAAGGAGAAGGATGAAGCAGTTATACCAGTTAATGAGGAGGAGTGTGAAATATTAGATACAATAAGCATATTGAGAGAGGATGTACTGGAGGGACTGATATCCTTAAAGGTGGATAAGTCACCAGGGCCGGTTGTGTGTATCCCAGGCTCTTGAAGGAAGCCAGGGAGGAAATATTGGATGCTCTGGGGATCATTTTCCAATCCTCACCAGATATAGGCCAGGTACCAGACGATTGGAGGTCTGCGCACATTGTACCATTGTAAAAAAAGGTGCGAGGGATGGACCAAATAATTATAGGCTGGTCAGTCTGACTTCAGTGGTGAGCAAATTATTGTAATCAATTCTGAGAGACAGGATAAACTGTCACTTAGAAAGAAACTGATTAATCCGGTATAGTCAGCATTGTTTTATTAGATGAAGGTTGTGTCTTACTAATTTAATCGAATTTCCTGAGGAAGTAACAAGAAGGATTGATGAGGGTAGTGCAGGGGATGCGGTCTACATGGATTTTAGTCAGGCATTTGACAAGGTCCTGCATGGCAGACTGGTCAGAAAAGTGAAATCCCATGGAATACTGGGGAATGTGGCGAGTTGGATCCAAAATTGGTTCAATGACAGGAAACAAAGGGTAATGATTTATGGATGTTTTTGCACATGGAAAATGGTTCCAGTGGCATTCCACAGGGCTTAACGTTGGGTCACTTGCTGTTTGTTGCATATATTAATGATTTGGACTTAAATGTGGATGGCATGATTAGGAAATTTGCAGATGACACAAAAACCAGCCGTGAAGTTGATAGTGAAGTGGATAGCTGTCTCCAGACTGATATCGATGGTTTGTTGAGTGGGTGGAAAAGTGGCAGATGGAATTCAGTCCAGAGAAGTGTGAGGTAACGCATTTGGGGCGAGCAAACAAAGCTAGGGAATACACAAATGGGAGGATATTGGGAGGGCTAGAGGAAGTGAGAGACCTTGGAGTGCATTTCCACAGGTCGATGAAGGTGGCAGGGCAGGTGGATAAGGCGGTAAAGAAAGCATATGAAATGCTTTCCTTTATTGAGGTATAGAATACAAAAGCAGGGATGTAATGATGGAACTGTATAAAATGCTGGTTAGACCACAGCTGGAATTTTGCATCCAGTTCTGGTCACCACGTTATAGGAAGGACATAATTACTCTGGAGAGAATACAGAGGAGATTTACAAGAGTGTTGCCAGGACTTGAAAACTGCAGCTATGAGGAAAGATTGGATAGGCTGGGGTGGTTATCCTTGGAACTGAGGTGGCTGAGGGGTGACCTGATTAAGGTGTACAAGATTGAGGGGCTTAGATAGAGTAGACAGGGATACCCTGTTTCCCCTAGCAAAGAGGTCAATTACCAGGGGTACAGATTTAAGGTGGTCAGTAGAACATGAGGAAAAACTTCTTCGCCCAGAGGGTGGTGGGTGTTTGGAATTCACTGCCTGGTTTGGTGGTGGAGGTAAAAACCCTCAACTCATTTAAAAGGTACCTGGATCTGCACCTGAAGTGCTGTAACCTGCAAGACTATGGACCGGGTGCTGGAAGGTGGGATTAGAATGGGCAGCTAGGTTTTTTTATTTTTCCTGTTTGGCCAGCACTCACATGAAGGGCTGAATGACCTCCTTCTGTGCTGTAGCTTTTCTGTGGTTCTTTTTCCATTGATCTGTTTACTTCACCTTCCTTCTTATCTTCCATCAGGCCCAATATTCCATCTGCTATCCATTTTGGTTTCTTTCTCTTCTCTTTAATTGGAGTGGTGATCTTTCGATGATTCTAACACTGATGCTTTGAACATTTCCCATGTGGAATGGTTTCTTTGGTCTTCAGCTGTTCTAGACAGTTTTGAATTTCCACTTTAAATGTTTCATTAATTGAACTCTCTGTATTGAGTAATTTATAATTTCTTTAAAGTCATTGTTTCTTTCAACTTCATCAGCTTTATTTTGCTGGTGCAAACTACAGGTAGATGGTCATTTCTGCAATCGACGTTCGGGTAGGTCTTTGTTCAAAAATAAGAAGTCGCCCAATTCAGACAGAGATGAGGAAATATTTTTCTCTCAGAGGGTTGTGAGACTTTAGAATTCTCTTCCTCAAAAGGTGGTTGAGGCAGAGTCTTTGAATATCTTTAAGGCAGAGCTAGATAGATTTTTGTTAAGCAAAGGGATGAAAAGTTAACAGGGGTAGGTGGGAATGTAGAGTTGAGGTTAAAATAAGATCAGCCATTTTTCTGATTGAATGGTGGAGCAGGCTCGAAGGGCCAAGTAGCCTACTCTTGTTCCTAATTTGATTGTTTGCTTGTTGAACTGCATTTTGGAAACTGCTGTTTATTGTAAATTGTTTTTTAATATTGCCTCTTTACACCTCTTTTGGCACCCATCCCTTCCATTTCTCATCTTTGGCTTGTTATCAGTTTTACCATTATTACGAGCCAAACTTCCCCCATTATATGAGTTTAAAATCCCATCTAGAAGCTTACTTACACTTTCCATTCAGAGCTTGGTACAGCCCGGTTCAAGTGCAGCCCCAGTGTTGCAACTTCATCCCAACCCTATGTACAATGAAATGGAGCTTGCCTTTCGGCTCTGCGTTCCCTTTAGCTGATCTGCTTCTCCCTATGCGGCTTAAACTGAATCGCCCTCAAAATCAAACTGATGCAGGCTGTGTATAAACGTTGTGCCTCCTGCTAATTTAAATGATTGTGGTGTGCAGTTCAGTGCTGAATGAGCTATTGAGTGGCTGCACACACCCAGCAGGCAACCCGAGCTTGAGTGAGGCTAGTACCAATTAAAGCTAGCCTGCATTACTTAAAATCTGATTGCAGTTCTTAAAGGCAAGGTGCATTTTGGCTGCAGAAGGGAAGACCTAGAGGAAACAACTGAAATGATGCAACAGCCCAGTGAGCAAGTCTGAGGTTCTCAGCTGCCACAGTGCAGGCTGTACGGCAGGAGTTGGATGGGGAAGAGATCTCGTCACTCAGGAAAGCAGAAGATCCTTCAGAAGGCAGTGAAACTACATAGCTGCGGTGTTAATGCCACCAGGTGAGCCACAAGGACATGGCTGCAGCGCTGCAAGATAACAAGTGCTTAATACAGCCTTACACACCACATCTGAATTAAGGCATCATTAGCCTCATACAGTGTTCCATTCACCATTCCCACTTTAATCATCACCAACAACCACTCAAACTTCACTTTCATAGCTTCACCTCATCTTCACACACTGAACGCAGCTGCAAACCTCACATCCCCATCTCACAGCTTGTATACACTGCCAGCTATTCAACTGTGACAGGCACATCATCCAAACACATTGCTCCACATTCACTGACACATTTCACTCTTTTCAGCTGGTCAACATGGCCCAGAATAGGTGGCAGCGGCAGCAGCAGCAGTAGCTAAACCAGCGGGGTTCAGGCACAGCTCATCTATGGAATAGACAATGCTGGGGATCATTGGAATGGCCATCAAGAATGACAGTATGTCCCTGCCCAAAGCACCTTCTCAAATCCCAGTTTTCCCTGATTCCACACTCTGTTATGTGCAGGAATGGCCCACTGCCTCAGGATGAAGCATTGCAGCTGTTGCCAGGATATCGGATGTTCACCGTCAGGATGTACTGTTCATAGTCACACACCAACTGCATGATGATGGAACGGTGGCCCTTGCAGTCCCTGTACCTCTCCCTATTGACATGTGGGACCAACAGAATCACGTGTGTAGCCAGTGGCTTCCTAGGCTATCGGAGATCCCACTCTACCCTGGCAAAAACCACATGCTTATTCATTCTGCTTCTATCTGAGACAGACAATGAAGTGCCCCCTCCTGGTTTACAGGCTTCTGTCATCTCTCTAACACAACAGTGGGTGGTGAGATGTTGTCTATGTCACCTGCTCCCATTTGTAAGGATCCACTTCTGTAGAAGTGGAATCTTAGGCACCTCACACACTGCTGAAGGCCCTTTGGTGAGTAGGTCGCTTTGTGGAGAGCTTTCTTCCTCCTCCTGTGCACAGCTTCCCCTCTCTACAGCCTGTGTTCCATGTCCCTGTCTTATCGTAGGCCAAGAGGGTCTACTATATAATGTACATGGGGCCAAAACTCTTCCAAGCTACCTGAGAGGATGCAGCAACACTCCCTGCAAAATCCTACAAGTCAAGAAAACTGCTCCAGGAACACAACACAGCATTTACCCAAACTTTTCAAAAGTAAATGTAACTCAAAAGCACCTCAGTAAGATCGATAGCCCTTTAAATAAAGCTGGTGTGGGAGAGGGGTCTCCCTCGGGCAGCTGAATATATTCAAATCAGCCAGAGTGGCGGGGGGGGTGCCATGTCAGAAGTGACTGGAAGGAGTGTGCCTGCCACTTTCGGCAAACTCCAGTTCCTGCAACGCACTGTGAGCAGTGCTATGGAGCTGGACTCTCAGTCCAAGTGTCTCTAACATGACTCTATTTTTTGCAGACACAATAAGCTGGGACAGTTCCACGATCTGCAGTCTAGACACATTACCTCTGCTGCCATTTTACATGGTACCTATTTATTTCATGCTTACCTAGCAGTTGTCTAATTATCTCTCATGCTAATTGAACACTGATATTAAAGGATGACTTAAGAACATTTCTGAGAAACGATCTTGGCTTAGAAGATCAGGAAGTAGAATCAGTATGGGTGGAGAATAGGAAATGAACAACAAAGGGTCAAAATGCTGGTTGGAATAGCTTACAGGCTCCTTAACAGTAGTTATACCATTGAAGCAGAAAATAGGAATAAATAGGTCATTTTTGGGTTGGCAAAATGTAACGAGTAGAGCGTTACAGTGATCAGCGCTGGAGCCTCAAATATTTACAATCTATATAAATTACTTGGATGACGGGACCATATGTGTGGTTGCTAAATTTGCTGATGGCACAAGGATATGTAGAAAAGTAAATTGTGAAGTGGATATAAGGTGTTTTCAAAGGGACATATATAGATTCAGTGAGTGCGCAAAAATTTATCAGGACGGAGTATAATGAGGGAAAATGTGAATTTTTCCACTTTGGCAGGAAGAATAGAAAAGCAGCGTATTATTTAAATGGAGAGAGATTGCAGAACTCTGAGGTACAGGAGGACCTGGGTCTCCTGGTACATGAATCTGTTCTGACATGGTAGTTGGTAAAGGCTGAGTTATTTTAAATCCCAGAGGGAAACTTTAAACAACTGACATAACCTATATTTTCAATTGGTATGTTTGAGATGCAGTGCTCAATTCAGAAATGAAACCACCAAGCCTCTAGAGGTTTTTATATAAATTAAACTAAAGATTTATTAATTTAACAAGGAATTAAACACATTCACATATCTATAAATTACTACCATAATAACTTTTTAAACAAACCCCCAAAATAATCACTCCTAGGTAAACATTCACCAAGGCAACAACAACCTATAGACTTAAACAGACATGAAGCAAAGCACATTTTGTCTTACACATTCAAAATGAGGTTCCTTTCAATTTGGTTCCCTCGCACAATTGTAGGCTTACAGTCAGCATGCCTCTGACTCACACACACAAAACTCTTTTCTGTACATACCTAGCCTTCCCTTTGAATGCAAATTCTCATTGTATCACCAGGCCCTTTGATCTCCACTTTTTCAAATAATAAAACCTCTTTCATAGTTCCAATTTTATTAGGAAAATAAACATATTGCTTGGTGTCTCCTAGCTAAGTGCAAGATTTCACCCCCAGTCTTTGAATGATTTATTCAACAAAAATGCAAATGTCCTCTCTACCTTAATATTTAACATCTCAAAACTACTATACATCAAAGCACCCAGACTAGCCGGCTTTAATCCAGTTAAGACACACACACTCACACCCACAGAACCAGACCCTACTACAAGTCCAATTTAAAATAATTTCCAATAACATTATATACATTAATATCTTCATGACAAATCACAAAAAATTATTGTGCAGGTACAGCAAGTGATTAGGAAGGCAAATGGAATGTTGTTGTTTATTGCAAGGGAAATGGAATATAAAAGTAGGGATGTTTTGCTACAGTTGTAGAGAGTATTGATGACAACACATCTGGAGTACTATGCACAGTTTTGGTCTCCTTATTTAATAAAGGGCATAACTGCATTATAAGCAGTTCAGAAAAGATTCACTCAACTGATTCCTCAGGTGGGAAGTATCCTATGAGGAAAGGTTGGACAGGCTGGGCCTGTATCCATTGAAGTTTAGAAGATTGAGAGGTAATCTTATTGAACATATGAACAAGGAGGAGTAGGCCATTCAGCCCCTCAAGCCTCTTCTGTCATTTGATAAGATCATGGCTGATCTGATAGCAACCTGAAATCTGCATCCCCCTACCCCCGATAACTTATCACCACCTTTCTTACCAAGAATCTGTCTTAAATACCACCTCTGCCTTAAAAATATTCAAAGGCTCTGCTTCCACCGCCTTTTCAAGAAGAGAGTTCCAAAGACTCACGACCCTCTGAGTGAAAACATTTTGCCTCATCTCTGTTTTAAATGGGCAACCCCTTATTTTTAAACAGTGACCCCTAGTTCTAGATTCACCGACAAAAGGAAACATCCTCTCCACATCCATCCTGTCAAGACCTCTCAGGATCTTATATGTTTCAATCAAATCGCCTCTTACTCTTCTAAACTCCCACAGATATAAGCCTGGTCTGCCCAACCTTTCCTCATAAGACAACCCACCCATTCCAGGTATTAGTCTGGTAAACCTTCTCTGAACCTCCTCCAATGCATTTACACCCTTCCTTAAATAAGGTGACCAATACTGTACACAATACTCCACATGTGGTCTCACCAACACCCTGTACAACTGAAGTATAACCTCCCTACTTTTGTATTCAATTCCCCTCACAATAAATGTTAACATTCTGTTATCATTCCTAATTACTTGCTGTACTTGCGTACTAGCCTTTTGTGATTCATGCCTGTTCAGTCAGATCATGCCTGATCTGACACTAAGAGAGCCCATTTATATTTTTATAATGCCTTTCACAACCTCAGAGCTCTGCAATTTCTCACCATTTAGATAATATACTTCTCCTTTATTCTTCTTGCCAAAACAAACAATTTTACATTTTCCCACATTAAACTTCATCTGCCAGATCTTTGCCCACTGACTTAATTTATCCATCTCTGTTTGTAGCCTCCTCTTCACAACTTATTTTCCTACCTATCTTTTGTCATCAGCAATTTTGGCAACCATCCCTTCAATCCCTTCATCCAAGTCATTTATATCAATTGTAAACAGTTGAAGTCCCAGCACTGATCCCTGTGGCACACCACTCATTACACCTTGCCAACCTGAAAAAGGCTCATTTATGCCTACCCTCTGCTTCCTGTTAGCCAGTCAACCTTCTATCCATGCCAGTTTGTTACCCCTATACCATGTGCTTTTATTTTCCATGATAACTTCTGATGTGGCACTTTATCAAATGCTTTCTGGACATCTAGGTACTGTACAGCCACTGGTTCCCCTTTATCCACAGCACATGTTACTTCCTCAAAGAGCTCCAATAAGTTGGTTAAATACGATTTCCCTTTCACAAAACCATGTTGACTCTGCCTGATGACTTTGAGCTTATCCAAGTGCCCTGCTATAACTTCTCTAATAATAGCTTCTAACATATTCCCTATGACACTTGTTAAGTTAACTGGCCTGTAGTTTCCTGCTTTCATTCACTCCTTTTTTGAATAATGGAGTTACATTTGCTGTCTTCCAATCCAATGGGACCATCCCCAAATCCAGTGAGTTTTGGAAAATTAAAACCAATGCATCAACTATGTCAATAGATGCTTCAGGACCCGGCTCTTGTCAGCCCGCAGCTCCAACAATTTACTCAATACCGCTTCTCTAGTGACAGTAATTTTCCTGACTTCCTCCCCCACCTCCATTTCCTGGTTTAAAGCTGCTTCTGGGATGTGACTTGTATCCTCTATAGTGAAAACTGATGCAAAATACCTGTTCAATTCATCTGCTATCTCCTTGTTTTCCATTATCAATTCTCTAGAATCACTTTTTATAGGACCAACACTCACACTCTTTTCTCTTTCAAATATTTATAAAAACTCTTACTATCTGTTTTTATATTTCTGGCTAGCTTTCTCTCATGCTCTAATTTTTCCCTCCTTATTTGTCTTTTAGTCATTCTTTGCTGTACCTTATATTCTGTCCAATCTTCTGGCCTTCTACCTATCTTTGCACAATTATATGTTTTTCTTTAAGTTTGATACTATCTTTAACCTTTCTAGTCAACAATGTATGGTGTGTCCATCCCTTGGGCTTTTTCTTACTTGTTGGAATATTTCTTTTCAATGCATTCTGAATTATCCCCTTAAATGTTAGCCACTGCATCTCTATTGACCCATCCCATAAGCTAATTTGCCAAATCACTTTTGCCAGCTCAGCTTTCATGCCATCATAATTGCCCTTATTTAAGTTTAAAAACTTAGTCTCAGACCCACTCCTCTCTCCCTCAAGCTAAATGTAAAATTCAATCATATTATGGTCGCTGCTACCTAGGGGCGCCTTCACTATGAGATCATTAATAACACTGATCTCATTACACAATACCAGATCTAGTATGGCCTGTCTCTGGCTCCAGAACATGCTGTTCCAAGAAAATATCCCAAAAATATTCAATGTATTCCTCATCTAGGCTATCTTTGCACACCTGACTTTTCCAGTTGATATGTAAATTAAAATTTCCCATGTTTACTGCCTTTTTGACAAGCTCCAACTATTTCTTTCTTTATACTCTGCCCTACCATGTGGTTACTGTTAGGGGGCCTGTACACCACTCCCACAATTAATTTCTTTCCTTTACCATTTCTAATCTCTACCCAAACCGTTTCCATATCCTGGTTTCCTGAACTTAGGTCATCCCTCTCTATTGTGCTAATATCATCATTAACTAACTGAACCGCCCCTACACCTTTGCCTTGCTTCCTGTCCTGTACCCTTCAATATTCAGGTCTCAATCCAAATCCTCCTGCAGCCTTGTCTTTGTAATGGCTATCAAATCGTGATGATTTATTACTATGTGCACTCTCAGTTCATCTGCTTTGTTTCAAATGCTTTGTGCATTCAGATACAGAGCCTTTAGTTTTATCCTTTTATTCTTTTTATAACCTCTAGTCTCATCTGTTGATTTACAAATCTGTTGGATTTGTACTCTCTATCCCTTCCTGCCACAGTCTGTTTTTCATTTCTCGTAATAATACTTTTCTCTTTTGCCTTGTCTCTACTCTTTGATTTACCACATCTTCCCAAATTCAATCCCTTGCCCCCAGTATTAAGTTTAAAACCCCCTCTATTTCCTTAGTTATGTAGCTTGCAAGAATGCCGGTCCCAGCACAGTTCTGGTGTAGACCATCCCAACAGTACAGATTCCACTTTCCCCAGTACTGGTGCCACTGCCCCACAAACCGGAACCCACTTCTGCCACACCTGTCTCTGAGTCGCGCATTCATCTCCCTAATCTGATTTGTCCTATGCCAATTTGCATGTGGCTCATATAATAAGATTCTGAGGGCACTTGACAAGGTGGATGCTAAGAGGATGCTGCTGCTTGTTGGAGAGACTAGAACTAGAGGATACAATTTAAAAATAAATGATCTCCCATTTAAGATGGAAATGAGGAGAATTTTTTTCTGTCAGAGGATGGTGAGTCTGTGGAACTGTCTTCCTGAGAGAACAGTGGAGGCAAAATCATTGAATATTTTTAAGGCTGAGCTAGATAGATCCTTGATTGACAAGGGAGTCAAAGGCAGTTGGAAGGAAAGCGGAATTGAGGCCACTATCAGATCAGCCAGATCAAGCAGGCTTGAGTGGCTGAATGGCCTACTCCTGCTCCTAACTCGTATGTTTGTATGTAAGGTAGGGGTGATGGTGATGTATCTCACTGGACTAGTAATCCAGAGCTAATGCCCTGGGGACATGGGTTCAAGTCCCACCATGGCAGCTGGTGGAATTTAAATTCAACGAATAAATCTGGAATACAAAGCTAGTCTCAGTACTGGTGACTATGAAAACTATCATCGACCGTTGAAAAAAAACCATCTGGGGGCCTTTTCAGGAAGGAAATCTGCCATCTTAACCTGGTCTGGCTTTTAAGAAAATTCATTCATGACGATGCAGGGCATTGCTGGCTAGGCAACAGAGGACACTTAAGAGTCAACCACATTGCTGTGGGTTTGGAGTCACATGTAGGTCAGACCAAGTAAGGATGGCAGATTTCCTTCCCTTTTAATTCCAGATTTTTATTGAATTCAAATTTTCACCATCTGCCATGTTGGGATTCAAACCCCAGAGCATTACCCTGGGTCTCTGGATTACTAGTCTAGTGACAATACCCACTATGCCACCACCTCCCTTTAATGCTCCAGATCCACAGTAATGTGGTTGATCCTGCCCTCTGCAATGGCCTAGTAAGCCACTCAGTTCAATGGTAATTCGGGAGGGGCAACAAATGCTGCCCTTACCAGTGATGCCCACATCCCATGAAAGAATAAAGTAGAAAAAAATGTTTTGGACAGAGCATTAAGCAAGAAATAATTGACGCTTGTAACAAAGGTAACGTAATAATCATGGGGCTCTTTAATCTTCATATAGACTGGACCAATCAAATTGACAAAGGTGGTCAAGAAGAAGGGTTTATAGAATGCTTTCACAACAGTTTCCTGGAATAATTCATTGTGAAACCAACTAGGGATAAAGCAATTTAGATCTTGTCACATGCAATGAGAGAAGTTTAATTAGTAATCTCTGGGGAGAAAGTGATCATAATAATTTATTGAATTCGATTTTAAGTTTGACGGTGACATATTCCAATCCCAAACAAGAACCTTGAAGTTAAGCAAAGCCAATTACATAGGTATGAGGGAGAGCTGGTTAATGTTGATTGAGTAAATAGACTGAAAGGAATGATAGTGAATAAGCCCAGGAGAAGCTGTGGAATGGGCCGCCACCCGCAATCGGCCCCCAACTGAGATTTCATACGGGCTGTCCAATTAACGGCCAGCCAGTGTGAAACGCGGGCTGAAAAGTTCAGCGCTGCCGGGGTGGGGGCGGGAAGAGGGCGAGCGTTGAAGTCAGCACAGGCGCAGGGGGAGCGCAGAAGGAAAGCTCCCTGAAGGCAGCTCTCTGTCCTCAGGGAGCTGACAAAGTTAAAATCACTAAAGACAGAATTTAAAATCTGGAAAAAAATGTCCATGCAGCAGAATGAGTCACCTGTGCATGGATGTTATAAAAATTCTGTGCATAGATTTTTTAAAATTTAATTATGGAAACCTCATCCTGCCCTTGGATGAGGTTTCCTGAAAAATGCAAAGGCCGCCTAGCCGATTTGCCCGCCTGCCAACCTTAAGGTTAGTCAGGCAGTGAAAAATCCCTGTTAATTAATACTTTAATGGCCTTAATAGGCCTCTTAATTGTCAGCGGGTGTGCTGCTGACTCTTGTGCGCTCCTGCTGACCGAAATATCGCATGAGTGCGCGATGATGTTAGGATGTTCACCTGATGTCATCGCGCAGCATTTTATGCCCAGTAGGACACGTTAAAAAGAAATTCAGAATGCTCAACATCGCATTAAAAAACAAATACTCAGCAAGAAAGATCCACCTGTAGCTTACTAGGAAAGTTAAGTATTAAATTTTTAAAAAGGCTTATTATGTTGCAAAGGATAGTAGTAAGTTTGAGCATCAGAAGTGTTTTAGAAACCAGCAAAGGGCCACCAAAAAGTTGATAAAAAGGGGAAAGTAGAGTATGAGAGTAAAATAGCTGGAAATATAATAACAGATTGTAAGAGCTTTTATAAGTATATAAAAAGGAGAAGAGTAGCTAAAGTAAACATCGGTCTGTTGGAGGCAGAGACAGGAGTGATTATTGTGGGGAATGAGGAAATAGTGGAGACAAATGTAGGGACAGATTTTTCCCCCCATTGGGGGGGAGGTTCAGGAGTGGGCACATGGAGGCACACCTTCAACCGGTGCCCCCAATCGGAGGCGCGCCACTATTTTACATGGGCAGGCCAATTAAGGCCCGCCCAGCGTGACTTCCACAAGAAAGTGCTATGCGCTCCATGTGTGGGCAGAGGGTGATTCCCTGAGCCGACAGTGCCATTTTTCGTACATGCACGTGAAAGAGCATACTCATTTCCCTGAGGCTAAGTGCTGCCTCAGGGAGATCGGCTCCACCATAAAAAATCTTAAAAACAGAAAAAAAAATTTCCCTGACGTGACACTGTCACGTGAGTTGGGACATGTCCATAACTTTTAAATACACTTTTATTAAATTTTTAAAAAAACCTATATGAGACCTCATCCCACCCGTGGATGAGGTTTGTTGCTTTTTCCAATGCCCGCCAGGGCTCCCGGCCTGCCTGCCGACTTAAGGTTGGATTGGCAGGTCCACTAATCATGTTAATTACTTTGTCAATGTCCTCAATAGGCCATTGACAGGTCGGCGGGCGCATAGCTGACTCGCCTGAGCCCCGGCCGATCTGAAAATTGAAATGAGGCAGGGTGACGTCGGGAGGATGTCCATCGTCATCCTGCATCATTGTGCAGGCCGGTGAGCAGGCCCTGCCCCCAACTCGCCGACTGGGAATTCCTAGCCTTTGTCTTCATGGTAGAAGACACAAGTTAGATACCAGAAACAGAGGGTAACCTAGGGTAACCAAGAGTGAGGAACTTAAAGTAATTAATATCAGCAGAGAAAAGTACTGGAGAAACTTAAGGGGCTAAAATCTGGCAAATCCTCATGATCTGATGGCCTACATCCTAGAGCTCTAAAAGAGATAGCTGCAGAGATAGTTGATATACTGGCTATGATCTTCCAAAATTCCCTAGATTCTGGAACAGTTCCAATGGATTGGACGTCAGCAAATGTAACACTGCAATTGGGGGGTGGCAGCAGTTGCAATTGGAAAAGCTCCTCATTGAGAATGATGCTCCTGGCTTGCAGGGAGTAGATGTCTGTCTGAGCGCCAAGATATTCGACCCAGTGAGGTAATGGCAGGGCATTGACTTCCTGCCCATCCCTGTCACATGATTGGCTGGGCTTCTCGACTATGAATAGCTAACTGGCTGGCCGCCACATGAAGGCCCATGGCCAATAAGCAGAAGTGTTACACATTTCCGGTCACACTGCCAACAACATCGAAGCTACCAGAAGATTCTGCCCAAAGAGGCTGCAAAGTGACATAAACAGGTTAAGTGTGTGGCCAGGAAGATGGCAGATGGAGTATAATGTGGAGAAGTATGAGGTTATTCAATTTGGTCATTAAGAACAGAAAAGCAGAATACTTTTTTAAAATGTGTGAAACTTTAAATGCTGATGTTCAACATTTGTACAATGATCACAGAAAGTTAGCATGCAGGTGCAGCTAGCAATTAGGAAGGCAAATGGCATGTTGGCCTTTATTTCAAGGGGATTGGAGTACAGGAATAAAGAAGTCTTGCTAAAGTTCTACAGGATTTTGGTGAGACCTCATCTAGAATATTGTGTGCAGTTTTGGTCTCTTCATTTAAGGGAGGATATACTTGCATTGGAGGCAGTACAGCAAAGGTTCACTGGATTGGTCCCTGGGATGAGGGTTTTTTTTGTTATTCATTCATGGGATATGGGTGTCACTGGATAGGCCAGCACTTATTGCCCATCCCTAATTGCCCTTGAGAAGGTAGTGGTGAGCTGCCTTCTTGAAATGTTCTCGTATGATGCGGAGCTGATAAATTGTGTCTTTATTCTCTGGAGTTTAGAAGAGTGAGAGGTGATCTCATTGAGACATACAAGATTCTGAAGGGGATTGACGGGGCAGATACTAAGGGGTTGTTTCTTCTTTCCAGGGGATCTAAGACATGGGGCCACAGTCTCAGGATAAGGAGCTGATAATTTAGGACTGAGATGAGTAGAAATTTTTTCTACTCAAAGGGTTGTTAATCCGTGGAATTCTCTACTGTGAGTGTTGTGGATGCTTCATCACTGAGTAATTTAAGGCTGGGATAGACAGATTCTTGGTGTCTCAGGGAATCAAGAGATATCAGGGGGAGGTTGTTCCCCTTGTTGGGCAGCGGGTGGGGTTGGGAGCGGCCGCAAAACATCTGCCACCCACAATTGGGCCCTGACCCCAAATTCACTGGCTGGTCAATTAACAGCCAGCCAGCGTGAAACGTGTGCTGGGAGCCTCAGCATCTCCGGGGTGGGGCCAGGAGGAGTGCAGGCACTGAAGTTTGTGGGGGTGGGGTGTGGGGGTGCGCTTACTGAAAGCTCCCTGAAGTCACAGAACTGCGTCAGGGAGCTGAAGATTTTTAAAATGAAAAATAAAGATTCAGAAAATAAGGAAAACATGTCCCCACATGGGACTCAGTCACATGAACAATGTGAAAAATGAGTTTAAAATGTTTTTATTATATTTTTAGTCACTGTTGGAAACCTCATCCTGCCCACGGATGAAGTTTTGTAAAAAATGAGAAGGCCACCTGGCCTATTTGCCCGACTGCCAACCATAAGGTTGAATGGGCAATGAAAAATTCAGTTTAATGAAGTGCTTAATAACCCACTTAATTGTCGGTGGGTGTGTTGCCAACTCTTGCACGCGCCCACCGACCGAAATATCGCGCAAGTGCATGATGATGTCAGGATGCTCGGCTGACATCATTGTGTGCAATTTCACGCACATGCATGTTGGGCACATGCCCACATGCCAAGCTGAACTGAAAATCCTGCCCAGGGCAATGGTGGGGGAACGTGGAATTGGGGCAGATCAGCAGCCATGATCATACAGAATGATGGAGCAGGCTTGATGGGCCAAATGGTCTCCCCCTGCTCCTATTCTTATGTTCTTGTGTTCTTATGACAACAGCTAACATCAATCCTTTAGAGATGATTGGAGTTTTCTGTCTCTCCCCTCCCATTAGCTAATTAGATTTTACTTTATATAATGAAAATGTTTACAGTCTTGTGGAGTGAGGAGTAGCTGCAATTGACTGAAAACAGGCTGTGAAATAAGGAAGGCCATAACCCAAGGGCAGGAGCTGTCACTGTGCAGTCTCCAATATCTCCAACTATATGTCCCAACACCCAAAAGATTTCCTTTAACAACTAAAATAAGTCACATATACTGGGTCAGTGTGTCCTTGTTCTTGTTCTGTCAGGGCTTTCTATACTCTGTCTTCCTCCTGCTAACTATAACTGGAACACGAGGTGAAGTGGTCAGCACATAGTGTACTGACCCTGCTTACTGCTCTCAGTGCTCATGTTCACAGTGAATCCCAGGCTCATATATCATAAGGAGAAAAGCAGAGCAAACTGTCGAACAGAACACCGACAGATACAGGACTCAGCTAAACACAGAGAACTACAGGAAACACACAACAAAATCAGACAGCAAATCACAGTGCAGTGCAATAGGTGGATGATAATAATACAGTTTTGATGGGGCCGGATGCTCCCGGTGGTGGGCAGCTTCGGAAAATCCTGCCCTATAGTGGCACACAACGGGATAAAGCTCAGCACACAGCGCCTCTCCAGACTGATGATATCTCAGTATGTTTTTAGTCATATGGTGACTGTATCCTTGGTGCTGTTCTTTATGTAGGGAGGTATTGTGCTGCTGGCTTTCTCTTTCTGCCTCCCTGCATGAACACCAAATACCCAGAACCAGGACAAGGAGCAATGTGTGACACCGCTGGCTGAATAATGTCTGCTTCCAAACCTTGTCTTTGAGAAATGGCATCAAAGATATATCAGAAGGCACATTGTCAATAAGAATCGTAATTTTTTTTAACTCGTTCGTGAGATGTAGGCATTGCCAGCTGGGCCAGCATTTATTGCCCATCTCTAACTGCCCTTGAGAACTGAGTTGGCTTGCTAGGCCATTTCAGAGGGCACTTAAGAGTCAACCGTATTGTTGTGGGTCTGGAATCACATGTAGGTCTGTCCCCTAAAGGACATTAGTGGGGAGCCAGATGTGTTTTTATGCCATTGGACAATGGCTTCATAAAGATAAAATACTGCGGATGCTGTAAATCTGAAACAAAAACAAAAACCTCAGCAGGTCCAACAGCATCTGTGGAGAGAAAGACAGAGTTAACGTTTCGAGTCCCTATGACTCTTCTTCAGACAATGGTTTCACGGTCATCATTATACTTTTAATTCCAGATTTTTTTATTGAATTCAATTTCACCATCTGCTGTCGGATTTGAACTTAGAGGCCCAGAGCATTACCCTGGGTCTCTGGGATACTAGTCTAGTGACAATACTATTATGCCACTGCCTTTCCGTAAGTGATGAGGTGTCAGTTACCTGATACAGTAAATCTGCTCAGCCACTGTGATGAGCTTCAATATTAGCACAGACAGCCTGTGAGCAGCTCTTCCAGCTCTAGCAGCTGGGCGTAAAAGATCCCTGGCAGTATTTCAAAGAAGAACAAAGGATTTATCAACAGTGTCCTGTCCAATATTTATATCTCAACCAATATCGCTAAAACAGATTATCTGGTCATCATCACATTGCAGTTTGTGGGACAAATTGTATGCACAAATTGGCTGCCGTTTTTCCTACTTTCCAACAATGACACTTTAAAAGCACTTCATTGGCCGTAAAACACTTTGGGAATTCCCAACATTATGATAGGTTCTAGAGATATTCTTTCCTGCTTTTATTTTTGCAACTTAATCATCAAGAAACCAGAAACATTTGCTATAAAGATGGTTGAAAGCAGAAGTAAATTATAGGGTGGAATCCTCCTTGAAGCTTTTATCAGTCACATTGAATGTTATATGAGGAATATTGAAGTGAAAACAAGCGGGGACATATTGATACAGTTAAGCCCCTGGGCATTCCTTATGGAAATGCTTACTCTAAAATGAACTGTCAGGAAATTAACAAACTTTCAAATACCAAATATCAATGTGCATTGACTGGATCTCCTCAGATAATAGTTACTGGAGAAACTCTCATTTAATCACAACATGAAAATGGGACAGCTCCTTAACTGAACAATCTGATAGAGATCTGCAGTTTATGAAGCCTTCTATCACAGAAGGAAGTCATTTGACCCATCATGCCAATGCCAAGGTCTTCAGAAAAACTATTTAACTTTATAAACTCATATGAGGGATGTGAGCAGCATTGAGAAGGTCACTGATTATTGTCCATCACTAATTGCCCTTAAGAAAGTGGTGGTGAGCCACCTTTTGAACCGCTGCAGTCCTTGTGGTGTAGGTACACCCACAGTGCTGTTAGGGAGAAAGTCCCAAGATTTTGACCCAGCGACAGTGAAGGAACGGCAATATATTTCCAAGTCAGGATGGTGAGTGGCTTGGAGGAAAACTTCCAAGTGGTGGTGTTCCCATGTGTCTGCTTCCCTTGTCCTTCTAGATGGTAGTGGTCGTGGGTTTAAAAGGTGCTGTCTAAGCAGCTTTGGTGTGTTGCTGCAATGCATTTTGTATATAGCACACGCTGCTACTACTGTATGTCAGTGGTGGAGGGAGTGAATGTTTGTGAATCTGATGCCAATCAAGCGGATTGCTTTGACCTGAATAGTGTCAAGCTTCTCTAATGTTGTTGGAGCCACACTTATCCAGGCAAGTGGGGAGTATTCCCTCACATTCATGACTTGTGCATTGTAGATGGGAGACAGGCTTTGGGGAGTCAGGAGCTGAATTACTCATTACAGAATTCCCAGCCCCTGACCTGCTCTTGTAGCCACAGTATTTATATGGCTAGTCCAGTTCAGTTTCTGGTCAATAGTAACACCCAGGATGTTTACAGAGGGTAATTCAGTGATGGTAATGTCTTTGTGACCATGTATTACTGGGAGTTTCCGACACTGTAGAATTTTACTGAGTGTGGGTCACTAATCAAATGTTCATGTATTACAGCAGAAATAATGTTTTCTCAAAGATCACCTACTTGTTAGAGTTGAACTAAGCCACTATTGATAATTACAAACAAACTGTCAATATATATTTGTTTATATTTGAAAAACAATTGCAACTCATGGAGTGGAATTTTACACCAGCAGCATTTTATAATCCCGCCGAAGTCAATGAAGTTTAGAATGGCTCGCCACATTTTATGGCCCTGCCTCCACCGCGATGGGGCCATAAAATTCCGGCCATTAATTTTATACTGCATGTATTGGAAGTATTGTGAACTGTGAGGAGGATAGTGACAGACTTCATGAGGACATAGACAGGCTGGTGGCATAGCAGATGCAATTTAATGCAGCAAAGTGCAAAGTGATTCATTTTGATAGGAAGGCTGAAGAGAGACAATATAAAATAAATGTTACAATTCTAAAGAGGGCGCAGGAGCAGAGGGACATGGGCTATATGTGCACAAATCATTGAATGTGGCTGGACAGGTTGAGAAAGTGGTTAGAAAGGCACACGGGATTCTGGGCTTTATAAATAAGGGCAAAGAGTACAAGAGCAAGGAAGTAATAATGAATCTTTACAAAACACTGGCTTAGCCTCAACTGTAGTGTTGTGTCCAGTTCTGGGCACTGCAGTTTAGGAAGGATGTGAAGGCTTTGGAGAAAGTGCAGAAAAGATTCACGAGAATGGTTCCAGGAATGGGGAAATTCAGTTACGTAGAAATATTGGAGAAGCTGAGACATAGAGAATATTGAGATGAGATTTGATAGAGATGATCAAAATTATGGGGGGTGGTGACACAGTGATAAACTGTTCCCATTGGTGGAAAGATTGAGAACTAGAGGGCACAGATTTAAGGTAATTGGCAAAAGAAGCAAAGGAGACATGAGGGAAAACATTTTCACACAGCAAGTGGTTTGGATTTGGAATGCGCTGCCTGAGAGTGTGGTGGAGGCAGGGTCAATGGTGATTTTCAGAAGGGAATTGGATCATCATCTGAAAAGGAAACATTTGCAAGTTTGAGTTGCTTGGAGAGAGCCAGCACAGATATGATGGGCCAAATGTCAAAGGGAGAGGGTGAGACTCTCTGGTTGGATATGGTCATTGCCTGGCACTTGTGTAGTGCAAATATACCTTACCAGTTACCAGCCCAAACCTGAAAGTTGTCCAGGTCTTGCTATATGTGAGTGTGAACTGCTTTGTTATGTGATGAGTTCCAAATGGTGCTGAACATTGTGCAATCTTCAGCAAACATCCCCACTTCTGACTTTACCGTAGAGGGAAGTTCATCGATGAAGCAACTGAAGATGGCTGGGCCTAGGACACTACCCTGAGGAATTCCTGCAGTGATGTCCTGCAGCTAAGATGACTGACCTCCAACAACCACAACCAACTTCCTTTGTGCTAGGTATGACTCCAACCATCGGAGATTTCCCCCCCTGATTCCCATTGACTCCAGTTTTGCTAGGGCTCCTTGCTGCCACACTCGGTCAAATGCTGCCTTGATGTCAAGGGCAGTCACTCTCACCTCACTTTTCTATCCAAACCTTTTCTCCAAGGCTGTAGTGAGGCCTGGAGCCTCATGGCGGAACTTAAACTGAGCATTAGTAAGCAGGTTATTTCTGAGTAAGTGCCGCTTGATAGCACTTTGCTGATGATGGAGAGTAGACAGATGGGGCGGTAATCGGCCGGGTTGGATTTGTCTTGCTTTTTGTGTACAGGACATACCTGGACAATTCCCCACATAGCCGGGTAGATGCCAGTGTTGTAACTGTATTGGAACTAGGGGCACAGCAAGCTCTGGAGCACAAATCTTCAGTACTATTGCTGGAATATTGTCAGGGCCCATAGCCTTTGCAGTGACCAGTGCCTTCAGTTGTTTCTTGATACCATGTGGAGTGAATCGAATTGGCTGAAGACTGATATCTGTGATGCTGGGAACCTCCGGAGGAGGCAGAGATGAATCATCCACTTGGCACTTCTGGCTGAAGATTGTTGTATTGTCTTTTGCATTCATAAGCTTGATTCCTTCATCATTGAGGGTGGGAATATTTGTGGAGCCTCCATCTCCAATTACTTGTTTAATTATTCACCACCACTTACCACTGGATGTGGCAGGACTGCAGAGCTTAGCTCTAATTTATTGGTCCAAAATCTCTCCCCTCACTTTCTTAACAATAATTTCAACTTGATCAACCCTCAAAACTGATTCATCAACTAGGGGAAATAATTTTCACTAGCCTCTGTCTCAAAACTCTTTCTAATTTCAAAAGCCTCTGTTGAATTTCCTTTTAATCATCGCTGCCTCAGGCCTACTATCTTAAGTTCGGCTATTTAAAGTGGTTTGCAAAAGAAGCAAATGTGACGTGAGAAAAAACTTTTTCACACAGTGAGTGGTTAGGGCCTGGAATGCGCTGCCTGGAAGTGTGCTGGTGGCAGGTTCAATTGAGGCATTCAAGAGGACATTAGATGATTATTTGAATAGAAACAATGTTCAGGGGTATAAGGAAAAGGCAGGGCAATGGCACTAGGTCATAATGCTCATTTGGAGAACCAGTGCAGACATGATGGCCGAATGGCCTCCTGTGCCATTAAAATGCTGTGATTCTATTGTTTATTGCCAAAGTAATTTCAAACTACCTTGCTTTTGTTTAAAACATGGAAAATCTAACCTTTCCTTCAGGATAAAAATCCTGTGTAATCTTGCTCTGGTGAGACTGAGTGTCTTCAGGAGGGGAAGGGAAAAATCCTTTGAGACTCTTTACCACTAGTGTTAATGGATCAGTCACAGCACTGGTTATAAAGAAGGCCCAGTCTGTACACTGCTGTTTAAAAATACAGGTAACTAACTGAATAAAGGCTCCCATTTAACATTTGCTGGGTGGTAGTTTGCTTCAGTGGACTTTGCATATATGTAGAGTTAACTGTGCAGTGAAACTGTACTGAGACTGGACTGTGTTCAGGGATTGGGACAACACAAATACTCATTGGGAATGGAAATTCATTCTGGTTAATTTTATTTTCTTTCTGAAGGATAAAAGGCCTTTCTGGTGATGTTTACAGAGTTGACAAGAAACCATTTCAGCAAGCACGTCAAAGGAGGTTTCCTGTCACTTTGCAATATTCAAACCAGATCCACCAGAACTCAAAGAATCTTTCAGAAGTCACGCGGCCCAAGTATGCCAGCTTTGAAGTGTGGCCAAGTACCTGGTCAACGTGTTGACTATGTGTTTTCACCTCAGCTCAAAGCTCCACAGTTCAAGATAAAGCGTAGCTTTTGCTTAATGTGTCTCAGCTGCCTCTGGAGCACAGCGAGTGGTGGATTCATTGCCTGTTGTGTCTCCGGAGTCTGGGAGCAGAGAGGCAGACACAGCTCTCCTTTTTCTCACTCCATGTGTGAGGAATTGTTAAATGTTAAGGTGCTTCTCTCCGGACTCCTGAGTTCTGAGACCACCTTTTGCAAACATTTTTGTTTTCTTTGTGTCAATGGAACAACTCAGCTTCCACAGGAGAACTTTCTACCCCATTTGGAAGTTTCCATCAGAGCATTGCACGCATCTTCCCCTAGTTTGATCTGGATGGTGGAGCTTACACAGAATTCTTCACATTCTTCTTAGATTTCAGACCTTAATATTTACTGTCTGACTTTCCTCCTTATTTTGTTCCCTCCAGCCATCTCCTATAGTCCAAATCTCAGCTGTAAGGTGGTAGCAGGAAGTGGTGAGGTGTGCATGTGTTGTGGGAGTGGAGCAGAGGGTAACGTGGCAGTGGCAGAGGGGAACGTAACGTGATATAAAAGGAAGTGTCTTAGGGACAAGGGAATATGAGCGGTAGAAAGAGAGAGAAGGGAAGAGAGAGACAGAAGCGGAGAGTGTTATGGTATTTGATATGAAGGGTGAGTGTGATATGGGATGAAGAACATGGAGTGGCAGGGACAGTGTGATGTGAGCAAGGGTTGTGGGGCTGGGTGAATGGAGTATCAGGTGCAGCTGGTGAGGGCAGTGAGAGGCTGGGATTGGTGGATGGGGTTGGGGGGCAGGCGGGGGCTGGGTGAACGTGGGTGGGTGTAGAAGCTTGCCTGTTGTTAGGGTTCTTCTGTCCTAGGATGGGGGTGGGATGGAGATGGGGTGGAGGCAGGGCTAGGTGTGTGGGGTGGGTTAAGGGGCAGGGCTGGAGATGGGGCTGGGTGTTGAGGGCGGGATTGGGTGTTGGGGCGGAGCTCTGGTTTGGAGATGGAGCTGGGTGTTTGGGAGGGGTGGGGTTAAGAAGTAGGGCTGGGTGTGGGGACAGGGTGAGGTTAGGAGTGGGGCTGAGTGTAGGGGAGGGCTGAGGTGTGGGGATGGAGCTTGTGCTGGGGATGGGTGTGGGAGTAGGGGTAAGGCTGGATGTGGGGTCAGGGCTGGGGCTGGGTGTGGGGGCTGGGGGTGGGGTTGGGCGTGGAGGCAGGGCAGGGTGTGGTGTGGGTGCGGGGCTGGGTGTGGGGGTGGGGTCAGGGCTGGGTGTGGGGACGGGGCTGGGCATGGGGGCAGGGCTGGGTGTGGGCAAGGGTGGATGTGTGATCGGCGCTGAACTGTGGAGGCAGGACTGGTTACTGCAGGAGAGCATCTAAGACGAACTCAGGGCTACAGTCTCTCACTAAATCCAATGACCAGGATTCCAAAAGGTTCCAAGCCTCCTGATCACTTGCCTCCTTGTAATCTGGCTAATGAGAATACAATAACAATGCATTGGCAAATATTGTGCCGGAGCGAAGCTTCTAGAGAATAGAACAGCTTTTATATATTGCTGAATAGTAACTATTTAACAAATAACAAAGTATGTTGGCCCCTCCCACAATACCCTTTACTCCCACTCTGCGAAGGTAAATCTATGCGGGCTCAGAAAGTATCTGCCAGCATTGACACACAAGTCATTGACCATGTGAATTAGCACTGAGACTGTGCCCCCTTTGTCAGCCAATGGCCTGTCTATATTTAGCACCCTTTTTCGATTGGTTGTTGTTGCTTCTGAGCAGAAAGAGAAGCAGAAGAAAGAAGCACTGGCTTCTGAACCAGGACAATGACGAGACAATAATTCTGCAAAAATCCACTGATTATTACAGATGGTTGCCTGACAACGGGTACTGTGATGCATCACCATAGCAACTGACCAAATCTGCTAAGCATTTCAATGCCAATGGATGTCAGACTATGTGAAAGTTAAAAGATAATTTCCCATGTTGCAGACAAGGCCTGGCCCTAAACAGAAAGATTGTCAACAGTGGGGACATTGACAGGCCAAAGCCTTAATCCAGGCCTGGCTGAATTGTATTGATTTTGCTGCTTGTGTTCAATATTCAAACATTCATATGGAAAGTAATGAGAGGAGAATGTGATGTCACACACTGTTAGCAAACATAGTGCTGGCAATGTTTTTTCTCAAACGCCAAACAGACCTCGATAGTCCGTGTTTTATCTTAGTCTCATTGTGCTAAATTCCTCAGAGACTGACACCCTGATTCATTGAGCTAGTGGAGACTACAATTAGGCAGGGGTAAAATCAGACAGGGTGTGCCTTCAATGCGATGAGTATACAATAGAATGGATGTATGAGGGGGCTTGTGGATGTGGGGGCAGGTGGAAAGTGGTTGGGCATACAGTGAGGCGGGTGGACAGTGGGGCAGGTGTATTGTTACAATCTCCCTAGAGATCTATAACTTTTAAAAAG
This sequence comes from Isurus oxyrinchus, assembly GCA_026770705.1. Lineage (NCBI taxonomy): Eukaryota > Metazoa > Chordata > Chondrichthyes > Lamniformes > Lamnidae > Isurus > Isurus oxyrinchus. The sequence goes on along the minus strand of JANJGN010000012.1, from coordinate 54,132,947 downwards.
AGATATATAACTGAAAGAATGACATGACAAAATTTCATGTTTTAGAACTTTTACTGTAACAAATGACTGAAAAACATAATAGACTAAAATTTTCTTTTTGTTGGCAACTTATATTTTATTCCCCTTTTATACATATAACACATTATAGTCTGCATGGAATTACAGTCCTTTTAGCAAACAGTCCACAGTTGCTCCCAGCTTCCAATGGGTTCCCATATCCCTGCTTCACCAAGCAGTAACTTCGAGTGACAATCTCCAGGCACTTTCCTCAGTTTTCAGATCATTTCTTAAATCCACCACCAGCAGTAAAGCCTGTTCCAATAATTCTTCTTCCCCCTGGCCATGGCCCCTCCCAGAATTCTAAAATGGCTACAGGATGCCTCTCTTTGAGTAGAGTCTGTCTCCCTCCCGCCTTCCGCTGTAGTAGCTTACAAAGTCCAGCAGCCTCTTCTCTCTGCTAACAACACATAACCTCTGCTGCCTGTGATATTCATTGATTCATAGGAAAGCATGTAACTTGATCTGAAAAATTGATCCCTCTGCCCTCTTCCACATGACAACCTGAAACACAGAAACCTTGAGTCTAGGTAGAAATGCTAATTAGCTGTCCTTTACCCCAGCTGTCCTCCATCCTAGAAGTAAATTTACAGTTTACAGCACAATTGTTTACAACCCAGTAACTTCAACACCTTTCTAGGACTTTGGAAGGCTCAAGAGTCTACCAATGTGAGCTCAGAGACTGCTGCCATTGTCTCCAAACAAACTAAACCAATATAAACCTTGCTTCTTATCAAACCACATGGGTTTACATTACTTTATGTTTTTAAAATATCTTCCTATTAAAAAGGCCTCCATCGCTCACCACACACTGCACACTAAGAGAGTAATCAACTTCATATTTTTCAAACTAGCCTTTAGAATTCTCTCCTCCTGTGAATATATGGGGACAGAGCAGTAATTGGAGCCTTCAAGACTGAGATTGATCTCTGGGTAAGGATATAGAGAAATGAAGCTAAGCTGGATAAGTGGATTTGAGATACAGATGAAATGTTGTGGAGGAGATGGGGGGGTCTCGGCCACTGGCTGCAGAGCCAGTGAGGCAACGGTTGCCTCTTTTCAAGAAGGCCCAATGCATCTTATGCCACTCAGACACTTAACAGGCCAGCAGTGGGTCTTCCTTTGCGATCAAGGACCCCGGAGGTGGAAGTCCTACCTGCCGAGAGCTGCCACCCAATTAGTGGCTGGGAGCTCTTCTGTACACAGCAGTGTCACCTGGGAGGTAGTGGCTGCTGTTGATACTACACCCGCTCGAGGCCTCGGATCGAGGGGGGGGGGTCCCAGGCCACAGGTGAGCAATTGCAGGAAGGGGTTCACAAACCGGTGGGAGGCAGGGGGGGTGTTGCAGGGAGGGTTGAAAGCACAGTCAGCTCTCAGCGCACCCCCCACCCCCTTCCTGATGCCAGGTCCCTCAGTCCCTCTATCAGGCACCGAGTGCCTTTGAACAAAGGACCACCCACTCCCACCCCTAAAGCCCACAAGAAAATATGCCCGGGTTCCCTTGTCGTGATCCCTGCATGGTAAACTCTTCACCTGCTGCTGGGTCCATACGAGTTTGCATTAATCGCCCACTTAAGGGCCTCAATTGGCAGATGAGCAGAAAGGCCATTCATGGACCATCCTGCTAGAGAATTAATCGGGGTGGGGGATGGTGGGGGTGTTCCCCACTGGAAGATGCCCACCCACCATCCTCCCACCCAATTAAATGCTCCCCCCACCACAGGGGAGGGCACAAAATTCCACCGACAGATCTAATTGAATGTGGGAATAGGTCTGAGAAGCTGAATGCCCTCCTCCTGTTTACAATGTAAGAGATGTGAGATAAAAGAATCTAACACTGTTTGGAATCACAACTGAAAGTTAGATTGCTCCTATTTTCAAGCACTGGAATCATGATTAGCAACATCCAGTCCCATTGAACCAGACAGCACACAGACCTCATGTCTCCCCTTCTTTAGAGTGATTAGTGCTTTCTGCTGAGTGAGAGCTGCACTGCGGGCTAGCCCAGTTAGCCTACACCTCTTAAAGGCAGTCTGTCCCTCTTAAAGGGAACCAGAACTCATTACACAGAAACCACTGTTGACTGTCTGTGGTGCAAATGGCTGTAAGGAGGGTACCAAATGGAACTGCAGAGAATCCCCACCACTTCCCCCTCCCCTCTCCTGCTGCCTCAGATGTACCCTTAGTCCAGGAGGAGAGGGGGCATAGGAGGAAAGTGCCTCTCAGGGACTTGGCGGCATTTTGGGAGGCAGGGAGTGCAGGAAAATCACATAGAAAGAGGTTGTGATGGTTCCCTGATGTGCTCCTACCTCCTTGGGCTTTTTCTGGAAGTAGCTTCAGTACAGTTTCAGCAATTAATGACCACTTAAAGGCCTTTTCCCAAAGTGGGCAGAGTTAGTGATTTAAATTGCATTCTTGGATGGTTCCCAGTGCAGTGTAATTACCTGTCGGAAGTTTGAACTTCCCAGGCAACTGCCATGCAATTGTTAAATGGCAGCCTCCGGAGGGGGGCTCCCCAGTGCCCCTTTGGGATCTTTGGGGTACTCCCCCCCCACCCCCAGCACACCCCCGTTACACTTCCCTAGAGCTCAAAAGTTACAGGTCAATAAAGAGACAGAAATCAGAATATGAGAGAAAGCTAGCTAGTAATATAAAAACATGTAGTAAAAGTTTCTACAAGTAATTGAATAGGAAAAGAGTAACTAAAGCTAGTGTTTGTCCTCTAGAGGTAGAATCTGGGGAATTGATAATGAGAAACAAAAAATGGCAGAGGTGTTGAACAGGCATTTTGTGTCTGTCTTCATTGCAGAGGACTTAGAAAACTTCCCAAAGATTCTTGAAAATCAAGAGGTGGTAGGGAGGGATGAACTTAATACAATCACCATCACCAGGGAAAGAGTGCTAGGAAAACTTAGACCTCAAGGCTGCCAAGTCCCCAGGACCAGATGGCCGGCACCCTGCTGTTTTAAAAGAAGTGGAAACATAGATTTCCTTAGATTCTGGAAGAGTTTCAGCGGGTTGGGAAATAGCTAATGTAACACATTTATTCAAGAAAGAGGGGAAGCAGAAAGCAGGAAACTATAGGCCAGTTAGTCTAACATCCATTATTAAGGAGGTTATAGCAGGAGACTTAGATAATCACAATTTGATCAGGCAGAGTCAACATTGTTTTGTGAAAGGGAAATCATGTTTAACTAATCTGTTCAACTTTTTTGACAAAGTAACATTCAAGGTGGATAAAGGGGAACTGGTAGATGTGGTGTATTTGTATTTCCAAAAGGCATTTAACAAGGTACCACATCAAAGGTTACTACACTAGGGGGCTAACATATTAGCGTGGATAAAGGATTGGTTGGCTAATAGGAAGCAGAGTGTATGGATAACTGGGTCTTTTTTGGATTGGCAAGTTATAACTAGTGAAGTGCTACAGGGATCAGTGCCGGGACCTCAAATATTTACAATCTATATAAATGATTTGGATGAAGGGACTAGTATTCCAAAGACCCAGGATAACGTTCTGGGGACTTGGGTTCGAATCCTACCACGGCAGATGGTGAAATTTGAATTCAATAAAAATCTTGATTTAAGAGTTTTATGATGACCACAAAACCATTGTTGATTGTTGTAAAAACCCATCTGATTCACTAATGTCCTTTAGGGAAGGAAATCTACTGTCCTTACCTGGTCTGCCCTACATGTGACTCCAGACCCACAGAAATGTGGTTGACTCTTGAATGCCCTCTGAACAAGGTCAGTTAGGGATGGGCAATAAATGCTGACCTAGCCAATGGTGCCCACATCCCATTTTAAAAAATGTATAGTAGCTAAATTTGCCGATGACACCAAGATGGGTGAGAAAGTAAGTGGTCAAGAGGAGGTAGAGAGTCTACATAGGGATATAGGCAGGTTAAGTGAGTGGACAAAAATTTGATAGATGGAATAGAATGTGGGAAAATGTGAACTTGGCCACTTTGGTGAGAAGAATAGAAAAGCAGAATCTTATTTAAATGGAGAGAGATTGCAGGTGGTACGGAGAGATCTGGGACTCCCGATACATGAATCACGAGAAGTTAATATGTAGATACAGCAAGTGATTAGGAAGGCAAGTGGAATGTTGATGTTTATTGCAAGAGGAATGGAATAAAAAAGTAGAGAAGTTTTACTGCAGCTGTACAGGGCCTTGGTGAGACCACATCTGGAGTACTGTGTAGTTTTGGTCTCCTTATTTAAAAAGAAAATATAATTACTTCAGAAGGTTCACTGGACTCATTCCTGGGAGGAAGGGGTTTTCTTATGAAGAAAGGATGAACAGGTTGGGCCTGTACCCATTGGACTTTAGAAGAATGAGAGGTGATGTTATTGAAACATATAAGATCCTGAGGGGATTTGATAGGGCAGATACCCAGAGGATGTTTCCTCTTGTTGGGGGAGACTAAAACCAGAGAACATAGTTTAAAAATAAAAGGTCTCACTTTTAAGACAAAGATGAGGAGAAATTTTTCCCCTGTGTGGAATTCTCTTCCCCAGAAAGTAGTGGAGGCTTGGTCTTTAAATGTATTTAATCAGATGTAGGCAGATTTTTGTTCGGCAAGGGAGCCAAGGGTTATGGGGGAGCAGACAAGAAAGTGCACCTGAGAATACAACCAGATCAATCACGATCTTTTTGGGCTGAATTTTGCCCTCGACGGGCAGGCAGGCCTGACCGACTTGGCGGTGGGTGGGCAGCTGATCACCATCACCGAAACGGGCCGTGCCACCATTTTGCACGGGCGGGCCAATTAAGGTCCGCCCTGTGGGTTTGCGACTCCCGTGTACAACGGGAAAATCAAATCGGCGGCAGGCGTGTTCAGACCGCCGGTTCCAATGGGGAACCACCAGTCTATGTAAAGAGTGGCCAAGCAGCCTCCTTGAGGCAGTTCACCATGGCCACTCATAGGGAAGGACATGCTGGTTTGACGGCAGAGGAGGAGGAGAACGGGGGCAGGCTGCAGGATAGGCCAGCGGGGGCCACTGTGCCCCTCAGTTCTCAGACGCCTGCCTTGCTGTCCTCCTCAAAGAGGTGTCCAACCATCAGAATGTTTTGTTTCCAGAGAATGGGAAGAGGAGTGCCCCCCACGTCACCAGGCAGGCGGGGCAGGAGGTAGCAATGGCTGTAAGCGCCCATGACGATGTGCGACGCACTGGGACGCTGTGCCACAAGCGCTTCAATGATTTGTTGCGCTCTGGAAGGGTGAGTACCATGTCAGCCTTGGCCATTTAACCCAGCAGGTAGCCTTAGCCTTTGAGCCCCCCACCCCCCCCCCCCCCCCACACATCTTAGTGTCCTTACTGCATTAGGCATTTGGCGCATGCTGGGTGGGCAAATGGGTACTGACCATGCTTACATCAGCCTTAGTGGTTGAGGATAAGATGGGTTCTCCCTGTAGCATATGTTGGTGTTTGTCGCATTTGAGTAGTCTGGGGGCAACCTGCAGGGGAGGACACTAGACATATACTCAGAACTCCAACACATGTCTTATTGATGGTGATGAGATGGTGGAAGGGGAGCCTCAAAGTGTTGTGGCAAAGAGCTATCTGCTGGCCTCAGCGCCACACCTAGTTGCACCTCCTTGCCATGAGCACTAAGACCCGTGTGTTATTGAAAGTGATGGACGCCAAATGTGTCCAAGCTGGCCTTTGGGGGAGGGGGTTGGGATTAGCCGTACTATCTTCTGGGGACTGATCAACAATTGTGTGGACAGGAGCCGCTGGAGGCCTCAGATGGGCCACTGTGGTTGGGGTGTGGTGTGCACGTGCAGGCTACATGAGCGATCAGCTCCAATAAATCTTCTTCTCTGTTCTGCCAGCAAAGACAGAGCACAATCTGAGGGAGCACCAGCAGACTGATGGTGGGCATGCCGTGCTGCAGCGCCTCACCACATATGAGGAGCAGGTCATGGAGCTGGGGAGGAGGCAGGCGGCCAGGGCGGCAGGTGTAGGCGAGGCTGGGGTGCAGCGGCCAGGTATTAAAGGTCCACAGTCCCATCCACCCTGTCTCCCCACCATCCAAAGCACTGATTGTTGCTGCAATTGTTAATGCTGCAACACTGCTCATTCACAGACTGAGACAGTCAGATGTGTGGGTCATACACAAAGGCCCCTTGAGGATGCACGTCTCTAGCACCTTCCAAAGTTGCCTTATCCCTTTTGTGACCACTATCCCCTTGGCCTAACATGCCATGGCATCGCTGCTGCACATCCAAAGATGTTTTGCACGTTAGGAGAGTTTGTACCTCCACCACCCTTTCAGTGCATCCCACATTACTCTGTCCAAAAGGTTCTCAGAACTTCACTGTCAACTTCATGGCACTCAACTTAAATAAATGCCACCACATTAGCCATCCCTGCGCCAAGGGGAAATGTTGCCTTGTGTCCAACCGCTCTATGCCCCCCTAATGGTATGAATGTCAATAATGTGACCTGTCAATCTCTTGTGCTCCACAGCAAATGTTGCAAGTGTTTGGAATGTTTCCTCATCACTGCAACTCTCCAGGCCAGCATGCATCCAGGTCAGGAACCTCTGCACTCTCCCCACACCAATGCCATCCCTCCAATGAAGCGCAGGTCACAACTGGACGCAAAAGTGTAGATGTGGCCTCGACAGCGTTTTCTGCACTTGCAACATGACCTCCCTTTTCCTACATTCTATTCCTCGGCTAATGAAGGCAAGTCTGGCTTTTACCTTGTTAAACGCCTTATGTTTCTGTTCTGCTACCTTAACGGGTCTGCCCAGCAAGGTCCCTATAATTGTCGTGACTTCCCATGGTCCTACCATTACTCATGTATTCCCGTACCTTGCTTGCTGTCTTGCCCAAGTGCTTAACCAAACATTATCCCCCACCTTGAGTGTCCTGCCATCCATTCTTAATTAGCACATTTGTTTAGATAATATCACCACCTTCAACACCTCTTTGTTCTTCTGTCTGTGACATCTTTTGATTATCTGCTCCTATCACTGCTTGATTGTCCCTACAACCACACCACCCCCCCCCACTTCTCTCCCCCCCACCCCCACCCCCCACCTTAAACCAGCTTTTATTTCACCCCTCTCCTAATATTCACTCAGTTCTGTTGAAGGGTCATGAGGACTCGAAACTTCAACTCTTTTCTTCTCCACTGATGCTGCCAGACCTGCTGAGTTTTTCCAGGTAATTCTGTTTTTGTTTTGGATTTCCAGCATCCACAGTTTTTTGTTTTTATTTAAGAAAGTTATATTTGTATTTATGGGTGTTAGGAATGAGTTTTAGCTTCAAAGTTTAAGTTTGATTTGTATTTCTGCATCTGTGTGTTAAGAAAGGTCAAGTGAGTTTTAGTTTCACTTTTAAAAGGTGTTTGCATTTCTAATGAGGGTTTTATGACTTAAGCTAAGGTAAACAAACAAGGTTAGATGAATTGGACTGTTGCCTAGCAAAAGGACAAGGCCAGAGAGGCAGGTCCCTCCCACATACACACACACACAAAAGCTAGAAACATCAGTTTGTTTTGGAAGCTGATGGATATAGGCTTTGAATATAGCTGCCAGGCAGGAACAGATAGCTAGTCCCAAGCTAAGGAAATCCAGGGGAGTGGTAAAGGAGAAAGTCCAAAGAAGACCTTCTAGTCAAAGGAAAGGGCAGGAACCTGGTAAAGGTCCTGTTAATGATGTATAAGAGTGAGGGGCAGAGAGAAAGCCACCAATCTTCTGATTCAAATTGAGAACAACTTGCAAGAGGCCAGAAGGTCCAAAGAGACGGCGGAAGATCTGTAACTCTTTGCTATGGGCATGTGAAGTAGTGGTGTACTGTTGATAGCTGAGTATGACAGAAAGCATCAGTTTGGGAGAAGATTGGTGCAGACTCAATGGGCCAAAGGGCCTCTTCTGCACTGTGTGATTCTGTAATTGCAAAGCAAGTTCTTGGAGAGTGGAGATTGAAAACCCTCATTCAGTGAGTTCAGTGAGATCAGTTGACTCATGGTGTGAAAAGTGTCTGGGTTGTGGGGAGTTGAGGAGAGATCCATTGGCATCTGTCACTTGGTTTCAGAGTGTGGTGTGTCTGACCACAGGCTGCCTATTGGTACATGGACAGTGTACTTACTGTGAACATTAGTGTGTAAGATAGCTTTTGTAACTTGTGTTATCCTTACAAATCTGTGTATACCTGTAAAGGTATAGTTGTGGGTGAAGGAGTATTGCAATATAGTTCATCTTTTCTTGTTTAATAAATGTTTTATTCTTTTGTTAAGTTCATCAGCTGGCTCCTGTGACTCTGTTCAGTGGCTGCTCTCCATGTATTTAGATAAACAAATAAAAGATATGATCAATCAATCTGGTTCCACTCTGGGATTAGGCTTGTCCACGGGGTACATCAGTTGAGATCATAACAGTAGATGGAAAGCCCTCCCCCTCCTGCTCCCTCTGTGCAGAGTTTCCTCATTCTGCAGCCTCAGTTCCATCTCCCTGTTGTGTTTCAGATCTAGAGATACTACAACTACAGCCCCTGCAAGTGTAGCAGCCTTATTGTGGATAGGTCTCAAAACCCCTCTGACCCCCTTGTCAGGATGCAGCAACACAACCTTCCAAATCCAGTGATCATCAACCCTCCTCCAAGAACACACCACAGTACTTCCCCAAACTTTGCAGGGGTAAACCTAAGTCATAAGCAGCAGTGCTGCAAGTTGGATGGCCAGCCCTTTATTGAACACATGTTCACCCATGAGTGATTAGAGAGGCTGTTAACAGGGCCAGCCCATCCAACTTTACAAAATATGCATCAAACTGGCCAGAGAAGCTACTTGACATCACAGTCTGGCCATAACACACTGGCGCTAGTCCTCATCCAATCATGAGTCGCCCCCTGGGCCACACCAGATGTGGATAGAAGTGCTGTGTCCACCATTTTGAGGGCATCAAGCTTCTGGAGCCAGTGCTACCAATCTGAATTTCGTGGCCTCAATCTCCAGTCACTCCTCTCTTTCCCTGGCTTCTCCACAATGTATTAGATAGTGAAGAATATCAGCCACATCATTGGGCAAAGTCCCATACAGCTGAAGCTCTGAGAGGATGGCTCCTCTGATTTGCCCCCCTATTTATGGACAGATTTAGGGCATATAAGGGATTAAAATAGGCTCCTAAAAAGATACCGTAACGACTGCAAAAATACTGAACCAGGGTTTTCCTCACAAAAATATCACCTGCTTTAAAAGGGCTTCTGGAAGTGAAATAATGGGGGGTGGGGAGTGGTTTTATGGCACAATCAAGAGTGAGAAACGTGACGGGCGGTGTGACTGAATTGGAAAATTTCATTTTCCCGATGGTGGGTTGAGATGCAGAGATTAAGTCAGCAGCGTGTTTGTGGTGTGTCAGTCCTCATGCCAGCCTATGGCAGGTTCCTACTTGTAAAACATGTCATGAATACTTATTAGCATAAAACTTTTAAAAACTATCTCCTACCTTCAAGATAAATTCAGCGATGTACAAGAATCCCGTGGCCCCTGTTCACGTTCGTTTAAAGGAGGCAAACACCAGCCAGCTTTGTGCAGTTGTGTGTAAAGTCAATGCTTTTCCTCATTAAATTCTAGGCTACAAGAGAGGGGAGCAGGAGAATGGCAGCTTGCAGGAGGCTCAGGACAGGCACAGGTAAGTCAGTGATTCGGGGGGTGGTTGTGGTGTGAAGTTGGGGGCATGGAGGAGTGAAGTGGGAAGGGCCTGGAGTCCTGGGTGCAGTGGGGACAGTCAGTCAAGGTAAGAAAATGAGGGGCCTAAATGGTGGTGTCAGTACTGTCTAAATGTGTGTCCATCTCAGGTTGTCAGCTGGCAGGGTCCTTACAGGACTTTGAGTTCACCTCCAACATTTCAATTGCCCCCACTGGGGGTGATCTTGGACCATGTCCTTTACATGCAGAGAAGGGAGGGCCAGCTGAGCCTGTGAGTTCAGCCATGTCCCACAGAGCGGCGAGTACAACACTGGGCACTAACATGAACATTCAATAAAGAGTGAACAAAAAAAAACACAACATTGTTTCATCCACAATAAAGGGAATATCCCTAACTCCCCTGTAACCATCAATGTGTGCCAACCATGAGGTTTGGTAAATTTAATTCACTGACTAAGCTAGTCTCAACAAATAGCAATGATGCACCATGGATAAAGTGATATGAATCTAATGTGAAATGTTTACAAGTGAAATTTAAATATGAAAAACACCCAAGTCACCAGGGGTGTCGTACTGTCTCAGAGTACTGGAGCACCACTCCAGCACTCCCTGAGCACCACTGGGTGTTAAACTCTCCTTTTCTGATTGCCCATCCATTCTGCTGCTCCATATCCGGTTATGATGGTGGTGGTAGCCGAGGCATTGTGGCCAGACGTCCAGCTGGCACTGTTCGAGCGGCAGCAGGAGCAGGTGCTGGGGAGACCAGAGATGGAGAAGCGAGTCAAGGAGGGTGGCCTGGACCCCAGGCTGTACCAGCTGCTGCTCTTCAATCACCTGGAGCTGGGGGCCAGCCTGCAGCAGCTGCTGCTTGAGCTGTGCGTCCTGAGCCAGCTGCAGAGCCTGGCTGCGTGACTTGTGACGCAGAGGTGGCCAGTGCAGGGGCTATGTTGATTGAATTCTACCTGTATTATTATGTGGGGCACAAGGGAAAGTCTGGCCACGAGTTCCTGGAGTTTGAGTTTAGGCTGGACTGTAAGAGTTGGCCGGAATGTCCACAGCTTGCAATGTGGCTGTGAATCAGGAGCCTGAAGAGGTTAAGAGGTGGCAGAGGGAAGGCTGGGTCCAGGGTCCTGAGCCTAATGCCGCTGTTCATGCATGTCTCTGAGTCAATGTGCAGCAGCAGCAACAGCAGTAACCCTCCCATACAGCTTCATGAATGTAATAAAAAACAGACCTTACAACTGCCTGCACACAGCTTCCTCATAAACAGGCATTTCAGGGTCTTTGAAGCTCAAGGTTCCTGGGATCTAAAGCAGCATCAATATCCCCAAATGCCCTGCTGTGTTTACCTACTGAGCATTAATTCCTTGGCTGTGATGGCCTGAGGATACAAAATATAGTATGGTGCTTGTATTCCCTGCTGGAGTTTCACATGGAATTTACAGCACAGAAACAGGCTATCTGATCCACCTCATCTATATTGATGTTTTTGTTCCACTCAATCCTCATCCCACCTTTCTTAATCACAATATCAGTGTAACCTTCAGCTTCTCTCTTCCTCGTGTTATCAAGTTCCTTGAATGTATCTATACTAGAATCATAGAATGGTTACAGCCCAGAAGGAGGCCATTCAGAACACTGTCCCTGGGTCAGTTCTCTGCAACAGCAACACAGCTAGTCCCACTCCTCCACCTTTTACCTGTAGCCCTGTAAAACCTTTTCTCTTCAGATAATTATCCAGTTCCCTTTTGAAAACCGTAATTGAATCTGTCTCCACCACACTCTCGGGGAGTGCATTCCAGATCCAAACTGCTTGTTACATAAAGAAGTTTTTCCTCATGTTGCCTCTGATTGTTTTGTTAATTACCTTAGGGTTCTTGGCCTTCTGCCGATGAGAATAGTCCAGACCCCTCACGAGTTTGAACATATCTAACAAATCTCTTCTTAACCTTTTGTTCCCCAAGGAGAACAGCCCCGGCTTCGCCAGTCTATCCACATAACTGAAATCTCTCATCCTCGGAACCATTCTTGCAAATCTTTTCTGCACCCTTTCTAAAACCTTCACACCCTTCCTGTTGAGGCTGAACCAGTGTTTTATGAAGGTTCATAACTCACTTGCTTTTGCACTCTGTGCCCCAATTTATAAAACCCAGGAGTCAGTAAAATTTATCAACTGCTTTCTCAACCTGCCCTACCATCTTCAATGATTTATACACATGTACATCCACCTGCATTTCCTTTAGAATTATACCCTTTATTTTATGTCACCTCTCCTCATTCTTCTGACCAAAATGTATCACTTTGCACTTCACTACATTAAATTTCATCAGCTGCCCGTCTGCCCATCCTACCAGCCAGTCTATATCCTCTTGAAGTCTGTATTATCCTCCTCACAGTTCACAACACTTCCAAGACTTGCATCATCTTCAAATTTTGAAATTGTGTCCTGTACACCCAGGTCCAGGTTATGGATATAAATCAAGAAAATCAGCAGCCCCTCTGTATACAATCTCCCAGTCAGAAGTAAGTAAAGCGTTCTGTAATTCATGTTTTTAATAGGCTTGAATTAAATAATTGAACTGTTGCATAATGAAATTCTAGCTATGCTAAAGACTAATGATTCAAAATACCATATGGTTCAAAATAAAATCCCTACCAGCACTAATATTTTTCATTTAAAAAGCATAGTTTTATTGATGTTTCGGGATTCAAATGATTAGTACATGGGAAAATGACGTAATAATAGATTTAGAAATGACATGGCCGACACATTTTCTTCGAGCCCCTGCATCTGAAAATTTGGCACTACACCCCAGTGTGTCACCTTTGTGCTCTCAATAAGTTAATGACGGTGGAGTTTTGACCATGATTCAGAGCCTCTCTGTTTGTCCAGGAGGCTTTATAAAATTGCTAGCCTGTACCTGCTGCATTGTCAGCTGACAGCAGGTTTCACAACTAAATAGCTTCCCCTGCTGATCACACGTGTCTCCTGTGCACACTGCCAGCACTTTACATTTTAATTCATATTACTTGGGAACCAGCAAAAAGCAAGAGAGCGGAAGTGGTGCCCATTTCTGTTCTGCCACATTTAAACTTTTAGCCCAATGTCTTACTTACCTGAATATAGAGCCAGAAGGAACGCTGGCTCCACATTAAAACTCAAGGCTGCAGGATGTTCACCTATTTCAAGTTCTGCACACCATGGCTAAGGCCAAGCAGGGCAGTTAGCCTGTCAGAGCAGCTGAACTATTTCTGGCAGTGTTTCCATTCCGTGTACCCATGTTACACAGCTGTGTAGCATGGCATTGACTGTAAGTCATTTTACTACCTGAATGAGACCAATGCCTGGCACAACTTTCTGGTGCCCAGCTAGTTTACTGGGCTGAAACAGGTAATCACCAATTGGACAGTCATTGTGTGTGGTGGTGATCACTCAGTGAGTCTAGACTGCCATAGAAACATGCACTTTTCCATGTATGTTGTAGTCTGGAGCTATGGATAGCGATGGTAGAGGCCTTAACCTTCTTTCCATCACATGACTGACCAGGAATCTCTCATGCTCTTACTGCCCATCATTGGTGTGTGTTGGAAAGATTTATAAGTTGATACTCAACCTGTTCAGCCACATGAACACACCTTCCTTAGTCATCGAGTCCTGGAGTGGGTATGGAAGCCAGAGCTTCTGGCTCGGAGGCAGGGAAGCTACCCACGGCATCACAAGTTAATCAGAGCATATAGAACATCATATCATATCAGCGAGTTCTTTCGACATTGGTAGTTATGTTAAACTTTTATCAAACCTTAATTGGACCACACAATGTATTGTGCACAGTTTTGTTCTCCAAATTAAAAAAAATATATTGAGGCAGTGGAGAAGGTCCAAAAAACATTCCCTCAAATGATGACAGGACTGAAAGGTTATACTCAAAGACTGAGCAAGCCAGGTCTCTTTAGAATAGAGAAAATCTTGGAGTGACCTGTCAGAAGTCTTTAAAATGATTGAGGGAGCTTGATAGAGTAGATACAGAGAACATATTTCCTCATGTGGGAGAGTCCAAAATGAGGGGCCATAAATATAAAGTGGGACACAAGGAGTAGCCGAGAGGATCAATGTATTTAAGGAAAAACTGGATAAGGAGAGGGAGATAGGAATATGATTAGATGAAGAGGGCTGGCAGTAAGATTCTGCAATCGTTAGCATTGATCAGGTGGGCTGAATGGTCTATGCTGCACATTCTGTGTTGTTAAATAAAAGCTGCACTTGTTAGCTATTCATGCTTCATTATCACTGATTAACATAGAACATTATTAGGCAACATCAAAGCCTTTGATTTGCTCGAAAGAGTATCAAAGCCTTTGATCTTGCATCTATATGGGCACAACTCAAATTAATTAAACTGGCTCATGTCAGTTACATCAAATTAAATGGATTTTCCAGCACAAACACTTCCTGGACATCTTAACTCAGGTTCCCAAGCTCATTGTTTATTCCTGAGGCAAAGGTTACTGTTGGTCAAAGAGCCCAGCTTTAACCTTTGAAGCTCACAAAGATTGAAATGGTTGTGTATAAAATAGATGCACATTGCCCTCTGCTGCTGCTTTGCAGTACTGCAGAATGCATTTATAAAGAAAGACGTTTTACCTCCTCAGAATTGCCCATAACGTTTTACAAACCTAAAAACATAGTAACCAGAGGAGAAGCATATGACGGGGTGATGGAGGTGTAGGAGTAATGTCACTGCACAGTAATCCAGGGGCCCAAGCTAATGTTCTGGAGCATGGGTTCAAATTGCACCACAGCTGGTGGAATTTAAATTCAATTATAACCTGGATATATAATCTCAATAATGGTGACAATGAAACTAATACTTGGAATGGGTGGGTTGTCTTATTAGACTTGTATCCACTGGGGTTTAGGAGAGTAGGAGGTAACTTGATTGAAAGATATAAGATTCCCAGGGGCCTTGACAGGGTGGATGTGGAGAGAATGTTTCATCTTGTGGGAGAATCTAGGACTAGGGGTCACTGTTTAAAAATATGAGATCACCCATTTAAGACAGAGATGAGGAGAATTTTTTTCCCTCAGGGGGTTGTGGGTCTTTGGAACTCTCTTCCTCAGAAGGTGATGGAAGTAGAGTCTTTGAATATTTTTAAGACAGAGATAGATTCTTGATAAGCAAATGGGTGAAAGGTTATCGGGTGTAGGCAGGAATGTCAATTTAAGATTGCAATCAGATCAGCAGTGATCTTAGTGAGTGATGGAGCAGGCTCAAGGGACAGAGTGACCTACTCGTGCTCCTAATTCGTATGTGTTATGGACATGATTTTCCAGACAGGTTTCTTATAAGAAACAGTTAAATTTATCTTCAGGGCTTCAGCAGCAGTTACATGCTTCCATCAAGATCCACAACTAGGCACAAACCCCACCCCTAAGGTTCCCCATGCTTCAGGCTGATTTGTTCACACTGTCACATGATACTACACAGTACAATAAGTCTTAAAGCTACAGTCACTACATTCCTTAAAGCTACTAAATTCCTCCCCGTTTAATTTTCTTTTACAGTTTATATTTACAGGAACAACTACATTGATAACATTACAAATATATTCACAGGTTATGAAATTATAAGTTCAATCTCTCAGGCAGTTTCCTGATCAGGGTGAAACGTCATAGCTCCACGACTTTAGAATCTCTTACCAAAGTTTCCTTCTGTGGAACCGCACCATCATCAGGTAACTCCTTAGGCGCAGGCAGTTCAGTGTTATCCACCACAGAGGCATCTGGTATGTCTATCCTCGGTTGATCAATCACAACAGGTTTTACAATGGTTACAGGTGGAACATCGGTTTGTTGGGGTATCTCACTTCTTCTCAAATGATCCACATGCTTTCAGGTGATCCGGCCCCCCACTTCTACATGAAACAACAACGGTCTGATCACAGAAACTCTTACACCAGGTAACCAACTCGATCCACGACCAAAGTTTTGTACAAATACTGTTTCACCGACAGTAAATTCTAGCTCTTGACTATGCAAATTGTAAGTTACTTTTTGACTCCCTTGACTGTTCTCTACCTTCCCGTCCAAATTGGGAAGTACCAGGCTCAATCCCATATGAAGGCGACATTTCATAAGTAATCCTGAAGGTGTTGAACCAGCAGTAGTGTGGGGTGCAGGAGGTGGGGGGGGGGGGGTCATTCTATTAGAGAAACAGAAAACGTGAAAGTTCAGTCTCCAATGATCCTCCCAACAAACTTTTCATACCAACTTTAAAAGTTTGTACTGCTCTCTCGGCCAATGCATTAGATGATGGATGATCTGATGCTGTCTTTACATGTTTGATGCGATTTAGCCTTACAAATCTTTGAAAATTCAGCACTAGTAAATGCAGCACTATTGTCTGAGACAATGACTTCAGGCTCTCATGTATAGAAAAACTTTGGTGTAGCCTTTCTATAGTCATACCTGACATTGGCGATCTAACAGCATACGCGTCCAACCATTCGGAGTGTGCATCAATTATTAGAAGGAGCATGGTGCCTTGAAATGGACATACATAATTTAGATGCAGTCTCATCCAGGGTTGATCAGGCCATTCCCACGGGTGTAGTGGGGCTGCAACAGGCAACTTCTGTTGTTGCTGACACTGAGACAGTGTTTAACCATTTTTTCCATATCATTGTCTATACCTAGCTACCAGACATAGCTCCTTGCAATCATTTTAATTTTGGAAATTCCAGGATGCAACTCAGTTAAGAGTGGTTCCCTTTCTTGTGAAGGAACAACGACTGGTGCACCCCATAATAGGACACTGATGGAATTTTTTAACTCTAAAAATAATCAATAATCCTTCTTTCTCAATTTGTAAATAACTCTTCTTGGCCATAGAGAGGGTTCTGGATGTATACCCCCATTGGCCTCTCTGAACCGTCATCCATCTTGTGAGATAGTACCACTCCCATGCTATAGGGGGATGCATCTCAAGTTAGCACCAATTCTTTTGTCGGGTCAGAGTGTACTAACAAGTTCAAAGAGTGCAAAAGCTGTTTAACTTTCGTAAAGGCTTCTTTTTGAGGTGACATTCAAGACTAACATTGGTTTTTCTTTAATAATGAGTGTAGAGGAGCTAGGATTGTTGATAAGTTGGGTAGGAATTGACCATAATAATTTACCGTACCTAAGAATGATTTGAGCTCTGAGACATTTGTAGGCAGGGTGCATCCTTGATAGATTTAACTTTTTCTTCTACCGGGTGTAACACCTGGGCATCCACCTGGTGGCCTATGTAAACGACTTCACTTGCCTGAAAGGTACACTTTTCCTTTTTCAAGCACACCCCTGCTTCCAAGAATCATTTTAAGACTTCTTCCAAGTTACCAAGTATTCTGCTTCTGTTAGTCCAGTTATTAGGGTGTCATCCAGGTAGATCACAAACTGAGGTAGCCCTTGCAGCAAGGTCTCCATCATCCTCTGGAAAATAGTGCAGGCCAAAGAAACACAAAGGCAGGCGCATGTATTGATATAATCTTTTGTGTGTGTTTATGGTTACAAATGCTCTGGATGTATCACCCAGCTCCAGCTTCTGATATGTGTGACTCATATCTAATTTAGTGTAAGTTCTCCCTCCTGCGAATATGGCGTACAGATCCTTGATCCTGGGGATAGGTCCAACTTGGCAGCCTTGTTTACTTATAATCCCCACAGATATGGGTGGTCTGATCCTATTTCAAGATAGGGACTGTGGGTTTTTTTTAATTCGATCATGGGATGTGGGCATCACTGGCCAGGCCAGCATTTACTGCCCAATCCTAATTGCCCTGGTTCAGAGGTCTTTTTTTAAGAGCCAGACCAGATAAGGATGGCAGATTTCCTTCCCTAAAAGGACATTAGTGAACCAGATGGGTTTTTACAACAATTGACAATGGTTTCATGGTCATCATCAGACTTTTAATTCCAAATTGTTATTGAATTCAAATTCCACCATCTGCTATGGTGGGATTCGAACCCTGGTCCCCAGAGCATTACCCTGGGCCTCTGGATTACTAACCCAACAAGAATACCACTATGCCATCACATCCCCCAAAATGGATGTTGCCCATTCCGAAAATTGAACCAGCTGAATAATGCCCAGCTTCTCTAAATTAAATTCGGTGTCAACCTTCTCTCTCAGGGCATCAGGCATAGGCCTGGCTTTAAAAAATGAGGAGTTGCTTCAAAGTCAACATAGATCTTAGCCTGCAGGCCCTTGATTTTCCCCAGTTCCTTTTGAAAGACCTTGTCATATTTCTTTAGCTCTGGCAGTCCTCCAGCTCTCAGCTGGAAAATTTCAGACCAATTTAGTTTAATTTCTTTCAATCACAACTGAGAAGGCTTAGTCCTTCACCTCCCACTACAATCACAAAGAGCTGCCCTGTCTGGTGCTTGTAATAAACAGGTACAGCGGTAATACCTTTCACTTGTATGACTTCACCAGTACACGTTTTCAATTTGTCTGAAGTCTGCTCCATTTCTAATTGTTGAGGACTCTTGTTTAAATATTTGAATGTGTGCTTCCCCACTACAGTGGTTCATGTACCGGTCTCCACTTCCATAATCAAAGGTTTTCCATTGAGCTGCAGAGTAACAGTGATTGGATCCGTTTTCCCTACTTTCACATTAAATAGAGAATAAACATCGGAATCACTTGTTCTTCCACATTATGTACTTTGATCCGTTTAGTTTGCTGCCTGGGAGTCCTTCTCAATCTTGCTTTACATTGTTTCACCATGTGCCTCTTTTATGACAATAATGACACTCCACCTCTTTAAATCTGCACGTTTCAGGGAAATGATTACTCCCACATTGGTAATAATTTATTTTCAGATTTGCTGCTGAGCTGTGTCCTATATATTTTTAAAATTTTCGGGTAGCAGGGACCACCTCCCGCATTGTGACTGACTCCTTGGTTATTGCGCCACAGCCGGCGAACTGTTCCCACCCCAACTAGAAAGTGGCGCCATTTTGTACACCCTGTAAGGCCTGCGAATCCCGCTAGGCACTTTCCATCGCAAGCGCTATATCCAATGCTCTCTTAAAATCGATATTTACGTCAGCGAACAACCATCGTTAAATGGCATCATTGTGCACACCACAGACCAAACAACCCCTTAATATATCGTTTCGGGTCTCCCCGAAGCCACAATGTTCAGTTTCCTGTTTTAACTTCACTATGTATGTTGCTATGGTTTCCCCTGGGGCTCTTACTCTTGAATTAAATAATTAAATTTGAACCTCTGCACGATTACAGAGGGTTTGGATTGAAAATGGCCCTTTACAAGGTCGACCAATTTGCTGAAGGTCTTCGAATCTGCAGGGTTCGGGGCCATCAAACTACAGATTAAATTATACATTTTAGTCCCACAGACACTTAGGAAAATTGCTTTCCTTTTTCCCTCCACCATTATTTTGTTTGCTTGGAAAAAGAAACCAAGGCATTCTATATATTGACTCCTATCCTCTGTGGATGAGTCAAAGGGACCGATCCTGCCAAAAAGTGACATACCAGCTGAGTATATTTTCCCTCTCTTCTGTTTAAAGCAAGATACTCACATTCACTGGGCAAGGGACGGCACCGGAACCAATTTAACCTCGTCGCTTGATTTTCTACACAGGTTTCTCTGAAGAAACAGTAAACTTTATTTACAGGGCTTCAGCAGCAGTTACATGCTTCATCAAGAACCACAACTAGAAACAAATTCCACCCCTAAGGTTCCCTGTGCTTTGGACTGATTCGTTCCCACTGTCACGTGATACTACACAGTACAATAAGTCTTAAACTATAGTCACTACATTCCTTAAAGCTACACTCACCATATTCCTTAAAGTTACAATTACTACATTCATTTAAGTTGCAGTTACTAGAGTACGTATCAATTGTCATAAAAACCCATCTGGTTCACTAATGTCCTTTAGGGAAGGAAATCTGCCATCCTTCCTGGTCTGGCCTACATGTGACTCCAGACCCACAGCAATGTAATTGACTCTTAAATGCCCTCTGAAATGATTTAGAAAGCTACTCAGTTCAAGGGCAATTAGGGATGGGCAATCACCAGCGACACCCACATCCCATGAAAGAATAAAAAAAACCCACCATTCACTAAGGTCATAGTTGATCAGCATTTCAACTCCATTTACCCACCTCGGTTATCCATTCATACCCTTGTCTAACAAAACCTGGCCCTGAAATGTTCACTTGATCTAGCTTTTTGGGAGAGAGCACGGGTTCCAGACTTCCACCAATCTTTGAGTGAGCAAGTGTTTCCTGACCTCAACCCTGAATAGTCCAGCTCCAAGTAGGAGGTAATGCCTGCTTGTTCTAGATTCTTTCAGAGGAAATAATGGTTGCCCCCCAGTCTCTCCTTCATCACCTTAAAAAAAGCTCAATTAGATCACTTGAAATCCAACAACAAAACACGAGCAGGGGCAGTTCTGGATTTAATTTTTGGGAAGGAATCTGGACAGATGTAAGGGGTATCAATGGGAGAGCATTTTAGCACAATTGATCATAATTCAGTTAGATTTACTAAAGGATACAGATAGACCAAGAGTGTCAGTTTTAGACTGGGGGAAGGCTGATTTGACCAAGCTGAGTGGCGAGGCGAAATTTAACCTGCCTTACTGTAGCAGCCAAATGGGCCACAAAATCAGGCAGGAGGCTGCACCTCAGCTTCCCGGCAGCAGGAGATCCTCCCGTGATCACATTGGAGGCAGGAAGGACCCCAATGTGTGCAATTCGCCCACTGTGGGGGGGGAATGTAATTAGGTTCATTAATGAGCCTGTCAAAACCAATTTAAAAACAATTCCACTGCAAAAGAATGTTGCCTTTGTAATTTAATTTAAACCTCGTGGATCTCCCATGACTGCTTTTATCTGACCTACATTGAAGGACTCCATCGCTGAGCTTGTAGCCAGGCTGAATAAGTTGGAGGTCTAACAGGCTGACCTGTGGGGGTTGTTGGGGAGTATCTCACATGAAGTTGTCCTTTGTCGATCAGAGGGCCAGGCCCTTAAAGTGACCACACCCACTGGAAGATCAGAGATCCACTTCTTGAAGTGGCAGCGTACCAATATGTCATCAGTTTGCAGGGATTCCCAATTGGAATAATACAGCCAGTAATGTTGAGCCCAGTTACAATTGAAAGTGTCCGCAATAAGGCTGTGGCAGAGGCAGAACAACAGGCCACCAGCAGCAGCCGCAGCAGGTAGCCCAAGACCAAAGGCATCAGGAGAGACACAGATGATGGCATTCAGTGCACCCAAGGGTCTACCACACTAGGATGACCTACCTACTAATGGCTAAGAGGCCGTGCTAGAGGCAACTCTGTCTCCCTCACAAGACAATTACCGACCTATGAACCTTAATACAGGTTGACCTGCGCCCAAGGGGCTATGTGTTATCCCAATGTCAGTCACGCTGAAAGTTAAACCCACCATGGGTTCAGCTGGGGACTTGTATGCTGTCTCACAGGCAACCACTCTATCAAGGAGATCACCAGCACTTTCTTCAAGAGGACTCCTATAGACTGCAGCAAGATATCAATGGACAGGTCAGATGGACAGAAATGTAGCAAATGGAATTCTGTCCAGAAAAGTGTGAGGTAATACGTTTGGGGAGGACAAACAGGGCAAGGGAGCAAACAATAAATTGTAGGATTCTGAAAAGTCTAGGCGAACAGCAGGTCCTCGAAGTGCATATCCACAGCACTTTGAAAGTAGCAGGACAGGTGGATATGATAGCATATGGGATACTTGCCTTTATTGGCCAAGACCTAGAGTATAAGAGCAGACAGACACAATGGGCCAGATGGCCTTCTTCTGTGCTGTAATAATTGTCTGGCTGGCTGGTGGGATCTTCCAGAGAGACTCCAAAAAAGTGCAGCACAGAGGGATCTGGGTGTTCTTGTGCATAAAACACAAGAAGTTAGCATGTAGGTGCAGCAAGTAATTAAGAAGGCAAGTGGAAATTTGGCCTGTGTAGCTGGGGGTTTGGAGTTTAAAAATAGGGAAATCTTGTTACAACTGTACAGGGTGTTGGTGAGGCTGCACCTGGAGTTACTGTGTACAGCTTTGGTCCCCGTATTTAAAAAAGGATATACTGACATTGGTAATCCAAAAGAGATTCATTAGGCCGATTCCTGGGATGATTCCTGGTAGATGTTGAGAAGATGTTTCCACTAGTGGGGGACAGTTATTTAAAACTGAGATGTGAAGGGATTTCTTCTCTCAGAGGGTAGTGAACATCTGGAATTTTCTACCCCAATGAGTTGTGGAAGTTAGATCACTGAAATTATTTAAAGAGGAGAAAGGTAGATTGTTGAAATATTGGGGAGTTGAGGGCTATGAGGAGCTGGCATGAAAGAGCAGTTGAGGCCTGGGGCAGAGCAGCCATGATCTTATTGAATGACAGGGTAGGCTTGAGGGGCCGAATGGCCACTCCTGCTCTTATTTCTTATGTTCTTATGTACCGCTGATGTGAATGGAAATTAAATGGCTCGCTGACCCCGCTGTGGGGGTACCCAGCTCAGGGGAAAATTCTGGTCTATGATTCTATTCCATGCTAAGAGCCAGGAGGTTATGCTAGAACCGTATAAAAGACTAGTTAGTTTGCAACTAGAGCACTGTGTACAGTACCAGTCACTGCAGTAAGCTGAAGGAACCTAGAGAGTATTGGACAGGAATCTACATGGGCAAAAATATTGCATCCTGTTGCACAGCTATCTGGATATGTGAATTATCCACTCTTTGTAGGATATGAGACCTATAGAATGAAAAATCAGGTAGATTCTGTAATAGGGATGGGGGTCAAGGGGTGTGATCCACTCTGCTAGACTACTGGAGATGAAAATATATCCGCTGGATGTGGGGTCACTGGACATACCAGGAACGTAACCTCTAACACCTGGAAGGAGGTGGCACTACATTCACCCCCAGGGTTGTCACTGACAACCTCTCACATCCAGGACTGGTCCTGACCTACCAACTCCTCACCCCCAAGATTGGCACAGAGCACCAAGCCCTTCACACACCAGAAGAACAGTGATATCCCGCTCCATGGTTCAATACCTCTACAGCAGTATGCTACTATGATACTGTGGCAGTACCCGCCCATGGCACTATAACTGTATGGCAGATAGATTCCCCAGCTCCCCACACCAATTGCTTAAATGCATACATTTAACACAAATACATTTGACTCAAACATGCTTCCTCCAATTTGAACAACCTCTCAGTAAGTTGCACACAGGTGGCAGAGGACATCACTGCAGAAGCTCCTGAGGATAATGTCCTAGGTCCAATCATCTTCAGCTGCTTTTTCAATGGCCTTCCTTCCATTCTAAGGTCAGAAGTGGGGATGTTCGCTGATGATTGCACAATGTTCAGCACCATTTGTGACTCCTCAGATACTGAAGCAGTCCATGTCCAAATGCACAAGACCTGGATAACATCCAGGCTTGGGCTGATAAGTGGCAAGTAACATCCGTGCCACCCAAGTGTCAGGCAATGACCATCTCCAACCAGAGAGAATCTAACCATTGCCCCTTGACATTCAATGGCATTACCATTGCTGAATCCCAGACTATCACCAACCTGGGCATTACTGTTGACCAGAAACTGAACTTGACTAGCCATATCAATACTGTGGCTACAAAAGCAGGTCAGAGGCTAGGAATAGTGTGACAAGTAACCCACCTCCTGACTCCCCAAAGCCTGTCCACCACCTACAAGGCACAAGTCAGGAGTGTGATGGAATATTCCCCACTTGCCTGGATGAGTACAGCTCCTACAACACTCAAAAAGCTCGACACCATCCAGGACAAAGCAGCCCGCTTGATTGGCACCCCATCCACAAACGTTCACTCCCTCCACCACCGACGCACAGTAGCAGCAATGTGTACCATCAACAAGATGCACTGCAGGAATTCACCAAGGCTCCTTACACAGCACCTTCCAAACCAACACCACTACCATCTAGAAGGACAAGGGCAGCAGATAGATGGGAAAACCACTACCAAGAAGTTCCTCTCCAAGTCATTCACCATCCTGACTTGGAAATATATCACTGTTCCTTCACTGTCGCTGGGTCAAAATCCTGGAACTCCCTCTCTAACAGTACTGTAGGTGTACCTACACTGCATGGACTGCAGCAGTTCAAGGAGGCAACTCAACTTCACCACCTCAAGGGCAATTAGGGATGAGCAATAAATGCTGGCCTAGCCAGCGACACCCATGTTCTGTGAATTAATAAAAAAAAAGACCGAGTGCTTAAATCTGGGACTTTAGTAAGTGAAGTAGTTTTAAAGGTTGACCTCCTTCTAAAATCTAGTCAAGTTTGCATTTAGCATTTAGCCTAACTGTACCAGTATATTGCATGGATTTTTTCATTCTTAGTCAGTGTTAAACAACATCCCTGCTAAAGGCAGCCACGGTTAGTTAGTCAGGTAATCAGTTTCAGACAGCTGGCCCAGCTCACTGGAATCACAGCTAGTATAAATACTAGCACATGCATAAAGTAAGTCACATGAGGTGACAGTGGAGATTGAGTGCTTAAATCCAGGAATTTGGTAAGAGAGGGAATTTAGTGCAGTGAGGGAGGGGATGCTGTTTTACCCTTCACAAAACAGGAAAGGTCCAAGAGAGGAAGCCAGAGACAGTGAGATCCCAGAGCTGAAGGACAGAGGCACTAAGTAGATCTGCAGGTCGGTGATTAGTGGGTTTTAAGTTTTTTTACCCCTGTAAACTAGGGCAGCAGTTTAAACCGTAACTGGGGAAACATAAGTATTATATTAAATTTATAGCATCACTAGTTAAACTCCATAATATAACTACAGATAATTGTTAAATGATGTTCTAGACTTGAAACGGTGTTAGTAAGATAAAACACAATAAAGAAGGCTGGGCAGGTGATGTGTTGCGGCTGTAGTATGTGGGATCTGATGGCTGCTAGTGCCTTCTTTTATTCATTCAAGGGATGTGGGCTTCTCTGGATAGGCCAGCATTTATTGCCCATCCCTAATTGCCCTTAAGAAGGTGGTGATGAGCTACCTTCTTGAACCATTGCAGTCCATATGGTGTAGGTATACCCACAGTGCTGTTAGGGAGGGAGTTCCAGGATTTTGACCCAGTTACGGTGAAGGAATGGCGATATATTTCTAAGACAAGATGCTGAGTGGTTTGGAGGGGAACTTCCAGGTGGTGGTGTTCACATGTATCTGTTACCCTTGTCCTCCTAGATGATAGTGGTCATGGGTTTGGAAGGTGCTTTCTAAGGAATTTTGGTGAGTTCCTGCAGTGCATGTTGTAGATGCTACACACTACTGCTACCTTGCATCGATGGTGGAGGGAGCGAATGGTGGTGTGCCAATCAAGCGGGCTGCTTTGTCATGGTTGGTGTCAAGCTTCTTGAGTGTTGTGGGTGCTGTACTCATCCAGGCAAGTGGAGAGTATTCCATCACACCCCTGAGTTGTGCCTTGTAGTTTGTGGACAGGCTTTGGGGAGTCAGGAAGTGAGAACCTCGCTGCAGGATTCCTAGTCTCTAACCTGCTTTTGTAGCCACAGTATTGATATGGCTAGTCCAGTTCAGTTTCTGGTCAATGATAACCCCCAGGATGTTGTTAGTGGGGGATCCAGCAATGGTAATACCATTGAATGTCAAGGGGACTTGGTTAGATTCTCTCTTGTTGGACATGGTCATTGCCTGGCACTTGTGTAGTGCGAATGTCACTTATCAGCCCAAGCCTGGATATTGTCCAGGTCTTGCTGCATTTGGACATAGACTGCTTCGATATCTGAGGAGCTGCGAATGGTGCTGAATATTTGCAATCATCAGCGAACATCCCCTCTTCGGACCTTATGAAGGAAGGAAGGTCATTGATGAAACAGCTGAAGATGGTTGGGCCTAGGATACTAACGTGAGGAACTCCTGCAGTGACATCCTGGAGCTGAGATGACTGATCTCCAACAACCACAACCAACTTCCTTTGTGCTAAGTATGACTCCAACCAGTGGAGAGTTTTCCCCCGATTCCCACATGATTGACTCCAATTTTGCTAGGGCTCCTTGATGCCACACTCGGTCAAATGTGGCCTTGATGTCAAGGGCAGTCACTCTCACCTCACCTCTAGAGTTCAGCTCTTTTGTCCATGTTTGAGCCAAGACTGCAATGAGGTCAGGAGCCGAGTGGCCCTAGTGGAACCCAAACTGGGCATCAGTGAGCAGGTTATTGTTAAGTAAGTACTGCTTGATAGCACTGTTGATGACCCCTTCCATTACTTTTCTGATGATCAACAGTAGACTGATGGAGCGGCAATTGGTCGGGTTGGATTTGCCCTGCTTTTTGTGTGGAGGACATACCTGGGCAATTTTCTGCATAGCCGGGTAGATGCCAGTGTTGTAGCTGTACTGGAACAGCTTGACTAAGGTGCACGGCAAGTTCTGGAGCACAAGTCTTCAGTACTATTGCAGGGATATTGTCAGGGGCCACAGCCTTTGCAGTATCCAGTGCCTTCAGCCATTTCTTAGTATCACGTGGAGTGAATTGAATTGGCTGAAGACTGGCATCTGTGATGCTGGAGACCTCTGGAGGAGGCTGAGATGGATCATCGACTCGGCACATCTGACTGAAGATTGTAGCAAATGCTTCAGCCTTATCTTTTGCACTGATGTGCTGGGCTCCCCCATCATTGAGTATGGGGATACTTGTGGAACCTCCTCCTTCAGTAAGTTGTTTAATTGGCCACTAGCATTCACAGCTGGATGTGGCAGAACTGCAGAGCTTAGATCTGATCTGTTGGTTATGGAACTGCTTAGCTTTGTCTGCCACTTGCTGCTTATTTTGTTTGGCACACAAGTAGTCCTGTGTTGTAGCTTCACCAGGTTGACACCTCATTTTTAGGTATGCCTGGTGCTGCTCCTGGCATGCCCTCCTGTACTCTTCATTGAACCAGGGTTGATGATAATGGTAGAGTGGGAGATATGCTAGGCCACAAGGTTACAGATTATGGTTGAGTACAATTCTGCTGCTGCTGATGGCCCACAGCGCCTCATGGATGCCCAATCTTGTGTTGCCAGATCTGTTTGAAATCTACCCCATTTAGCACAGTGGTAGTGCTACACAACACGATGGAGGGTATCCTCAATATGAAGGTGAGACTTCGCCTCCACAAGAACTGTGCGGTGGTCATTCCTACCAATACCGTCATGGACCGATGCATCTGCGACTGGCAGTGTGATCCATGGCAATCACATCTGCAGTAAGTGTCTGCAGATCAAGGAACTTTGGCTCCGAGTTGATGACCTGGAGTCTAGGCTTTGAACACTGATGCATCAGGGAAGGGAGAATTTGCCAGGATACTTTGTTCCAGAGGCAATCACACCCCTTAGGCTTGGTCTGTGGTCAGGGTCAGGTGGGTGTGACAGCAAGTGTGGCAAATATGGGGATCCAAAAGTTAACAAAGGAGGATTCTCATCCTCTGCAATTGTCCAACAGGTTCAATGTTCTTGTAGCTTGTGTGGATGAGATAAGGGCTGCAGTATGATGACCAAACTGACCACAGTGCCATGGTGCAGGGAATCATTAAAGTGGGGGGAGCCAAAAGGAATGTGGTTGTGGTAGGGGACAGGATAGTGAGGGGGATAGAAAGGGTTCTCTGCAGCCAAAGGCACAAGTCCCAAAGGCTGTGTTGTCTGACCAGTGCCAGGGTTAAGGACAGCTCCTCGGGACTGGAGAGGAACTTGGAGTGGGAAAGGAAGGATTTAATTGGATACCAATGACATAGGTAGGACTAAGGAACAGGTTCTGCTGAAGGGGACGTGAGCAGCTGGGGTCTAAATTAAAAAGTGGAATCACAAAGGCAATGATCTTTGGATTACTATAACGAGCAAATTGGCATATGGTAAATTAAATCAGAGAGTTGAATATCCGGCTTATATATTGGTGTGGGAGAAATGGGTTTCAAGTCATAAGGCAATGGCACCATACTATGCAAAGACGGAGCTATACCTTTGAGTAGCCTTCATCTGAACCACGATGGAACCAGTGTCCTGGTGAATTGGATAGCCAAATCCATAGAGTGGGATTTAAACAAAATAGTCATTCACGTGAAGGGAGATTTAGAAAGTTAAAGAGAAAAGACCAGGTTATAGTGCAAGGTAGTGATACAGATAATTACAAGCAGAATGTGATAGGAAGGGATAGGATGTACAAACATAAAAGTGTATCAGTAAATAAGAGAAGGGAAAGTTGGTAAAAATACAGAATTAAAGAATCTTTATCTGAATGAGTGCAGCATTTGTAACAAATATACAAATAGAAATAAGGGAGGCGGTGTCATAATGGTAAAGTCATGGACCAGGTGCAGACTAATGCTCTGGGGACGCAGGAACTCCCTGCCTAACAGCACTGTGGGTGTACCTACACCACATGGACTGCAGAGGTTCAAGAAGACAACTCACCACCACTTTCTCAAGGACGATTACGGATGGGCAAAATAGCCAGCGACACCCACATCCTGTGAAAGAATTTTAAAAACGAATATGATCTGATAGCCATTACAGAGGCATTATTGCAAGGTAACCATGGCTGGGACCTGAATATTCCAGGATATTTAGCATTTGAGTTGGACAGAAACAAAGGGAAAAGAGGTGGGGTAGCTCTGTTAATAAAGAATGAGATCTGCACAATAGTGAGAAATGACTTTGTTTCCAAAGATCAAAATGTAAGACCAGTTTGAGTGAAGATAAGAAATAGTAAAAGAAAGAAGGGAGTGGTTTATAGGCCCCTTGACTGTAACTACACCATGGGCAGAATTTTCTGCCCGTCGGGCGGGCGGGCCCTATCCAATCTCCGGCAGATGGGGAGCTGATTCCCGCCAGAGAAGCAGGCTGCACCGCCACTTTACCTGGGTGGGCCAATTAAGGCCTGCCCAGCGTGATGTCCGGCGGGAAGCACTATGTGCTCCCTGTGCAGGCGGGGATTCCCCAAAAGCGAGAATGCGGTCTTTCTTGCACGTGCACGAAAGAGCACACATCTCCCTGAGGTAAAGTGCAGCCTCAGGGAGATCACTTCCACTTTGAAAAAGATTAAAAATAGAAAAAAAAAATTCCCTAACATGTCCCCCTCATGTGAAAATGTCACATGAGATGGGACATGTTCATAATTTACACTATAACTTTATTAAACATTTTTAAACCCTACCGGTGGATGATTTTTCATGTTTTTTCTAGTTGCTGCCGGGGCTCCTGGCCTGACCACTAACTTTAAGGTTGGACAGGCAGGTCCTTTAATTGGTTAATTGATCCTGTCAATGACCTCAAGTGGCCAGTGACAGGTTGGTGGGCCCGCAGCTGATTTTGCTGCGCCCCGCCTTCCTGAAAATTTAAATGGGGCGGGGTGATGTTGGGGGTCCCCGCCCCCTGCTCGCTGATGGCAAAATTCTGCCCTATAGGACAGAAAAGGAAATAATGGGGGCTTGTAAGAAAGGTATTGCAATTATTGTGTGTGATTTTAATCTTCACATGGATTCAAATTAGCAAAGGTCGCCTGGAGGATGAGTTCATAGAGTGTATTCAGGACAGTTTCTTCGAAGAATACATTCTGGAACCAAGCAGGTAAATACATATTTACAGGTCTAAAATAGTCTAATGAGGCATGATTAATTAATAACCTCTTAGTAAAGGACCCTCTAGGCAAGAGTGACCTTAACATGATAGAATTTCACATTCAGTTTGAGGGTGAAAAATTTGGATCTATAACCAGTGTCTTAAACTTAAATAAAGGCAGTGGACTGGGAAAATAAGTTAAATGGTAAGACGGTAGAGAAGCAGTAGCAGACATTTAGAGGGATGTTTCATAACTCACAAACAAAGATACATTCCATACAGAGAGAAAGAAAAACTACCAGAAGGATGAACTAAGGAAGTTAGGGGTGGTATCAAATTAAGCAAAAAAGGTGTACAATGCTGCAATGATTAATGATAGGCCAGAAGATTGGGAAGGTTTTATAAACCAGCAAAGGATGATTAAAAAAATAGAGGGAGAAACTGGAGAATGAGAGAAAACTAGCAAGGAATCTAAAAACAGACAGTAAAAGCTTCTACAAGTATATAAAAAGGAAGAATAATGACAGTGAGGTTGTTCCCTTAGAGGTTGATTCTGGAGAATTAAAAATGGGAAACAATGAAATGCAGAGATTTTTGAGCAAGTATTTTGTATCTGCCTTCACAGTCAAAGACACAAACCACACCTCAAGAATAGTAGAAAATCAGGGGTAAAAGGGAGAGAGGAACTCAAAACAAACAAAATCATTATAGAAAAAGTACTGGGGAAGTTAATGGAACTAAAGGCTAGCAAGTGTCCTAGAGCCAATGACCTATATCCTAGGGTTTTAAAGGAAGTAGCTGCAGAGATGCATTAGTTGTAATCTTCCAAAATTCCCAAGATTCTGGTAAGGTCCTAGTGGATTTGAAAGCTGCAAATGTAACACCACTTTTCAAGAAAGGAGGGAGAAAGCAAGAGACTATAGGCCAATTAGTCTAATGTCTTTCATTGGGAAAATGCTAGAATCCAATATTAGGGTGGTAGTAGCAGGGGACTTAAAAAATCACAATACAATCAGGCAGAGTCAACAGTTTTGTGAAAGGAAAATTGTGTTTGGCAAATTTGTTAGAACTCTTTGAATATTTAACAAGCAGGGCTGATAAAGAGGAACCAGTAGATGCAGTGTATCTGGATTTCTAAAAGGCATTTGACAAGGTGCCACATAAAGGTTACTGCATAAGATGAGAAATCATAGTGGTGGGGGTGATATATTAGCATGGATGGAGGGTTGCCTCTCTAACAGGAATAAATGGGTCATTTTCAGGTTGGCAAACTATAACTAATGGAGGGCTGCATGGATCAGTGCTGGGGCCTCAACTAGTTAAAATCTACATTGATGACTTGGATGAAGGGACCGAGTGTATTATAGCTAATTTTACTGACAATATAAAGATAGTTCTGAGGAGGGTATAAAGAGATATAGACAGGTTAAGTGAGTAGGCAAAAATTTGGCAAATGGAGTATAATGTGGGAAAATATGAGTTTGTCCACTTTGGCAGGAAGAATAGAAAAGCAGAATATTATTTAAATTGAGAGAGACTGCGGAGTGCTGCAGTAGAGAGGGATCTGGGTGTCCTTGTACATGAATGACAATAAGTTAGCATTCAGGTACAGCATGTAATTAGAAGGCAAATGGAGTGTTGGCCTTTAGTGCAAGGGGAATGGTGTATAAAAGTAGGGAAGTCTTACTACAGCTGTACGGGGCATTGGTAAGACCTGGAGTCATGTGTACAGTTCTCATCTCCTAATTTGCATTGGAAGCAATTCAGAGAAGATTCACTAGGCTGATTCCTTGGATAAAGAGATTATCTTTTGGGAGGAAGTTGAGCAGGTTGGACATATACTCAATCCGGTTTAGAAGAATGAGAGGCAGTCTTATTGAAAGATATAAGTTGCTTGGCAGATTGGATACTGGGAGGATGTTTCCCCTTGTGGGGAATCTAGAACTAGGGAGCACAGTTTCAGAATTAGAGATCTCCCATTTAGGACAGTGAAAAGGAAAAATTTCTTCTCTCAGAGGGTTGTTAATCTTTGGAATTCTCGTCCCCAGAGAGCAGTGGAGGATGGGTCATTGAATATATTCAAGGCTGAGTTAGACAGATTTTTGATTGACAAGAGATTTAAAGGTTATGGGGGGGGGGTGGGCAGGAAAGTGGAGTTAAGGCCACAAACAGATCAGCCATGATCTTAGTGAATGGTGGAGCAGGCTTGATGGGCTGAATGGTCTACTCCTGCTCCTATTTCTAATGATCTTATGACTCACCCCTCCTATGTCATTGGCACACAATCAACTCAAATGAACACCTTCATTTACTTCTTGTCAGATGTTGGCACATCTTGCCTGCCAAAGGCGAGCAACTCAAAAGGGCAACCCAACTTTAGACCCATCACCCGCTTTAAGGGGAATGCCATAGAACTGGTGGGAAGTCACATGGTTCTTCTTGCAGGAGATTGGCTGTTAGACTGAGGTCCTGCACGCTTGTCCTGGCAGCACAGTAAGGAACCACACAGACAGAACCCTCCAGCCACTTCACTGTCTCCTTAATCCCAATAGGGATCATCTTAGATTCTGCCCTCCTCTCCTGTAGACCATAAAGAACAATAGGGACACACTGGAGGAAGGTGAGGAGGAGAAGCAGTGGGAATATTTCTCCATGTCACATACACAATGAGAGGGATGGTGATGATAATGGTGAAGAAGAGGAGGATGCCCGGGACACCTCCCTCATGAAGCTGTGCAGCTCTGCCCCATCTTCCTCTGCCCCTTCAAACTCACTGCATGCAGCACCTGCTCCTTCACTCCCAGACACCAGCTCAGAGACTGGGGATTCACAAAGTGCGAGGGAGCAGAATAGTGGGGAACAAGGTGAGGATGAGCACCTTCCCAGTGAAGGCTGAAAGGGCAGCCAATGGCTTCATGGGGTCCAGATCTTGAAAGCTTCCTTGTCCTTGCAGGGACTGGCAAGTGTCAATTGCAGTTTCACTGGAATCTGCAGCAGATCCCATATAACAGTCAGGGCTTTAAGCTCCACAGAGGCATAGACTGCAACTCCAGAGACAACGGAGGACAGAGTGAATATAACCTGAATGGCTGATTCCAGATAAGACAATCACTGTGTTTAGCAGCTATCAAGGTCTGATAGTTTCCATCAGCCCAGCCATTTCCTTGATCAGTGTGAACATGGACCCTATTGTATGCAAAAGAATGAAACAAAACAACCACTTTAAACCTAAAAATATGGTTTATAACTACATATATTTCGCACTCAGGTTTACTCCTTACTTCCCCCTAGAATTTTCTTATAAGACACGTCAATCTTAAAGTTATTTACTTCTGTAGAGACCACCTATAAACAACCTACAGTTCTCTGGCAAATTCTCCTCAGATCCAGCTATCCTCAGAGGTAAAACTCTCATTTACCTTCTCTTGACTGTGGAGGCCTCAGTCCCTTGTTCTGGATACTTTTCAATTCTTCCAATCTAATTTGTTGGTTGCTTTCTTTGGCACAAGACTCTGTGAGGACCACTATGGATTCTCCCACTAGTTTAAAACCAGACAGATAATCTTCAAGCTTCTGTTCCCTCACAAAATTCAAACTGAGATTAAGTCTCAGCTTCTTTCCGCACTGTCAATTATGACATTAATTTTTAACTCTGCTGAGATTCCCGTCTATCCAACTGTCATTTCATTCTCTTAGTGAGCTGCAAACCACACAAGGTTCAAACTGCAGCTAACTCTCCCAGGTAAAGCACCGGATAAATAGAAAGCAGAGAACCTTCCTAAGCTCCGTCCATAATGCTGAGCCTACTTTGGGCTGTCCTCAAAACAACCTTTTGATTAATTATCCCTCATTTACAATTTCTTCTTTATTCTGATTAAGTAAATGGGTTTTACATGTTCC
This sequence comes from Isurus oxyrinchus, assembly GCA_026770705.1. NCBI lineage: Eukaryota > Metazoa > Chordata > Chondrichthyes > Lamniformes > Lamnidae > Isurus > Isurus oxyrinchus. The sequence goes on along the minus strand of JANJGN010000012.1, from coordinate 54,099,680 downwards.
TGAATGTTTTAAAGTAATTTAGCTGTACTATCTCTCTGAACTGCCCTTGATCTTGCAAGATTTGTAGACATCATGCTCCAGTTCTTTAGTTAAGTAAGTCCACCTGCTGCTTTATGGCTCGGTCTCTATTCTGACTTTATTAAACAAACAGGGGTCACCTTTTGAACTGCCATTTCTTTAGGAGCTCAGGCAATCTCTAAGGCCCAGCATTTTAATTACCTTATCATGCAACTTCAGAACTAAACACTATTTCTAAAACATTAACAAGAACAATAAACTAACTATTTGCACCATGGTTCCCACAGACTGTATCCACATTCTGCATCCACAGATGGTGCCCTCAGGCTATATCCTCAAACTGCACCTATGGACTGTATATATGGCTGAAGCATTTGTTACAATCTTCAGCCAGAAGTGCCGAATGGATGATCCATCTCGACCTCCTCCGCATCGTAGATCTTCAGTCAATTTGATTCGCTCCATGTGATATCAAGAAATGGCTCAAGGCACTGGATACTGCACAGGCTATGGGCCCTGACAACATTCCGACAATAGTACTGAAGATTTGTGCTCCAGAACTTGCCGCACCCTTAACAAAGCTGTTCCAGTACGACTACAACATAGGCATTTTTTTAACTCATTCATGGGATGTGGGCATCACTGGCTAGGCCAGTATTTATTTCCCATCCCTAATTGCCCTTGTTTAGAGGGCATTTAAAAGTGAATCATATTGCTGTAGGGCCACCAGGTAAGGATGGCAGATTTCCTTCCCTAAAGGACATTTGTGAACCAGATGGGTTTTCACACCAATCAACAATGGTTTCATGGTTATCATTAGGCTTTTAATTCCTGGTTTTTATTCAATTCAAAATCCAAGATCTGTCATGGTGGAATTCAAACCCAGGTCCCCTGAGCATTGCCCTAGGTCTCTGGATTACTAGTCCAGTGACAATACCACTATGCCATCGCTCCCTGTGTCTATCCAGCTACATGGAAAATTGCCCAGGTATGTCCTGTACACAAAATGCAGGACATATCCAACCTGGCCAATTACCGCCCCATCAGTCTATTCTCAATCATCAATAAAGTAATGAAAGGGGTCATCAACAGTGCTCTCAAGTGGCACTTACTTAGCAATAACCTGCTCACTGATGCCCAGTTTGGGTTCTGCCAGGGACATTCAGTTCCTAACCTCATTACAGCCTTGGCTCAAGCATGGACAAAAGAGCTGAACTCCCAAGGTGAGGTGAGAATGACTGCCCTTGACATCAAGGCTGCATTTGACCGAGTGTGGCATCAAGGAGCCCTAGCAAAACTGGAGTCAATGGGAATCAGGGAGAAAGGTCTCCATTGGTTGGAGTTATACCTAGCACAAAGGAAGATGGTTGTGGTAGTTGGAGGTCAGTCATCTCAGTTCCAGGACATCACAACAGGAGTTCCTCAGGGTAGTGTCCTCGGCCCAACCATCATCAGCTGCTTCATCAATGACCTTCCTTCTATCATAAGGTCAGAAGTGGGGATGTTCGCTGTTAATCCACAAAGTTTAGCACCATTTGCAACTCCTCAGATATTGAAGCAGTCCATGTCCAAATGCAGCAAGACCCAGACAATATCCAGGCTTAGGCTGACAAGTGATAAGTAACATTCATGATACACAAGTGCCAGGCAATGACCATCTCCAACAGGAGAGAATCCAACCATCAGCCCTTGACTTTCAATGACATTACCATCACTGAATCCCCCACTAGCACCATCCAGGGGGGTTACCATTGACCAGAAACTGTACTGGACTAGCCATATAAACACTGTGACTAAAAAAGTAGGTCTGAAGCTAGGAATCCTGCAGCAAGTAACTCACCTCCTGACTCCCCAAAGCCTGTCCACCATTTACAAGGCATAAGTCAGGAATGTGATGGAATACTCCCCACCTGCCTGGATGAGTGCAACTCCCACAATACTCAGAAAGCTCAAAACCATCCAGGACAAACCTGCTTGACTGGCACAACATTCACAAACATTCAGTCCCTCCACCACTGATGCACAGTAGCAGCAGTGTGTACCATCTACAAGATGCAGTGCAGGAATTCACCAAGGCTCCTTATACAGGACCTTCCAAACCCATGGCCGCTACCATCTAGAAGGACAAGGGCAGCAGATAAATGGGAACACCACCATCTGGAAGTTCCCCTCCAAGTCACTCACCATCCAGATTTGGAAATATATCGCTGTTGCTTCATTGTCACTGGGTCAAAATCCTGGAACTCCCTCCCTAACAGCACTGTGAGTGTGCCTACACCACATGGACTGCAGTGGTTCAAGGAGGCAGCTCACCATCACCTTCTGAAGGGCAACTAGGGATGGGCAATAAATGCTGGCCTAGCCAGCGAAGCCCACATCATGTGAATGAATTTAAAAAACCATACCCACTGACTACCTATAGACTGTACAAACAATCTATAACGATGGACTTTAACTTCACACTGTAACCACAGGCTGTACTGTTATGCAGTCAGTATAGAGTGGATCACTATGTTGCAAGAACAGTGTCATTCCAAACATCACTCAATACTTTGAAATGTAGCGATTAAAAGGCCATTGAAATCTAGACTGAAAGACCTTATCTGTAAAATATGGTAGTGCCTTTAACATCATTGTCAATAATAATATCACTAATTTACTTTTTATCATTTGAGGTGCAATTAATATTAATCCAAAGAATAATTTATTGAGGGTACAGTATGGTTAATTTTGCAGGACGGTTTGTTGTTAATTCCCAAGTTAAAACCCTGAGTGTGATTTCCTGTATTTGTGAGCTCCTCTTTAAAGACTTTTAGCAGGGGATGTTGACCTGTCACAAAGGAACAAGGGCCCCTGAATGTTTACTTTAATGACTAAGAATAGTTTACTTTTGGGGGAATAGGATGGGGGTGTGTGGGGGCCTTGCACTTCCTTGTATGGCTACCCTGCCAGTTCCTGAGAGGCTGCAGCTTTCTGGTACTGTAATAGGGGAGCTGAGTGATTGTCAGACATCAGGGGATGACAGTGCACTGATCGCAGGACTTTACATTAACACAAGCTGCTCCGGGACTTCAAACACAGCTCATTTCACACAGGACACTGAAGACTTCCTCAGCTGTGGAAACTCTTCCCTCTGGTAACCTCTCCAAGGTTACTGTGGTTACAGTTGAGTAAAACAACCAGACAATCATAGTTACTGTTTAACTTCAACACCAAGAATTAAAACATTCTTGACGATGGAACAATCCCAATTAGAATTTTACTGATGATTCGGTATGTTGTTGTCATTCAAAAAAAAAGTAAAAGCGTTCACTGTCAACAAATTTCATTCATTTCATTTCATTGGATGAGATTGAAAAACAAGAAGATTAAAGAAGTCAGGGTTAAACCAGGCCAGGTTACTGCGAGTCAGGGTTAAACCAGGCCCAGTTACTGCGAGTCAGAGTTAAACCAGGCCCAGTTACTGCGAGTCAGGGTTAAACAAAGCCCAGTTACAGTGAGTCACTTAGCCACCTACTTGTAATAGAGTTGACCTGTAGACAACTTTCTAAGTGGAAACATTAGGTTTATTTACAATACAGCCAGCAGCAACTACACATGTGCTTTCAACTCCATCTCTATCTATAAACTGACTGAGGAGGTAGCCCGCGCTGCTAACACATTGGTTTACACAGATCATGTGATCTTACATCACAGAACTATTATTAAAGGTACAGTCCAATATTTAACAAAACCGTAATTACTACATTCCTTCCCCTTTAACTTTGCTGCACATCTATATTTATCTCATGACATTATAATATTTACACAAGTCATGAGATTTACAAGTTCAGTCTTTCAGGTGGTTTCCTGATTCATGTGAAATGTCGCAGCTCCGTGGCTTCAGATTCTTATTCAGGAACCACACTCTCTGGAACTGCGTGAACAACAGGTACCTCAGTGGGTACTTGAAGTTCAGTGTCTTCCACTCTGATAGAGACATCAGGCATGTCAGTCCTTGGTTGAGGATCTTCAACAGGAAACTCTAGTTCAGTAATGGTTACAGGTGGAACCGTATCTTGTTGTGGTCCCTCTCTTTTTCTTAAATGGTAAACATGCTTATGGGTGATCTGGCCTTCCACTTCCACGTGGTATGATAATGGTCCAGTCACTGAACTTATTTTACCCGGCAACTACTTCGAACCTCCACTGAAATACTTCACACACACTGTGTCTCCAACAGTAAATTGTTTCTCACGACTATGCAAGTCATGCACAGCCTTTTCATTTTCTTCACTATTCTCCACCTTCCCCTTCAAATTTGGAAATATTAGGCTCAGTCTTGTCCTAAGACAGCATGAAATCAATTTCTTTTTGTACTTGTGATAACTTTGCCAGATTTAATCTATAAGGTTGTTGCCTTACTGAAGATGATATTCCTATATACACATCATGTAAAGCTAAATGTGTCTTTCCCAACTTATTTCCATAAATAGTTTATGTGACTACAATAGCTTTTCAAAATCACATTGACACTTCCATGGAAGGTAACTCAATATTTCATTTAAATTTTCAAGCACCCCCTCATCATCTAATTTGATTAGAGGAAAATCAATTTCAGAGTCCTGCACTTCTACATTTTTCTCATCATCCACCATCACTAATACCTATTTTTGTTCCTCTTCCTTGTCAAGGTACTTTTTAAAGTATATTTACATGACACACCCTCTGCTTCTTTCTTCTATCTGGAATATTTATTAAATAATTTACTTCATTCAATTTCTTTTCAATCCTGTAAGGCCCATTAAATCTTGTATTTAATGAATCCGCTAGAACTGGTAACAAAACTAGTACTTTCTCCCCAGAAACAAAACAGTGAATTTTAGCCTTCTTATCTGTTTTCACTTTCATCACCTGCTGTGATATCTTTAAATTTTCCCTTGCCAGCTCACATGTTCTGTTCAATCTTTCCTTGAAATTTGATACATAATCCAGGAGAGTAGTTTTTGAATTTTGACCCACCAATTTCTCATGAATCAATTTCAGTGGTCCCCTTACCTCATGACCATAAACTAGTTCAAATGGGCTAAAACCACTCGATGCATTAGGAATATCTTTAATAGCAAATAATAAAAAATTGAATTCCTGTATCCCAATCCTGTGCATAATTCTGACAATATGCTCTTATTATATTTTTTAAAGTTTGATGTCATTTTTCCAAAACTCCTTGTGACTCCAGATGATAAGATGTTGACTTAAACTGTTTTATTCCCAAACTATTTATTACTTCCTTAAACAGCTGTGACATGAATTTTGACCTCTGATCTGATTGTATTTCTTTAGGTAAACCATATCTTGTAAAAGAAATTTAATTAACTCCTCCACAATCTTCTTAGTTGTAATACTTATTAAAGGTATTGCTTCAGGAAACCCCATAAACACATCCATTATTATCAATAAATACTGATTTCCACTTTTAGCCTTAGGGAGGTGTCCTACACAATCAATCATGACCCTAGTAAAAGATTCTTCAAGTGCTGGTATTGGGATTAAAGGCACTGGCTTAACCACTGCTTATGCTTTTCCTGTTATTTGATATGTATAATAGGTTCTTCAGAATTTGACTACATCCCAATGCAATCCTGGCCAAAAAAAAAAACCTCTGTATCTTTTCCTGTGTTTTCCTAATTCCTAAATGTCTCCCCATTGAAATTTCATGAGCAATCATCAGAATCTCATTTCTATAACCTAATTGGATAACAATCTGATGCACCTCCCTCCAGCTTTCATTTGCTGAGACATGATCCGACTGCCACTTTCTCATTAATATATTCCCTCGAAGATAATAACATACTGGAATACATTTTGCTTCAGTTTCTGAATAGGCTTTCTGATATAACTGTTTTAACTACACATCATTTTTCTATAACTCCACTAACCTCTTTGAGTTAAACATTTCAACCGAAATGTCCTGCATTCCTTCCTCCTGAACAATGTTATCAAATACAGTGCCGGCTAATGGATTTCAACACCTTCTTGTCTTTGAACTGCCTACTTATCTTGTTTGTCTTGTTCTTCCTGATGACCTTTGATCTCATTATAACATAATCAGGAAACAATCCAGGGTGTTCTTCCTGTAACACCTCTGTTGAAAGCACTTCTACAGGCTCCTCAACTACCATAGGCATCATCCACATTTGCAATCCTTACCCAGAACAAATTGAACCCCTGCAATGGGCAATTTTTCCACCACTCCAACTATAACTTCACCACTTGTTCTTTGAATTTACCTTCCACAACAGAATAGATTTAGCATCTCCATGAACCCCTTATTATTACCTGCTCCTGCAATACCTGCTTTGAACAACAAATATCACTACCCCGCAACATTAAGGATTGACTAGCCCTGTGTTTCTTAAAATTTTAACATCTTTACCTACTCCATCCCATGGAAAGACTTTTCCTTCACATATGAAATCTTTAAACATTTCTGCAACCTGCTCCTCAGAATTCTCTACTAAACTGTGAACACATTCTCACTTCTTTACCTTTCACAAATTCTCCCTGTTTCACCTGTACAGAAACCACGTGTTTCTCCTGGACCTGAACCTCAGAACCCACAGTACTTTTACTTCCAGAGCTTTTCTGTAACCCAACAACTCCTACAGATCTTTCCTGCAATCTCCAATTTTCGAATGTCACTTCTACCTTCAGCACCTTCCTTCTTATTTTGAGAAAAAAATTCCTGGGAACTTCCAGCTACTACTCCTTTTCCCTGACAACCTATTTTCCTTTCACCTTCCCACTTTTTGTCCTTTTCCAATTTGAAACTGTGACGAGAAAAGTTTAGCTGTTTGAACTAACCCATAATCATCAGCTATCGCTGCTGCTTGTCTTACAGAATCAACCCTCTGTTCCTCCACATGAGTTCTCACCACTGGAGGTATTGAATCTTTAAATTCTTCCAAAAGAATTACTTCCCTAAGAGCTGCATAGGTTGTCTCTATTTTTAACGCCTGTATCCACCAGTCAAAATTACTTTATTTTACTCTTTGAAACTTAATATAAGTTTGCTCAGGCTGTTTTCTCACATTCCTAAATTTCTGCCTGTATGCTTCAAGAACCAACTCAAATGCTCCCAAAATAGCTGTTCACACCACATCAAAATTCACCAAAATTTCTTCTGATAGCGAAGCATATACCTCAATCTCCCTACCTAACAACTTAGGCTATAATAACAACGTCTAGTTTTCCTGTGACCATTTCATGTTTAGCTAGCTTCTCAAATGAAATAAAGAATGCTTCAATATCTTTTTCCTCAAACTTTGGAAAAGCTTGTACAAATTTAAATATATCCCCAATGGGTTCTACTCTAGAGATAAATCCTTTCTCATCTACTGACATCTCTTTTCTAACTGCCAACATTTTCAGTTGGAATTCTGTCTCTCTTTCTCTTTCTCCTTCTCTATCTTCACAATTTCTAATTCCCTTTTAAAAGCCATTTCTATGTCATTTGCTTCTAATTCAAGCTTTTTCATTTGCAACTGAAGTCTCACTATCTCCAGCTGTGACTCACTGGTGTCAGGTTTCACTTCCAACTGTAAATGCTGTGCTTTACTTTTAACTATATCTGATTTCCTAGCCCCTGCAGGTGACCCCAATTTTAATGTATCTGCAACTCTGTTAACTTACTTTTGGTTATATTCTCTAACGCAATCAGAGTTATCTCTTTTACTCCCAGACAAGTCTTAGCAATTGCTAAAGCCTTCCTGCAGTCTCACCACTTCTAAAATACCTCACCAACTCCTGAATGTAAAGTGCCTCTCTCACTCGTAAACTTTAAGATTCACCAATTCCAAACCAATCAAGGAATTAGAAATATAATTTATCCCAGCAAGAGCCCCCAGTTTTAATGACTGAAGCAGTTGGATAAAGCGGAGCTATTTAAAAATCCCAGAGGGAACCTTTGAACAACTGTCATAACCTATAATTTTAAATGTTATTTTTGAGATGCGACTCTAAAAATCAGGAATCAGACCATCAGTTCTTGAGGTTTTAGATTAAACTAAATGAAACATTTTATTAATTTACACAGGTTAAAAAAAAATATATATATATATATATATACACATGACTACAAATTACTATTATCATAATTTTTAACAAATTCCCGTTAAGACAACAGCAACCCATAGGGCTGAATTTTCTGGTTGGCGGGGGGGGGGGGCAGAGCGGGAGCAGGCGTGGGCAGGCGCGGGCCCGATCACCACTCGTGATCAGGTCCACACTGTCATTTTATGCAGGCGGGCCAATTAAGGCCTGCCCAGCATACTTCACGACTCCCTCAGAAAGGCTGCTCTCAATGGCTGGGTGAAGAGCAATGAAGTTCATTCAAGTCCGGAGGGTAGGCCATCGGGGCAGGCCGGAGGGTAGGGCGGGGGGGGGTGGGGGGCCAGTGTGCCCCTCATTTTTCAGATGACTGCCTTGCTGCCCTCAAGAATGTGGCAGCATAGGAGAAGGTGCTGGTTCCCCAGGATGGGAGGAGGAGGCCCCCCCCCACAAGATGAAACGTGCCTGGGAGGAGGTGGTGAGCTCCCGCGACATGGTGCAATGCACCTGAATCCAGCACCACAAGGGCTTCAATGACTTGTTACACTCAGGAAGGGTAAGTACAATGTTGTCATTGGTCATTTAACCCAACAGGCCTGCAACCCTCCACCAAGTCTGAGTGTAGTGACTGCATTGAATCATTGATGGCATGTGTCCTTTGCTGGGTGGGCCAACAGATATTGCCCATGTAGAGGTCAGCCTGAGAGGGTGATGAGATGTGTTTTGCCCCTGCAGCATGTGTTACACTGAGTCCATGACTGGTTTGGGGGCAACCTAGAGGAGCAGTACCTAGGTGTAGTGTTTGAACATGTCCAAGTCAGGGTGATGACATGCTGGGAGGGGAGATTCAAGGTGGCATGGCAATGAACCATCTGCTGCCCTCTGTGCTTCACGTGCTTGCGCCTCCTTGCTGTGGAAGGATATACTGTGTGGTGCCTAATGTGATGTAGGCAGCATGTGGCCAAGGATGGTAGTGGGGAGGTGGGGAGCAGGCCCAGCATCTTTGTGTGAGTGTTCGGCAGCAGCGGGGTGAGGAGGCTCTGGAGGCCTGATATGTCCCACTCTGGTTGGGGTGGGCCATGCGCGAAGAGGGTCCATGTGCAATTTGCACATCAATGGTCTTCTCTCATTTTCAGGAGAAGAATGCTCATAACGCGGCAGAGAGTGTGAGGACTGGAGGTGGCCAGGCACAGATTGCCATTCTTAGCCGCTTCGAGCAGGAGGCCCTGGATCTGGAGAGGCACCTTGTGCCCAGGTCCACTGGTGTCGGTGAGGCTGGGGTGCCACAGCCAGGTATATATGCTCAACACTGAAGTCAGCATTGTTCTCCCAATAGCTATAGCACTGCTGAATGTTAATTGATTTAATTTTGCAACATGGCTTGACCATTGCTTATGGTAGGATGAGCGCATAATGATCCAGGGGACAAGGATGCACTTTGACATTGCTTCCACATTAACTGATCCACTGTCCTTGTTCCTCCTTTCAGCATCATCAGAGCAGGGCCAGGAGGAGAATCAGCAGAGTCCCCCTCTCACACCTGAGGAGCCTGAAGACTCACCAGTGCCAACCATCTCTGCCAGGCAGGCACCAGCGCACATACTAGCACCTCGGTGAGAATTAGAACATCGGCTAGTGTCCCGAGGCACAGTGGTGAGGGCACTTTAGATTCGCTGGAGGAGCTGGCGGAGACTGGGAGTGCCCATGGCGCCAGCAGTCAGAAGACTTCAGGGGACCAGGCACGTGCTCAGTTGGTACCTGATGATGTGCCTCGGGAGTCGTCCACAACGCAGCAGAGGCAGGAAATGCGGCTGGATGTGTGGGGGCATCTCAGGGAGATACATGAGGCTTAGTCTCTGTGGTGGAGGAGTCTACGCAGACAATCGCTGAAGCAATGAATCCCATGGCCGTGCAACATGTGTCCTCCATGGAGAGAGTGGTGACTCTCGTGGAGAGGTTCCTCCAGGAGATCTGTCAGGGCTTCCTGGGGATGCGGTCTGACCAGCAAGTCCTCACATCGGCATTGACCTCAGCTGGTCAGTGCCAGTTTGGGAGATGGTGTGGGCATCAAGTTTCCCAGATCAGTGCCCATCCACCTACGGTGAGCAGAGAGTTCCAAAGCGACCACACGTTGGCGCAACAGCTGCCTGTCGTCTCTGCGGGCTCCTCTCAGGGCACTCTGGATGAGGGAGGCAACTCTTCCACCCCTCTTTCAGTGACGATAGCGTCTTTGAGGCTGCAAAGACCGGAGAGATGGCAGCTGTGGAACTGGCCGATCCCTCCCAGGCGGGGCCAGCATAAAAGCTCCACAGACCAGAGGATGGTCGCCAAGGTCATCGAGGCCAACAGGACAGCAGTCAGCAGGTTGGCTCAGATGCCACTCCAAGCAATGGGGCAGCTCCAAGATGCAGCACCCGGAAACAAAAACATAAGACACCTTAGGCACACCACAGGTTTTGCACTGGTGTTTTTTTGTTGGACCGAGATGAGGGCCTCATGATTTGTTTTGATTTGTTACACTATTGTCTTTTTTTTTGAATAACTTTGTTTACTTGGCATATTAAATTCAGATATGTCATCATGGCTGAGGGTGCCTCTTTTCTTCTACATATGGATGGTTTCCAAAAATGTAATGAATGCTGTGTTGGACATTCAGCTTTATTATCAAGGCCCTTAGTTTACTGCTCCTAGATTTTGCACTTAGGTAGCGAGTATGAATCCTACAGCCCAGGCTGGTCCTGCTGATCCATTTGTGTTGTGTTAGCTTAAGCTTTGTTGGCTGAAAGCCTCCCGGGTGTCCCTGCCTCCTTGCTGTAGTCCCAGGTCAGCGTCTACCCCCCTCAGCATTCCCCAGTGCATGCTCATCCTCAGACTCACTGCTGGACTCATCATGTGCAGCTGCAGCCACTACATCGACAACTTCATTGTCCATAGTGTCCCCCCTTTCCAGCACAAGATTGTGGAGAGTGCAGCATGCAACCACTATCACCAAGACATGATCTGAGGGATACTGGAGTGCACCCCTTCAGCGGCATCGGAAGTGCTTCTTGAGAAGACCGATGGCTCCCTTCACCCCTGTGGAGGCGTGGCTCCTATTGTACAACTGCTCAGCTTCTGTTCTTGGACGGTGGAGAGGCGTCATGAGCCACCTTCTGAGGGGATAGCCCTTGTCACCCAGCAGCCAGAAGAGCCCAACACTGAAGAGCCCCAGCACCTGGGAGTGTCTGAGGATGTAGGCGTCATGGGAGCGGCCTGGGTACCTTGCACAGACTTGTAGAATCAGCATCCTGTGATCACACACTATCTGCATGTTCATGGAGTGGAAACCCTTCCTGTTAATGAAGGCACCTACTGATGCCTTGATGGCCACGTGTGTGCAGTTGATTGCACCCTGGATGCAGGGAAGCCAGCAATGGCCGTGAAGCCTCTGGCTCGCTGTGCCTGGCTTGCCTGGTCCCAACGGAAGTGGCTGGAGGTCAATGCCCGTCTGAACAGAGCATCTGTAACCTGCTTGATACAAGTGTGGGCAGCTGATTGGGAGACACCACAAAGATCACCCACTGAGCTCTGGAAAGAGCCGAGGCATAGAAGTTGAGGGCAGCTGTAACCTTTAGAGCCATTGGCATGGGGTGTCTGCCCACACAGTTAGCGGAGATCTCAGGCCCAATTATCTGACAGATATAGTTGACTGTCTCCCCGGAGCTTCCTTCGGCACTGCACCTCTGACATATTGAGGTAGCTGCTTTGCTGCCTGGATAGTGGCGTCTTCTGCAGCCCCTTCTGCCTTGGACTTCCTGTTGGCCCCTTGTGCTGCGCCTGTACTCCCAAAGGTGGCTCCCCTGGAGACTGAATGTGCACTCCTGGCCTCTTCCCCCTTCTAGCCCTCCCTTCCTCCTCAGAGGAGCTGCCTCCAGTGGACAGTTCAGCTCCCATACTCAGGCTAAGGGAAGGCTTCCTGAAACCTACAGGCCCAGAAAAGATTCCTCACCGCAGAGTGCTGACCTGAAGGTTAAGAGTCCAGACAAATCAGCTGGTATGTGTTTTGAAGTACTGCAGATCACACAGGCAAGATTCAATAACTTTCATAAATAAATACTTGGCAGTGCACACTCGCAAACCCAATGAGCCCTCTTATCCCGCCCGTGGATAAGGCTTATACAAATCTCTCCTATCCATCAGCCCATTGCGCACATGCACTGGTTCAGCTCAGGGTCATCCTTTTCTCTCAGGGCCTATAGCACCGGCCTTGCTTTCATGAAGCAAGGGGTTGCTTCCAGATCCACATAAATCTTGGCCTGCAGGCCTTGGATTTTTCCCAGTTTGTCCTTGAAGGCAGTGGCATACTTTTTAAAGCCGATCTTGTAGCCCAATTGCTCTCAATTTGAAGATTTTGGACCAGTTTATTTTAATCTCCTTTAATCAATCTTGCCCAAGGAGGCTCGGCCCTTCACCTACTACCACCCACTACCAATTGGTAACTGTGCCAATTGGTTACTATAATGGGCATTTGCTCTGCTAATACCTTTTACTTAGATTTCTTCACCTATGTACTTTTCCAACTTGGCAGATATTTGTTCCAAATTGAATTGATGTTCACCATTATTTAAATATCTGAAAATGTATTTTCCAATTACAGTAGTGGAAGCTCCCATGGCTTCCATTTTTACTAGTTTACCATTCACTTGTACTATAACTAATATTGGTTCTGTCTTTCCAACTTTCATGTTAAACAATGAATAGTTGTCAGAATTTGTTGTTTCAGGCGCTTCTACACTAGATTTCATTGGGCTTCTTCTGTTGTTTGCAAAAAATCTCTCTTTGCACTGTCTCATTATATGTCCACTTCTGTGACAAAAGTAACATTTTACTTTTTAAAACTGCCAACCACTAAAAGACTGATTGTTTCCACATCGATTAAAGTTGTTCTTCAATTTAGTAGCTAAATTATTTCTTCTTATTTTTCGGTTAGCGGGGGCCTTCATGAGGTCTACTAATTCTGCAAAATTCCTTGAATCTGGGGCACTGGTGCCGTCAAACCGAATCAAACTATAGTTTTTGCTCCCAAAAGTACTCAACAGGATCGCTCGCCTCTTCCTTTGTTCATTTGAAAGAAGAACGTGAGGTGTTCTATATACTGAAGCCAGTCTGTGGCTGGCTAAAAGGGATCAATTCCACCAGATTGTGAAATTTTGGGTGAGTATATCTTCTGTTATTTCTAACAGATGTTGATACTCACAATCGCTGGGCAGGGTGCAGTACCAATTCTTCTTGATTTATCCTCATCACCAGTTTGTTATAGTGTGGCCTAGTCGCCTATTTGTAATAAAGTTGATCTGCAGACAATTTCCTAAGTGGAAACATTAGGTTTATTTACATTACAGCCAGCGGCAACTACATGTGTGTTTTCAACTTCATCTCCACACTGCCTGTGGCAGCAGCCCACGCTGTTAACGCATTGGTTTACATGGATCATGTGATCTTACATCACAGGACTATTCTTCAAGGTACAGTCCAACATTTAACAAAACCATAATTACTAAACAGTGTTAAACCAGTCCTAGTTACAGCGAGTCAGGGTTAAACCAATCCAGGTTACAGCAAGTCAGGGTTAAACCAGTCCCAGTTACAGTGAGTCAGGGTTAAACCAGGCCCAGTTGTTGTATGTTATGCCTCAGAGACATGCAGAGATTCTACATTCCAGGTTAAATATCTGAATAGGAGTTTTATTCAATGCTTTAAAATGTCTGCTCCATGCTTACAGCTGCTTGCCTACAGGTCAGTTTGGCTGTGTTTATTTGTGCTGCAGCCCTAGGGAGAGCACTTCCTGCACTTGCCCAGATGCCATGTCAAAGCCAGTGACGTCCTGGACAGCAACGTCCCGGGCAATTGCCTGCATCAAATACTAACTGCAAGTTAACTAAGAATCCTAGGGAGTTTCCCAGTGCAGGAGCTATCCCAGCTTAATGTTGCCTTAAGAACTGGTAATTGGCACATAATTAGAAACATATGTTCCCTTAGCTTTTAAAAGTGGTTTACAACAAGCCCTTCACTGCTTCCTCCACTCCCCCTGTGGTTCTCTTTGACAAAGTCACAACACCTGCTTGAAATAAAGATGAAGACTAAGATCAGTCTGTGGCTGGCTCAAAGGGAGTGATTCTTCCAACCAAGTTTTATTTTTGGTCCATAAACCTCGACAGAGAACTGTTCTCACCCATTATCTCTTTTATGCATTCAAATAAGTACTTAGGTGGTTAACTGCTAATTACCAATTGAACTCTTGTCCAAATCTACTTTGTTTTGGACTGATGGCAAACATCTAAATCTGATTCTTGAACATCATCACCCACCTCGCCATTTAAAACTCCAGGAATTTTGCTTTTCGAAAATTTTTGGCAAGTAACCTTCTGTTGGACTGTTGCTTTTGTGTTTAAGTAGAATTGACATACTTGTAACTTCCTTCTTTTTTCTTCTCAAAGGAAAAGGCGTCCCTCTTTGAGGATCTCCAATAATTTTTGGAGCTCGTTCCTCTTTTTGTGAAGCAGTCAGACAATTGGTAGCTGTTACCAATCCAGTTAGTCTTGGCAATCACCTTATTCTCAAGCATCTGTTTTAAGCTTGCAATGTCTATTAGCAATTTATTTTCGTTAACACACTTCATAAAGTGAACATTTTCCCAAAGTGACTTATTGTCTATGACATTCAATAGGTACCGTTTCTGAATAGCCTTCTCCAGCATCTTTGATATGAAGAATGCAATATCTACTACCTCAACAAGAACAAGAGTCACTGCTGTCAACCTACATCTCTTTGTATCTTTTTAGATTCCCATGCCAAAGGGCAACATTTACCTTCTCCCCCATGAGAAATACTATAAATCCTCCCACACTCAAAAATCCATCACATAGATTTGCATAAGACGTGTCACTAAACACAATCAGTTTCATTTTTCTAAGATCACCCAAAGATGGGAATTTCAAAACACACTGCTCCAATTTTAATTTTGTCTGTGTTTTGTTTGTTTTAATAATTTCTTCAACCTTTAGTGCTCAATTCCAAAAACGTCAAAACTGACATCTGGCCTAGTTTGCTGGCTAGCCAATTGAGTTACCCAATTAGAGTTCTGAGTTCTTCTTTCTCTGTTTCAGATGCTGCTGTGTCTTTCTGGGAGGCTCCACCATGAATAATTGCAATGGGGTTGACATTCTCCAAATAGGATTACTGATGTAAAATGACATGTGATCTGCTCTGCCTGATTTCCAATCCAATGTATTTACACATACCAGAAGCCTGACTTCCAAGTCTAAACTACTTTTTGAGCTTATTAGTGACAATTGTTTCAAATTCACTACTACCACCACAAAAAAATCATCTATATGCATCATAAAAATGCCTGCAAGTTTCCCTCCATGGTGTCAATAAAACAGTGCCAGGTCTGCTTCTAACTGAAGACAGCCCAACTTTAACAAAGCTGAAACAAAAACAAAAATAGCTGGAAAAACTCAGCAGGTCTGACAGCATCTGCGGAGAGGAACACAATTAATGTTTTGAGTCTGTATGACTCGGGGAGAGAGGCTGCGAGATTCTTGAGCAAATTGATATAGTGGCAAGGTATTGGAGGTGTTGGCAGGCTTAAAAGTGGACAAATCTCCAGGTCCAGATGATTTGTGTCCCAGACTGCTGAGGGAGGCAAGGGAGAAGATCACAAGGGCTCTGGCCCAAATTTTAAATTCCTCTCTGGCCACGGGGGAGGTGTCAGAGGACTGGAGAACAGCTAATGTGGTTCCGCTATTTAAGAAAGGTTATAGAGATAAGCCAGGGAACTATAGACCAGTGAGTCTCATGTCAGTGGTAGGGAAACTATTGGAGAAAATTCTGAAGCAGAGAATCTATCTCCACTTGGAGAGATAAGGTTTGATCAGGGATAGTCAGCATGGCTTTGTCAGAGGGAGGTCGTGCCTAACAAATTTGCTTGAATGTTTTGAGGTGTGTAGATGAGGGTAGTGCAGTTGATGTAGTTTATATGGATTTCAGCAAAGCCCACATGGGGAGACTTATAAAGAAGGCAAATGCACACGGGATACAGGGTAATTTGATAAGGTGGATTCAAAATTGGCTAAGTCGTAGGAGACAGAGGGTGATGACAGAAGGCTGCTTTAGAGACTGGAAGCCAGTGTCCAGTGGCATACCACGGGGATCTGTGCTGGGTCCCCTATTATTCATCATTTATATAAACGACATGGATGACTATGTGGGGGGGGTAGGATCAGTAAGTTTGAGGATGACACAAAGATTGGCCGGATGGTTAACAGTGAGGTTGAGTGTCTTGGGCTACAGGAAGATATAGATGGGATGGTCAAATGAGCTGATAAGTGGCAGATGGAATTTAACCCTGAAAGTGTGAGGTGATACACTTTGAAAGGAGTAATTTGACAAGGAAGTATTCAATGAATGGCATGACACTAGGAAGTTCTGAGGAACAAAGGGACCTTGGCATGTGTGCCCATCGATCTCTGAAGGCGGAGGGGCATGTTAGTGGGGTGGTGAAAAAGGCAAATGGGACACTTGCCTTTATCTATCGAGGCATAGATTACAAAAGTAGAGAGGTCATTTGGAGTTATATAGAACCTTGGTGAGGCCACAGCTGGAGTACTGTGTGAAGTTCTGTTGCCACATTATAGGAAGGATGTGATTGCACTGGAGGGGTTGCAGAGGAGATTTACCACGATGCTGCCTGGGATGAAACATTTAAGTTATGAAGAGAGGTTGGATAGACTTGGGTTGTTTTCGTTGGAGCAGAGAAGACTCAGGGGCAACTGATCGAGGTGTACAAGATTATGAGGGGCATGGACAGGGTGGATGGGGAGCAGCTGTTCCCCTTAGTTGAAGAGTCATTCACAAGGGGACACAAGTTCAAGGTGAGGGGCAGGAGGTTTAGGGGGGATGTGAGGAAAAACATTTTTGCCCAGAGGGTGGTGATGGTCTGGAATGTGCTGCCTGTGAGGATGGTGTAGGGGGGTTGCCTCACATCCTTTAAAAAGTACCTGGATGAGCACTTGGCACATCATAACATTCAAGGCTATGGGCCAACTGCTGGTTAATGGGATTAGGTAGGTCGGTCAGGTGTTTCTCATATGTTAATGCAGACTTGATGGGCCGAAGGGCCTCTTCTGCACTGTGTGATTCTGTGAAGTATGTAACTTTAGTGCCAGCTTTTGGCAGTTGTCCTCTGGGACAAATCACCTCATCTTCTTCATCCAAATTACTGTCTCTATCTTCAAATACCCTGTCAACTTCAACAACCTGAGCCTCACAGCCATGCCACAAATGGGTGTGAGAGGTGCATGCTTCCTCATCACTTCCTACAACCCTTTCTGGACCCTCAAATTTGTAATCCGCACCAACTAACCTCAATAAGTGTACCCAAATAGCCTGGTTCCCATGCTGTAAAATGACTGTTTTACCATATTAACCTATATTTTTTCCTGGGCCTTTCCACTCATTAAGTCCTTCTCTTTTAGAGTATACCATGTCTCCCTGATTAAAATTAGTTTCTGATGGTTGTGCATTGTGTTTTAGAGCTCGCTAAATTCTTTCAGAAACCTTGGCTTTAAGGAACATTCTTCTGTCTGCATGTGGTACATTTAAATGCTCAGGAAAGGTAGAGCTAAATGTAGTTCCCTCGCAAGCTGGGAGATGATCCCTCAGGACTGAAGGAATTTTTGGGTTTCTACCAAAAACCAACTGGTATGGACTATAGCCCCCAACTGTCTGGAGTGAATTCTTGGCATGGATAGCCCATACTAAAGCTGATGTTAATTTACAGCTTGGTCCATACGCCAATATTTTACGAAGCATCTCATCGATCACCACATGATTCCTTTCACACTCTCCGTTTCTAAAAAGACTTTCTGCTGCTGTATTCATAGCTATTGTATTCATGTTTTCACACGTATCCCGAAATTCATCATTAACAAACTCCCCCCTAATATCCGTGAAGAATTTTGCCAGTGGTTCCAAACCGGACCCTATTCACTTTTCCACTACTGATAAACAATAATTTCCTTTTCTTTACTGTATATGATTGTTGACTGGCTAAACCTTGAAGCCAAATGTATGAAATGTAAAATTAAAATATTCTTTTCTTTATCCCACATCTTTAAATCCATCACCTCAACTTCCTTAAGGGTAGACTCACTATCGACCGTGACAGTGTCCTTCCGTATTTCTTACATGTATCACAAGTATCGTTTATCTCCTCTATAAGTTTAGTGTACTCTCCATCCCTTATTCTTGCATCCCTTGGCAAAATGTTTAATCTTTGTGAAGAAGGGTAGGCAAATTGCCGATGCAATTTTAACACAATTAGCTTTTAGTCTTCGAAATTCCTATCTGCTGAACCTAATAACACTTCTTTAATTTCCTTAGTAGAAAAGTTAGGTTTCACTAAAGCAATACAGAATCCAGATTACGTAAATTGTAACTCCACAGGTTTTTCAAATACAATTGCCTTGTCGTTTTCCATGTCCAGCTTCATTTGCACTTTCTTCATTGACGGTCTGCTCAATAACAACGGTATTTCGCTAAACACAGTCTGTACTGATGAAATGACTGAGTCCAGCTTTCTTACAGGGAATCAGTACCCTTTTTAAAGGTTTTAGTGTATTATTATCTCCAAATCTGAAATTGACAGAGCTCTTAAGTTCCTTAACCTTATTCCGGTCCTTGTCATTTGAGGAGTCCAAGTCGCAATACAACCAGTCTATTCCACAGACTGTAAACATGCATCCACTATCTTGCACCGCACAATTGAATGACTCTGCATCCAAGACATTCATCACTGGGCTGAAACCTCTTGTAACTAATAGAATGCCCTCTCTTTGGTCAATATCTCCATCTTCTTCTGATTCTTCTGTCTCATGTTTACTTTCAAACATTATTATATCATTTAGGACAGTTCATTGCATAATGGTGCTTTGAATTGCACTTAAAACACCAGATGATCACACCCTGGGCATTCCCGGGGTTCATGCTTTTGTTGTAATTCCCCAATTATTTTCTCCTGCTATAATTGTCAAAGGTGTTTCTGCCCTCATTGTTTCTAGTTACAAATTTTCTTTCATACTGACACCTGAGTTCTGTTTCTAAATGATCTTGCCATCCCGTTAACATTATATCCTCCATTTTCTGTCTTACCGCCAAATGACCCATTTGTGCCATGAATGTTATTGGAAAGGAATGTTTTCTGAAGAATTTCTTTAGCACTTCTGACATTTGTTCTAGCAGTGTGTGTCTTTCCACAAATTTAACTCCTGTTAAAACCAGAAGTCTATCCATATTGGACACTTTGTCACAGTCTAGTAATTTAAATGCCAGTACTGATTGGTGAATCTCCAGATGGAATTTTTTCAATCTTGCATATGGCCTATTGAATTCTGTTATGTAACCTTCTATGGAACTATCCACCAGCTTCCTAAATTTATCAAAATCTGACCACGCTTCATAAGCAATTAATAATTCAGCCTTTTGATAGGTCTTACCCATAAAATCTAATAATGTTTTCAAACCTTCATCCATGCTCAAATGTTCAGGCTCCAACTCTGAAAATACTTTGCATCTTACTTTAACCTTGTATGGTAAGGAAAGTGCCAAGGCCATTCCTTGTTTTTTTTGGGTAAGGTTGTAACCAGTTACATGGTTACTTCATTCTTCCATTGCTCATAGAGTTCACTCTCAGAAAACATCAGGGGTAATCAATCCCTGAAACTCTACATTTTGATTCAGCCATTCTCCAAAGTTACTCCAAACCACTCTTCTCCTAAAGTTAACGCCAAATATAGTCTTTTGTCTGAAGAAAGCTTAGTCTCCAATCTTTTACTTACAAGCAGCAATCATCCTCTGGTACAACTGAAAAGGTCACAATGCCCTCTTAACAATAAGATAAAGACTAAGACTGGCTTTTTCAAGTCAAGTTTTATTTTTGGTCATAAAACTCTACTAAGAACTTGTCTCATTTGTTTTCTTTTTTATACATTCAAATGGTACTTAGCTAGTTAACTGATAATTACCAATTGAACTCCTTGAGAGTTAAATGTTTCCTTCCTCAACACTCCTCACTTACCCCACTGCCCTCTGTTCTGGAAGCAAACCAGCAGTGAAGAGCAATGTGATGGGATGTGAGGAGGATGCTGAGAGGAACAAGGGGAGCATTGGGGGGAGCAAGGAGAACGGTGGGGGTAGCAGGGCAAGCAGTGAGGGGATGAAACTGTGATAATTGTATATCAATTGTGTTTAATTATATGCAAGTGGAGGGCGCAATTGGGGTTTCACTTCAGCAGATATAAAGAGATAACCATTCAAGCTCATAATATGGCTCATTTATGATTGTTTGAAGCAGCATACATTCATACACAGGGGCCCAATCTCTGCAAACAAAGGAATATTTTCAAGCCTTGTGCCTTTTTTGAATTACCTGGGAGCTAGGGGAGCCTATCGTTCCCCGTTGCTTTCTCCGTGGCAATGCCTCAGCCAATCAAAGTCAACTTATCAACCAATCAGCATCCTTTTCTCCTGTGGAATGGCTCAGCTGCACAGGGGGTGAGGGAGAAAAAACAGCAGGAGAGCAATAGTGAAAGGGATTCTATCATAAGGGGAACGGATAGAATTTTCTGCAGCTGTAGACATGACACCAGGATAGTATGTTGCCTCCCTACTGCCAGGGTCAAGGATGTCTCAGAGAGAAGCAGGGCATTCTGAAGGGGAAGAGTGAACAGCCAGATGTCGAGGTCCATATCGGTACCAATGACATAGGTAAAAAGAGGGATGAGTCCCTGGAAGCAAACTAAAGGGAGCTAGGAAATAAATTAAAAAGCACAAAATCAAAGGCAGTATTCTCAGGATTACCCAGTAGTCTCACCCAGTGCCACGTGCAAGTGAGATCAGGAATAGGAGAATAGATCAAATGAATGTGTGGTAGGAATGTGAGTGGTGAGGAGGATGTAAAGAGGCTTCAAAGTGATTTAGACAAGTTGAGTGAGTGGGCAAATACATGGCAGATGCTGTATAATGTGGATAAATGTGAAGTTATCCACTTCAGTAGGAAAAACAGAATAGCAGAGTATTATTTAAATAGTGATAGATTGGGAAATGTTGATGTACAAAGGGACCTGAGTGTTCTTGTACACCAATCACTGAAAGCAAGCATGCAGGTGCAGCAAGCAGTTAGGAAGGCAAATGGTATGTTGGCCTTCATTGCGAGAGGACTTGAGTACAGGAGCAAGGATGTCTTACTGTAGTTGCACAGGACCTTGGTGAGACCACACCTGGAGTTTTGTGTGCAGTTTTGGTCTCCTTACCTAAGAAAGGATATAGTTGTCATAGAGGGAGTGCAGCGAAGGTTCATTAGACTGATTTATAGACTGGCAAGATTGTTGTATGAGGGAAGTTTTGGTCGACTTGGCTGTATTCTCTGGAGTTTAGAAGAATGAGAGGGGATCTCATTGAAAAGTATAAAATTCTGACAGGGCTGAACAGACTGGATGCAGGGATGATGCTTCCACTGGCTAGAACAAGGGGTCACAGTCTCAGGATATGGGGTAGGGCATTGAGGACTGAGATGAGGAGAAACTTCTTCACTCAGAGGGTGGTTAATCTATGGAATTCTCTACTGCAGAAAGCTGTGGAGGCTAAGTCACTGAATATATTTAAGAAGGAAATAGATAGATTTATGAACACTAAAGGCATCAAGGAGTTTGGGGAGAGCACGGCAGTACGGCATTGAGATAGAGGATCAGCCATGATTATATTGAATGGCAAAGCAGGCTTGAAGGGCCAATTGACCTACTCCTGCTCCTATTTTCTATGTTTCTATGTTGTGATTGTTGAAATTTGGCATTCTTGCATTTGTCCTGATGAGTGCAAGACGAAAAGCTTCAGCAACATTTTTCTCTTTTCATCAATATTCAAGTTCTGTACTACAAAGCAACTGTTTATATAAAGAGACACATGGGGGTCATTTGGACCAATGCGTGAGGCTTTCCCCAATCATTGTGCACCTGGGAAGTGGGGTTGGGAATGGAATGTATAATTGACAGCAGAAATTACATTTTAGTTTTTTGTTATTTACTAAAATGGGGGGAAAGTGTATAAAGAGTCACTTTCAGCTCGACTGCCTGCCTCTCTTCTGTGGTTATGTCTGTGGCTGAGTGTCCCTGGAGAGGGAGCTCCACCAGTACACTTGAGGTTGTTCATGATTGTTGGGCACTGGTGGAGGAGTGGAACTGGGGAGAGCATCATTATCCCCAGGGATAACATTTTAATTTAAATTATTAAGTAAAGTTGCAGTTTGTTTTTGTTTCATTTGCTTTCATTACAGTGGGTCAGTACTCCCCCTTTCAAATGGGGTGCTTAACTGGTAATGGATTTGCATAGGAGGTATAAAGAGACATTAATGAAACTGTGGTATGGTTGATTTAGGAGGTGTATGCTCGTGATGTTTCACTCTGTAAATAAATGTAAGACTGTGTAAAGATTGATTCCAGTGCTATCCTTTGCCAATTAGCTTTCCAGAATAGAATAACTGGTTAGCATGAAAGGTAATTTGTCTGCCAGCTCACCAGACTAGGCAGTAGGCAGACTAGCCCTGCTACAGGCAGCTCAGATAAGAATCAGATAAGGGTGGCAGACAAGAGAATTTCACTGATAGGCAGGCACAGCGATATACTTGGCTCATTAGCTGGTCTTCCAGACAGCCTCCTGTCACTCTAAAGGAACATGGGGGAGTCCAGTTGGAGAGGGAATGATGCAGAGCGTGCTCTCTTTGCAATCTCTGTTCCATCTCCTGGTGGTGCCACAGACCCAGTCACATCGGCACTGCTGCCCCCATACCTGTTCGTGCCCTCGTATGGAGCAATCACCTTTTCTTCTGCCCTCCTTGTGAGGGTGCAACAATGCTCTGGCAAATCCAGGAACTCAGCACAACACCTCCAAAAATATGCCAGACACTTTGCAATAGAAGAAAATTCCACAAATACAACTTACCTGCAAACCAGATGCCTGATCCTTTCAATAAGCCTGCAACAGGCTCCTTACTGATTCTCACTTCTTTTTATGAGTGACCAGTGCAGGCGTTACCTGCACATTTGAGGCCCAAATTTGGGAACCTGGCACCACATCAGCATGTTGTGCTGTGTCACATCAGTAGAGGCCCAAATCACAACATGTGATGCAGGGGTCATTAATGGCGAAATGTACCATCAGACATTAAAATGCAACACTTTATGTATTTTAATTAATAGTTTTGTTTCATATATTATTATAGTTAATTATATATAAAATATTATGTATGTTAGATTAATCGTTAAAGTTGTTACATTTATTTAATTAAATTATTTAGTTGATTTAATTTATTTCATTACTTGCACCTCTCCCAATAGCCAGAGTTGAAACAGGAGACAGTAGGAGTGTGGCACTAAGCTGGAAAGCAAGTGCTGACTCTATTTCACCCTCTCCCCTCTCGTCCCTTTTTGGTAGACGATGGGACTTTGAAATTGGTCCTTGTATCATAAAGTTACAACTCTTGTGGGTGACCCCATGGTGTAGCTGCAGTTTGGTGCTGTTGGCATTGTGCCTTTCATGTGAGACATTAAACTGAGGCCCAATAGATGCACTTAGAAGTTCCCATGGTTTTATTTCAAAGGAGAACAACTAAGGTTCTCCCTGGTTCCTGGACAATATTTATCTCTCAATCAACATCATAAAAAATAGTTTCTTTGCTAATTATCATATTGCTGTTTGTTGAAGGTCTGTCCATCCGTCTGCCTTCCCTCTTCATTTTCTTTCTCTCAGTCTCTCTCCATCTCTCTCTTTCTCTCTCTCTCTCTCCCCCCTTTCCTTCTCTTCTCCTTTCTCTTTCTCTCTCCTTTCCCTTTCTCTCTGTTTCTCTCTCCCCCTTTCTCTCTCCCCACTTTTCTCTCTCTCTCTCCCCTTTCTCTCCTCTTTCCCTTTCTCTCTCCCCCTTTCTTTCTCTCTCTCCCCCCTTTCCCTCTCTCCCCCTTTCTCTCTTTCTCTGTCAATTTCTTTCTCTCTCTCTCCCTTTCCCTCTTGATCTCCCCTCACTCCTGCTGCACTAACCTATCCCATGTGAGAAGGATATTACAGCCCAGCCATGTTTGTGTGTTTTAAGGACTCTTAGCATTCATCTTTGTTGGCAGGCACTTCACAATGATGTGGGTCATTTTCAGTATCTTCCCACCGCTTTCAAATTGTCTATGTAGAGAGAAGTTTAGCTGCTTCGGCACTGTTGCTGTTATTTACCTCACAGTCTGTCTGCCAGCACATGTGTGTGGTCTGGGATGCCTGCCTCTTTATACAGACCATGACTGAGAGATCCAAAGAAAGCACCACAGAGCTGGGGAAGCTGCCAGGAGAGCGGGGAGGGGGTTGGGCGGAGGAGGCCATACCTACAGAGTATGTTCAGGAAACCATTCTCTTAATTCAGCTTCACTGAGGCAACTTTACTTTTCCAAGCAGGCTGCCCCATTAAAATCAGAGACAGGCCACTCTGGAGAGAAGTTAGGAATCACTTCTTCACACAAAGGGTGCTGCAAGTGTGGACCTCTCTCCCACAAAAAGCAGCAGATTCTAATTTTAGATCTGAGATTGATAGATTGGGATATGGAGCCAAGCTGGAGAATAGTCAGCACAATCTAACTGAATGGCCGAGCATGCTTGTGGGGCTAAATGGCCTCTTCCTGTTCCTCTATTCCACAACTGCAGCCTTACACCAGGGCTTGGGCAGCACTGGATCTGTCAAGACCTCAACTCATAACCCTTATGCAACGGGATTCTTTCAGTTGGGGACAGGTGACATTCACAGATTGCAATTCAGGGAAGACACTGAGGTTCCAATCAATAAGAGAAGCAGTTACATTTCCTTCCCTATTGAATGTGAGAAACAGGAGGAGAGAACATTAAGTTTCATCTGGCATGACCAGGCTCCCCCTGGGTGCATGGTGCCATGGACTGCCAGTGTTTTGCCTTGCATCCTCCACATCAACACCCAGAATATTTATCAATCAAAAAGGATTCTGCTCCCTCAGTGTGCTGTTGCCTTGTGGTCATCATGCTCTGTGCTCATTAGCCTGGTAACAATTATCTTTCCCCTTGTGCCACCTTCCTTCCAGCCAGGTTACAGGTTGGCCGCTGGGAAACAAGGCTTATAATTACTGACTCCAGTCGGAATCCCACAAACAGGACAGCCGACAATAAGAACTATGCTACCATAAGTAACATCAATAAACAAATAAACCATTGATGTATTCCAACAACACTTGATGCAGCACTATTCTGGGGGAGACTTGCAGTAAAGCCCTGAATGAGTATCTAGACTTGTATCCTGTGCTGCACACATCATCAATCACTTCCTCATCACGAGACCAACCCTTATCCCCAGCTAAAAGTTAACATGTTCAGCAGGGAAGAGCAACAAGAACAGGAGGAAGAGGACAGGGAGTGGCACTGGTCAAGGGGCCCTGCATCTACCCAAAGAAAATAAAGGATTTCTCGACAATCTGTTGATAATTTAGCCAACCATAATATAAGACTATTAGTAAGTGATTCAACTAAGATAGATTGATCACTCTCATTCATTCACAGCCCCTCTTAAAACCATTGCTTTCCTTTGTTTATTATTCATTCACAGGATGTGGGCTTCGCTGGCTGGGCCAGCATTTATTGCCTATCTCTAGCTGCCCTTGAGAGCTGCCTTCTTGAACCACAGCAGTCCATGTGGTGTAGGTACACCCACAGTGCTGTTAGGGAGTGAGTTCCAGGATTTTGACCCAGTGACAGTGAAGGGACGGTGATATATCTCCAAGTCAGGATGGTGAATGACTTGGAAGGGAACATCCAGATGATGGTGTTCTCATGTATCTGCTGCCCTTGTCTTTCCAGATGGTAGTGGTCGTGGGTTTGGAAGGTGCTGACTAATGAGTCTTGGTGAATTCCTGCAGTGCATCTTGTAGATGGTATACACTGTTGCTACTGTGCATTGGTGGTGGAAGGAGTGAATGTTTGTGGATGTGGTGCCAATCAAGCGGGCTGCTTTGTCCTGGATGGTGTCAAGCTTCTTGAGTGTTGTGGGAGCTGCACTTATCCAGGCAAGTGGGGAGTATCCCATCGCACTCCTGACTTGTGCCTTGAAGACGGTGGACAGGCTTTGCGGAGTCAGGAGGTGAGTTACTCATCGCAGGATTCTTAGCATCTGACCTGTTCTTGTAGCCACAGTAATTATATAGTTACTCTAATTCAGTTTCTGGTCAATAGTAACCGCAGGACGTTGATAGTGGGGGATTCAATGTTGGTAAAGCCAGTGAACATCAAGGAGCAATGGTTGGATTCTCTCTTGTTGGAGATGGTCATTGCCTGACACTTGTTTGGTGTAAATGTTACTTGGCACTTGTCAGCACAAATCTGGATATTGTCCAGGTCTTCCTGCATTTGGACAGTGACTGCTTCAGTGACTGAGGAGTCGTGAATGGTGCTGAACATTGTGCAATCATCAGCGAACATCCCCACTTCTGACCTTATGGTGGAAGGAAGGACATTGATGAAGCAGCTGAAGATGGTTGGGCCTAGGACACTACCCTGAGGAACTCCTGCACTGATGTCCTGGAGATGACTGACCTCCAACCACTACCATCTTCCTTTGTGCTAGGTATGATTCCAACCAGCGGAGAGTTTTCCCCCTGATTCCTATTGACTCCAGTTTTGCTGGGGCTCCTTGATGCCACACACTGTCAAATGCAGCCTTGATGTCAAGGGCAGTCACTCTCACCTCACCTCGGGAGTTCCGCTCTTTTGTCCATGTTTGAACCAAGGCTGTAATGAGGTCAGAAGCTGATTGGCCCTGGCAGAACCCAAATTGGGTGTCAGTGAGCAGGTTATTGTCAAGCAAGTGCCGCTTGATAGCACTGTTGAGACCCCTTCCATTACTTTACTGATGATGGAGAGTAGATTGTTGGGGCAGATATTGACATTCCCACTTATTCTCATTTTCACTTCAAAACTAAATTTGCCAATTAAATAATCTTGGTTTTACAGAAAATATGATTATTCATCATTGTGCATACCCTTAGTGCCTGCCTTTCATTTTCCCTCGCGCTCCTTTGAGGTGTTTCCCCAGTCTCTGCAGCTTGGGAGGTAGAGACTGCTGCTGAGACTGCATGGCGGACATTCCAGGCAATTGTGGAGAGTGACTCTGAGCAGCCCTGTAGGGCCTGTCTTCACACTGCATCATCCAGCCCTGGGCTATAGCACTCTGAACAGGCTGGCACAGAGCTCTGCTGGAGCACTGGCCAAACTGGGGACTAGATACACTGTCATTCTGAGAGGACAAACAGGTCTGTGCACCTTGGGAACAAGGTGTCTGGCTCTCTCAGATTACCTCATCCTACCCATAAATATAGGGTGGAATTGTCCCAAATTTGCACTGTGCAGTAGCGGGCGGGTAAAATGACGTTTTACCCATCAGCTGCGACGACGGCTTTTCACACCGTAGCGTCCCAAACCCACCTCAATAATTATATATTCTCAGGAAACACAGCATTTCCATGGCAGTTGGGTTCTCATTCTCCTGTCAGCCATCACTTCGCTACTTCAGCATGCTGGGCGCCATAGTTAAAGTCCAACCGCGCGCCCACCACTCAGTGCTTCTATCCTGTGACTACTGCAGGGAAGATGTTCCATGAAAGGCAAAAAGGCTGCAGCCCCAGGTTTAGTGACATCACTGGATTGCCTTTTGGATGCTGTGGAGGTGGGTCGCCAAGTCCTCTACCCTCGCTCTGGCCGCAGGATGGGCAGCGGCGTGACCAACCAGGCTTGGGAGGCAGTGGCAGCGGTGGTCAGCACCAGCGCCCTTCAGAAGAGGACAGCCACCCAGTGCCACAAAAGGATGAATGATCTCCTCCATTCTGCCAGGGTAAGTCACACTTCTCATCACTCCTAACACTCTCACTCACAAACCCATCACACATCCACAGGGCCCTCACTCACTGCCAGTTCAAGGGACATTACCATTCACTCTCACACACACACCGTCATCGTCCTCATCCAGTCTATGGGACCATTCACCACCCACATAGGCCAGGCATACTTATCATCTGGCCCGGCAGGTGTTCTGCTTACAAACTCTCCATCTCTATTCATGCAGGTCAAGCCGCTACACAACAACAAGGAGAGGTTGCAGACTGTGGAGGGAAGCCTGAAATCAAGGTCCTCATGGACTTTAAAAACAGAGCCATCCAGCTGGTTGGCAAGGATCTGGACCGTTCTTGTGCTGACAGTGAGGTTGGTGCTGCTCCACCAAGTGAGGCTCCAGCAGTGCAACATCCATCAGACAACCATACTGTGAGTGATGCGTCCTGTTTCACAGGCCACTGCCATGCACCAATTATCTCCCCTTTCTTTTGCAGGCATATCTGAGAAACAGCCGATGAAGTCCATGACCAGGGCCTCCAATCAAGCCCTGAAGAAACCTCTGAAGAGGAATCTGGAGGCACCCTCCCTGAAGACCCATCACAGTGCTCACCCACACCCTCCACCAGCGCAGAGACACACACCTCAGTGGGACCTAGCTTTAGAGTAGGTTCTGGATCACAATCTGGTGAGCACATTGCACTGTCTGATCCACAGCAGGCGGAGGCAGGGACTTCCCAGGTCCCTGGCACTCGGAGGTCTGCTGGAGGCCAGAAATTTGCTGAATCCGAGTCAGATGAGGAGCCTCTGGACTCAGTCATGTCACAGTTGCTGGAGCTGCAAAGGCAAGCTCAGGAATATCAGGAAGGGATGTCTGCTGCACTCCTCAAATTGCAAGGCACGAGGTGATAGCGCTGGCATTGCAACACACCAAGGTCATCACTGGCAGGATGGCAGCCGCCATGGAGACCTTGGTCCAGGATGTCACTCCTGCACTGCCGCGTGGGCTGAACTCCATCACTGATGCTGCAGTTGGCCACCAACAGTGTGTATGTGAGAGGAGCGCAGGGGAGTCCGATCTCACTCTAGCTGCACCTTCTTCTCACAGAATCAGCCTGGGGCCCTTGGGCACCCATAGGGAGGAGGACCAGCAGGTGCACACCCTGGGGCCCATACAAATCCCCTCTTCCTGTGACCTCCGCAGCTCCAGCTTCACAGGCCAAGGCGGGTGCCACTGCCACACAGCAGGATCCCGAATGCAGGTTGGGGCCCTCCAGGTCTCAGTTCTCCGGAGGACGCCCGCCAAGGTCATCATAGATAGGGCGTCACAGTCAGCAGACTGCCTCCACCTCCGCTGTGGTAGCAGCAGGGTTAGGAAAGTTAGGTAAAAGTAGTTGTACAGCCTGGGCATGGGTGTTGATCATTTGTGTGTTCACTACTGTCAATAAACTCCCATGATTGGTTCCCTGCCTATGGCTCCTTGTTCGGATGAGCAGTGTTCATGTCACTCAGATGTGAAACCTTTCTGCACAAGACAAAGGCAGGTGTCTCAGTCCAGAGCCTCTTCCCTGTGCTTTGTGCAGCCTTCAGACCAAAGTGATGGACCAGCCTCACACTCCCTGGAAACATTACTGATGCCTGCACCTCGGCTGCACTGGTCATTGCTGCCAGAATGTAGAGGGTAGGCGTCATAGAGTTCCATCAAAGGTGCTCTCAGCATCTTTAAGGAGGGGTTGGCCCCCATCACACCAGCATCTGTGACCACTGAAGGGCTCAGGTGCTGAAGGCAGACAAAGGATCAGGTGCTTCTAAAGTTTCATGGCTGCGTCTCTATGATATGACCCTGATCACGGAAGACAAGCGAACTGCCCTCGGCCGGACAGGAATCAGACATTCTCAGAGTCTATGTGAAGATCTATGGAGTGTCCTCACTGCATGTCGTCATCAACCTCCTGCAATCGAGCAGCTATTAGGGCCTGTGCTGTGTCTCCATGACAGGAGCATTCTCACAGACGGAATGTGCGCTGCCAGAACCCCTCATCCAAGGAGATCTCTAACTCCTCCATCTCCTCCTCAGCGAGCTTGTCTCCCTGTTGCAGTGCCAGGCTGTAAAGGGCACAGCAGGCATTGATGATGTGTGACACCCTCTGCAGACTGTATTGCAGGGCTCCACCAGACCGGTCCAGGCACTGGAACCTCACTTTCAGCATCCCGATTGTTTGCTCTACCAAGGTGTGAGTTGCAGCATGAGCCTCATTATACTATCTCTCTGCTGCAGTCTGAGGCCACCACACAGGTGACATCAGCCACGGCCCCTTGTCCCCGAGGAGCCAAACCTGCAGCCTCTGTGGACCCTGGAAGGTATCAGGGATCTGTGACTGACTGAGAATGCAGGAGTCATGCACACTCCCTGGAAACCGTGCACAGACCTGCAGAATGCAGTTGTGGTGGTCGCACACCAACTGAACATTGAAATCCCTTGCAGTTGATATAGTTAACCCCATGTTCTGATGGAGATCTGAGTGTCATGTGAGTGCAGTTGATCACACCATACACCTGTGGGAAACCCGAGATCTGAGCAAATCCAATCGCTCTTGCATCCTGGCTCTCCTGGCTTTGGGTAAAATGCAGAAAGTTGTGTGCTTTCGTGAAGATTGCATCCACCTGACCTCATGGATTCATTTGTGGGCGAAGGCCTGTGATATCCCACACAGGTCACTGTGGAGCCTTGAAAGGAGCCACTGGCCATGGATGCCCTCCATGTCCCCACGGCGCCAAATCCTGCAGCAGCTGGCAGATGTGACCGACCAGTTCCCTAGACAGGAGCAGTCTTCAGGGACACTGGTTCTCGATCATCTGCAGGAATGAAAGGCAGCATCTATAGATCTTGGGCCTACCTAGGCACCGACCAACGACGGGCTCACTGTTGCTCTTCAGCAGTGTGTGCGGGAGCCCCAGCTGCCATTTCTTCCTGAAGGTGCTGCTCCTCCCTCTGTGCAGCCAGGTGCCTCCATCGCTGTCTTCTCCATAGTCTTCGCTCTCTGTAAGCCATGAGGCATACAGCTAGTTCACCAAGCTCCGTGCTCCTCCTGCAGGATGAAAGAGAGAGACACATGGTTAGCATGGGTGTACTAAGAACCTGTCCTGGTTAAGTGTGAAGGCCCCTTAAAACATTGTGGAGAGTGCTGGCCACCACTTGGATGGCCAGAGTTTAGTGCACTGCATGGCTGCCCGAAACCCCACCCACCTCCGCCCCCCCCACCTGACTGATTGGCAGCAGCTTTGCTGCATGATGTGCCCTCAGCTCAGGCACAGGCATTTTCCTAACCTGCACTGCAAGGCTGCACTGCTAGCTTGAACCATTGGGGAGACTGGTCCAAACCGGGATGCTGACATTGCAAGGGGCTGTGAGCATCTCCAGCAGTGACTGCTCCATGGCCGGCTTTAGCAAGGAGATTGTACAATGTGCCCAGTTGTCCAATTATTCTTTAGTCCATTAAAATGCTCGTTAGTTTGCAGACTGTACCCAAGAGGTGAAAAGCTCTGGAGCGCTTGGTGGCACTTTCAGGTCTCTGTGTTGCTCAAGTGGGCAGATGAGTTATAGGCCCGACTACAATCTTATCAATGTGGCTGCACCTGAACTGTCTCAGTTGCAGAGGAATGGTCACTTTATATAAGGTGCCCCTAATGCTTGGCCGCTTCCTTCGCCCACCCCACGTCCCACCCTGAATGCTTGTGTGCTACATTCAACCACAGGACTGCTCTTGGCCCCTCCCCAAGTCACCTCAACCGCAGGGCTGCCTTGCCGCCTCCACACCCAACCTGCCTCAAGCTTGAAGTTCAACAGGCGACCCTGGTGAACGCTAGGCAACGTTACTGTGTACTCACATCCGAGTAACCCTCAAAGCACAGGCCACCAAGTGCATGCTTTTTATGTGCGGTTGTGAAACACATCAGTGTGTTTTCCCGCCGATGTGGGCAGACGATCCAGCGGTGGGGGAGGGGAGTAACGATTCCGGTGGGCAGGCCTAATAATGATATGCAGATGTATTACAATGAGGTGCCCGACATCCTATGGCGGGAAACGCTGAACGGACAATCGCAAACTGGTTTCACGCCGTCATGAAATCGAATGCGCCATATTGTCTGCTCACATCACTGAACACACCCGACACAAGCAGGCACGGAAAATTCCAGCCATAGACTCCCGATAACTGATGGTAGACTACCTGGTCTGTAATTCACTTTGTTTTAGTTACTGCTCACTTGAGTCTGGATGTGGAGATACCCCCTGATCTCCACATGGTATCAGTGTCTATGAGAGGTAAATGTCATTCTGAGTGGGCGTAGGTATAACAAGAAGGTATTTGGATAATGACCTGAATTTCACAACTCAAACTTTTGAATTGCTGCTAAAATTGTGTCCATGACAATGGTCCTGGTGTTGACCTCACTGATGATTTCCATCCAAAACCTCAGCAGGAACATTGTGGAGGGATTTCTTCCCCCTGGAGTGTGGCGGGTAAATCCCCCTCTCCATCTCCGCTTCCTGCACCAAAGCTTCCAGTACAGCAACAGAGGAGAGCAGTGCCTCCGGCTCTTTCCTTTAGCTGTTTCAATGATGCAAAAACCTTCTGCCTAGAATCCACAACTCACCTCCCCTAGAAGAGCTGCTGGCTGCCTTTAATTAGCCCACCCACCAATATACAAAGTGGGATAGCAATGGCTGCACAAACAGACCAGAGCAGACCGCACTGATTTCACTTACTGCCTGCACTTCTCTCAATGGACACAGATTTATATCACATCAGCCCCATAACACACATTTTATTACACTATTGGCTGTAAGCCTTAGCTCAGTGGGTAGCAGTCTTGCCTGTAGTCAAAAGGTTGTAGGTTCAGGTCTGACTCCAGAGACTTGAGCACATATTCCAGGCTAACACTGCAGTGCAGCACTATAACTCTGAGGCCTAGACTCACAGGAGTCAGGGACCTGGACTTAGTTGTTTGGGGGGTTTGCAATCACAGTTCTGGAATAGCTGGCTTGGAGTCAGAGCGATTAGGGGCCAGCTGTAGAGAAGCTGAGGGCATCGGAAAGTCATTTAATGTGGAGTCTTAATTGCTTTGGAGGAAAAGTGAGGACTGGTTCCCTAGCATATACCATGGTGCCAGATAACTACCTCAGGACAAACCAAGCTCCTGGCCCACCATGTGCAAAGGTCCTAATGCTGCAATGCTAAAGGCCACCGCTTGCTTGTCCTTACGCATTGTGCCAGTTAGTGCGTTTTCTGCCCGCCCACTTTTGGGGTCTTAGGTGTCTTTGTATTGCCTGATAAGGCTGCAGGGTCCAATTATTAGGTCAACAAGTTTTAAAAAAGCCAACACGAGCAAAATTAAATACATTAGCATATCTCCCAAGAGGGGGACGGAGTGAGTGAGAGATGTTTCACCGCTTCTTTGTGAATTGATGTGTGTTGTTTGTGATATCTGATATACACAGAAGCCAACTATGCAGAGACAAAGAGAAAGATCAAGGTAGGCCTAAATTATACACCACCATCAATCAGTAACAGTCCAATACTACAACAGCAATTTATATTTATATAGCACCTGTAATATAATGAAATGTCCCAAAGATCTTCACAGGGGCATTATAAAGTAAAGCATGACACTGAGCAACATAAGGAGACATTAGGTCTGGTGACCAAAACCTTGGTCAAAGATGTAGGATTTAAGGAATATTTTAAAGGAGGAAAGCGAAATAAAAGGGAAGAGAGGTTCAGGGAGGAAATTCCAGAGCTTGGAGCTTGGGGAACTGAAGGCATGACCGCCAATGGTGGAGCAATTAAAATTGGGGGTGCACAGGAGGCCAGAATTAGAGAGTGCAGGTATCTTGGAGAGTCGTGGGATTGGAGGGATTACAGAGATAGGGAGGGGAAAGTTCATGGTGGGATTTGAAAGGATGCGAGTTTTAAAGTTAAGACATTGCTTGGCCAGTGGTCAATGTATGTCAGGGAGCAAAGGGGTGATAGGGGAACAGAACTTGCTGGGAGTTAAGACATGGACAGCAGAGTTTTGGATGACCTCACACTGATGAATTATAATTGTATCTCATTGCCCTTGTCCAATTGCAGTAAATGGCAAGTTGTACATTTCATTTACAGCCACAATAACACCATCTATATCCTAACTCATGCTAAGTCCTGTTCACTCACTATGCCTGTTCGCTCCTTGTCCGGCAATAAACTCACACTCTTCTACTCAAATCCCTCCATGGCCCCACCCTTCCCCATCTCTGTAACATCCCCAGCCCTTCAACTCTCTGTTCCTTTAATTCTGGCCTCTTACACATCCCCCATTTTAAACACTGCAATATTGACAGTCATGTATTCAGCTGTCCAGACCCTAAGCTCTGAAATACCATCTCTAAACCTCTCCATCTCTCTCCTCCTTCATGACACTCTTTAAAACTTCTCTCTTTAATCAAGCATTTGTTTTGCCACTCTTCTTTGGCTTGGTGTCAAAACTTTGCCTGATTATGTTCCTATGAATTGCATTGGAACAATTGACAATATTTGAGACACTATATAGTTACAAGCTGTTGTTGAAGCTCCCTCAGCTGTACTAAGGATCATTTACATAAATAAGTCTCAATTCTATTGCAAATTGAATTTAAGCACCAGAAAAGCACTGAGACTAAATTAATTCCAGGCATTTATAGTTTACTATCATCACTTGGCTAAGTGCCAGGTTAGTTATGTACCTGGAGTACAGTGCTCCTGAGCATTGATTCAAGGACAGATTGGCCCGTCATGTTCTCAGGGACTGAAAAAGAGCCTCCAGTCCATAGAAAAGAAACAAACTCATTCACACGGGGGACCACGGCAGAGCCCTCACTTGTGAAAGTGCTGGATCAAATCAGTGCTGTTTGTCACTAAGATCAAGTGCAACACTTTGTAGGCTGAGCTCCAAGACTGTCAGCTGTGGCTTGGCAGTTGCCTGAAATCAGGAGATTTTAGCTGTAAGTTTCACACCAGAAACGCGAGGGAGTGCTGCACTGTCAGGGGTGCTGTAATGAGGGAGTCCTGCACCGTCAGAAGTGCCATACTGAGGGAGTAATGCACTGTCAGTGGTGCTGTACTGAGGGAGTGCTGCACTGTCAGAGGTGCTGTACTGAAGATTGCTGCACTGTTGGAGGTGCCATACTGAGGGAGTGCTGCATGTTGGAGGTGCCATACTGAGGGAGTGCTGCATTTCTGATGAGAATTTAAACCTAAGCAGGGTCTGCTCAGGTGAATGTAAAAAATCCCAGGGGACTATATGAAGAAGAACATTGGAGTTTTTCTGGTGTCCTGGTCAATATTTATCCTTAAAAACTAAAACAGATTATTTGATCTTAGTCACATTGCAGTTTGTGGGAGCTTGCTCTGAGCAAATTGGCTCACAAGCCATGAATAGGTGATATAATAAATGCAATTTGTTTCATAAGAAATAGGAGCAGGAATGGCCATTCAGCCCCTTGAGCCCACTCTACCATTCAATGAGATCTTCTGCTTCAACACTGCTTTCCCGCACTATCCCCGTATTCCTTGATGTTTTTAATATGTAAAAATCTATCGAACGTGCTCAATGACTGAGCCTCCACACCCCTCTGGGGCAGAGAATTCCAAAGATTCACCACCCTCTAAATGAAGAAATTCCTCCTCATCTCAGTCCTAAATAATCTTCCCCTTATTCTGAGACTCTCTCTCCTGGTTCTAGACTCCTCAGCCAGGGGAAACATCCTTCGTGTCTCGAACCTGTCGAGTCCTGTAAGAATTTTATATGTTTGAATGAGATCACCTCTCATTCTTCTAAACTCCAGAGACTAAAAGCACAATCTATTTAATCGTTCCTCATAGGACAATCCTTTCATCCCAGGAATTAGTCAAGTGAACCATCGTTGCTCTCCCTTTACGGCAATTATATCTTTCCTTAGGTAAGGAGATCAAAACTGCACACAATATTCTAGGTGTGGTCTCATCAAGGCTCTGTATGATTGCATTAAGACAATTTTACTCCTATATTCAAATCCTCTTGTACTTAAAGCCAACATCTCATTTGCCTTCTAACTTGCTCGCTGTACCCATTATTTCTATTTTACATATGAACATACGAATTAGGAGCGGGAGTAGGCCACTCGGCCCCTCGAGCCTGCTCCACCATTCAGTAAGATCATGGCTGACCTGATTGTGACCTCAACCTCACATTCCTGTCTACCTCCAATAACCTTTCACCCCCTTGTTAATCAAAGATCTATCTAGCTCTGCCTTAAAAATATTCAAAGACTCTGCTCCCACTGTCTTTTGAGGAAGAGAGTTCCAAAGACTCACGACTCTCTGGGAGTAAAAATTTCTCCCTGTCTCTGTTTTAAATGGGTGGCCCCTTATTTTCAAACAGTGACATTAAACATGTTCTTTTCTTTCCTACAATCAGACAGCGACTATAGGATATGAATTGGCTGTAAAGTGCTTTGGGGCATTTGAGATCATGAAAGACATTAGAGAAATGCAAGATTTTCTTGCTTTCCCTAGTTTTTCACAAGTTGGAGCGTGTCTGACTCTGAGTAATCAGGCTGAGGCTGATTACTTTCTTACATTCCCATTTTGGCAAATCAGTTTACTCCCTCAAAATCAACAGAAAACATTGGGTGGAATCGTCCCAGATTTGCACAAAGTGCGGTAGCGAGCGGGAAGAGAGTTGTTTTACCCACCAGCCACAATGGCAGGTTTCCCCGCCAGATCATCCCATTCCTGCCTCATTAATTATGCAGTCACAGGAAACACGCCATCTCGCTGGCAGGCAGTGTTCGATTTGCCCGCCACACTGTTACCTCACCGCTTCCTCACACAGGGCACCATATTTAAACTGCAGCTGCATGCACACTTCTCAATGCTTGCAGCCCAGGACTGCCCAGATGATCCAGTGTGGGGGGAATGATTCAGGCAAGCAGGGCTTATAATGAGATGCAAATGTATTAAAATTACATTCCTGATGTGCAGCAGCAGGAAACGCGGCCCAGTCATTGACAGGTGGAGCAGACGATCGCAAACTGTTTTCACGATGGTGTGAAACTGATCTTTGGCCTTCTCAGCATATTGTGCCCCCTCCCCCCGCTCCCGCTATGACACCCGATGGCAACAGGGCCAGAAAATTCCAGCCATTAACTTGGATTTTTATAGCGTCGTTAACGTAATGTAACATCCCAAGGTGCCTCACAGGAACATTCAAAAACAAAGTCTGACAATGAGCCACATTAGGAGATATTAGGTCAGATGACCAAAAGCTTGGTCAAAGTGGTAGGTTTTAAAGAGCGTCTTAAAGGAGGAAAGTGAGGTTGAGAGGTGGAGAGGTTTAAGGAGGGAATTCCAGACATTAGGTCCTAGGCAACTAAAGGCAAGGCCACCAATGGTGGAGCAATTAAAATCGGAAAAGCTCAAGAGTCAGAATGAGAGGAGCACAGAGATCTCAGAGGGTTGTGAAGCTGGAGGAGATACAGAGATAAGGAGAGAGTGAGGCCATAGAGCGATTTGAAAAAAAAATGGGAATTTTAAAACCAAGATGTTGTTAAACTGGGAACCAATGAAGGTTAGCGAGCACAGGAGTGATGGGGAAATGGAACTTAATGCTAGGCAAGCCAAGTGGATTTTTGGACACTAATGGAATCAAGCGATAGGGCTAGGACAGGAAAGTAGAGCTGAGGGCAGAAGATAAGCCATGATCAATTAAATGGCAAAGCAGGATGGAGGGGCCGAATGGTCTACTCCTGCTTCTATTCATTATATTTCTAAGTTTTTATGATGGTAGGGATTGGGTGATGGTTATGCCATTGGGTGACATGGGAAGTGGTTAGACTCTCTTGCTGGAGATGGTTAATGAATGGCACTTGCATGGCATGCATATTATTTTACACCCATAGAATCATAGAATGGTTACAGCACAGAAGGAGGCCATTCAGAACATCACACCTGTGCCAGCACTCTGCAAGAACAACTCAGCATTTCCCACTCCCACGCCCTTTCCCCCACTCTGCAATTCTATTTCTGTTCAGATGCTTATCCAATTTCCTTGTGAAAGCTCTGATTGATTCGATCTCCACCGCATTCCAGGCAGTGAATTCAGATCCTAACCACTCACTGTGTAAATAAGTTTTCCTCATGTCACCAATGGCTCTTTTGCCCATCATTTTAAACCTGCATTTATTTGTTGTTGATCCTTCCACCAATGGGAACAGTTTCTCTCCATCCACTCTGTCCAGACCCCTCAGGATTTTGAATACCTCTACCAAATCTCCTCTCAGCGCTTCTCCTCTCCAAGGAAAACAGTCCAAACTTCTTCAATCTATCCATGTAGTTAAAGTTCCTCATCCCTGGAGCCATTCTTGTGAATCTTTTCTTCATTCTCTTTAAAGTCTTCACATCCTCCCAAAAAATTGCTCACAACATTTCAGTTGAGGCCATTCCAGTGTTTAATGAAGGTTTAACGTGACTTCTTTGCTTTTGTACTCTATACCCCTATTCATTAAGTGCCAGGATCCCACCTATTTTTTTTTAACCACTTTCTCGATCTGCCCTGTCCCCTTCAATGATGTGTGCACATATACCTCCAGATTTGACTGATCCTCCACTCCCTTTAGAATAGTATCCTTTATTTTATATTGTCTCTCCTCAGTTTTCCTACCACAATGTACCACTTCACACTTTTCTGCATTATATTTCATCTGTCACGTGTTGGCCCATTCCACCAGCCCCTTGAAAATGATCACTATCCTCCTCATAGTTCACAATACTTCCTAGTTTTGTGTCATCTGCAAATTTTCAAGTTGTGCCCTGTTCACCCAAGTCCAGGTCACTAATATATGTCAAGAATAGCAATAGTCCTAGCACCAGATATTGTTACTGATGGAGAGATTTTAGAAGTCGGCAGCTATCTTTCTCAAAAAGTCACCATCGAAGAGAAGATCCAACACAGAATCAATTGTGGCAGCACAGACTTCAAAAACTTACACAACATGTCTTTGACAACAGAGACCTCCATAAGAGATAAAGGCTTTGGTCTACAACACTGTTGTTGTCACCACCCTTCTATATAGCTGTGAGACTTCGGTTATCTATCAAAGGCACCTGTGCAGGCTTGGGAATTTCCACCAGTGGTATCTCTGCAGGATACTCAAAGTCAAGTGGAAAGACAAGTGAACAAACTCCAACATCCTCACCAAAGCCAATTCCTCCAGCATCACAAGCATGACCATGTGAAATCAGCTCCACTGATCCGGTCACTGCACCTGCATGCCAAATAATTGGCTTCTGAAGCAGTTCCAGTTTTCATGACTTAAGGATGGCACCCGATGTGAAGGAAGACAGAGAAAATATTTTAGTGTCACCCTGAAGACCTCATTGAAAATTGGTGCCAGGGAGGAACTTGCCACAAACCGTACCATGTGGCGGCCCCTCATCCAACAAGCTGCAACACTGTCGGAAACTGACTGCGTAAACTCTGCTGTGAAGAAGTGACGTAAGTGCAAAGAGAGGGCAGAGCCCTGGCTTCAGAACCCTCCTTTCCTCAGGGCTATTCTTGTTCTTGCTGCCCAAAGACCTGTGGCTTCAGGATTAGCCTGCTGAATCACCTGAGGACCCAAAAATCACAAAGCCTGGCTGACATCATCCTCTTCTCAATGGACTGACGATGACAAAGTACCATTGTGCATCTTCCTCTGTTCCACAAAACAACTGTTCACCATTACTCCCTGTTTCATGTCACTCAGCCAACTCCGTATCCATCCTAACACTTTCCCTTTAATTCCATAGGCTACAACTTTGCTGGCAAATCTATTATGTAGCATTTTATCAGATGACATTCAGAAGTTCATGTGCATCACATCAACTGAATTGTCCCCATTAACCATCTCAGTTACCTTATCAAAAAGTGCAAATCAAAAAACGTTAGGTTAACTCGACTTGCCCTTAACAAATGTGTGCTGGCTTTCCTTAAATAATCCAAACGTATCCAAGCAACTATTCATTTTGTCAATGATTATCATCTATTTTACTGGGACTCTGGCAGCATCTTCTCCCTTCATTGCAACATTTAAACCAGATGGATCTTGATCTTCCTTGTATCTTCTTACTTTGTAAAGTACTCAGTTAGTGCCTTAGCCATGCCCACTTTCTCCAAACATAAATCTCCTTTTTGGTCCCTGATCAATCCCATTCTGCCTCTTACCACTCTTGTACTATATATGTCTATAGAAGATTTTTGGATTCACTTTTATGCTGGCTGCCAGTTTCTTCTCATACTCTGTCTTTGCTGCTCTTAATTCTGTTTTGTCACATTACATCATCAATACATCAGCATCTGACATTTCTGATGTTGACCCTTTACTCAATACCTCCCCCCAAATCCTTATCCTTATCACATGTACATATTCCTACAACTCCCCCCAAAGTGTCAGGCTTCTCAGGTTTAGTCTCTGAGATATCTGACCAATTTCCCTGATCTTGTTCTGATCTGTTTCTGAGATCAGGGTTATTCCATACTCTCCCTTCTGTCGGTGTGAGTGTTCTTCTCCTGGGTGGCTGTAGAGTTTTGTCTTACTTCTTCTTTCCCTTCAGGGTCGGAGTAGTAAGCCTAAGTTTCTATTGGCTTTCTCTCCAAGGAAATTAAGGCATTGTGGTTTCTCCTCATGATACCCTGGTCTATCTGAATCCTGTATGATCTCAGTTGTGGAGTTCTTTCGATGATTGTGTCTTTTCTCTATTGTTCTCGTAAATATACTCTCTCCCTGGGCTTCAGAACTGATAACTTAGGTGCTCTGTGTCAGTGGTTAAAGTTATGAGCCTGTTTGTTTCTCTGTTCTTCCTCATGTTGTTCTACCCTCTCTTGGTCGTTCGTGGTGATATTGCGTTTAAGGTTCTGTGTCAGAGCTGGAAGCTGTGTTCTCAATCTCCTTCCCAACAACAACTCTGATGGTGGGAAACCATTTGTAGTGGTGAGGTCCCGTAACTCAGAAGAGCTAGATTAAGGTCTTCATTCTTCCTCAGCAAATCTTTGATGGGTCGTACACTTCTCTCAGCTCCTCCAGTTGCTCAAGGACAATGAGGTGAACTGGATACCTGAACAAATTTGTATTCCATCACCAAATATTAGAATAACTCATCAGCAAATTGTGGCCCATTGCCTGACACCGCAATGTCCGGAATGCCATGCGCTGCATAGATTCTCTTCAGTGATTGAATGGCTGCTTCCCCCAAGATGCTGTGCAATCTGTTCACTTCAATCTACCTTGAGTAGTAATCAATCACAATGAGGAATGTTTCTGCTTAAAATCAACTAAGTCTATTCGCAGGCACTCACATGAACTTGATGGAAAAGTTGAAGGTGGTAGTGGTTCTTCTTGCTCTTGGCTATTTCTGCACACAAAATACAATTAGAAATAATTTCTTCCATAGAACGAGTAATGCCTGGCCACCAGACTGATTGCTGGGCTCTCACACATCATTTTTGCTATTCCTAAGTGACCTCGCTGAAGTCTTTGAAGAATATCAAACTGAAGTGCTTTTGGTAAGACTGTTCTCTCACTGAAGACTAGAAAATCATCAATGACTGTGAGGTGCTTCCACAGTTCTATTGGCATAGTACTGGTTTACTGGGTATATAGTCTGACCATCCTTCCAAACTATATTCTCTTATCTGAATACATTTGTCACTTTGCTGCTGTGCTTGTTTTATTTCCTGCACCTTTTTTGCAGTAGCTGGTAAGTGCTGAGTAATTAGGGATGTAGACGCTTCCACCTCCTCGATGAAGTGTAAATCCTCTTGTTTGGTTCTTTCTGACTGTATTTGTGACAGTGTGCCTGCTGTTGTTTGATACTTGCCTTGAACATACTCTGTTATGGAGTTATATTTCCTTAATCTTATTCTGAACTGCTGGATTCCGGGCAGCAGCTTCACAATTTATTTTATGTTCAGAAGAGTGACTAACAGCTTATGGTCTGTTTCAATTTTGAACTGCAATCCCATCACGTCTGAGAATTTTTTGCACACCCATGTTGCTGTCAATGCTTCTTTCTCGATTGTGGCATACCTTTGTTCTGTTTCTCATAATGACCTTGAGGCATAGTGAACTGATCTATGTTTGCCGCCTCTCTGTACTTGAACTAATACTGTCCCCAAACCTGTAGACGATGCACCTGCTGTTCCTATGGTCAGAAATTCTGGGTCATAATGTGCCAAAATTTCAGAAGAGACTAAAAGGTGTTTAATCTTTTCAAAAGCATTTTGTTGGTCCACATTCCAGCACCACTGTTGACCCTGTCTCAAGGGCACATTGACCTCTGTGAAATTTGGTAGGAACTTGCCAACTTGGTTAACCAGCCTGAGGAATCTTTGAAGATCAGTTGTATTCCTGGGATGTGGAAATTCTCTGATTCTCTGATCATTTTTGTGGATCAATTGTGATTCCAGTGGACTGTACAATGTGACCTAGAAACTTAATCATAGGTTTGGCAAACTCACATATTTCACCCAATGTTGGCCCTGCATCCTGTAAAACTCTCAGGACTGTTCTGACTCTGTGGACATACTCTTCTCTCTTGGAGCGATGTATAAGTGTCTCGTCCATATGACATATTACTCCTTCCATGCCTTCTAGAGTTTGAGACATTGTTCTCTGGAAAATTTCAGCAGCAGATACAATTCCAAATGGTAACCTGAAAAAACATATATGTTGTCGAAGCTTTTCATTTTGGACTCATCGGGATAATTTGCAAGATTATCAAATTGTTAAGGGAACAACAATTTATACTGCATGAGAAGCGAGTGCTGACTGGGTGGGAAGTGGCCATGATTGGTAGAGGTGTTGCCATGTAGAATGCACCAGAGTCCACTTGCCAACCAATCAGCATTTTCTTCTCGTGCAGTATAAGTTATTGTTCCCGTTACAATTTGGTATTCCAGTGAATTCTCCTGATGAGTGCAAGACAAGAAGTTTCGTTAGCATGTGTCTTTTTCAGCAATAGTCAAGTTCTGTAATACCAAATGACTAAACGGTAATCTATTGAAACAGTAATGACTGAATGGAGTTATGAATGTGGTCAGAAATCTGGGGCAAGTGCCAAAATCTGCTGTTTGCATCCATTTTGGTTAATTGAGTATTCTTAGATAGTTTGGCAAGACTGTCATCCACTGAGGCCATCAGGTGGATCTCATGTGCCAATGATTTGTTTAGTTCGTTAAATCCACACAGATACTTATAGATCCGTTTGGCTTTGGGACCGTGACCATTCCTGAACACAGTTTTGTTAGCATGGTGACAGATGATATAATTCCTCATTGTTACATCTTCTCAATTTCACCCTTGACTTTGTCCGAGAGTGGCTGAGGGACTTTCCGTGGTGTGAAGCGGCAAATCGGTTTAGTATCAGCTTGTAAGGTGATATGGTGCTCGATATTTAACATTCCTAGGCCTGTAAATAATTTTGGAAATTTATTCCTGATTGTACTGCTGTATTCCTCATCAGCAACTTATCCACTTTATAGATTAGCTTCACTTTTAAACATGCTTTTCTGCTTAGTTAAGAGCATTCCTGAATTTGAATGATACCGAGAGGTTCAAAGATTTCTCTGTTTTTATACTTCAGTTTTGCCATGAGTTGGTCTTTGATTTTCAGTGTAGTCCCACCTAGACCTTGTAATTTGATGGATGACCTTTCACCCCCTTGCTTATCAAGAATCTATCTACCTCTACCTTAAAAAATATTCAGACTCTGCTTCCACCACCTTTTGAGGAAGAAAGTCCCAAAGACTTATGACCCTCTGAGAGAAAAAAAATGCTCCTCATCTCTGTCTTAAATGAACAACCCCTTATTTTCAAACAGTGACTGACCCCTAGTTCTAGAATCTCCCACAAAAGGAAACATCCTCTCCACATCCATCCTGTCAAGACCCCTGGGGATCTTCTTTGTTTCAATCAAGTCGCCACTTACTCTTCTAAATTCCAGTGGACACAAGCCTTGACTATCCAACCTTTCCTCATAAGGCAACCAGCCCATTCTAGGTATTAGTCTGGTAAACCTTCTCTGAACTGCTTCCAAAGCATTTACATCCTTTCTTAAATAAGGAGGCCAATACTATACATAGTACACCAGATGTGGTCTCACCAATGCCCTGTATAACTGAAGTATAACCTCCCTCCTTTTGTGTTCAATTCCCCTCGCAATAAATAATAACATTCTATTAGCTTTCCTAATTACCTGCTGTATCTGCATACTAACATTTTGCGACACCCAGATCCCTCTGAATCTCAGAACTCCACAACCTCTCACCATTTAGATAATGAGCTTCTTTTTTATTCTTCCTGCCAATATGGACAATTTCACATTTTCCCACATTATATCCCATTTGCCAGATCTTTGCCCACTCACCTAACCTATCTATATCCTTTTGTAGCCACCTTATGTCCTCTTCACAGCTTACTTTCCTCCCTATCTTTGTGTCATCAGCAAGTTTAGCAACCATACCTTTGGTTCCTTCATCCAAGTCATTTATATAAGTTGTAAAAAGTTGAGGTCAAAGCACTGAGTGCTTGTGGCACACCATTCGTTACATCTTGCC
The DNA here is from genome assembly GCA_026770705.1 of Isurus oxyrinchus. NCBI lineage: Eukaryota > Metazoa > Chordata > Chondrichthyes > Lamniformes > Lamnidae > Isurus > Isurus oxyrinchus. Next base: position 54,054,953 of record JANJGN010000012.1, on the reverse strand, counting down.
AACTAGGAGATGACCATTTATGCCAACATGTTACCCCCCTACAACATGAACTTTGATTTTCCATAATTAACTTTGATGTGGCACCTCATCAAATATCTTCTAAGTACAGTACAGAAATCTAAGTACAGTACATCCACTGGTTTCCCTTTATCCACAGCGCATGTTACTTCTTCAAAGAACTCTAATAAATTGGTTGCACATGATTTCCCTTTCACAAAACCATGTTGACTCTGCCTGATTGCCTTGCATTTTCCTAAATGCCCTGTTTTAATATCTTTAATAATAGCTTCTAACATGTTCCCTATGACAGATGTTAAGCTAACTGGTCTGTAGTTTCCTGCTTTCCATCTCCCTCCATTTTGAATAACGGAGTTATGTTTGCTATTTTCCAATCTAATGGAACCTTCCCTGAATCTAGGGAAGTTTGGAAAATTAAAACCAATGCAGCAACTATCTCACTAGCCAGTTTTTTAAGACCCTAGGATGAAGTCTATCAAGACCCAGGGATTTTTCAGCCCGCAGCTCCAACAACTTGCTCAGTACCACTTCCCTGGTGATTGTAATTTTCTTGAATTCCTCCCTCCCTTCCACTTCCTGATTTACAGCTATTTCCAGAATGTTACTTGTATCCTCTATAGTGAAGACCGAAGCAAAATACCTGTTTGCGGGAATGTATCTCGATTGCACCTGAAGCATCTCCTTTTTAAAAAATCCGACTGCTCCATTACAGTTTTGTCTGGTAATCTTTGATTCCAATTTATCTGAGCCAGGTCCATTCCTATCCCACGGTAATTGGCCCACCTCCAATTAATGATTTTCACCCTGGGTTGCTCCTTGTTCTTTTCCGTAGCTAATCTAAAACTTATGGTAGGATGATCACTGTTCCCTAAAAGATTCCCCACCTCATTCCCCAAAACCAGATCCAGGAATGCCTCCTTCCTCATTGGGCCAGAGACATAGTGATCTAGAAAATTCTCCTCAACACACTTCACAAACTCTTCCTCCTCTCTTCCATTTACGCTATCCTTATCCCAGTCTAAGTTAGGATAATTGAATTGCCCCAATATCACTCTTCAGCCCAAGCCTGAATGTTGCCCAGGCCTTGCTGCATGTGAGCACAAATATTGCAATCATCAGTGGTCATCCCTACTTCAGACCTGTTTCTGCCTGAAATAAACACAACTACTGCTTTCTGTTAAACGCTGTAGCTGGCAACTTTGAAATTGGCGATAACGTAAATGGTTCATGTTTTTATCTTTTTGGCCAATATTAGCGACTGCGCCTTTTAGATGTAGAAGTTTGAGGCTGTACGTCCAAGTCAGGATAATGTGTGACTTGGGAGGAAACTGGGGGTGGTGGAGTTCTTGTGATATTGCAGCTTTAATCATTCTTAGTGATAGACAAGGGGAAGGAATTAGCCCCTGAATACACAGCACAGAAAGAGGCCATTCGATCCATCATGCCTGTGCTGACACTTTGAAAAACTATTCAATTCATCCACACTGCCCCAGCCCCAAACCCTGCCCGGCTTAACCTTGGTGAGTTGCTGCAGGCAATCCTGTAGATTGTACATCCTGCAGCCAGAGTGCGCTGGTGATTGAGGCACAAGATAATTGAGTCTAGTGACAGTGATGTCAATGAAATAAATGTGATGTGAGTTGTATACTTAGGGCTGTTATCAAAAGTTAGCACATTCCCGGCAGCGTGCTGGTTTTTGCTAGTTTATCTATGAACACAAGAAAGGCAACACACATTATTATGACTTTCTGCTTTAAATATCACTGTGTATGATTGCTATACCAGCTATTCAAGCCTCTTTATAGAAAGAATAGCTTTGCGTGTTAAGTTTCATTGCACCTTATCCAAACGTATTAATTTTTGTATTTAATACTCTACATGTGCAGTTAATTAGGGACCAGAATGTCTACTTGCGCAGTTTAAATCTCAATATTTGTGCTCCGGAACCTAAACCAGGCCACGTCTGAATTTCTTTGAACCCACGCCTCTGACAAATAACAGTTCAAATATCCTAAGCATGTCATTTGCCCTGCTGAAATTCCATGGCTGGTCGATGAGTCATTCTACCAGTCTGCAGTGAGAGCACAAGAGGGAAGCTTTCCTCTTTCTGCTAAATATTTAACAAAAGCACTAAACCATTTATGAAGGTCAGCATAAAATTAAAATACTGCAGATACTAGAAATCTGAAATAAAAATAGAAAATGTCGGAAATACTCAGCAGCTCTGGCAGCGTTTTTTGTTGCCCGTCCGCAATCACCCTTGAGAAGGTGTGTTTGGAGTCAGTGATTTCTTCAGGACTAAAGGAAGGTAGAAATGATTTCTATCCTCTTTTAGTTCTGAAGAAGTGTCACACTCAACTCAAAACATTCATTCTTTTTCTCTCTCCACAAATGCTGCCAGACCTGCTGAGTATTTATAGCACTTTCTGTTTTTATTAAGGTCAGTAGATTGGGTTTGTGCCTCTATTTTCATCACAGACTCTTATGACTATTGACAGAGGAGGCACCGAGCCCAGCAAATGTGTGACTTCAGAAGAAGGGAGGGATGATACAACCAGGCTATTAGCCCAACCCATAATTGGTCTACAAACCGCACAAGTAATATTAATCCATTCCCAGTATGAATAAGCATTAACTAAAGTACTTGATAGTCTTGTTCAACCCTTGTTGCTATGGTGAGTGGTGGAGTGACTGGATGCACTGGACTCTGGGATAGGGGTGGGATGGGTGGACACTATATCATTGATGTTGAAAAGTCAGCAGCACCTTTGATGCAAATAATAACAGTGTAAGACACAATGCTAGCATCTGGGCAGTAGCACTGTCTGCGAACTTGTGTCTTTATACCCTAGCCACAGATTCCAACCCCATTCCTGGCCACTGCCTCAAGCTGAATCGATTGACACAGAGCTGAGCATCTGACACCATGTCCTCTCCAACAGATAGTCTGACATCATTCAGCCCTGATTTACACAGTTAAAGAAATAGCCTACAGATTCAGGTGTATCCTCTTCCCCCGATCCAACGGTGTGACACTCGCTCCACCCACACACCCATTTTCCTATAGCTCAATAACAGTCCACACACCCATTTCTCTATAGCAAAATAGTGACTACAGTCAAGGGTTAGGAGGGCAGACAAGAAGGTAGAGCTGAGACCACAATCAGATCAGCCATGATCTTATTGAATGGTGGAGAAGGCTCAAAGGGCCAAATGTCCTACTCCTGTTCCTAAGTCCTATGATCCTATGTTCAAAAGTACTTCATTGGCTGTAAAGCAATGTGGGATGTTTTGAAGATGTGCAAGGCAGTATATAAATCCAAGTCCTTCACCATCTAGTTAGTGTATAATTGTGGAGGAGTTAAACCTTAAAGTGACACAATTAACAACAATTTGCTTAATAAATGGCGTGTCTCAGGCGAATGCTTAGGAAGAGTGTGGGTAATAAGTGAGGGGTGATGAGTGACCAACGGGTGGTGACCAGTGACTAATGGCTGGAAACCAGTGACCATTGACCAGTAAGCAGTGTTCAGTGATGGGTGAGAGGTGAGCAGTGACCAGTGACTGTTGATTAGTGACTGTTGTTGACTGGTGATCAGTGGTGACTAGTGATCAATGATCAGTCACTAGAGTGACTATTGACTGGTGATTTGTGACCAGTGCAGATTGGCTAATGGATCTTGAGAGAGTAACTGTATGGCTTGCAGCCCCAGGTCTGCAAAAGAAGATATTTGGACATTTCCGGGCTATGCTCATTGAGTTTCTATTTGTGTAAGCATTGAGATAAAACTAGTACAAGCAGCTGAACTGGCAGGAAACATCTGTGCAGCCATTCAAATGCACTGTTCAGGTTGTGCTATTCAGCAGAACCCTGGAGACCAAGATGACAAGGCAGGAACACTCTATCACCACATTCTCAAATAATTTCAACTGCATGTCTTCCAATGGTTTTATTAAATTTGATAAGAATTATCAAGTTCTACTACCACCTGCATCCAGAGGGTATCAAGGCCTGGCATGCCAGAAGAGAAGAATGCATAAGCTTACCCGCACAGATTTCAAAGCCCTCCCGGAGGGGATTCGGGAGGGGGGAAACAAGATGAACAGACTTTTGGGTGTGTTGTCTAAATAAGGAAGAAGGGCTCGGCCAAGTAATTGCAGGCCTCTCAGCCTTACTTTGGTGGTGGGCAAATTATTGGAAAAAGTTCCATGAAACTGTAAAAATCATAATTTAGAAAGATACAGAATAATCAACTGGTTTGATAAGGGAAGTTTATATCTGACTAACTTGATTGAATGTTTTGAGGAGTTTACAGGGAGGGTTGATGAGGGTACTGTGATGTAGTCTACATGGATTTTAGTAATAAATTTGACAAGGTCCCACATGACAGGCTTGTCAGAAAAGCAAAATCCCCTGGGATCCAAGGGTAAGTCGCAAGTTGGAATCAAAATTATCTCAGAGGCAGGAAGAAAAAGGTTACGTTCGAAGGGTGTTTTTATGTCTGGGAGACTGTTCCAGGTTCCACAGGGTTCAGTACTGCAACCCTTAATTTTTGTAGAATAAATCATGATCTTGTCTTAAATATGGGGGGCATGATTAAGAATTTTGCAAATGGCATAAGAATGGATTGTGCGGTTGATAGTGAGGAAGAGAGCTGGAGATTATAGGAAGATGTCAATGAACTGGTCAGATGAGCAGAAAAGTGGCAAATGGAGTACAATCTGGATTTGCAAAGTATCCATCCTGAGAAGAAAAATCTACTGCAAACCGAGATCTTTTGGGAATAAAAACAGCAGTCTGCTCTATACATCTACACCCAGATAGACAACTGAATGAAACAGCCACAGTGTGGAATCACTACAACCAAAGGATAGTTAACCAAATACTCCTCTGATTGTCTATCTTCCTCACAAACTGTAAAAAATCTTTAAGCCTATCCTCTTATTCTATCATCAGTACTAGTGTGTGTGTACTAGTGGGGAGTGGTGTCAATAGTCATATGTTATTCTTTGGTTAAACCTCAGAAAACCTGCCTGGCTAATTCTGTATCATTTGAAAGTGTACATATTGGGACTCCTGCAGTATTGGCAAAGCACATCCTCTCTAAATTCACAACTAAACCCTGTTACGGTCAGACCTGGAGTGATGGGATGGGGGATTAATTTTTACCCCTCTTCACATGGCTGTAAAGAAAGCCATGTTGACTCTGCCTGGTCATATAGTGATTTTCTAAGTATCCTGCTATAACTTTCTTAATAATGGATTCTAGCTAATTCTAAGCAGTACTCAAAATATTACATAGAATTTACAGCACAGGGACAAATCATCCGGCCCATGAAGCACATGCTGGTATTTATGTTCCAAATGAGCCTCCTCCCACCCATCTTTATCTAATGTATCATCAGAGAGGCTGCACCCTTTAGAGATGTAGCTAGGAGCCAACTGCTCTGGATCAAAGATCATGACCGCTCTGTGCAGCTCAAGGGTCCTACCACATGCAGCAATGCTGAAGAAGCACATGAAGAGCTGCAATAGGAGGTGCCACCCTTACTCCCAATGCCAGCTGTATTGGGTTGGGGAAGGAACGGGGTTTGTGAATTTGCTGATGCCCCAATCTGTTGGAAGGCAGTCAGCAGCAAGTACAGGATGAATGCAAAAATAAACTTCTGCCTTCAGAAATCTTCAAGAAAAGTTCTCTGGCCCCTTCTTTTTCACCATCTCCTCACTTGTAACCTTGACAGCTGGTCCCTGTCACCCACTGCTTCACGGACAATTCATTGTAACTTTACTCTTAACATATGAGCAATATCACAGTCCTCTGATTCAGGCTGTCCCGCACAATTCGAAAACATTATGTCTCACAACATAATGTCCAGCTCACCGAAAACTACATAACCTCCTGGGAGAGACAAAAAAAATCAGATTATAGCCCAGGGCGAGTTGGGGGGATAATTATGGGAAGTTCCTCTCCAAACATAATAGACAATTGAATAAGTACACAAGATTACAGAGTAGTCAGAAAGTTCTAGATTCATCTCACACTTCAGTGCCTGAGCACAAAAATCTAGGCTGACGATCCAGAGGCAGTACTGAAGGAGTGCTGCACTGTCAGAGGGTGAGTAATGAGGGAGCACTGCACTGTTAGAGGATAAGTACTGAGAGACTGCTGCAAATTCGGAGTTCCAGTACTGAAGGAGTGCAGCACTGTCGGAAGGTCAGTACTGGGGGAATGCTGCACTGTCGAGGGTCAGTCCTGAGAGAGTGGTGCACTGTCAGAGGGTCAGTACTGAAGGAGTGCTGCACTGTCAGAGGGCCAGTACTGAGAGAGCCTTGCAATTTTGGAGTTCCAGTACTGAAGGAGTGCAGCAGTGTCAGACGGGCAGTACTGAGGGAGTGCTGCAGTGTCACAGGATCAGTACTGAGGGAGTGCTGCACTGTCGAAGGGTCAGTAATGAGGGAGTGCTGCACTGTCAGAGGGGCAGTACTGAGGGAATGCTGCACTGTCAGAGGGCCAGAACTGAGGGAGTGCTGCACTGTCGAGGGTCAGTACTGAGGGAGCGGTGCACTGTCAGAGGGTCAGTACTGATGCAATGCCGCAGTGTCGGAAGCCAGTACTGAGGGACTCCTGCAATTTTGGAGTTCCAGCACTGAGGGAGCGGTGCATTGTCAGAGGGGCAGTACTGAGGGAGTGGTGCACTGTCAGAGGGTCAGTACTGAGTGAGTGCTGCCCTGTCAGAGGGTCAGTACTGAGGGAATGCTGCACTGTTGGAGAGCCAGTACTGAGAGACCCCTGTAATTCCAGAGTTCCAGTACTGAGGAAGTGCTGCACTGTTGGAGGGTCAGTGCTCAGGGACCACTACACTGTTGGAGGATCAGTACTGCGGGAGTGCTGCACTGCCAGAGGGTCAGTACAGGGGAGAGCGGCACTATCGGACGATCAGTACTGAGGGAACACCACACTGTCAGAGGGTCAGTACTGAGGGTTTGCTCCACTGTTAAAGGGCTAGTAAAGAGGGAGAGCTGCACTGTCAGAGGGTCAGTATTGGGGGAATGCGGCATTGTCGGAGGGTCAATACTGAGGGATTGCTGCACTGTCAGCGGATCAGTACTGAGAGAGTGCTGCACTTTCAGGGGGTCAGTACTAAGGGAGTGCTGTACTGTCGGAGGGTCTTTCCTGAGAGTGCAATGCACTCCCAGAGGGTCATTACTGACAGAGCGCTGCACTGTTAAAGGGTCAGCACTGAATGAGTGCAGCACTGTCAGAGGGTAAGTACTGAGACAGCGCTGCACTGTCAGAGGGTCAGTACTGAGAGGGCGCTGCACAGTTGGAGAGTCAATACTGATGGAGTGCAGCACTGTCGGAGGGTCAGTACTGAGAGAGTGCTGCAGTATTATAGGGTCAGTACTGAGGGATCGCAGCACATTCAGAGGGTCAGTAATGACGGTGTGCTGCTGTCAGGGGGTTAGTACTGAGGGAGCTCTGCGCTTTTGGAGGGTCATTAGAGAGTGCTGCACTGTCCGAGGGTCAGTACTGAGGGAGTGCTGCAGTGTTATAGGGTCAGTACAGAGGGAGTGCTGCATTGATAAAGGGTCAGTACAGAGGGATTGCTGCACTGTCAGAGGGTCACTACTGGAGAAATACTGCACAGTTGGAGAGTCAGTATGGAGGGGTTGTTGCACTGTATGAGGGTCAGTACCAGGGGAGTGCTGCACTGTAGAAGGGTCTGTACTGAGGGAGTGCTGCACTGTCAGAGTGTCAGTTCTGAACGAGCGCAGCACTGTCAGAGGGTCAGTACTGAGATAGCACTGCACTGTCGGACAGTCAGTACTGAGAGAGTGCTGCACTGTCAGAGTTTCAGTACTGAGAGAGCACTAAATGTCGGAGGGTCAATACTGAGGGAATTCTGCACTGTTGGAGGGTCAGTACTGAAGCGGAGCTGCACGGTCAGAGGGTTAGTACTGGGGGAGTGCAGCACTGTCTGAGGATCATTATTGCAGGAGTGCTGCATTGTAAGAGGGTCAGTGCAGTGGGAGCACTGCACTGTCAGAGGGTCAGTACTGAGAGCCAGCTGCACTGTTGGAAAGTCAGTGCTGAGAGAGCACAGCACTTTCAGAGGGTCAATACTGAGGGAGTGCTGTACTGTTGGAGGGTCAGTATTGAGGGAGTGCTGTGCTATCGGAAGGTCAGTGCTGAAGCAGCGGTGAACTGTCAATGGTCAGTACTGAGGGATTGGTGCACTGTTAGAGAGTCAGTATGGAGTGTGTGCTGCACTGTCAGAGCATCAACACTGAGAGAGAGTTGCACTGTAGAGCAGTACTCCCTCAGTATTGACCCTCTGAAAGTGCAGTGCTCTCTCAGCACTGACCTTCCAATAGTGCAGCGTTCTCTCAGTACTGACCCTCCAACAGTGCAGTGCTCCTTCTGCAGTGACTCTCTTACAATGCAGCACTCCCACAATACTGATCCTCAGACAGTGCTTCACTCCCCCATACTGACCCTTTGACCCTGCAGCACTCCCTCAGTACTGACCCTCCAACAGTGCAGAATTCCCTCAGTACTGACCTTCTGACATTCAGTGCTCTCTCAGTATTGAAACTCTGACAGTGCAGCATTCTCTCAGTACTGACTTCCCGACAGTGCAGTGCTGTCTCAGTACTGACCCTCTGACAGTGCAGCGCTTCCTCAGTACAGACCCTTCAACAGTGCATCACTCCCCCGGTACTGACCTTCTGAAAGTGCAGCACATTCTCAGTATTGATGCTCTGATAGTGCAACACTCCCTCAGTACAGACCTTTCAACAGTGCAGCACTTCCCCAGTACTGACCCTCTGACAGTGCAGCACTCCTGCAGTACTGATTCTCCGACAGTGCCACACTCACCCAGTACTGACCCTCCGACAATACAGTACTCCTGCAGTACTGACTCTCTGACCATGCAACACTGTCGAAGAGTCAGTAACGGGATAAGGTTCTGCACTGCTGGAAGGTCAGTGCAGAGAGAGCGCTGCACTGACGGAGGGTCAGTACTGAGAGGTGGCTGCACTATCAGGGTCAGTAATGACAGTGTTCTGTACTGTCAGACGGTCAGTGCTGAGGTAGTGCTGCAGTATCAGAGGGACATTACTGAAAGAGTGCTGCACTGTCAGAGGGCCAATACTGAGAGAGCGCTGCTTTGTCAGAGGGTCAGTACTGGGGGAGTGCAGCATTGTCAGAGGATCAGTATTGCGGCAGTGCTACATTGTAAGAGGATCAGTACTGAGAGCACACTGCATTGTTGGAGGGTCAGTACTGAAAGACCGCTGCACTGTCAGAGAGTCAGTACTGAGGGAGTGCTGCACTGTCAGAGAGTCAGTACTGAGGGAGTGCTGCACTGTCAGAGAGTCGGTACTGAGGGAGGGCTGCACGGTCAGAGGGTCAGTACTGCTGGAGTGCTGCATTGCTGGAAGGTCAGTACTGAGGGAGTGTTGCGCTGTCAAGGGGTCAGTAATCAGAGAGAGCTGCACTATCAGATGTTCTGTACCGAAGGAGTGCTGCACTATCAGAGAGGCAGTACTGAGAGAGACAAAAACAGAATTACCTGGAAAAACTCAGCAGGTCTGGCAGCATCGGCGGAGAAGAAAAGAGTTGACGTTTCGAGTCCTCATGACCCTTCGACAGAACTTGATTTCGAGTCCAAGAAAGAGTTGAAATATAAGCTGGTTTAAGGTGTGTGTGTGGGGGGCGGAGAGATAGAGAGAGAGAGAGAGGTGGTTGTGTGGACAAACAAGCAGTGATAGAAGCAGATCATCAAAAGATGTCAGCGACAATGGAACAATAGAACACATAGGTGTTAAAGTAAAGTTGGTGATATTATCTAAACGAATGTGCTAATTAAGAATGGATGGTAGGGCACTCAAGGTACAGCTCTAGTGGGGGTGGAGGGAGCATAAAAGATTTTAAAATATTTAAAAATAATGGAAATATGTGGGAAAAGAAAAATCTATATAATTTATTGGGGAGAAAAAAAGGGGGGAAACAGAAAGGGGTTGGGGATGGGGGAGGGAGCTCACGACCTAAAGTTGTTGAATTCAATATTCAGACCGGAAGGCTGTAAGGTGCCTAGTCGGAAGATGAGGTGTTGTTCCTCCAGTTTGCGTTGGGCTTCACTGGAACAATGCAGCAAGCCAAGGTCAGACATGTTTGTCCACACAACCACCTCTCTCTCTCTATCTCTCCGCCCCCCACACAACACACCTTAAACCAGCTTATATTTCAACTCTTTCTTGGACTCGAAATCAAGTTCTGTCGAAGGGTCATGAGGACTCGAAACGTCAACTCTTTTCTTCTCCACCGATGCTGCCAGACCTGCTGAGTTTTTCCAGATAATTCTGTTTTTGTTTTGGATTTCCAGCATCCGCAGTTTTTTTTTGTTTTTATCATTGTTTTAGTACTGAGAGAGAGCTGCACTGTCAGAGGTTCAGAACTGAGGGAGTACTGCACCATCGGAGGACAGTACTAAAGGAGTGCTGAACTGTTGGAGGGTCAGTACTGAGGGAGTGCTGGACTGTCAGAGGGTCAGTACAGAGAGAGCACTGCACTGTCGGAGGGTCAGAACTACCTCGCCATCACCCAGCTCTACTCACTACTACCAACTCCACCTCACCACCATCAAGTTCTACCGCAGCACCGCCCAGCTTCTCCTCACCACCCCCCAGCTCTACCTCACCGCCACCCAGCACTACCTCACCACCGCCAAGCAGTATCTCAACACCTCCCAGCTCTATCTCACCACCGCCCAGTTATACCTCACCACCACACAGCTCTACGTCACCACCGCCAAGCTCTATCTCACCACTGCCCAGCTATACCTCACCACCACACAGCTCTATCTCACCACCACCCCGCTCTACCTCACCTAACTCACTGTACTCTACCTCACCACCGCCCAGCTTCACGTCACCACCTCCCAGCACTCACTCACCACCACCCAGCTCTTCCTCACCACCGCCAAGCTCTATCTCACCGCTGCCCAGCTCTACCTCACCACTGCCCAGTTTCACCTCACCACCACACAGCACTACCTCAACACCGCCCAGCTCTACCTCACCACCGCCAAGCTCTATCTCAAAACTGCCCAGCTCTACCTCACCACCGCCCAGCTCTACCTCACCACTGCCCAGCACTATCTCACCACTGCCCAGCTATACCTCACCACCACTCAGCTCTACCTCACCACCATTCAGCTCTACCTCACCACTGCCCAGCTCTACCTCACCACCACCCAGCTCTAACTCACCAGCGCCCAGCTCCATCTCAACACCGCTCAGCTCTACCTCACCACCGCCAAGCTCTACCTCACCACCATCCTGCTCTACTCACCCCACCCAGCACCATCTTACCACCACCCAACTCTACCTCACCACCGCCCATCTTCACCTCACCACCACCCAGCACTACCTTAGCCCCTCCCAGCTCTACCTCACCATCGCCAAGCTCTATCTCACCACTGCCCAGCTCCACCTCACCACTGCCCAGCTGTAACTCACCACTGCCCAGGCCTACCTCACCACCACCCAGCTCTACCTCACTATCGCTCCACCCTACCTCACCACAGCCAAGCTCAACCTCACCTTTGCCGAGCTCTACATCAACACCGCCAAGCTCTACCTCACCACTACCCAACTCTACTTAAACACCACCCAGATCTACCTCACCACCGCCAAGCTCTATCTCCCCACTGCCCAGCTCTACCTCCCCACCGCCCACCTCTATCTCACAACCACCCAGATCCACCTCACCAATGCCCAGCTATACCTCACCGCTGCCCAGCTTCACCTCACCACCACCAGGCTCTACCTCACCAATGCCCAGCTATACCTCACCGCTGCCCATCTTCACCTCACCACCACCAAGCTCTACTTCACCACCACCCAGCTTCACCTCACCACTGCCCAGCTCTACCTCACCACCGCCTAGCTCTACCTCACCACCACCAATCTTCACCTCAACACTGCCCAGCACTACCTCACCATCACCCAGCTCTATCTCACCACCGCCCAGCTCTGCCTCACTACTGCCCAGCCATACCTCACCACCGCCAAGCTCTACCTCACCAATGCCCAGCTATACCTCACCGCTGCCCAGTTTCAACTCGCCACCACCAAGATCTACCTCACAACCACACAGCTCTATCTCAACACCACTCAGCTCTACATCACCACCGCCAAGCTCTACCTCACAACGTCCCTGCTCTACTCACCACCACCCAGCACCACCTCACCACTACCCAGATCTATGTCACCACCGCACAGCTCTGCCTCACCACCGCCCAGCTCGACCTCACCACCACCCAGCTCGACCTCACCAGCACACAGATCTACCTCACCACCACCCAGTCCTACCTCGCCACTACCCAGCTCTATAAAAAACAACCAGCTCAAACTCACCTACCTCATCGTACTCTACATCAACTACTTTAGCCAGCTCTACCTCACTACTTCACCCAGCTATAGCTAAACACCACCCAGGTCTACCTAAACACTACCCAGCTCTAGCTAAACACCACCCAGCTCTACCTCACCACCACCAGCTCTACCTCACCACCGCCAAGCTCTATCTCCCCACTGCCCAGCTCTACCTCCCCACCGCCCACCTCTATCTCACAACCACCCAGATCCACCTCACCAATGCCCAGCTATACCTCACCGCTGCCCAGCTTCACCTCACCACCACCAGGCTCTACCTCACCAATGCCCAGCTATACCTCACCGCTGCCCATCTTCACCTCACCACCACCAAGCTCTACTTCACCACCACCCAGCTTCACCTCACCACTGCCCAGCTCTACCTCACCACCGCCTAGCTCTACCTCACCACCACCAATCTTCACCTCAACACTGCCCAGCACTACCTCACCATCACCCAGCTCTATCTCACCACCGCCCAGCTCTGCCTCACTACTGCCCAGCCATACCTCACCACCGCCAAGCTCTACCTCACCAATGCCCAGCTATACCTCACCGCTGCCCAGTTTCAACTCGCCACCACCAAGATCTACCTCACAACCACACAGCTCTATCTCAACACCACTCAGCTCTACATCACCACCGCCAAGCTCTACCTCACAACGTCCCTGCTCTACTCACCACCACCCAGCACCACCTCACCACTACCCAGATCTATGTCACCACCGCACAGCTCTGCCTCACCACCGCCCAGCTCGACCTCACCACCACCCAGCTCGACCTCACCAGCACACAGATCTACCTCACCACCACCCAGTCCTACCTCGCCACTACCCAGCTCTATAAAAAACAACCAGCTCAAACTCACCTACCTCATCGTACTCTACATCAACTACTTTAGCCAGCTCTACCTCACTACTTCACCCAGCTATAGCTAAACACCACCCAGGTCTACCTAAACACTACCCAGCTCTAGCTAAACACCACCCAGCTCTACCTCACCACCACCAGCTCTACCTCACCACCGCCAAGCTCTATCTCCCCACTGCCCAGCTCTACCTCCCCACCGCCCACCTCTATCTCACAACCACCCAGATCCACCTCACCAATGCCCAGCTATACCTCACCGCTGCCCAGCTTCACCTCACCACCACCAGGCTCTACCTCACCAATGCCCAGCTATACCTCACCGCTGCCCATCTTCACCTCACCACCACCAAGCTCTACTTCACCACCACCCAGCTTCACCTCACCACTGCCCAGCTCTACCTCACCACCGCCTAGCTCTACCTCACCACCACCAATCTTCACCTCAACACTGCCCAGCACTACCTCACCATCACCCAGCTCTATCTCACCACCGCCCAGCTCTGCCTCACTACTGCCCAGCCATACCTCACCACCGCCAAGCTCTACCTCACCAATGCCCAGCTATACCTCACCGCTGCCCAGTTTCAACTCGCCACCACCAAGATCTACCTCACAACCACACAGCTCTATCTCAACACCACTCAGCTCTACATCACCACCGCCAAGCTCTACCTCACAACGTCCCTGCTCTACTCACCACCACCCAGCACCACCTCACCACTACCCAGATCTATGTCACCACCGCACAGCTCTGCCTCACCACCGCCCAGCTCGACCTCACCACCACCCAGCTCGACCTCACCAGCACACAGATCTACCTCACCACCACCCAGTCCTACCTCGCCACTACCCAGCTCTATAAAAAACAACCAGCTCAAACTCACCTACCTCATCGTACTCTACATCAACTACTTTAGCCAGCTCTACCTCACTACTTCACCCAGCTATAGCTAAACACCACCCAGGTCTACCTAAACACTACCCAGCTCTAGCTAAACACCACCCAGCTCTACCTCACCACCACCAGCTCTACCTCACCTACTTCACCGTACTCCACCTCACCATCACCCAGCTCTACCTCACCACCACCCAGCTCTACCTCACCACGATCCAGCTCTACCTCCCCACCGCCCAGCTCTACCTCACAACCTCCCAGATCTACCTCACCACCTCCCAGCTCTACCTCACCACCAAACACCTCTACCTCACCACTGCCAAGCTCTATCTCACCACCGCCAAGATTTACCTCATCACCGCCCAGCTCTACCTCACCACCGCCATGCTCTATCTCACCACCACCCAGCTCTACCTCGCCACTGCCCAGCTCTGCCTCACCACCGCCCAGCTATACCTTACCACCATACAACTCTATCTCAACACCAGCCAGCTCTGACTCAGCACCGCCCAGCTTCATCTCACCACCACGCAGCACTACCTCACCACCACCCAGCTCAACCTCACCTACTTCACCGTACTCTAACTCACCATCACACAGTCTACCTCACCACCACCAAACTCTACCTCACCACCGCCAAGTTCTACTTTACCAGTGCCCAGCTCTATCTCAGCACCGCTCAGCTCTACCTCACCACCGCCAAGCTCTACCTCACCACCGCCAAGTTCTACCTTACCAGTGCCCAGCTCTATCTCAGCACCGCTCAGCTCTACCTCACCACCGCCAAGCTCTGCCTCACCACGACCCTGCTATACTCACCAACACCCAGCACCACCTCACCACCACCCAGCTCTGCCTCACCACCGCCCAGCTCTACCTCACCACCACACAGCTCTACCTCACCACCACCCAGTTCTACCTCACCACCACCCAGCTCTATAACAAGCAACTATCTCAACCTCACCTACCTCATCGTACTCTACATCAACAACTTTACCCAGCTCTACCTCACTACCTCACCCAGCTCTACCTAATCACCACCCAGCTCTACCTAAAAACCACCCAGCTCTACCTCACCTACTTCACCGTACTCTACCTCACCACCACCCAGCTCTACCTCACTGCCATCCAGCTGTACCTCATCTACTTTACCATACTCTGCCTCACCACTGCCCAGCTCTCCCTAAACACCACCCAGCTCTACCTTACCTACTTCAACATACTCTACCTCACCACCACACAGCTATAATCACCACTGCCCAGCTTAACCTCACCACCACCCAGCTCTACCTCGCCACCCCCCAGCTCCACCTCACCACCTCCCAGCTCTACCTCACCACTGTCCAGCTCTACCTAAACAACACCCAGTGCTACCTCACCTACTTCACCATACTCTACCTCACCACCTCCCAGATCTACCTCACCTATTTCACCGTATACTACTGCACTAGCACCCACCTGTACCTCACCTACCTTACCCAGCTTCACCTCACCACCACCCAGCTTCACCTCACCACCGCCCCACTCTACCTCACCACTGCCGAGCTCTAACTCACCATTGTCCAGCTCTAACTCAACACCTCCCAGCTCTACCTCACCACCGTCAAGCTCTACCTCACCATCACCCAACTCCACCTCCCCACCATCTAGCTCTGTCTCACCACCGCCCAGCTCTACCTCACCACCACCCAGCTATACCTCACCACCTCCCAGCTTTACCTCACCACCACACAGCTCTATCTCAGCACCGCCAAACTCTATCTCACCACCGCCCAGATCTACCTCACCACCACCCAGCTGTGCCTCACCACCGCCCAGATCTACCTCACCACCACCCAGCTCTACCTCACCTACCTCACTGTACACTACCTCACCACCACACAGCTCTACCTTACCACCACCCAGTCCCAGTTCTACCTCACCACCGCCCATCATCAACTCACCACCATCCAGCTCTACCTCACCACCGTCCAGCTTCAGCTCAACACCACCCAGCTCTACCTCACCACCACCCAGCTCTATCTCACCACAGCCCAGCTCTATCTCACCACCACCAGCTCTACCTCACCACCACCCAGCTCTACCTCCCCACCGCCCAGCACCACTTCACCGGCACTGAGCTCTACCTCACCACTGCCCAGCTTCACCTCACGACCACCAAGTTCTATCTCACCACCTCCTAGCTCTACCTCACCACCACCTAGCTACGCCTCACCACTGCCCATCTTCACCTCACTACCACCCAGCTCTACCTCATCATGGCCACGCACTATCACACCACTGCCCAGCTCTATCTCACCACCACCCAGCTCTACCTCACCACCCCCAAGCTCTTTCTCACCACTGCCCAGCTAAACCTCACCACGACCCAGCTCTAACTCAACATGACCCCGCTCTACCTCACGACCGCCAAGCGCTAACTCAGCATCACCCAGCTCTACCTCAACACCGCCAAGCTCTAGCTCATCACCGCCCAGCTATACCTCACCACCGCCCAGATCTACCTCACCACCACCCAGCACCACCTAACCGGCACCGAGCTCTACCTCACCACCGCTCAGCTTCACCTCACCACCACCCAGCTCTACCTCACCACCGCCAAGCTCTATCTCACCACCGCCCAGCTCTATCTCACCACCGCCCAGCTCTACCTCACCACCGCCCAACTATACCTCACCACTGCCCAGCTTCACCTCACCACCACCCAGCTCTTCCTCACCACCACCGAGCTTCACCTCAACACCACCCAGCTCTACCTCACCATGGCCAAGCTCTACCTCACCACCGCCAAGCTCTTTCTCAACACTGCCCAGCTATACCTCACCAGTACCCAGCTCTAACTCACCACCACTCCGCTCTACCTCACCACCGCCAAGATCTACCTCAGCATCACCCAGCTCCACCTCACCACTGCCCAGCTCTACCTCACCACCACTCAGCTCTACCTCACCACTCACCAGCTGTACCCAAACACCACCCAGCTATACCTCACCTACTTCACCGTGCTCTACCTCAACATCACCCAGCTCTACCTCACCATCACCCAGCTCCACCTCAACACCTCCCAGCTCTGCCTCATGACTTTTCAGATCTCCCTCACCACCATGCAGCTCTACCACATCCCCGCCCTGCTTCACCTCACCACCTCCCAGCTCTACCTCACCACTGTCCAGCTCTATCTAAACAACACCCAGTGCTACCTCACCTACTTCACCGTACGCTACCTCACCACCTCCCAGATCTACCTCACCTATTTCACCGTGTACTACTACACTAGCACCCACCTGTACCTCACCTACCTTACCCAGCTTCACCTCACCACCACCTAGCTTCACCTCACCACCGCCCCACTCTACCTCACCACTGCCAAGCTCTAACTCACCATTGCCCAGCTCTACCTCAACACCTCCCAGCTCTACCTCACCACCGCCAAGCTCTACCTCACCATCACCCAACTCCACATCCCCACCATCTAGCTCTGTCTCACCAACGCCCAGCTCTAACTCACCACCACCCAGCTATACCTCACCACCTCCCAGCTTTACCTCACCACCACACAGCTCTATCTCACCACCACCAAACTCTATCTCACCACCGCCCAGATCTACCTCACCACCACCCAGCTGTGCCTCACCGCCGCCCAGCTCTACCTCACCACCCCCAAGCTCTTTCTCACCACTGCCCAGCTAAACCTCACCACGACCCAGATCTAACTCATCACCACCCCACTCTACCTCACCACTGCCAAGCGCTACCTCAGCATCACCCAGCTCTACCTCAACACCGCCAAGCTCTAGCTCATCACCGCCCAGCTATACCTCACCACCGCCCAGCTCTACCTCACCACCACCCAGCACCACCTAACCGGCACCGAGCTCTACCTCACCACCACCCAGCTTCACCTCACCACCACCCAGCTCTACCTCACCACCGCCAAGCTCTATCTCACCACCGCCCAGCTCTACCTCACCACCGCCCAGCTCTACCTCACCACCACCCAGCACCACCTAACCGGCACCGAGCTCTACCTCACCACCACCCAGCTTCACCTCACCACCACCCAGCTCTACCTCACCACCGCCAAGCTCTATCTCACCACCACCCAGCTCTACCTCACCACCGCCCAGCTATACCTCACCACTGCCCAGCTTCACCTCACCACCACCCAGCTCTTCCTCACCACCACCGAGCTTCACCTCACCACCACCCAGCTCTACCTCACCATGGCCAAGCTCTACCTCACCACCGCCAAGCACTTTCTCACCACTGCCCAGCTATATTTCATCAGTACCCAGCTCTAACTCACCACCACTCCGCTCTACCTCACCACCGCCAAGATCTACCTCAGCATCACCCAGCTCCACCTCACCACTGCCCAGCTCTACCTCACCACCACTCAGCTCTACCTCACCACTCACCAGCTGTACCTAAACACCACCCAGCTATACCTCACTTACTTCACCGTACTCTACCTCAACATCACCCAGCTCTACCTCACCATCACCCAGCTCCACCTCAACACCTCCCAGCTCTGCCTCATGACTTTTCAGATCTCCCTCACCACCACGCAGCTCTACCACATCCCCGCCCTGCTTCACCTCACCACCACCCAGCTCTACCTCACCTACTTCACCATAATCTACCTTACCACTGCCCAGCTATACCTAACCACCTCTCATTTCTACCTAACCTACTTCACTGTACTATACCTCACCACCACCTAGCTCTAATTCTCCTACTTCACCGTATACTACTGCACTACCACCGAGGTCTAACTCACCTAACTTACCCAGCTCTACCTCACCAGCTCCGAGTTCTACCTCACTACTGCCGAGCTTCACCTCACCACCACCTGGCTCTACCTCACCACTGCCTAGCTCTACCTCACCACCGCCCAGCTATGCCTCAACATTGCCCCGCTTCTCCTCACTACCACCAGCTCTATCTCACAGCTGCCCAGCTTCACCTCACCACTGTTCAGCTCTACCTCACCACCACCCATCTCTACCTCACCACCGCCCAGCTCTACCTCACCACAGCCCAAATCTACCTCACCACCGGCCAGCACCACCTCACCACCGCCTAGCTCTACCTCACCACTGCCCAGCTATTCCTCATCACCTCCCAGCTTCACCTCACTACCACCCAGCTCTGCCTCACCACCACCCAGATCTAACTCGCCACCGCCCAGCTCTACCTCACAACCACCCAGATCTATCTCACCACCGTCCAGCTCTGCCTCGCCACAACCCAGCTCTAACTCACCACCGCCCAGATCCACACCACCGCCATGCTCTACCTCGCCACCGCCCAGCTCTACCTCACCACAACCCAACTCTAACTCACCATCGCTCAGCTCCACACCACTGCCATCTCTACCTCACCATCACCCAGCTCCACCTCACCAGCACTCAGCTCTACCTCACCACTGCTCAGCTCTACCTCACCACCACCCAGCTCTACCTCAGCACCGCCCAGCTCTACCTCACCACTACCCAGCTCTACCTCACCACTGCCCAGCTCTTCCTCACCACCGCCCAGCTCTACCTCACCACCTCCCAGATCTACCTCACCACCGCCCAGCTCTACCTCACCACCGCCCAGTTCTAGCTCACCACCGCCCATCATCACCTCACCACGACCCAGCTCTACCTCATCATCGCCCAGCTTCACCTCACCACCACCCAGCTCTACCTCACTGCCACCAAGCTCTATCTCACCACTGCCCAGTTCTATCTCACCACGACCTAGCTCTACAACACCACTGCCAAGATTTATCTCACCACCGCCTATTTCTACCTCACCACCACACAGCTATACTTCACCACTGCCCACCTTCACCTCACTACCACCCAGCTCTACCTCACCAATGCCCAGCTATACCTCACCACTGCCGAGCTTCACCTCACTACCACCCAGATCTACCTCACCACTGCCCCGCTTCGCCTCACCACTGCCCACCTCTACCTCACCACCACCTAGCTCTACCTCACAACCACCCAGCCCTATCTCAACTCCGCCCAGGTCTGCTCACCACCGCCCATCTCTACCTCACCACTGCCCAGCTCTAGCTCACCAGCGCCGAGCTCTACCCCACTACCGCCCAGCTCTACCTCACCACCACCCAGATCTACCTCATCACCGCCAAGCTCTATCTCACCACCGCCCAGCTCTACTTCACCACCACCAAGTTCTATCTCACCACTGCCTAGCTCTACCTAACCACCACCCAGCTATACCTCACCACTGCCCAGCTTCACCTCACCACCACCCAGCTCTACCTCACCACGGCCAAGCTCTATCTCACCACCGCCCAGCTCTATCTCACCACCACTCAGCTCTACCTCACCACCACCCAGCTATGCCTCACCACTGCCCATCTTCAGCTCACCACCACCCAGCTCTACCTCACCACCCCCAAGCTCTTTCTCACCACTGCCCAGCTAAACCTCACCACGACCCAGATCTAACTCATCACCACCCCACTCTACCTCACCACCGCCAAGCGCTACCTCAGCATCACCCAGCTCTACCTCAACACCGCCAAGCTCTAGCTCATCACCGCCCAGCTATACCTCACCACCGCCCAGCTCTACCTCACCACCACCCATCACCACCTAACCAGCACCGAGCTCTACCTCACCACCACCCAGCTTCACCTCACCACCAACCAGCTCTACCTCACCACCGCCAAGCTCTATCTCACCACCGCCCAGCTCTACCTCACCACCGCCCAGCTATACCTCACCACTGCCCAGCTTCAACTCACCACCACCCAGCTCTTCCTCACCACCACCGAGCTTCACCTCACCACCACCCAGCTCTACCTCACCGTGGCCAAGTTCTACCTCACCACTGCCAAGCACTTTCTCACCACTGCCCAGCTATATCTCATCAGTACCCAGCTCTAATTCACCACCACTCCGCTCTACCTCACCACCGCCAAGATCTACCTCAGCATCACCCAGCTCCACCTCACCACCGCCCAGCTCTACCTCATCACAACCCAACTCTAACTCACCACCGCCCAGCTCCACACCACTGCCATCTCTACCTCACCATCACCCAGCTCCACCTCACCAACACTCAGCTCTACCTCACCACTGCTCAGCTCTACCTCACCACCACCCAGCTCTACCTCAGCACCGCCCAGTTCTACCTCACCACCTCCCAGCTCTACCTCACCACCGCCCAGCTCTACCTCACCACCGCCCAGTTCTGGCTCACCACCGCCCATCATCACCTCACCACCACCCAGCTCTACCTCATCATTGCCCAGCTTCACCTCACCACCACCCAGCTCTACCTCACTGCCGCCAAGCTCTATCTCACCACTGCCCAGCTCTATCTCACCACGACCTAGCTCTACAACACCACCGCCAAGATTTATCTCACCACCGCCTATCTCTACCTCACCACCGCACAGCTATACTTCACCACTGCCCACCTTCACCTCACTACCACCCAGCTCTACCTCACCAATGCCCAGCTATACCTCACCACTGCCCAGCTTCACCTGACTACCACCCAGATCTACCTCACCACTGCCCCGCTTCACCTCACCACTGCCCAGCTCTACCTCACCACTGCCCACCTCTACCTCACCACCACCCAGCCCTATCTCAACTCCGCCCAGGTCTGCTCACCACCGCCCATCTCTACCTCACCACTGCCCAGCTCTAGCTCACCAGCGCCGAGCTCTACCCCACTACCGCCCAGCTCTACCTCACCACCACCCAGCTTCACCTCACCACCACCCAGCTCTACCTCATCACCGCCAAGCTCTATCTCACCACTGCCTAGCTCTACCTAACCACCACCTAGCTATACCTCACCACTGCCCAGCTTCACCTCACCACCACCCAGCTCTACCTCACCACGGCCAAGCTCTATCTCACCACCGCCCAGCTCTATCTCACCACCACTCAGCTCTACCTCACCACCGCCAAGCTCTTTCGCACCACTGCCCAGCTATACCTCACCACGACCCAGATCTAACTCACCACCACCCCGTTCTATCTCACCACTGCCAAGCTCTACCTCAGCATCACCCAGCTCCACCTCACCACTGCCTAGCTCTACCTCACCAACTTCACCGTACTCTACCTCACCACCACCCAGGTCTTCCTCACTGCCATCCAGCTGTACCTCACCTACTTTACCGTACTCTGCCTCACCACTGCCCAGCTCTACCTAAACACCACCCAGGTCTACCTTTCCTACTTCAACATACTCTACCTCACCATCACCCAGCTCTAATCACCACTGCCCATCTCAAGCTCACCACCACCCAGCTCTACCTAACCACCCCTCAGCTCCACCTCACCACCTCCCAGCTCTACCTCACCACTGTCCAGCTCTACCTAAACAACACCCAGTGATACCTCACCTACTTCACTGTACTCTACCTCACCACCTCTCAGCTCTACCTCACCTATTTCACTGTATACTACTGCACTAGCACCCACCTGTACCTCACCTACCTTACCCAGCTCTATCACACCAACTCTGAGCTCTTCCTCACTACCGCCCAGCTTCATCTCACCACCACCTGGCTCTAGCTCAACACTGCCAAACTATACCTCACCACCGGCCAGCATCACCTCACAACCACCCAGCTTCAACTCACCACCACCCAGTTCTACCTCACCATCGCCCAGCTCTAACTCACCATTGCCCAGCTCTACCTCAACACCTCCCAGCTCTACCTCACCACTGCCAAGCTCTACTGCACCATCACCTAACTCCACCTCCCCACCATCCAGCTCTGTCTCACCACTGCCCAGCTCTACCTCACCACCGCCCAGCTCTACCTCACAAGCTCCCAGCTCTACCTCACCACCTCCCAGCTCTACCTCACCACCACACAACTCTACCTCACCACCGCCAAGCTCTATCTTACCACCGCCAAGATCTACCTCACCACCGCCCAGCTCTACGTCACCACTGCCATGCTCTATCTCACCACCACCCAGCTCTACATCGCCACTGCCCAGCTATACCTCACCACCGCTCAGCCTCACTTCACCACTGCCCAGCTCTGCCTCACCACCGCCCAGCTATACCTTCCCACCATACAGCTCTATCTCAACACCAGCCAGCTCTGACTCACCACCGCCCAGCTATGCCACACCACCACACAGGTCTACCTCACCACCACCCAGCTCTACCTCACCTACCTCACTGTACTCTAACTCTACACCACCCAGCTCTACCTAAACACCACCCAGCTCTACGTCACCACCACCCAGCTCAACCTCACCTACTTCAACGTACTCTACCTCACCACCACCCAGCTCCAAATTACCGCCAGCCAGCTGTACCTCACCTACTTCACTGTACTCTACCTCACCACTGCCCACCTCTACCTAAACACCACCCAACTCTACCTCACCTACTACACTGTTCTCTACCTCACCACCACCCAGCTCTACTCACAACTGCCCAGCTTAACCTCACCACCACCCGGTTCTACCTCACCACCAAACAGGTCTACTCACCACTGCCCAGATCCACCTCATCACCTCCCAGCTCTGCTGCAAATCTGTCCAGCTCTCCGTCACCACCACGCAGCTCTACCACACCACCGCCCACTTCACCTTACCACCACCCAGCTCTACCTCACCTACTTCACCATACTCTACCTCACGATGCCCAGATCTACCTAAACACCTCTCAGCTCTACCTAACCTACTTCACTGTACTAAACCTCACCACCACCCAGCACTTCCTCACCTAACTCACCCAGCTCTAACTCACCACCTCCGAGCTCCACCTACTACCGCCCAGCTTCACCTCACCTCCACCTGGCTCTAACGCACCACTGCCAAGGTATGCCTCACCACCAGCCAGCTTCATCTCACAACCAACCAGCTTCTCCTCACCACCACACAGCTCTAACTCACCGCAGCCCAGCTCTACCTCAACACTGCCCAGCTCTACTTCACCAAGGCCCAGCTATATCTTACCACCACCCAACTCTACCTCACCACTGCCCCACTCTATCTCACCATCACCCAGCTGCACCTCACCAAAACCCAGCTCCAGCTCACCACCGCCCAGCTCTACCTCACCACCGCCCAGCTCTACCTCACCACCACACAGCTGAATCTCACCACCGCACAGCTATAGCTCAACACCTCCCAGCTATACCTCACCACCACCCATCTCTACTCACCACCACCCATCTTCACCTCTCTACCACCCAGCTCTAACTCTCCACCACCCAGCTCTACCTAATTACCACAAGCTCTATCTCGCCACTTCCCAGCTATACCTCTCCACAGCCCAGATCTACCTCACCACCGCCAAGCTCTATCTCACCACCACTCAGTTCAACCTCACCACTGCCCAGCTATACCTCACTACTGCCCAGATTCACCACACCACCACCCAGCTCTACCTCATCACCGCCACACTTCACCTCACCATTGCCCAGCTCTACCTCACCACCGCCCAGCTCTACCTCACCACCACCCAGCTCTACCTCACCACAACCCAGCTGTGCCTCACCACCACCCAGCTGTGCCTCACCGCCGACCAGCTATACCTCACCACCATGCAGCTCTATCTCACCACCGCCAAGCTCTGCCGCACCGCTGCCTAAGCTATACCACACCACCACAGAGCTCTATCTCACCACCACCCAGCTCTACTTCACCTACCTCACTGTAATCTACCTCACAACCACCAAGCTCTACCTCAACACCACACAACTCTATCTCATCAGCACCCAGCTCTACCTCACCTACCTCACTGTACACTACCTCACCACCACACAGCTCTACCTTACCACCACCCAGTCCCAGTTCTACCTCACAACCACCCATCATCACCTCACCACCACCCAGCACTACCTCACCACCGCCGAGCTTCACCTCACCACCACCCAGCTCTACCTCCCCACCGCCAAGTTCTATCTCACCACCACCCTGCTCTATCTCATCACCACCCAGCTCTACCACACCACCGCCAAGTTCTATCTCACCACCACCTAGCTCTACCTCACCGCCGCCCAGATCTATCTCACCACCACCCACCTTTACCTCACTAACGCCAAGCTCTATCTCACCACTGCCCAGCTACACCTCACCAACACTCAGCTCTAACTCACCACCACTCTGCTCTACCTCCCACTGCCAAGCTCTAACTCAGAATCACCCAGCTCCAACTCACCACTGCCAAGGTCTACCTCAGCAGAACTCAGCTTTACCTCACAACTCACCAGCTGTACCTAAACACCACCCAGCTCTACCTCACCTACTTCACTGTACTCTACCTCACCACCACCCAACTCCATCACACCGTCACCCAGATCCACCTCACCACCGCCAAGCTCTACCTCACCACCACCCAGCTATACCTCACCACCGCCCAGCTCTACCTCACCAACACCCAGCTATACCTCACCACTGCCCAGCTTCATTTTACCACCACCCAGCTCTATCTCACCACCGCCCAGCTCTACCTCACCACTGCCCAGATCTACCTCACCACCGCCCAGCTCTAACTCACCACCGCCCAGTTCTACGTCACCACCGCCCAGCTCTACCTTAGTACCGCCTAGCTCTACTTCACCACCGCCCACCTCTACCTCACTACCGCCCAGCTCTACCTCCCCACCGCCCAGCTCTGCCTCACCACCGCCCAGCTCTGCTTCACCACCGCCCATCTCTACCTCACCACCGCCTAGCTCTACTTCACCACTGCCCAGCTCTAACTCTCCACCACCCAGCACCACCTCACCGGCACAGCTCTCTACATCACCAACACCCAGCTTCACCTCACCACCACCCAGCTCCACCTCACCACCACCAAGATCTACCTCACCACCGCCAAGCTCTTTCTCACCACTGCCTAGCTCTACCTCATCACTGCCCAGCTATACCGCACACTGCCCAGCTTCACTTCACCACCACCCAGCTCCACCTCACCACCACCAAGATCTACCTCACCACCAGCAAGTTCTATCTCACCACCGCCCAGCTCTACCTCACCACCACCCAGCTATACCTCACCACCGCCCAGATCCACTTCACCGGCACTGAGCTCTACCTCACCACTGCCCAGCTTCACCTCATGACCGCCAAGTTCTATCTCACCACCACCTAGCTCTAACTCACCACAGCCCGGCTATGCCTCATCACTGCCTATCTTTATCTCACCACCACTCAGATCTACCTCATCATGGCCAAGCACTTTCACACCACGGCCCAGCTCTATCTCACCACCACCCAGCTCTACCTCACCACCGCCAAGCTCTTTCTCACCACTGCCCAGCTAATCCTCACCACGACCCAGCTCTAACTCATCACCACCCCGATCTACCTCACCACCGCTAAGCGCTACCTCAGCATCACCCAGCTCTACCTCAACACCGCCAAGCTCTAGCTCACCACCTCCCAGCTCTACCTCACCACCGCCCAGATCTATCTCACCACCACCCACCTTTACCTCACTAACGCCAAGCTCTATCTCACCACTGCCCAGCTACACCTCACCACCACTCAGCTCTAACTCACCACCACTCTGCTCTACCTCCCACTGCCAAGCTCTAACTCAGAATCACCCAGCTCCAACTCACCACTGCCAAGCTCTACGTCAGCAGAACTCAGCTTTACCTCACAACTCACCAGCTGTACCTAAACACCACCCAGCTCTACCTCACCTACTTCACCGTACTCTACCTCACCACCACCCAACTCCATCACACCGTCACCCAGATCCACCTCACCACTGCCCAGCTCTCCCTCACCACCGCCAAGCTCTACCTCACCACCACCCAGCTATACCTCACCACCGCCCAGCTCTACCTCACCAACACCCAGCTATACCTCACCACTGCCCAGCTTCATTTTACCACCACCCAGCTCTAACTCACCACCGCCCAGCTCTATCTCACCACCGCCCAGCTCTATCTCACCACCGCCCAGCTCTACCTCACCACTGCCCAGATCTACCTCACCACCGCCCAGCTCTAACTCACCACCGCCCAGTTCTACGTCACCACCGCCCAGCTCTACCTTAGTACCACCCAGCTCTACTTCACCACCGCCCATCTCTACCTCACTACCGCCCAGCTCTACCTCCCCACCGCCCAGCTCTGCCTCACCACCGCCCAGCTCTGCTTCACCACCGCCCATCTCTACCTCACCACCGCCTAGCTCTACTTCACCACTGCCCAGCTCTAACTCTCCACCACCCAGCACCACCTCACCGGCACCGCTCTCTACATCACCAACACCCAGCTTCACCTCACCACCACCCAGCTCCACCTCACCACCACCAAGATCTACCTCACCACCGCCAAGCTCTTTCTCACCACTGCCTAGCTCTACCTCATCACTGCCCAGCTATACCGCACACTGCCCAGCTTCACTTCACCACCACCCAGCTCCACCTCACCACCACCAAGATCTACCTCACCACCAGCAAGTTCTATCTCACCACTGCCCAGCTCTACCTCAGCACCACCCAGCTATACCTCACCACCGCCCAGATCCACTTCACCGGCACTGAGCTCTACCTCACCACTGCCCAGCTTCACCTCATGACCGCCAAGTTCTATCTCACCACCACCTAGCTCTAACTCACCACCGCCCGGCTATGCCTCATCACTGCCTATCTTTATCTCACCACCACTCAGATCTACCTCATCATGGCCAAGCACTTTCACACCACGGCCCAGCTCTATCTCACCACCACCCAGCTCTACCTCACCACCGCCAAGCTCTTTCTCACCACTGCCCAACTAATCCTCACCACGACCCAGCTCTAACTCATCACCACCCCGATCTACCTCACCACCGCTAAGCGCTACCTCAGCATCACCCAGCTCTACCTCAACACCGCCAAGCTCTAGCTCACCACCTCCCAGCTCTACCTCACCACCGCCCAGCACCACCTAACCAGCACCGAGCTCTACCTCACCAACGCCCAGCTTCACCTCACCACCACCCAGCTCTACATCATCACAGCCCCGCTTCACCTCACCACTGTCCAGTTCTACCTCACTACTGCCCAGCTTCATCTCACCACTGTCCAGCTCTACCTCACTGCAAAACAGCTGTGCCTCACCGCCACCCAGCTGTGCCTCACCGCCGCCCAGCTATACCTCACCACCATGCAGCTCTATCTCACCACCGCCAAGCTCTGCTCCACCGCTGCCCAGCTATACCTCACCACCACAGAGCTCTATCTCACCACCACCCAGCTCTACTTCACCCACCTCACTGTAATCTACCTCACCACCACCCAGCTCTACCTCAAAACCACACAGCTCTATCTCATCACCACCCAGCTCTACCTCACCTACCTCACTGTACACTACCTCACCACCACACAGCTCTACCTTACCACCACCCAGTCCCAGTTCTAACTCATCACCCGCCCAACATCTCCTCAACACCACCCAGCGCTACCTCACCACCGCCCAGCTTCACCTCACCACCACCCACCTCTACCTCCCCACCGCCAAGTTCTAACTCACCACCGCCCTGCTCTATCTCATCACCACCCAGCTTTACCTCACCACCGCCAAGTTCTATCTCACCACCACCTATCTCTACCTCACCACCGCCCAGCTATACGGCACACTGCCCAGCTTCACCTCACCACCACCCAGCTCTATCTCACCACCGCCCTGCTCTATCTCACCACCACCCACATTTACCTCACCACCGCCAAGTTCTATCTCACCACTGCGCATCTAAACCTCACCACCACTCAGCTCAAACTCACCACCACCCCGCTCTACCTCCCACCGCTAAGCTCTAACTCAGCAACACCCAGCTCCACCTCACCACTGCCAAGCTCTACCTCACCAGAACTCAGCTTTACCTCACCACTCACCAGCTGTACCTAAACACCACCCAGATCTACCTCACCTACTTCACCGTACTCTACCTCACCACCACCCAACTCCATCTCACCATCACCCAGATCCACCTTACCACCGCCCAGCTCTATCTCACCACCGCCCAGCTCTACCACACAACCGCCAAGCTCTACCTCACCACCACCCAGCTATACCTCACCACCGCCCAGCGTCACCTCACCACCACCCAGCTCAACCTCACCACCGCCCAACTCTATCTCACCACCGCCCAGCTCTACCTCACCACTGCCCAGATCTACCTCACCACCGCCCAGTTCTACGTCAACACCGCCCAGCTCTACCTTAGCACCGCCCAGCTCTACTTCACTACCACCCAGCTCTACCAAACCATCGCCCAGCTCTACCTCACCACCGCCCATCTCTGCCTCACCACCACCAATATCTACCGCAAAACTGCCCTGCTCTGCCTCACCACCGCCCAGCTCTACCTCACCACCACACAGCTGAATCTCACCACAGCACAGCTACACTTCAACACCTCCCAGCTATATCTCACCACCACCCATCTCTTCCCACTACCACCCAGTGTCAAATCACTACCTCCCAGCTCAACCTCACCTCCACCCAGCTCTACCTCACTACCGCAAGCTCTATCTCACCACTTCCCAGCTAGACCTATCCACAGCCCAGATCTACCTCACCACCGACAAGCTCTATCTCACCACCACTCAGCTCAACCTCACCACTGCCCAGCTATACCTCACTACTGCCCAACTTCACCTCACCACCACCCAGCTCTACCTCATCACCGCCCTGCTTCACCTCACCACTGCCCAGCTCTACCTCACCACCCCCCAGCTCTACTTCACCACTGCCCAGCTCTACCTCACTACAACACAGCTGTGCCTCACCGCCGCCCAGCTGTGCCTCACCTCCGCCCAGCTGTACCTCACCACCATGCAGCTCTATCTCACCACCACCAAGCTCTGCTCCACCGCTGCCCAGCTATACCACGCCACCACAGAGCTCTATCTCACCACCACGCAGCTCTACTTCACCTACCTCACTGTAATCTACCTCACCACCACCCAGCTCTACCTCAACACCAAACAGCTCTATCTCATCAACACCCAGCTCTACCTCACCTACCTCACTGTACACTACCTCACCACCACACAGCTCTACCTTACCACCACCCAGTCCCAGTTCTACCTCACCACCGCCCATCATCACCTCACCACCACCCAGCGCTACCTCACCACCGCCCAGCTTCACCTCACAACCACCCAGCTCTACCTCCCCACCACCAAGTTCTATCTCACCACGGCCCTGCTCTACCTCATCACCACCCAGCTTTACCTCATCACCGCCAAGTTCTATCTCACCGCCACCTAGCTCTACCTCACCACCGCCCAGCTATACCGCACACTGCCCAGCTTCACCTCAACACCACCCAACTCTATCTCACCACCGCCCAGCTCTATCGCACCACCACCCACCTTTACCTCACCACCGCCCAGCTCTACCTCACCACCGCCCAGCTCTACCTCACCACCACACAGCTGAATCTCACCACCGCACAGCTATAGCTCAACACCTCCCAGCTATACCTCACCACCACCCATCTCTACTCACCACCACCCATCTTCACCTCTCTACCACCCAGCTCTAACTCTCCACCACCCAGCTCTACCTAATTACCACAAGCTCTATCTCGCCACTTCCCAGCTATACCTCTCCACAGCCCAGATCTACCTCACCACCGCCAAGCTCTATCTCACCACCACTCAGTTCAACCTCACCACTGCCCAGCTATACCTCACTACTGCCCAGATTCACCACACCACCACCCAGCTCTACCTCATCACCGCCACACTTCACCTCACCATTGCCCAGCTCTACCTCACCACCGCCCAGCTCTACCTCACCACCACCCAGCTCTACCTCACCACAACCCAGCTGTGCCTCACCACCACCCAGCTGTGCCTCACCGCCGACCAGCTATACCTCACCACCATGCAGCTCTATCTCACCACCGCCAAGCTCTGCCGCACCGCTGCCTAAGCTATACCACACCACCACAGAGCTCTATCTCACCACCACCCAGCTCTACTTCACCTACCTCACTGTAATCTACCTCACAACCACCAAGCTCTACCTCAACACCACACAACTCTATCTCATCAGCACCCAGCTCTACCTCACCTACCTCACTGTACACTACCTCACCACCACACAGCTCTACCTTACCACCACCCAGTCCCAGTTCTACCTCACAACCACCCATCATCACCTCACCACCACCCAGCACTACCTCACCACCGCCGAGCTTCACCTCACCACCACCCAGCTCTACCTCCCCACCGCCAAGTTCTATCTCACCACCACCCTGCTCTATCTCATCACCACCCAGCTCTACCACACCACCGCCAAGTTCTATCTCACCACCACCTAGCTCTACCTCACCGCCGCCCAGATCTATCTCACCACCACCCACCTTTACCTCACTAACGCCAAGCTCTATCTCACCACTGCCCAGCTACACCTCACCAACACTCAGCTCTAACTCACCACCACTCTGCTCTACCTCCCACTGCCAAGCTCTAACTCAGAATCACCCAGCTCCAACTCACCACTGCCAAGGTCTACCTCAGCAGAACTCAGCTTTACCTCACAACTCACCAGCTGTACCTAAACACCACCCAGCTCTACCTCACCTACTTCACTGTACTCTACCTCACCACCACCCAACTCCATCACACCGTCACCCAGATCCACCTCACCACCGCCAAGCTCTACCTCACCACCACCCAGCTATACCTCACCACCGCCCAGCTCTACCTCACCAACACCCAGCTATACCTCACCACTGCCCAGCTTCATTTTACCACCACCCAGCTCTATCTCACCACCGCCCAGCTCTACCTCACCACTGCCCAGATCTACCTCACCACCGCCCAGCTCTAACTCACCACCGCCCAGTTCTACGTCACCACCGCCCAGCTCTACCTTAGTACCGCCTAGCTCTACTTCACCACCGCCCACCTCTACCTCACTACCGCCCAGCTCTACCTCCCCACCGCCCAGCTCTGCCTCACCACCGCCCAGCTCTGCTTCACCACCGCCCATCTCTACCTCACCACCGCCTAGCTCTACTTCACCACTGCCCAGCTCTAA
The DNA here is from genome assembly GCA_026770705.1 of Isurus oxyrinchus. Lineage (NCBI taxonomy): Eukaryota > Metazoa > Chordata > Chondrichthyes > Lamniformes > Lamnidae > Isurus > Isurus oxyrinchus. The sequence continues at coordinate 54,022,712 of JANJGN010000012.1, read as the reverse complement.
CTCTCCACCACCCAGCACCACCTCACCGGCACAGCTCTCTACATCACCAACACCCAGCTTCACCTCACCACCACCCAGCTCCACCTCACCACCACCAAGATCTACCTCACCACCGCCAAGCTCTTTCTCACCACTGCCTAGCTCTACCTCATCACTGCCCAGCTATACCGCACACTGCCCAGCTTCACTTCACCACCACCCAGCTCCACCTCACCACCACCAAGATCTACCTCACCACCAGCAAGTTCTATCTCACCACCGCCCAGCTCTACCTCACCACCACCCAGCTATACCTCACCACCGCCCAGATCCACTTCACCGGCACTGAGCTCTACCTCACCACTGCCCAGCTTCACCTCATGACCGCCAAGTTCTATCTCACCACCACCTAGCTCTAACTCACCACAGCCCGGCTATGCCTCATCACTGCCTATCTTTATCTCACCACCACTCAGATCTACCTCATCATGGCCAAGCACTTTCACACCACGGCCCAGCTCTATCTCACCACCACCCAGCTCTACCTCACCACCGCCAAGCTCTTTCTCACCACTGCCCAGCTAATCCTCACCACGACCCAGCTCTAACTCATCACCACCCCGATCTACCTCACCACCGCTAAGCGCTACCTCAGCATCACCCAGCTCTACCTCAACACCGCCAAGCTCTAGCTCACCACCTCCCAGCTCTACCTCACCACCGCCCAGATCTATCTCACCACCACCCACCTTTACCTCACTAACGCCAAGCTCTATCTCACCACTGCCCAGCTACACCTCACCACCACTCAGCTCTAACTCACCACCACTCTGCTCTACCTCCCACTGCCAAGCTCTAACTCAGAATCACCCAGCTCCAACTCACCACTGCCAAGCTCTACGTCAGCAGAACTCAGCTTTACCTCACAACTCACCAGCTGTACCTAAACACCACCCAGCTCTACCTCACCTACTTCACCGTACTCTACCTCACCACCACCCAACTCCATCACACCGTCACCCAGATCCACCTCACCACTGCCCAGCTCTCCCTCACCACCGCCAAGCTCTACCTCACCACCACCCAGCTATACCTCACCACCGCCCAGCTCCACCTCACCAACACCCAGCTATACCTCACCACTGCCCAGCTTCATTTTACCACCACCCAGCTCTAACTCACCACCGCCCAGCTCTATCTCACCACCGCCCAGCTCTATCTCACCACCGCCCAGCTCTACCTCACCACTGCCCAGATCTACCTCACCACCGCCCAGCTCTAACTCACCACCGCCCAGTTCTACGTCACCACCGCCCAGCTCTACCTTAGTACCGCCCAGCTCTACTTCACCACCGCCCATCTCTACCTCACTACCGCCCAGCTCTACCTCCCCACCGCCCAGCTCTTCCTCACCACCGCCCAGCTCTGCTTCACCACCGCCCATCTCTACCTCACCACCGCCTAGCTCTACTTCACCACTGCCCAGCTCTAACTCTCCACCACCCAGCACCACCTCACCGGCACCGCTCTCTACATCACCAACACCCAGCTTCACCTCACCACCACCCAGCTCCACCTCACCACCACCAAGATCTACCTCACCACCGCCAAGCTCTTTCTCACCACTGCCTAGCTCTACCTCATCACTGCCCAGCTATACCGCACACTGCCCAGCTTCACTTCACCACCACCCAGCTCCACCTCACCACCACCAAGATCTACCTCACCACCAGCAAGTTCTATCTCACCACTGCCCAGCTCTACCTCAGCACCACCCAGCTATACCTCACCACCGCCCAGATCCACTTCACCGGCACTGAGCTCTACCTCACCACTGCCCAGCTTCACCTCATGACCGCCAAGTTCTATCTCACCACCACCTAGCTCTAACTCACCACCGCCCGGCTATGCCTCATCACTGCCTATCTTTATCTCACCACCACTCAGATCTACCTCATCATGGCCAAGCACTTTCACACCACGGCCCAGCTCTATCTCACCACCACCCAGCTCTACCTCACCACCGCCAAGCTCTTTCTCACCACTGCCCAGCTAATCCTCACCACGACCCAGCTCTAACTCATCACCACCCCGATCTACCTCACCACCGCTAAGCGCTACCTCAGCATCACCCAGCTCTACCTCAACACCGCCAAGCTCTAGCTCACCACCTCCCAGCTCTACCTCACCACCGCCCAGATCTATCTCACCACCACCCACCTTTACCTCACTAACGCCAAGCTCTATCTCACCACTGCCCAGCTACACCTCACCACCACTCAGCTCTAACTCACCACCACTCTGCTCTACCTCCCACTGCCAAGCTCTAACTCAGAATCACCCAGCTCCAACTCACCACTGCCAAGCTCTACGTCAGCAGAACTCAGCTTTACCTCACAACTCACCAGCTGTACCTAAACACCACCCAGCTCTACCTCACCTACTTCACCGTACTCTACCTCACCACCACCCAACTCCATCACACCGTCACCCAGATCCACCTCACCACTGCCCAGCTCTCCCTCACCACCGCCAAGCTCTACCTCACCACCACCCAGCTATACCTCACCACCGCCCAGCTCTACCTCACCAACACCCAGCTATACCTCACCACTGCCCAGCTTCATTTTACCACCACCAAGCTCTAACTCACCACCGCCCAGCTCTATCTCACTACCGCCCAGCTCTATCTCACCACCGCCCAGCTCTACCTCACCACTGCCCAGATCTACCTCACCACCGCCCAGCTCTAACTCACCACCGCCCAGTTCTACGTCACCACCGCCCAGCTCTACCTTAGTACCGCCCAGCTCTACTTCACCACCGCCCATCTCTACCTCACTACCGCCCAGCTCTACCTCCCCACCGCCCAGCTCTGCCTCACCACCGCCCAGCTCTGCTTCACCACCGCCCATCTCTACCTCACCACCGCCTAGCTCTACTTCACCACTGCCCAGCTCTAACTCTCCACCACCCAGCACCACCTCACCGGCACCGCTCTCTACATCACCAACACCCAGCTTCACCTCACCACCACCCAGCTCCACCTCACCACCACCAAGATCTACCTCACCACCGCCAAGCTCTTTCTCACCACTGCCTAGCTCTACCTCATCACTGCCCAGCTATACCGCACACTGCCCAGCTTCACTTCACCACCACCCAGCTCCACCTCACCACCACCAAGATCTACCTCACCACCAGCAAGTTCTATCTCACCACTGCCCAGCTCTACCTCAGCACCACCCAGCTATACCTCACCACCGCCCAGATCCACTTCACCGGCACTGAGCTCTACCTCACCACTGCCCAGCTTCACCTCATGACCGCCAAGTTCTATCTCACCACCACCTAGCTCTAACTCACCACCGCCCGGCTATGCCTCATCACTGCCTATCTTTATCTCACCACCACTCAGATCTACCTCATCATGGCCAAGCACTTTCACACCACGGCCCAGCTCTATCTCACCACCACCCAGCTCTACCTCACCACCGCCAAGCTCTTTCTCACCACTGCCCAACTAATCCTCACCACGACCCAGCTCTAACTCATCACCACCCCGATCTACCTCACCACCGCTAAGCGCTACCTCAGCATCACCCAGCTCTACCTCAACACCGCCAAGCTCTAGCTCACCACCTCCCAGCTCTACCTCACCACCGCCCAGCACCACCTAACCAGCACCGAGCTCTACCTCACCAACGCCCAGCTTCACCTCACCACCACCCAGCTCTACATCATCACAGCCCCGCTTCACCTCACCACTGTCCAGTTCTACCTCACTACTGCCCAGCTTCATCTCACCACTGTCCAGCTCTACCTCACTGCAAAACAGCTGTGCCTCACCGCCACCCAGCTGTGCCTCACCGCCGCCCAGCTATACCTCACCACCATGCAGCTCTATCTCACCACCGCCAAGCTCTGCTCCACCGCTGCCCAGCTATACCTCACCACCACAGAGCTCTATCTCACCACCACCCAGCTCTACTTCACCCACCTCACTGTAATCTACCTCACCACCACCCAGCTCTACCTCAAAACCACACAGCTCTATCTCATCACCACCCAGCTCTACCTCACCTACCTCACTGTACACTACCTCACCACCACACAGCTCTACCTTACCACCACCCAGTCCCAGTTCTAACTCATCACCCGCCCAACATCTCCTCAACACCACCCAGCGCTACCTCACCACCGCCCAGCTTCACCTCACCACCACCCACCTCTACCTCCCCACCGCCAAGTTCTAACTCACCACCGCCCTGCTCTATCTCATCACCACCCAGCTTTACCTCACCACCGCCAAGTTCTATCTCACCACCACCTAGCTCTACCTCACCACCGCCCAGCTATACGGCACACTGCCCAGCTTCACCTCACCACCACCCAGCTCTATCTCACCACCGCCCTGCTCTATCTCACCACCACCCACATTTACCTCACCACCGCCAAGTTCTATCTCACCACTGCGCATCTAAACCTCACCACCACTCAGCTCAAACTCACCACCACCCCGCTCTACCTCCCACCGCTAAGCTCTAACTCAGCAACACCCAGCTCCACCTCACCACTGCCAAGCTCTACCTCACCAGAACTCAGCTTTACCTCACCACTCACCAGCTGTACCTAAACACCACCCAGATCTACCTCACCTACTTCACCGTACTCTACCTCACCACCACCCAACTCCATCTCACCATCACCCAGATCCACCTTACCACCGCCCAGCTCTATCTCACCACCGCCCAGCTCTACCACACAACCGCCAAGCTCTACCTCACCACCACCCAGCTATACCTCACCACCGCCCAGCGTCACCTCACCACCACCCAGCTCAACCTCACCACCGCCCAACTCTATCTCACCACCGCCCAGCTCTACCTCACCACTGCCCAGATCTACCTCACCACCGCCCAGTTCTACGTCAACACCGCCCAGCTCTACCTTAGCACCGCCCAGCTCTACTTCACTACCACCCAGCTCTACCAAACCATCGCCCAGCTCTACCTCACCACCGCCCATCTCTGCCTCACCACCACCAATATCTACCGCAAAACTGCCCTGCTCTGCCTCACCACCGCCCAGCTCTACCTCACCACCACACAGCTGAATCTCACCACAGCACAGCTACACTTCAACACCTCCCAGCTATATCTCACCACCACCCATCTCTTCCCACTACCACCCAGTGTCAAATCACTACCTCCCAGCTCAACCTCACCTCCACCCAGCTCTACCTCACTACCGCAAGCTCTATCTCACCACTTCCCAGCTAGACCTATCCACAGCCCAGATCTACCTCACCACCGACAAGCTCTATCTCACCACCACTCAGCTCAACCTCACCACTGCCCAGCTATACCTCACTACTGCCCAACTTCACCTCACCACCACCCAGCTCTACCTCATCACCGCCCTGCTTCACCTCACCACTGCCCAGCTCTACCTCACCACCCCCCAGCTCTACTTCACCACTGCCCAGCTCTACCTCACTACAACACAGCTGTGCCTCACCGCCGCCCAGCTGTGCCTCACCTCCGCCCAGCTGTACCTCACCACCATGCAGCTCTATCTCACCACCACCAAGCTCTGCTCCACCGCTGCCCAGCTATACCACGCCACCACAGAGCTCTATCTCACCACCACGCAGCTCTACTTCACCTACCTCACTGTAATCTACCTCACCACCACCCAGCTCTACCTCAACACCAAACAGCTCTATCTCATCAACACCCAGCTCTACCTCACCTACCTCACTGTACACTACCTCACCACCACACAGCTCTACCTTACCACCACCCAGTCCCAGTTCTACCTCACCACCGCCCATCATCACCTCACCACCACCCAGCGCTACCTCACCACCGCCCAGCTTCACCTCACAACCACCCAGCTCTACCTCCCCACCACCAAGTTCTATCTCACCACGGCCCTGCTCTACCTCATCACCACCCAGCTTTACCTCATCACCGCCAAGTTCTATCTCACCGCCACCTAGCTCTACCTCACCACCGCCCAGCTATACCGCACACTGCCCAGCTTCACCTCAACACCACCCAACTCTATCTCACCACCGCCCAGCTCTATCGCACCACCACCCACCTTTACCTCACCACCGCCAAGCTTAATCTCACCACTGTCCAGCTACACCTCACCATCACTCAGCTCTAACTCACCACCACCCCGCTCTACCTCCCACCGCCAAGATCTGACTCAGCATCACCCAGCTCCACCTCACCACTGCCAAGCTCTAGCTCACCAGAACTCAGCTTTACCTTCCCACTCACCAGCTGTACCTAAACACCACCCAGCTCTACCGCACCTACTTCACCGTACTCTACCTCACCACCACCCAACTCCATCTCACCATCGTCCAGATCCACCTCACCACCGCCGAGTTCTATCTCACCACTGCCCAGCTCTCCCTCACCACCGCCAAGCTCTACCTCACCACCACCAAGCTCTACCTCACCACCACTCAGCTATACCTCACCACCACCCAGCTTCAACTTACCACCACCCAGCTCTACCTCACAACCACCCAGCTCTACCTCACCACCGACAAGCTCTACCTCACCAACACCCAGCTATACCTCACCACCACCCAGCTCTACCTCACCACCGCCCGGCTCTATCTCAGCACCACCCAGCTCTACCTCACCACTGCCCAGATCTACCTCACCACCGCCCAGCTCTACCTCACCACCGCCCAGCTCTGCCTCACCACTGCCCAGCTCTGCCTCACCACGGCCCATCTCTACCTCACCACCGCCTAGCTCTACCTCACCACTGCCCACCTCTACCTCTCCACCACCCAGTACCACCTCACCGGCACCGATCTCTACATCACCAATGCCCAGCTTCACCTCACAACCACCCAGCTTTAGCTCACCAACGCCAAGTTCTATCTCACCACCGCCCTGCCCTATATCTCCACCACCCAGCTATACCGCACACTGCCCAGCTTCACTTCACCACCACCCAGCTCTAACTCACCACCGCCCAGCTTCAACTCACCACCACCCAGCTCTACCTCACCACCGCCAAGCTCTAACTCACCACCGCCCAGCTCTATTGCACCACCACCCACTTTTAACTCACCACCGCCAAGCTCTAACTCAGCATCACCCAGCTCCACCTCACCACTGCCGAGATCTACCTCACCAGAACTCAGCTTTACCTCACCACTCACCAGCTGTACCTAAACAACACCCAGCTCTACCTCACCTACTTCACCGTACTCTACCTCACCAGCACCCAACTCCATCTCACCATCACCCTGATCCACCTTACCACCTCCCAGCTCTCCCTCATGACTGTCCAGCTCTCCCTCACCACCACGCAGCTGTACCAAAACCCCGCCCAGCTCTACCTCATCACTGCCCAGCTCTATCTCACCACTGCCCAGCTCTACCTCACCACTGCCCAGAACTACCACACCACCGCCCAGCTCTACCTCACCACTGCCCAGTTCTACGTCACCACCACCCAGCTCTACCTTAGTACTGCCCAGCTCTACTTCACCACCGCCCAGCTCTACCTCACCACTGCCCAGATCTACCACACCACCGCCCAGCTCTACCTCACCACTGCCCAGATCTACCTCACCACCTCCCAGCTCTACCTCACCACCGCCCAGTTCTACATCACCACCGCCCAGCTCTACCTTAGCACCGCCCAGCTCTACTTCACCACCGCCCAGCTCTACCTCACCACCGCCCAGCTCTACCTCACCACCACCCAGCTCTGCCTCACCACCGCCCAGCTCTGCCTCACCACTGCCCATCTCTACCTCACCACTGCCTAGCTCTACCTCATCACTGCCCAGCTCTACCTCTCCTCCACCCAGCACCACCTCACCGGCACCGATCTCTACATCACCAATGCCCAGCTTCACCTCTCCACCACCCAGCTATACCGCACACTGCCCAGCTTCACTTCGCCACCACCCAGCTCTAACTCACCACCACCCAGCTTCACTTCACCACCACTCAGCTCTAACTCACCACCGCCAAGCTCTATCTCACCACCGCCCAGCTCTACCTCACCACCACCCACTTTTTCCTCACCACTGCCAAGCTATACCTCACAACCAGCCAGCTTAAATTCACCACCACCCAGCTTCACCTCACCACCGCCCTGCTCTATCTCACCACCACCCAGCTCTACCTCATCACCTCCAATTTCTATCTCACCACGCCTGGCTCTACCTCACCACCACACAGCTATACCGCACACTGCCCCGCTTCACCTCACCACCACCCAGCTCTAACTCACCACCACCCAGCTCTAACTCACCACCACCCAACTCCATCTCACCATCACCCTGATCCACCTTACCACCTCCCAGCTCTCCCTCACAACTGTCCAGCTCTCCCTCACCACCACGCAGCTGTACCAAACCCCCGCCCAGCTCTACCTCACCACCGCCCAGCTCTATCTCACTACTACCCAGCTCTACCTCACCACTGCCCAGATCTACCACACCACCGCCCAGCTCTACCTCACCACAGCCCAGATCTAGCACACCACCGCCCAGCTCTACCTCACCACTGTCCAGTTCTACGTCACCACAGCCCAGCTCTACCTTAGTACCGCCCAGCTCTACTAAACCACCGCCCAGCTCTACTTCACCACCGCCCAGCTCTACCTCACCACCGCACAGCTCTGCTTCACTACCGCCCAGCTCTGCCTCATCACCGCCCATCTCTACCTCACCACCGCCTAGCTCTACCTCACCACCGCCCAGCTATACTGCACACTGCCCAGCTTCACCTCGCCACCACCCAGCTCTTCCTCAACACCGCAAGCTCTAACTCACCAGCGCCTAGCTCTATCTCAGCACCACAAACCTTTACCTCACCACGGCCAAGCTCTATCTCACCACTGACCATCTACACATCACCACCACTCAGCTCTAACTCACCACCACCCCGCTCTACCTCCCACCACCAAGCTCTACCTCAGCATCACCCAGCTCCACCTCACCACTGCCAAGCGCTACCTCACCAGAACTCAGCTTTACCTAACCACCCACCAGCTGTACCTAAACACCACCCAGCTCTACCTCACCGACTTCACCGTACTCTTCCTCACCACCACCCAGCTCTATCTCACCATCACCCAGATCCACCTCCCAGCACTACCTCACGGCTGTCCAGCTCTCCCTCACCACCATGTAGCTATATGAAACCTCCGCCCAGCTTCACCTCACCCCCAGACAGATCTACCTCACCTACTTCACCATAATCTACTTCACCACTGCCCAGCTCTACCTAAACACCTCCCAGCTCAACCTAACCTATTTCACCGTAATATAACTCACCACCACCCAGCTCTAATTTACCAACTTCACCGTATACTACTGCAGTACCACTGAGCTCTACCTCACCTAACTTGCCCAGCTCTACATCACCAGCTCCGAGCTCTACCTCACTACCGCACAGCTCCACCTCATCACCTCCCAGCTCTGCTGCAAAACTGTCCATTCTCCGTCACCACCACGCAGCTCTACCACACCACCACCCATCTTCACCTTACCACCACCCAGCTCTACCTCACCTACTTCACCATACTCTACCTCATGATGCCCAGCTCTACCTAAACACCTCTCAGCTCTACCTAAACTACTTCACTGTACTAAACCTCACCACCACCCAGCACTTCCTCACCTAACTTATCTAGTGCTAACTCACCACCTCTGAGCTCCACCTCACTACCGCCCAGCTTCACCTCACCTCCACCTGGCTCTACTGCACCACTGTCAAGGTATGCCTCACCACAAGCCAGCTTCACCTCACAACCAACCAGCTTCTCCTCACCACCACCCAGCTCTAACTCACCACAGCCCAGCTCTACCTCACCACTGCCCTGCTCTAAATCACCAAGGCCCAGCTCTACCTCACCACTGCCGAGCAGCACTTCACCGGCACTGAGCTCTACCTCACCACTGCCCAGCTTCACCTCACGACTGCCGAGTTCCATCTCACCACCGTGTAGCTCTACCTCACCACCACCCAGCTATGCCTCACCACTGCCCAGCTCTATCTCACCACCACCCAGCTCTACCTCACCACCGCCAAGCTCTTTCTCACCACTGCCCAGCTAAACCTCACCACGACCCAGCTCTAACATCACATCCCCGCTCTACCTCACCACCGCCAAGCGCTACCTAAGCTTCACCGTACTCTACCTCACCACCACACAGCTCTACCTCACCTACTTCACCGTCTACTACGGCACTACCACCGAGCTCTACCTCACATACATTAACCAGCTCTATCTCACCAGCTCCGAGCTCTACCTCACTACCGCCCAGCTTCACCTCACCACCACCTGGCTTTACATCACCACTGCCAAGCTATACCTCACAACCGGCCAGCTTAAATTCACCACCACCCAGCTTCACCTCACCACCGTGCTGCTCTCTCTCACCACCACCCAGCTCTACCTCACCATCTCCAATTTCTATCTCACCATGCCTGGCTCTAACTCACCACCACCCAGCTATACCGCACACTACCCCGCTTCACCTCACCACCACCCAACTCTATCTCACCGCCGCCCAGCTCTATCTCACCACCACCCACCTTTACCTCACCACCGCCAAGCTTAATCTCACCACTGCCCAGCTACACCTCACCATCACTCAGCTCTAACTCACCACCACCCCGCTCTACCTCCCACCGCCAAGATCTGACTCAGCATCACCCAGCTCCACCTCACCACTGCCAAGCTCTACCTCACCAGAACTCAGCTTTACCTTCCCATTCACCAGCTGTACCTAAACACCACCCAGCTCTACCGCACCTACTTCACCGTACTCTACCTCACCATCACCCAACTCCATCTCACCATCGCCCAGATCCACCTCACCACCGCCGAGTTCTATCTCACCACTGCCCAGCTCTCCCTCACCACCGCCAAGCTCTACCTCACCACCGCCAAGATCTACCTCACCACCACCCAGATATACCTCACCACCGCCCAGCTTCAACTTACCACCACCCAGCTCTACCTCACAACCGCCCAGCTCTACCTCACCACCGACAAGCTCTACCTCACCAACACCCATCTATACCTCACCACCACCCAGCTCTACCTCACCACCGCCCAGCTCTATCTCACCACCGCACAGCTCTACCTCACCACTGCCCAGATCTACCTCACCACCGCCCAGCTCTACCTCACCACCGCCCAGTTCTACATCACCACCGCCCAGCTCTACCTTAGCACTGCCCAGCTCTACCTCACCACCGCCCAGCTCTACCTCACCACGGCCCATCTCTACCTCACCACCGCCTAGCTCTTCCTCACCACTGCCCAGCTCTACCTCTCCACCAGCCAGCACCACCTCACCAGCACCGATCTCTTCATCACCAATGCTCAGCTTCACCTCACAACCACCCAGCTTTAGCTCACCACCGCCAAGTTCTATCTCACCACCGCCCTGCCCTATCTCTCCACCACCCAGCTATACTGCACACTGCCCAGCTTCACTTCACCACCACCCAGCTCTAACTCACCACCGCCCAGCTTCAACTCACCACCACCCAGCTCTACCTCACCACCGCCAAGCTCTAACTCACCACCGCCCAGCTCTATTGCACCACCACCCACTTTTACCTCACCACCGCCAAGCTCTAACTCAGCATTACCCAGCTCCACCTCACCACTGCCGAGATCTACCTCACCAGAACTCAGCTTTAACTCACCACTCACCAGCTGTACCTAAACAACACCCAGCTCTACCTCACCAGCACCCAACTCCATCTCACCATCACCCTGATCCACCTTACCACCTCCCAGCTCTCCCTCATGACTGTCCAGCTCTCCCTCACCACCACGCAGCTGTACCAAACCCCCGCCCAGCTCTACCTCACCACCGCCCAGCTCTATCTTACCACTGCCCAGCTCTTCCTCACCACTGCCCAGATCTACCACACCACCACCCAGCTCTACCTCACCACTGCCCAGATCTACCACACCACCGCCCAGCTCTACCTCACAACTGCCCAGTTCTACGTCACCACCGCCCAGCTCTACCTTAGTACCGCCCAGCTCTACTAAACCACCGCCCAGCTCTACTTCACCACCGCCCAGCTCTACCTCACCACCGCACAGCTCTGCTTCACCACCTCCCAGCTCTGCCTCACCACCGCCCATCTCTACCTCACCACTGCCCAGCTCTACCTCACCACTGCCCAGCTCTAGCTCTCCCCCACCCAGCACCACCTTACCGGCACCGATCTCTACATCACCAATGCCCAGCTTCACCTCACCACCACCCAGCTCTATCTCACCACCGCCTAGCTCTACTTCACCACCGCCCAGCTATACTGCACACTGCCCAGCTTCACTTCACCACCACCCAGCTCTAACACACCACCGCCCATCTTCACCTCACCATCACCCAGCTCTACCTCAACACCGCAAGCTCTAACTCACCAGTGCCCAGCTCTATCTCACCACCACAAACCTTTACCTCACCACCGCCAAGCTCTATCTCACCACTGACCATCTACACATCACCACCACTCAGCTCTAACTCACCACCACCCCGCTCTACCTCCCACCGCCAAGCTCTACCTCAGCATCACCCAGCTCCACCTCACCACTGCCAAGCGCTACCTCACCAGAACTCAGCTTTACCTAACCATCCACCAGCTGTACCTAAACACCACCCAGCTCTACCTCACCGACTTCACCGTACTCTTCCTCACCACCACCCAGCTCTATCTCACCATCACCCAGATCCGCCTCCCAGCACTACCTCACGGCTGTCCAGCTCTCCCTCACCACCATGCAGCTATACCAAACCCCCGCCCAGCTTCACCTCACCCCCAGACAGCTCTACCTCACCTACTTCACCATACTCTACTTCACCACTGCCCAGCTCTACCTAAACACCTCCCAGCTCAACCTAACCTATTTCACCGTAATATAACTCACCACCACCCAGCTCTAATTTACCTACTTCACCGTATACTACTGCAGTACCACTGAGCTCTACCTCACCTAACTTGCCCAAATCTACATCACCAGCTCCGAGCTCTATCTCACTACCGCACAGCTCCACCTCTTCACCTCCCAGCTCTGCTGCAAAACTGTCCAGTTCTCCGTCACCACCACGCAGCTCTACCACACCACCACCCATCTTCACCTTACCACCACCCAGCTCTACCTCACCTACTTCACCATACTCTACCTCACGATGCCCAGCTCTACCTAAACACCTCTCAGCTCTACCTAAACTACTTCACTGTACTATACCTCACCACCACCCAGCACTTCCTCACCTAACTTATCTAGTGCTAACTCACCACCTCCGAGCTCCACCTCACTACCGCCCAGCTTCACCTCACCTCCACCTGGCTCTACCGCACCACTGCCAAGGTATGCCTCACCACAAGCCAGCTTCACCTCACAACCAACCAGCTTCTCCTCACCACCACCCAGCTCTAACTCACCACAGCCCAGCTCTACCTCACCACTGCCCAGCTCTAAATCACCAAGGCCCAGCTCTACCTCCCCACTGCCGAGCAGCACTTCACTGGCACTGAGCTCTACCTCACCACTGCCCAGCTTCACCTCACGACTGCCGAGTTCCATCTCACCACCGCGTAGCTCTACCTCACCACCACCCAGCTATGCCTCACCACTGCCCAGCTCTATCTCACCACCACCCAGCTCTACCTCACCACCGCCAAGCTCTTTCTCACCACTGCCCAGCTAAACCTCACCACGACCCAGCTCTAACATCACATCCCCGCTCTACCTCACCACCGCCAAGCGCTACCTAAGCTTCACCGTACTCTACCTCACCACCACACAGCTCTACCTCACCTACCTCACCGTCTACTACGGCACTACCACCGAGCTCTACCTCACATACCTTAACCAGCTCTATCTCACCAGCTCCGAACTCTACCTCACTACCGCCCAGCTTCACCTCACCACCACCTGGCTTTACATCACCACTGCCAAGCTATACCTCACAACCGGCCAGCTTAAATTCACCACCACCCAGCTTCACCTCACCACCGTGCTGCTCTCTCTCACCACCACCCAGCTCTACCTCACCACCTCCAATTTCTATCTCACCACGCCTGGCTCTACCTCACCACCACCCAGCTATACCGCACACTGCCCCGCTTCACCTCACCACCACCCAGCTCAAACTCACCACCACCCAGCTTCACCTCACCACCACACATTTCTACCTCAACACCGCCAAGCTCTAGCTCACCACTGCCCAGCTCTATCTCACCACCACCCACCTTTACCTCACCACCGCCAAGCTTAATCTCACCACTGCCCAGCTACACCTCACCATCACTCAGCTCTAACTCACCACCACCCCGCTCTACCTCCCACCGCCAAGCTCTAACTCATCACCGCCCAGCTTCACCTCACCACTGCTCAGCTCTACCTCACGGCAACACAGCTGTGCCTCACCGCCACCCAGCTGTGCCTCACCGTCGCCCAGCTATACCTCACCACCATGCAGCTCTATCTCACCACTGCCAAGCTCTTCTCCACCACTGCCCAGCTATACCTCACCACCACAGAGCTCTATCTCACCACCATCCAGCTCTACTTCACCTACCTCACTGTAATCTACCTCACCACCACCCAGCTCTACCTCAAAACCACACAGCTCTATCTCATCACCACCCAGCTCTACCTCACCTACCTCACTGTACACTACCTCACCACCGCACAGCTCTACCTTACCACCACCCAGTCCCAGTCCTACCTCACCACCGCCCATCATCTCCTCAACACCACCCAGTGCTACGTCACCACCGCCCAGCTTCACCTCACCACCACACAGCTCTACCTCCCCACCGCCAAGTTCTATCTCACCACCGCCCTGCTCTATCTCATCACCACCCAGCTTTACCTCACCACCGCCAAGTTCTATCTCACCACCGCCTAGCTCTACCTCACCACCGCCCAGCTATACCACACACTGCCCAGCTTCACCTCACCACCACCCAGCTCTATCTCACCGCCACCCAGCTCTATTCACAACCACCGACCTTTACCTCACCACCGCCAAGCTCTATCTCACCACTGCCCAGCTACACCTCACCACCACTCAGCTCTAACTCACCACCACCCCGCTCTACCTCCCACCGCTAAGCTCTAACTCAGCAACACCCAGCTCCACCTCACCACTGCCAAGTTCTACCTCACCAGAAATCAGCTTTACCTCACCACTCACCAGCTGTACCTAAACACCACCCAGATCTACATCACCTACTTCACCGTACTCTACCTCACAACCATCCAACTCCATCTCACCATCACCCAGATCCACCTCATCACCGCCCAGCTCTGTCACACCACTGCCCCGCTCTCCCTCACCACCGCCCAGCTCTACCGCACAACCGTCAAGCTCTACCTCACCACCACCCAGCTATACCTCACCACCGCCCAGCTTCACCTCACCACCACCCAGCTCAACCTCACCACCGCCCAGCTCTATCTCAACACCGCCCAGCTCTACCTCACCACTGCCCAGATCTACCTAACAACCGCCCAGATCTACCTCACCACCGCCCAGTTCTACGTCACCACCGCCCAGCTCTATCTTAGCACTGCCCAGCTCTACTTCACCACCGCCCAGCTATACCTCACCACCGCCCAGCTCTACCTCACCACCGCCCAGCTCTGCCTCACCACCGCCCATCTCTACCTCACAACTGCCCAGCTCTACCTCAACACCTCCCAGCTATACCTCACCACCACCCATCTCTTCCCACCACCACCCAGCGTCACCTCACTACCTCCCAGCTCAACCTCTCCTCCACCCAGCTCTACCTCACTACCGCAAGCTCTAACTCACCACTTCCCAGCTAGACCTCTCCACAGCCCAGATCTACCTCACCACCGCCAAGCTCTATCTCACCACCACTCAGCTCAACCTCACCACTGCCCAGCTATACCTCACTACTGCCCAACTTTACCTCACCACCACCCAGCTCTACCTCATCACCGCCACACTTCACCTCACCACTGCCCAGCTCCACCTCACCACTGTCAAGCTCTACCTCACCACCGCCCAGCTCTACCTCACTACAACACAGCTGTGCCTCACCACCACCCAGCTGTGCCTCACCGCCGCCCAGCTGTACCTCACCACCATGCAGCTCTATCTCACCACCGCCAAGCTCTGCTCCACCGCTGCCCAGCTATACCACACCACCACAGAGCTCTATCTCACCACCACCCAGCTCTACTTCACCTACATCACTGTAATCTACCTCACCACCACCCAGCTCTACCTCAACACCACACAGCTCTATCTCATCAGCACCCAGCTCTACCTCACCTACCTCACTGTACACTACCTCACCACCACACAGCTCTACCTTACCACCACCCAGTCCCAGTTCTACCTCACCACCGCCCATCATCACCTCACCACCACCCAGCGCTACCACACCACTGCCCAGCTTCACACCTCCACCACACAACTCTACCTCCCCACCACCAAGTTCTATCTCACCACCACCCTGCTCTATCTCATCACCACCCAGCTCTACCTCACCACCGCCCAGTTCTACGTCACCAACGCCCAGCTCTCCCTCAACACCGCCCAGCTCTACCTCACAACCGCCAAGCTCTACCTCACCACCACCCAGCTATACCTCACCACCGCCCAGCTTTACCTCACCACCACCCAGCTCAACCTCACCACCGCCCAGCTCTATCTCAACACCGCCCAGCTCTACCTCACCACTGCCCAGATCTACCTAACCACCGCCCAGCTCTACCTCACCACCGCCCAGTTCTACGTCACCACCGCCCAGCTCTATCTTAGCACCGCCCAGCTCTACTTCACCACCGCCCAGCTATACCTCACCACCGCCCAACTCGAGCACACCACCGCCCAGCTCTGCCTCACCACCGCCCATCTCTACCTCAGAACTGCCCAGCTCTACCTCACCACCGCCCAGCTCAACCTCACCACCGCCCAGCTCTATCTCAACACCGCCCAGCTCTACCTCACCACTGCCCAGATCTACCTCACAACTGCCCAGCTCTACCTCACCACCTCCCAGTTCTACGTCACCACCGCCCAGCTCTATCTTAGCACCGCCCAGCTCTATTCACCACCGCCCAGCTATACCTCACCACCGCCCAGCTCTACCTCACCACCGCCCATCTCTACCTCACAACTGCCCAGCTCTACCTCACCACCGCTCAGCTCTATCTCACCACCACATAGCTGACTCTCACCACCGCACAGCTATACCTCAACACCTCCCAGCTATACCTCACCACCACCCATTTCTTCCCACCACCACCCAGCGTCACCTCACTACCTCCCAGCTCAACCTCTCCTCCACCCAGCTCTACCTCACTACCGCAAGCTCTAACTCACCACTTCCCAGCTAGACCTCTCCACAGCCCAGATCTACCTCACCACCGCCAAGCTCTATCTCACCACCACCCAGCGCTACCTCACCACTGCCCAGCTTCACATCTCCACCACACAACTCTACCTCCCCACCGCCAAGTTCTATCTCACCACCGCCCTGCTCTATCTTATCACCACCCAGCTATACCGCACACTGCGCAGCTTCACCTCA
Organism: Isurus oxyrinchus; assembly: GCA_026770705.1. Taxonomy (NCBI): domain Eukaryota; kingdom Metazoa; phylum Chordata; class Chondrichthyes; order Lamniformes; family Lamnidae; genus Isurus; species Isurus oxyrinchus. The sequence continues at coordinate 54,005,124 of JANJGN010000012.1, read as the reverse complement.
CCACCACCCAGCTCTATCTCACCGCCGCCCAGCTCTATCTCACCACCACCCACCTTTACCTCACCACCGCCAAGCTTAATCTCACCACTGCCCAGCTACACCTCACCATCACTCAACTCTAACTCACCACCAACCCGCTCTACCTCCCACCGCCAAGCTCTGACTCAGCATCACCCAGCTCCACCTCACCACTGCCAAGCTCTACCTCACCAGAACTCAGCTTTACCTCACCACTCACCAGCTCTACCTAAACACCACCAAGCTCTACCTCACCTACTTCACCGTACTATACCTCACCACCACCCAACTCCATCTCACCATCGCCCAGATCCACCTCATCAGCGCCCAGCTCTATCTCACCACCGCCAAGCTCTACCTCACCACCACCCAGCTTCACCTTACCACCACCCAGCTCTACCTCACAACCGCCCAGCTCTACCTCACCACCGCGCTGCTCTATCTCACCACCGCCCAGCTCTACCTCACCAATGCCCAGATCTACCTCACCACCGCCCAGCTCTACCTCACCACCGGCCAGTTCTACATCACCACCGCCCAGCTCTACCTTAGCACCGCCCAGCTCTACTTCACCACCGCCCAGCTCTACCTCACCACCGCCCAGCTCTGCCTCACCACCGCCCATCTCAACCTCACCACCGCCCATCTCTACCTCACCACTGCCCAGCTCTACCTCTCCACCACCCAGCACCACCTCACCGGCACCGATCTCTTCATCACCAATGCCCAGCTTCACCTCAACACCACCCAGCTCTACCTCACCACCGCAAGCTCTATCTCACCACCGCCCAGCTCTATCTCACCACCACCCACCTTTACCTCACCACCGCCAAGCTCTATCTCACCACTGCCCATCTACACCTCACCACCACTCAGCTCTAACTCACCACCACACCGCTCTACCTCCCACTGCCAAGCTCTACCTCAGCATCTACCAGCTCCACCTCACCACTGCCAAGCTCTACCTCACCAGAACTCAGCTTTACCTCACCACCCACCAGCTGTACCTAAAGACCACCCAGCTCTACCTCACCTACTTCACCGTACTCTTCCTCACCACCACCCAGCTCTACCTCACCATCACCCAGATCCACCCATCAGCACTACCTCATGGCTGTCCAGCTCTCCCTCACCACCATGCAGCTATACCAAACCCCCGCCCAGCTTCACCTCACCCCCAGACAGCTCTACCTCACCTACTTCAACATACTCTACTTCACCACTGCCCAGCTCTACCTAAACACCTCTCAGCTCAACCTAACCTACTTCACCGTACTATACCTCACCACCACCCAGCTCTAATTTACCTACTTCACCGTATACTACTGCAGTACCACTGAGCTCCACCTCACCTAACTTACCCAGCTCTACATCACCAGCTCCGAGCTCTACCTCACCACCACCCAGCTCCATCTCACCATCACCCAGATCCACCTCACCACTGCCCAGCTCTATCTCTCCACTGCCCAGCTCTCTCTCACCACCACCAAGCTCTACCTCACCACCGCCAAGCTCTACCTCACCACCACCCAGCTATACCTCACCACCACCCAGCTCTACCTCACCACTGCCCCGCTCTATCTCACATTGCCCAGCTGCACCTCACCAACACCCAGCTCCAGCTCACCACCGCCCAGCTCTACCTCACCACCGCCAAGCTCTATCTCACCACCACTCAGCTCAACCCCACCACTGCACAGCTATACCTCACTACTGCCCAGCTTCACCTCACCTCCACCTGGCTCTACCGCACCACTGCCAAGGTATGCCTAACCACCAGCCAGCTTCACCTCACAACCAACCAGCTTCTCCTCACCACCACCCAGCTCTAACTCACCACAGCCCAGCTCTACCTCACCACTGCCCAGCTCTACCTCACCAAGGCCCAGCTATACCTCACCACCACCCAGCTCTACCTCACCACCGCCCAGCTCTACCTCACCACCACACAGCTGAAACTCACCACCGCACAGCTTTACCTCATCACATCCCAGCTATACCTCACCACCACCCATCTCTTCTCACCACCGCACAGCTTCACCTCACCACCACCCAGCTCTACCTCTTCTCCACCCAGCTCTACCTCACTACCGCAAGCTCTACCTCATCACCGCACAGCTATACCTCTTCACAGCCCAGATCTACCTCACCACCGCCAAGCTCTATCTCACCACCACTCAGCTCAACCTCACCACTGCCCAGCTATAACTCATTACTGCCCAGCTTCACCTCACCAGCACCCAGCTCTACCTCACCACCGCCCCGCTTCACCTCAGCACTGCCCAGCTCTACGTCACAACCGCCCAGCTCTAACTCACCACCGCCCAGCTCTACCTCACCACCACCCAGCTGTGCCTCACTGCCACCCAGCTGTGACTCACCGCCGCCCAGCTATACATCACCACCATGCAGCTCTATCTCACCACCGCCAAGATCTGCCCCACCGCTGCCCATCTATATCTCACCACCACAAAGCTCTATCTCACCACAACCCAGCTCTACCTCACCTACTTCACTGTACACTACCTCACCACCACACAGCTCTAGCTTACCACCACCCAGTCCCAGTTCTACCTCACCACCGCCCATCATCACATCACCACCACCAAGCTCTACCTCACCACCGCCAAGTTCTAACTCACCACCGCCCACCTCTATCTCACCACCACCCAGCTCTACCTCACCACCGCCAAGTTCTATCTCACGACCGCCGAGCACCACCTAACCGGCACCGAGCTCTACCTCACCACCGCCCAGCTTCACCTCACCACCACGTAGCTCTGCCTCACCACCACCCAGCTCTACCTCACCACTGCCCAGATCTACGTCACCAATGCCCAGCTCTACCTTAGCACCGCCCAGCTCTACTTCACCACCGCCCAGCTCTACCTCAACACCACACAGCTCTATCTCATCACCACCCAGCTCTAACTCACCTACCTCACTGTACACTATCTCACCACCACACAGCTCTACCTTACCACCACCCAGTCCCAGTTCTACCTCACCACAGCCCATCATCACCTCACCACCACCCAGCGCTACCTCACCACCGCCAAGTTCTATCTCACCACCGCCCTGCTCTATCTCTCCACCACCCAGCTATACCGCACACTGCCCAGCTTCACTTCACCACCACCCAGCTCTAACTCACCACCACCCAGCTTCACCTCACCACCACCAAGCTCTACCTCACCACCGCCAAGCTCCATCTCAACACCGCCCTGCTCTATCTCACCACCACCCACCTTTACCTCACCACCGCCAAGCTCTAACACAGCATCACCCAGCTCCACCTCACCACTGCCAAGATCTACCTCACCAGAACTCAGCTTTACCTCACCAATCACCAGCTGTACCTAAACACCACCCAGCTCTACCTCACCTACTTCACCGTACTCTACCTCACCACCACCCAACTCCATCTCACCATCACCCAGATCCACCTTACCACCTCCCAGCTCTACGTCATGACTGTCCAGCTCTCCCTCACCACCACGCAGCTGTACCAAACCCCCGCCCAGCTCTACCTCACCACCGCCCAGCTCTATCTCACCACCGCCGAGCTCTACCTCACCACTGCCCAGATCAACCTCACCACCACCCAGCTCTACCTCACCACCGCCCAGCTCCACTTTAGCACCGTCCAGCTGTACTTCACCAGCGCCCAGCTCTACCTCACCACCGCCCAGCTCTACCTCACCACCGCCCAGCTCTGCTTCACCACCGCCCAGCTCTGCCTCACCATTGCCCATCTCTACCTCACCACTGCCTAGCTCTACCTCACCACTGCCCAGCTCTACCTCTCCACCACCCAGCACCACCTCACCGGCACCGATCTCTACATCACCAATGCCCAGCTTCACCTCACCACCACCCAGCTCTATCTCACCACCGCCTAGTTCTACCTCACCACCGCCCAGCTATACTGCACACTGCCCAGCTTCACTTCACCACCACCCAGCTCTAACTCACCACCGCCCAGCTTCACCTCACCACCACCCAGCTCTACCTCACCACCGTAAGCTCTATCTCACCACCGCCCAGCTCTATCTCACCACCACCCACCTTTACCTTACCACCGCCAAGCTCTACCTCACCACTGACCATCTACACCTCACCACCACTCAGCTCTAACTCACCACCACCCCGCTCTACCTCCCACCGCCAAGCTCTACCTCAGCATCACCCAGCTCCACCTCACCACTGCCAAGCGCTACCTCACCAGAACTCAGCTTTACCTCACCACCCACCAGCTGTACCTAAACACCACCCAGCTCTACCTCACCTAATTCACCATACTCTACCTCACCACCACCCAGCTCAATCTCACCATCACCCAGATCCACCTCCCAGCTCTACCTCATGACTGTCCAGCTCTCCATCACCACCATGCAGCTATACCAAACCCCCGCCCAGCTTCACCTCACCCCCAGACAGCTCTACCTCACCTACTTCACCATACTCTACTTCATCACTGCCCAGCTCTACCTAAACACCTCTCAGCTCTACCTAACCTACTTCACCGTACTATACCACACCACCACCAGCTCTAATTTGCCTACTTCACCGTATACTACTGCAGTACCACTGAGCTCTATCTCACCTAACTTACCCAGCTCTACATCACCAGCTCCAAGCTCTAACTCACTACCGCCCAGCTCCACCTCATCACCTCCCAGCTCTGCTGCAAAGCTGTCCAGCTCTCCATCACCACCACGCAGCTCTACCACACCACCACCCATCTTCATCTTACCACCACCCAGCTCTACCTCACCTACTTCACCATACTCTACCTCACGATGCCCTGCTCTGCCTAAACACCTCTCAGCTCTACCTAAACTACTTCACTGTACTATACCTCACCACCACCCAGCACTTCCTCACCTAACTTATCTAGTGCTAACTCACCACCTCCGAGCTCCACCTCACTACCGCCCAGCTTCACCTCACCTCCACCTGGCTCTACTGCACCACTGCCAAGGTATGCCTCACCACCAGCCAGCTTCAACTCACAACCAGCCAGCTTCTCCTCACCAGAACCCAGCTCTAACTCACCACAGCCCAGCTCTACATCACCACTGCCCAGATCTGAATCACCAAGGCCCAGCTCTACCTCACCACTATCCAGCACCACTTCACCAGCACTGAGCTCTACCTCACCACCGCCCAGCTTCACCTCACGACTGCCAAGTTCTATCTCACCACCGCCCAGCTCTACCTCACCACCACCCAGCTATGCCTCATCACTGCCCATCTTTACCTCACCACCACTCAGCTCTATCTCATCATGGCCAAGCACTATCACACCACTGCCCAGCTCTATCTCACTACCACCCAGCTCTACCTCACCACTGCCAAGCTCTTTGTCACCACTGCCCAGCTAAACCTCACCACGACCCAGCTCTAACATCACCACCATGTTCTACCTCACCACCGCCAAGTGTTACCTAAGCTTCACCGTACTCTACCTCACCATCACACAGCTCTACCTCACCTACTTCACCGTCTACTACGGCACTAACACCGAGCTCTACCTCACATACCTTAACCAGCTCTATCTCACCAGCTCCGAGCTCTACATTACCACCGCCCAGCTTCACCTCACCACCACCTGGCTTTACCTCACCACTGCCAAGCTATACCTCAAAACTGGCCAGCTTATATTCACAACCACCCAGCTTCGCCTCACCACCGCCCTGATCTATTTCACCACCACCCAGCTCTACCTCACCACATCCAATTTCTATCTCACCATGCCTGGCTCTACCTCACCACCACCCAGCTATACCGCACACTGCCCCGCTTCACCTCACCACCACCCAGCTCTAACTCACCACCACCCAGCTTCACCTCACCACCACCCATCTCTACCTCAACACCGCCAAGCTCTATCTCACCACCGCCCAGCTCTGTCTCACCACCACCCACCTTTACCTCACCACCGCCAAGCTCTATCTCACTACTGCCCAGCTACACCTCATCACCACTCAGCTCTAACTCACCACCACCCCGCTCTACCTCCCACCGCCAAGCTCTAACTCAGCATCACCCAGCTCCACCTCACAACTGCCAAGCTCTACCTCACCAGAACTCAGCTTTACCTCACCACACATCCATCTGTACCTGAACACCACCCACCTCTACCTCAACTACTTCACCGTACTCTTCCTCACCACCACCCAGCTCCATCTCACCATCACCCAGATCCAACTTACCACTTCCCAGCTCTACCTCACGACTGTCCAGCTCTCCCTCACCACCACACAGCTGTACCAAACCTCCGCCCAGCTTCACCTCACCACCGTCCAGAACTATCTCTCCACTGCCAAGCTCTCCCACACCACCGCCAAGCTCTACCTCACCACCGCCAAACTCTACCTCACCACCATCCAGCACGACCTCACCACCGCCCAGCTTCAGCTTACCACCACCCAGCTCTACCTCACCACCGCTCAGCTCTACCTCACCACCGCCCAGCTCCACCTCATCACTGCCCAGCTATACCTCACCACCACCCAGCTCGACCTCACCACCACCCAGTTCTATCTCAACACCGCCACGGTCTACATCGCCACCATCCAGCTCTACCTCACCACCACCCAGCTCTACCTCACCACCACCCAGCTCTACCTCACCACCACCCATCTCTACCTCACCCCCTCCTAGCTTTACCTCACCACTGCCCAGCTCTACCTCTCCACCACCCAGCACCACGTCACTGGCACCGATCTCTACATCACCAACGCCAAGCTTCACCTCACCACCACCCAGCTCTACATCACCACCGCCAAGCTCTATCTCACCACTGCCCAGCTCTATCTCACCAACACCAACCTTTACCTCACCATCGCCAAGCACTATCTCACCACTGCCCAGCTACACCTCATGACCACTCAGCTCTAACTCACCACCACCCCGCTCTACCTCCCACTGCCAAGCTCTACCTCAGCATCACCCAGCTCCACCTCACCACTGCCAAGCTCTACCTCACCAGAACTCAGCTTTACCTCACCACCCACCAGCTGTACCTAAACACCACCCAGCTCTACCTCACCTACTTCACCGTACTCTACCTCACCACCACCCAACTCTATCTCACCATCACCCAGATCCACCTCACCACAGCCCAGCTCTATCTCACCACTGCCCAGCTCTCCCTCACGACCGCCCAGCTCTACCACACAACCGCCAAGCTCTACCTCACCACCACCCAGCTCAACCTCGCTACCGCCCAACTCTACCTCACCTACTTCACCATACTCTATTTCACCACCACCCAGCTCCATCTCACCATCACCCAGATCCACCTCCCAGCTCTACCTCACGACTGTCCAGCTCTCCATCACCACCACGCAGCTTTTCCAAACCCCAACCCAGCTTCACCTCACCCCAAGACAGCTCTACCTCACCTACTTCACCATACTCTACTTCACCACTGCCCAGCTCTACCTAATCACCTCTCAGCTATACCTCACCTACTCACCACTGCCCAGCTACACTTCACCACCACTCAGCTCTAACTCACCACCACCCCGCTCTACCTCTCACTGCCAAGCTCTACCTCAGCATCACCCAGCTCCACCTCACCACTGCCAAGCTCTACCTCACCAGAACTCAGCTTTACCTCACCACCCACCAGCTGTACCTAAACACCACCCAGCTCTACTTCACCATACTCTACCTCACCACCACCCAGCTCCATCTCACCATCACCCAGATCCACCTCCCAGCTCTACCTCACGACTGTCCAGCTCTCCATCACCACCACGCAGCTGTACCAAACCCCCACCCAGCTTCACCTCACCACCAGACAACTCTACCTCACCTACTTCACCATACTCTACTTCACCACTGCCCAGTTCTACCTAAACACCTCTCAGCTCTACCTAACCTACTTCACCGTACTATACCTCACCACCACCCAGCTCTAATTTACCTACTTCACTGTATACTACTGCAGTACCACTGCGCTCTACCTCACCTAACTTACCCAGCTCTACCTCACCAGCTCCGAGCTCTACCTCACTAGCGCCCATCTTCACCTCACCACCACCCAGCTCTACCTCACCACCGCCCAGCTCTACCTCACCACCGCCCAGCAATACCTCACCACTGCCCAGTTTCACCTCACTACCACCCAGCTTTACCTCACCACTGCCCAGCTTCGCCTCACCACTGCCCAACTCTACCTCAAATCTGCCCAGCTCTACCTCACCACCGCCCAACTCTACCTCACAACCACCCAGCTCTATTTCACCATCGCCCAGCTCTACCTCACCACCGCCTAGCTCTAGTTCACCACCACCCAGCTCTATCTCACCACTGCCCAGCACCACCTCACCGGCACTGAGCTCTCCCTCACCACCGCCAATCTTCTCCTCACCACCATCCAGCTCTACCTCACCACCGCCAAGCTCTATCTCACCAACGCCCAGCTCTACCTCACCCTCGCCAAGTTCTATCTCACCACCACCTAGCTCTACCTCACCACTGCCCAGCTTCACTTCACCACCACCCAGCTCTACCTCACCACCGCCAAGCTCTATCTCACCACCGCTCAGCTCTCTCTCACCACCACCCAGCTCTACTTCACCACCACCAACCTCTACCTCAGCATCACCCAACTGCACCTCATCACTGCCCAGCTCTATCTCACCACCGCTCAGCTCTATCTCACCACCACACAGCTCTACCTCACCACCGCCCCGCTCTACCTCACTACCGCGGAGCTCTAACTCAGCATCACCCAGCTCCACCTCATCACTGCCCGGCTCTACCTCACCACCACCCAGCTCTACCTTAGCATCACCCAGCTCCACCTCACCACCTCCCAGCTGTACCTCACGAATCTGCAGCTCTCCCTCACCACCACCCAGCTCTACCACACCACTGCCCAGCTTCACCTCACCACCACCCAGCTCTACCCCACCACCGCCCAGCTTCGCCTCACCACCGCTCAGCTCTACCTCACCATGGCCAAGCTCTATCTCACCACTGCCAAGCGCTATCACACCACCACCCAGCTCTACCTCACCATCGCCAAGCTCTTTCTCACCACTGCGCAACTATACCTCACCAGTACCCGCTCTAACTCACCACGACTCCGCTCTACCTCACCAACGCCAAGATCTACCTCAGCATCACCCAGCTCCACCTCACCACTGCCTAGCTCTACCTCACCACCACTCAGCTCTACCTCAACACTCACCAGCTGTACCTAAACACCACCCAGCTATACCTCACCTACTTCACCGTACTCTACCTCACCACCACAAAGCTCTACCTCACCTACTTCACCGTCTACTACTGCACTACCACCGAGCTCTACCTCACGTACCTTAACCAGCTCTATCTCACCATCTCTGAGCTCTACCTCACTACCGCCCAGCTTCACCTCACCACCACCTGGCTTTACCTCAGCACTGCCAAGCTATAGCTCACAACCGGCCAGCTTAAATTCACCATCACCCAGCTTCGCCTCACCACCGCCCTGCTCTCTCTCACCACCACCCAGCTCTACCTCACCACCTCCAATTTCTATCTCACCACGCCCAGCTCTACCTCACCACCGCCCAGCGTTACCGCACACTGCCCCGCTTTACCTCACCACCACCCAGCTCTAACTCAACACCACCCAGCTCTAACTCACCACCACCCAGCTTCACCTCACCACCACCCATCTCTACCGCACCACCACCAAGCTCTATTTCAACACCGCCAGCTCTATCTCACCACCACCCACCTTTACCTCACCACCGCCAAGCTCTATCTCACCACTGCCCAGCTACACCTCACCACCACTCAGCTCTAACTCACCACCACCCCGCTCTACCTCCCACCGCCAAGCTCTAACTCAGCATCACCCAGCTCCACCTCACCACTGCCAAGTTCTACCTCACCAGAACTCAGTTTCACCTCACCACTCATCAGCTGTACCTAAACACCACCCAGCTCCATCTCACCATCACCAAGATCCACCTTACTACCTCCCAGCTCTACCTCACAACTGTCCAGCACTCCCTCACCACCACGCAGCTGTACCAAACCGCCGCCCAGCTTCACCTCACCACCGCCCAGCTCTATCTCACCACTGCCCAGCTCTCCCGCACCACCGCCAAGCTCTACCTCACCACCGCCAAATTCTACCTCACCACCATCAGCACGACGTCACCACCACCCAGCTTCAGCTTACCACCACCCAGCTCTACCTCACCACCGCCCAGCTCTACCTCACCACCACCCAGCTATACCTCACCACCACCCAGCTCGACCTCACCACCGCCCAGTTCTATCTCAACACCGCCACAGTCTACATCACCACCATCCAGCTCTACCTCACCACCGCCCAGCTCTACCTCACCACCACCCAGCTCTACCTCACCACTGCCCAGCTATACCTCACTACCTCCTAGCTCTACCTCACCACTGCCCAGCTCTACCTCTCCACCACCCAGCACCACCTCACTGACAGCGTTCTCTACATCACCAATGCCAAGCTTCACCTCACCACCACCCAGCTATACCTCACCACCGCCAAGCTCTATCTCACCACCGCCCTGCTCTATCTCACCACCACCCAGCTCTACCTCACCACAGCCCTGCAATTCCGCACACTGCCCAGCTTCACTTCACCACCACCCAGCTCTAACTCACCACCGCCCAGCTTCACCTCACCACCACCCAGCTCTAGCTCACCACCGCAAGCTCTATCTCACCACCGCCCAGCTCTATCTTACCACCACCCACTTTTAGCTCACCACCGCCAAGCTCTATCTCACCACTGCCCAGCTTCACCTCACCACCACCCAGCTCTACCTCACCACCGCAAGATCTATCTCACCACCGCCCAGCTCTATCTCACCACCACCCACCTTTACCTCACCACCGCCAAGCTCTATCTCACCACTGCCCATCTACACCTCACCACCACTCAGCTCTAACTCACCACCACCCCGCTTTACCGCTCACTGCCATGCTCTACCTCAGCGTCACCCAGCTCCACCTCACCACTGCCAAGCTCTACCTCACCAGAACTCAGCTCACCTCACCTACTTCACCATACTCTACTTCACCACTGCCCAGTTCTACCTAAACACCTCTCAGCTCTACCTAACCTACTTCACCGTACTATACCTCACCACCACCCAGCTCTAATTTACCTACTTCACCGTATACTACTGCAGTACCACTGAGCTCTATCTCACCTAACTTACCCAGCCCTACCTCACCAGCTCTGAGCTCTTCCTCACTACCGCCCAGCTTCACCTCACCACCACCCAGCTCTACCTCATCACCGCTCAGCTCTATCTCACCACCGCCTTGCTCTACCTCACCACTGCCCAGCTTCATCTCACCACTGCCCAGCTCTACCTCACCACTGCCCAGCTCTATCTCACCACCGCCCAGCTCTACCTCACCACCGCCCAGCTATACCTCACCACTGCCCAGCTTCACCTCACTACCACCCAGCTCTACCTCACCACTGCCCAGCTGCTCCTCACCACTGCCCAGCTCTACCTCAACTCTGCCCAGCTCTTCCTCACCACCGCCCAACTCTACCTCACAACCACTCAGCTCTATTTCACCACCGCCAATCTTCTCCTCACCACCACCCAGCACCACCTTACCGGCACCGAGCTCTCCCTCACCACCGCCAATCTTCACCTCACCACCACCCAGCTCTACCTCACCACCGCCAAGCTCTATCTCACCAATGCCCAGCTCTACCTCACCCTCGCCAAGTTCTATCTCACCACCACCTAGCTCTACCTCACCACTGCCCAGCTTCACTTCACCACCACCCAGCTCTACCTCACCACCGCCAAGCTCTATCTCACCACCGCTCAGCTCTCTCTCACCACCACCCAGCTCTACCTCACCAACGCCAAGCTCTACCTCAGCATCACCGTGCTCCACCTCATCACTGCCCAGCTTTACCTCACCACCGCCCAGCTTCACCTCACCAGTACCCAGCGCTACCTCACCACCGCCAAACTCTATCTCACACCGCTCAGCTCTATCTCACCACCACACAGCTCTACCTCACCACCGCCCCGCTCTACCTCACCACCGCTGAGCTCTAACTCAGCATCACCCAGCTCCACCTCATCACTGCCCAGCTCTACCTCACCACCACCCAGCTCTACCTCAGCATCACCCAGCTCCACTTCACCACCTCCCAGCTGTACCTCACGAATCTCCACTCTCCCTCACCACCGCACAGCTCTACCACACCACCGCCCTGCTTCACCTCACCACCACCCAGCTCTACCTCACCTACTTCAGCGTATACTATGGCACTACCACCGAGCTCTACCTCACATAACTTAACCAGCTCTACCTCACCAGCTCCAAGCTCTACCTCACTACCGCGCAGCTTCACCTCACTACCACCTGGCTTTACCTCACCACTGCTAGGCTATACCTCACAACCGGCCAGCTTAACTTCACCACCACCCAGCTTCGCCTCACCACCGCCCTGCTCTATCTCACCACTGCTTAGCTCTAACTCAGCACCGGCAAGTTCTATCTCACATACGCCTAGCTCTAGCTCACCACCGCCCAGCTATATCGCACACTGCCCACCTTCACCTCCCCACCACCCAGCTCTTACTCACCACCGCCCAGCTTCTCCTCACCACCACCCAGCTCTACCTCACCCCCGCCAAGCTCTATCTCAACACCGCCCAGCTCTATCTCACCACCACCCACCTTTACCTCACCACCGCCAAGCTCTATCTCAGCATCACCCAGCTCCACCTCACCACAACCAAGCTCTATCTCACCAGAACTCAGGTTTACCTCACCACTCACCAGCTGTACCTGAACACCACCCAGCTCTACCTCACCTACTTCTCTGTACTCTACCTCACCACCACCCAGCTCCATCTCACCATCACCCAGATCCACCTCAACACCTCCCAGCTCTATCTCACCACTGCCCAGCTACACCTCACCACCAATCAGCTCTAACTCACCACCACCCCGCTCTACCTCCCACCGCCAAGCTCTAACTCAGCATCACCCAGCTCCACCTCACCACTGCCAAGCTCTACCTCACGACTGTCCAGCTCTCCCTCACCACCACGCAGCTATACCAAACCCCCGCCCAGCTTCACCTCACCACCACCCAGCTGTACCTCACCTACTTCACCATACTCTACTTCACCAATGCCCAGCTCTACCTAAACACCTCTCAGCTCTACCTAACCTACTTCACTGTACTATACCTCACCACCACCCAGCTCTAATTTATCTACTTCACCGTATACTACTGCAGTACCACTGAGCTCTACCTCACCTAACTTACCCAGCTCTACCTCACCACCGCCAAGCTCTATCTCACCAATGCCCAGCTCTACCTCACCCTCGCCAAGTTCTATCTCACCACCACCTAGCTCTACCTCACCACTGCCCAGCTTCACTTCACCACCACCCAGCTCTACCTCACCACCGCCAAGCTCTATCTCACCACCGCTCAGCTCTCTCTCACCACCACCCAGCTCTACCTCACCAACGCCAAGCTCTACCTCAGCATCACCCTGCTCCACCTCATCACTGCCCAGCTTTACCTCACCACCGCCCAGCTTCACCTCACCAGTACCCAGCGCTACCTCACCACCGCCAAACTCTATCTCACACTGCTCAGCTCTATCTCACCACCACACAGCTCTACCTCACCACCGCCCCGCTCTACCTCACCACCGCTGAGCTCTAACTCAGCATCACCCAGCTCCACCTCATCACTGCCCAGATCTACCTCACCACCACCCAGCTCTACCTCAGCATCACCCAGCTCCACTTCACCACCTCCCAGCTGTACCTCACGAATCTCCACTCTCCCTCACCACCGCACAGCTCTACCACACCACCGCCCTGCTTCACCTCACCACCACCCAGCTCTACCTCACCTACTTCAGCGTATACTATGGCACTACCACCGAGCTCTACCTCACATAACTTAACCAGCTCTACCTCACCAGCTCCAAGCTCTACCTCACTACCGCGCAGCTTCACCTCACTACCACCTGGCTTTACCTCACCACTGCTAGGCTATACCTCACAACCGGCCAGCTTAACTTCACCACCACCCAGCTTCGCCTCACCACCGCCCTGCTCTATCTCACCACTGCTTAGCTCTAACTCAGCACCGGCAAGTTCTATCTCACATACGCCTAGCTCTAGCTCACCACCGCCCAGCTATATCGCACACTGCCCACCTTCACCTCCCCACCACCCAGCTCTTACTCACCACCGCCCAGCTTCTCCTCACCACCACCCAGCTCTACCTCACCACCGCCAAGCTCTATCTCAACACCGCCCAGCTCTATCTCAGCATCACCCAGCTCCACCTCACCACCGCCAAGCTCTATCTCAGCATCACCCAGCTCCACCTCACCACTACCAAGCTCTACCTCACCAGAACTCAGGTTTACCTCACCACTCACCAGCTGTTCCTGAACACCACCCAGCTCTCCCTCACCTACTTCTCTGTACTCTACCTCACCACCAACCAGCTCCATCTCACCATCACCCAGATCCACCTCAACACCTCCCAGCTCTATCTCACCACTGCCCAGCTACACCTCACCACCACTCACCTCTAACTCACCATCACCCTGCTCTACCTCCCACTGCCAAGCTCTAACTCAGCATCACCCAGCTCCACCTCACCACTGCCAAGCTCTACCTCACCAGAACTCAGGTTTACCTCACCACTCACCAGCTGTACCTGAACACCACCCAGCTCTACCTCACCTACTTCTCTGTACTCTACCTCACCACCACCCAGCTCCATCTCACCATCACCCAGATCCACCTCAACACCTCCCAGCTCTACCTCACGACTGTCCAGCTCTCCCTCACTACCACGCAGCTATACCAAACCCCCGCCCAGCTTCACCTCACCACCACCCAGCTGTACCTCACCTACTTCACCATACTCTACTTCACCAATGCCCAGCTCTACCTAAACACCTCTCAGCTCTACCTAAACTACTTCACCGTACTATACCTCACCACCACCTAGCTCTAATTTACCTACTTCACCGTATACTACTGCAGTACCACTGAGCTCTACCTCACCTAACTTATCCAGCTCTACCTCACCAGCTCCGAGTTCTACCTCACTACAGCGCAGCTCCACCTCACCACCACCTGGCTCTGCCTCACCACTGCCTTGCTCTATCTCACCACCACCCAGCTATACCTCACCACTACCCAGCTTCTCCTCACTACCACCAGCTCTACCTCACCGCTGCCCAGATTCACCTCACCACTGCCCAGCTCTACCTCACCACCGCCCAGCTCTATCTCACCACCAACCAGCTCTATCGCACCATCGCCTTGCTCTTTGTCACCACCATCCAGCTCTACCTCACCGCTGGCCAGCACCACCTCACCACAGCCTAGCTCTACCTCACCACTGCCCAGTTTCACCTCACTACAACCCAGCACTACCTCACCACCTCCGAGCTCTACATCACTACAGCCCAACTTAACCTCACCACCACCTGGCTCTACCTCACCACCACCCAGCTCTACCACACCACCGCTCAGCTATACCTCACCACCACCCAGATCTACCTCACCACCGCCCAGCTCTATCTCACCACCGCCAAGGTCTACATCACCACCATCCAGCTCTACCTCACCACCGCCCAGTTCTACCTCATCACCGCCCAGCTCTACCTCACCACTGCCCAGTTCTACGTCACCACCGCCCAGATCTACCTTAGCACCGCCCAGCTCTAATTCACCACCGCCCATCTCAACCTCACCACCGCCTATCTCTACCTCACCACTGCCCAGCTCTACCTCTCCACCACCCAGCACCACCTCACTGGCACCGATCTCTACATCACCAACGCCCAGCTTCACCTCACCACCACCCAGCTCTATCTCACCACCGCCAAGCTCTATCTCACCACCGCCCTGCTCTATCTCAGCACCACCCAGTTCTACCTCACCACCGCCAAGTTCTACCTCACCACCGCCCAGCTTTACCGCACACTGCCCAGCTTCACCTCACCACCACCCAGCTCTAACTCACCACCGCCCAGCTTCACCTCACCACCACCCAGCTCTACCTCACCACCACCAAGCTCTATCTCACCACTGCCCAGCTACACCTCACCACCACTCAGCTCTAACTCACCACCACCCAGCTCTTTCTCCAACCACCAAGCTCTACCTCAGCATCACCCAGCTCCACCTCACCACTGCCAAGATCTACCTCACCAGAACTCAGCTTTACCTCACCACTCACCGGCTGTACCTAAACACCACCCAGCTCTACCTCACCTACTTCACCGTACTCTACCTCACCACCACCCACCTCCATCTCACCACTGTCATCAACCAGATCCACCTCACCACCTCCCAGCTCTACCTCACGACTGTCCAGCTCTCCCTCACTACCACGCAGCTATACCAAACCCCCGCCCAGCTTCACCTCACCACCACCCAGCTCTACCTCACCTACTTCACCATACTCTACTTCACCACTGCCCAGCTCTACCTAAACACCTCTCAGCTCTACCTAACCTACTTCACCGTACTATACCTCACCGCCACCCAGCTCTAATTTACCTACTTCACCGTATACTACTGCAGTACCACTGAGATCTACCTCACCTAACTTAGCCAGCTCTACCTCACCAGCTCCAAGCTCTACCTCACTACCACCCAGCTTCACCTCACCACCACCTGGCTCTACCTCACCATCGCCCAGATCTACCTCATCACCGCCCAGCTATACCTCACCACCGCCAATCTCTACCTCACCACCACCTAGCTCTACCTCACCACCGCCCAGCTATACTTCACCACTGCCCAGCTTCACCTCACTACCAACCAGCTCTACCTCACAACTGCCCAGCTTCATCTCACCACTGCCCAGCTCTACCTCACCACTGCCCAGCTCCATCTCACCACCACCTAGCTCTACCTCACCACCACCCAGCTATACCTCACCACTGCCCAGCTTCACCTCACTACCACCCGGCTCTACCTCAACACTGCCCACCTTCACCTCACCACTGCCCAGCTCTACCTCACCACTGAACAGCTCTACCTCACAACCGCTCAGCTCTACCTCACAACCACACAGCTCTATTTCACCACCGCCCAGCTCTACCTCACCACCGCCTAGCTCTAGCTCACCACCGCCCAGCTCTACCTCACCACCACCCACCTTTAGCTCACCACCGCCAAGCTCTATCTCACCACCGCCCAGCTTCACCTCACCACCACCCAGCTCTACCTCACCACCGCAAGCTCTATCTCACCACCGCCCAGCTCTATCTCACCACCACCCACTTTTATCTCACCACAACCAAGCTCTATCTCACCACTGCCCAGCTACACCTCACCACCACTCAGCTCTAACTCACCACCACCCCGCTCTACCTCTCACTGCCAAGCTCTACCTCAGCATCACCCAGCTCCACCTCACCACTGCCAAGCGCTACCTCACCAGAACTCAGTTTTACCTCACCACCCACCAGCTGTACCTAAACACCACCCAGCTCTACCTCACCTACTTCACCATACTCTACCTCACCACCACCCAGCTCCATCTCACCATCACCCAGATCCACCTCACAGCTCTACCTCACGACTGTCCAGCTCTCCATCACCACCACGCAGCTGTACCAAACACCCACCCAGCTTCACCTCACCACCAGACAGCTCTACCTCACCTACTTCACCATACTCTACTTCACCACTGCCCAGTTCTACCTAAACACCTCTCAGCTCTACCTAACCTACTTCACTGTACTATACCTCACCACCACCCAGCTCTAATTTACCTACTTCACCGTATACTACTGCAGTACCACTGAGCTCTACCTCACCTAACTTACCCAGCTCTACCTCACTAGCTCTGAGCTCTTCCTCACTACCGCCCAGCTTCACCTCATCACCACCCAGCTCTATCTCACCACCGCCCATCTCTATCTCACCACCGCCTTGCTCTACCTCACCACTGCCCAGCTTCATCTCACCACTGCCCAGCTCTACCTCACCACTGCCCAGCTCTATCTCACCACCGTCCAGCTCTAACTCACCACCGCCCAGCTATACCTCACCAGTGCCCAGCTTCACCTCTCTACCACCCAGCTCTACCTCACCACTGCCCAGCTGCTCCTCACCACTGCCCAGCTCTACCTCAACTCTGCCCAGCTCATCCTCACCACCGCTCAACTCTACCTCACAACCACTCAGCTCTATTTCACCACCGCCCAGCTCTATCTCACAACCGCCCAGCACCACCTCACCGGCACTGAGCTCTCCCTCACCACCGCCAACCTTCACCTCACCACCATCCAGCTCTACGTCACCACCGCCAAGCTCTATCTCACCAATGCCCAGCTCTACCTCACCCTCGCCAAGTTCTATCTCACCACCACCCAGCTCTACCTCACCACCGCCAAGCTCTATCTCACCACCGCTCAGCTCTCTCTCACCACCACCCAGCTCTACCTCACCAACGCCAAGCTCTACCTCAGCATCACCCAGCTCCACCTCATCACTGCCCAGCTCTACCTCACCACCGCCCAGCTTCACCTCACCAGTACCCAGCGCTACCTCACCACCACCAAACTCTATCTCACCACCGCTCAGCTCTATCTCACCACCACACAGCTCTACCTCACCACCGCCCTGCTCTACCTCACCACCGCTGAGCTCTAACTCAGCATCACCCAGCTCCACCTCATCACTGCCCAGCTCTACCTCACCACCACCCAGCTCTACCTCAGCATCACCCAGCTCCACCTCACCACCTCCCAGCTGTAACGCACGAATCTGCAGCTCTCCCTCACCACCGCACAGCTCTACCACACCACCGCCCTTCTTCACCTCACCACCACCCAGCTCTACCTCACCTACTTCAGCGTATACTATGGCACTGCCACCGAGCTCTACCTCACATACCTTAACCAGCTCTACCTCACCAGCTCCAAGCTCTACCTCACTACCGCGCAGCTTCACCTCACTACCACCTGGCTTTACCTCACCACTGCTAGGCTATACCTCACAACCGGCCAGCTTAACTTCACCACCACCCAGCTTCGCCTCACCACCGCCCTGCTCTATCTCACCACTGCTTAGCTCTAACTCAGCACCGGCAAGTTCTATCTCACATACGCCTAGCTCTAGCTCACCACCGCCCAGCTATATCGCACACTGCCCACCTTCACCTCCCCACCACCCAGCTCTTACTCACCACCGCCCAGCTTCTCCTCACCACCACCCAGCTCTACCTCACCCCCGCCAAGCTCTATCTCAACACCGCCCAGCTCTATCTCACCACCACCCACCTTTACCTCACCACCGCCAAGCTCTATCTCAGCATCACCCAGCTCCACCTCACCACAACCAAGCTCTATCTCACCAGAACTCAGGTTTACCTCACCACTCACCAGCTGTACCTGAACACCACCCAGCTCTACCTCACCTACTTCTCTGTACTCTACCTCACCACCACCCAGCTCCATCTCACCATCACCCAGATCCACCTCAACACCTCCCAGCTCTATCTCACCACTGCCCAGCTACACCTCACCACCAATCAGCTCTAACTCACCACCACCCCGCTCTACCTCCCACCGCCAAGCTCTAACTCAGCATCACCCAGCTCCACCTCACCACTGCCAAGCTCTACCTCACGACTGTCCAGCTCTCCCTCACCACCACGCAGCTATACCAAACCCCCGCCCAGCTTCACCTCACCACCACCCAGCTGTACCTCACCTACTTCACCATACTCTACTTCACCAATGCCCAGCTCTACCTAAACACCTCTCAGCTCTACCTAAACTACTTCACCGTACTATACCTCACCACCACCTAGCTCTAAATTACCTACTTCACCGTATACTACTGCAGTACCACTGAGCTCTACCTCACCTAACTTATCCAGCTCTACCTCACCAGCTCCGAGTTCTACCTCACTACTGCGCAGCTCCACCTCACCACCACCTGGCTCTGCCTCACCACTGCCTTGCTCTATCTCACCACCACCCAGCTATACCTCACCACTACCCAGCTTCTCCTCACTACCACCAGCTCTACCTCACTGCTGCCCAGATTAACTTCACCACTGCCCAGCTCTACCTCACCACCGCCCAGCTCTACCTCACCACCAACCAGCTCTATCGCACCATCGCCTTGCTCTTTGTCACCACCATCCAGCTCTACCTCACCGCCGGCCTGCACCACCTCACCACAGCCTAGCTCTACCTCACCACTGCCCAGTTTCACCTCACTACCACTGAGCACTACCTCACCAGCTCCGAGCTCTACCTCACCACAGCCCAACTTAACCTCACCACCACCTGGCTCTACCTCACCACCGCCCAGATCTACCACACCACCGCCCAGCTATACCTCACCACCACCCAGCTCTACCTCACCACCGCCCAGCTCTATCTCACCACCGCCAAGGTCTACTTCACCACCATCCAGCTCTACCTCACCACCGCCCAGTTCTACCTCATCACCGCCCAGCTCTACCTCACCACTGCCCAGTTCTACGTCACCACCGCCCAGATCTACCTTAGCACCACCCAGCTCTACTTCACCACCGCCCAGCTCTACCTCACCACCGCCCAGTTCTACCTCACCACCACCCAGCTCTGCCTTATCACCGCCCATCTCTACCTCACCACCACCTATCTCTACCTCACCACTGCCCAGCTCTACTTCTCCACCACCCAGCACCACCTCACTGGCACCGATCTCTACATCACCAACGCCCAGCTTCACCTCACCACCACCCAGCTCTATCTCACCACCGCCCTGCTCTATCTCAGCACCACCCAGTTCTACCTCACCACCGCCAAGTTCTACCTCACCACCGCCCAGCTTTACTGCACACTGCCCAGCTTCACCTCACCACCACCCAGCTCTAACTCACCACTGCCCAGCTTCACCTCACCACCACCCAGCTCTAACTCACCACCGCCCAGCTTCACCTCACCACCACCCAGCTCTACCTCACCACCGCCAAGCTCTAATTCACCACTGCCCAGCTACACCTCACCACCACTCAGCTCTAACTCACCACCACCCAGCTCTTTCTCCAACCACCAAGCTCTACCTCAGCATCACCCAGCTCCACCCCACCACTGCCAAGATCTACCTCACCAGAACTCAGCTTTACCTCACCACTCACCAGCTGTTCCTAAACACCACCCAGCTCTACCTCACCTACTTCTCTGTACTCTACCTCACAACCACCCAGCTCCATCTCACCATCACCCAGATCCACCTCAGCACCTCCCAGCTCTACCTCACGACTATCCAGCTCTCCCTCACTACCACGCAGCTATACCAAACCCCTTCCAGCTTCACCTCACCACCACCCAGCTCTACCTCACCTACTTCACCATACTCTACTTCACCACTGCCCAGCTCTACCTAAACACCTCTCAGCTCTACCTAACCTACTTCACCGTACTGTACCTCACCACCACCCAGCTCTAATTTACCTACTTCACTGTATACTACTGCAGTACCACTGAGATCTACCTCACCTAACTTAGCCAGCTCTACCTCACCAGCTCCAAGCTCTACCTCACTACCACCCAGCTTCACCTCACCACCACCTGGCTCTACCTCACCACCGGCCAGATCTACCTCATCACCGCCCAGCTATACCTCACCACCGCCAAGCTCTACCTCACCACCACCTAGTTCTACCTCACCACCACCCAGCTATACCTCACCACTGCCCAGCTTCACCTCACTACCACCCAGCTCTACCTCACCACTGCCCAGCTTCATCTCACCACTGCCCAGCTCTACCTCACCACTGAACAGCTCTACCTCACAACCGCTCAGCTCTACCTCACAACCACACAGCTCTATTTCACCACCGCCCAGCTCTACCTCACCACCGCCTAGCTCTAGCTCACCACCGCCCAGCTCTACCTCACCACCACCCACCTTTAGCTCACCACCGCCAAGCTCTATCTCACCACTGCCCAGCTTCACCTCACCACCACCCAGCTCTACCTCACCACAGCCAAGCTCTATCTCACCACTGCCCAGCTACACCTCACCACCAATCAGCTCTACTTCACCACCGCCCAGCTCTACCTCACCACCGCCCAGATCTACGTCACCACCACCCAGCTCTGCCTCACCCCCGCCCATCTCTACCTCACCACCGCCTATCTCTACCTCACCACTGCCCAGCTCTACCTCTCCACCACCCAGCACCACCTTACTGGCACCGATCTCTACATCATCTATGCCCAGCTTCACCTCACCACCGCCCAGCTCTATCTCACCACCGCCAAGCTCTATCTCACCACCGCCCTGCTCTATCTCACCACCACCCAGATCTACCTCACCACCGCCAAGTTCTACCTCACCACCGCCCAGCTTTACCGCACACTGCCCAGCTTCACCTCACCACCACCCAGCTCTAACTCACCACCGCCCAGCTTCACCTCACCACCACCAAGCTCTAACTCACCACCGCCCAGCTTCACCTCACCACCACCAAGCTCTAACTCACCACCGCCCAGCTTCACCTCACCACCACCAAGCTCTAACTCACCACCGCCCAGCTCTACCTCACCACCACCCAGCTATACCTCACCACTGCCCAGCTCTACCTCACTATTGCCCAGCTCTACCTCACCACCGCTCAGCTCTACCTCACAACCACCCAGCTCTATTTCACCACCGCCCAGCTCTACCTCACCACCGCCCAGCTCTACCTCAACACCACCCAGCACTACCTCACCACCGCCCAGCACCACCTCACCGGCACCGAGCTCTCCCTCACCACCGCCAAGCTTCACCTCACCACCACCCAGCTCTACCTCACCACTGCCAAGCTCTATCTCACCACCGCCCAGCTCTCCCTCACCACCTCCAAGTTCTATTTCACCACCGCCTAGCTCTAACTCATCACCACCCAGCTATACTTCACCACTGACCAGTTTCACTTCACCCCAACCCAGCTCTACCTCACCACAGCCAAACTCTATCTCACCACCGCTCAGCTCTATCTCACCACTGCCCAGCTCTACCTCACCACCGCCCCGCTCTACCTCACCACCGCCAAGCTCTACCTCAGCATCACCCAGTTCCACCTCATCACTGTCCAGCTCTACCTCACCACCTCTCAGCTCTACCTCACCTACTTCACCTTACTCACCACCACCCAGCTCTACCTCACCATCACCCAGCTCTACCTCACCACCTCCCAGCTGTACCTCATGAATATCCAGCTCTACCTCACCACCACGCAGCTCTACCACACCACCGCCCAGCTTCACCTCACCACCACACAGCTCTACCTCACCTACTTCACCGTATACTACGGCACTACCACTGAGCTCTACCTCACGTACCTTAACCAGCTCTACCTCACCAGCTCCGAGCTCTACATCACTACCGCCCAGCTTCACCTCACCACCACCTGGCTTTACCTCACTACTGCCAAGCTGTACCTCACAACCGGCCAACTTAACTTCACCACCACCCAGCTTCGCCTCACCACCACCCAGCTCTACCTCACCACCCCCGAACTCAACCTCACCACTGCCCAGCTCTACCTCACCACCTCTCAGCTCTACCTCACCTACTTCACCGTACTCACCATCACCCAGCTCTACCTCACCATCACCCAGCTCCACCTCACCACCTCCCAGTTGTAGCTCATGAATGTCCAGCTCTCCCTCACCACCACGCAGCTCTACCACTCCACCGCCCAGCTTCACCTCACCACCACCCAACTCTACCTCACCTACTTCACCGTATACTATGGCACTACCACCGAGCTCTACCTCATGTACCTTAACCAGCTCTACCTCACCAGCTCCGAGCTCTACTTCACTACCGCCCAGCTTCACCTCACCACCACCTGGCTTTACCTCACCACTGCCAAGCTATACCTCACAACTGGCCAGCTTATCTTCACCACCACCCAGCTTCTCCTCACCACCACCCAGCTCTACCTCACCACACCCGTGCTCTACCTCAGTACTGCCCAGCTCTACCTCACCACTGCCCAGCTATATATACCTCACCACCAACCAACTCTACCTCACCACCTCCCAGCTCTACCTCACCACACCCGTGCTCTACCTCAGTACTGCCCAGCTCTACCTCACCACTGCCCAGCTATATATACCTCACCACCAACCAGCTCCACATCACCACCACCCAGCTTTACCTCACCTCCACCCAGCTTCACCTCACCACTGTCCAGCTCTAACTCACCACCGCCAAGTTCTATCTCACCACTGCCCAGCTCTACCACACCAGTACCAAACCCTACCTCACCATGGCCCAGCTCTCCCTCACCACCGCCCAGCTAGACTTCACCACCACCCAGCTTTACCTCACCACCGCCCAGCTTCACCTCACCACCACCCAGCTCTACCTCATCACCGCCCAGCTCTATCTCACCGCAGCACAGCTCTATCACACCACCACCCAGCTTTACCAATCTCTATCTCACCACCGCCCAGCTATACCTCACCACTGCCCAGCTTCATCTCACCACTGCCCAGCTCTACCTCACCATACCTCTGAGTGAAGAATTTCCTCCTCAGTTGTTTGAACTGATCTGCCCCTTATTCTGAGAGTGTGTCCTCTGCTTCTAGACTGACCAGCAATGGGAATCATCCTATCCACATCTAGCCTGTCATGCAATGTAAGAATTCTGTAAGTTTCAATTAGATCACCTCTCATTCTTCTAAATGCCAGAAAATACAGGCCCATTCTCCTCAATCTCTTCTCATTAGATAATTCTGCCATCCCAGGAATCAGTCTGGTGAGCCTCCAGGCATTCCCTCCAAGACAAGTATATCCTTCCTTAGATAAGCAGACCAAAGCCCTTCACAATACTCCAGTTTTGGTCTCACCAAGGCTCTATACAACTGCAGCAAGACATCTTTACTCCCGTGCTCAAATCCCCTAACGATGAAGGCCAACATACCATTTGTTTTCCTAATTTCTTGCTGTACCTGCATGTTAGCTTTTAATGACTTATGGACAAGGACACCCAGGTCCCTTTGGACATCAACACTTCCCAATCCCTCACTATTTAAGAAATACTGTCTTTCTGTCTTTTCCACCAAAGTGGATAACTTAACATTATATTCCATCTGCCATGTTCTTGCTCATTCACCAGCCTTTCCAAATCTCCTCGAAGCCTCCTTGCATCCTCCTCATAACTTACATTCCCACCCAGTTTTGTGTCATCAGCAAATTTGAAAATATTACATTTGGCCCCCACATCCAAATCATTTATATAGATTGTGAACAGCTGTGGCCCCAGCACCGATCATTGCAGTACCCCACTAGTAACAGTCTGCCACCCCGAGAATGACCCATTTATTCCTACTCTGTTTTCCGTCTGCTAACCAATTCCCAACCCATGCTAGTATGGTACTGCAATCCCATTTTATTTACTAACCTCCTGTGTGGGACCTAATCAAAAGCCTTCTGAAAATCCAAATAAACCACATCTATTGGTTCTATGCTACAGGTAACATCCTGAAATAACTCCAACAGGTTTGTCAAACACATGATTTCCCTTCCATAAGTTTATTGACTCTGCCCAATCATATTATTATTTTCCAAGTGTCTCGTTACCGCACCTTTACAATAGATTCCAATATTTTCCCTACTACTGACCTCAAACTAATAGGTCTGTAGATCTCCATTCTCCCTCTTCCTCCCTTCTTAAATGGTGGGGTTACATTTTCTACTTTCCAGCCGGCAGGAACCTTTCCAGAATCTATAGAATTTTGAAAAATAACCACCAAAGTGTTCGCCATCTCTTTAGTCGCCTCCTTCAACACTCTGGGATGAAGCTCACAGAGTCCAGAGGATTTATCAGTCTTCAATCCAATTAATTTTTCGAGTACTACCTCTGTATTACTATTATTTCCTTTTAGTTCCTTATTTTCACTAACCCCTTGGTTCCATAGTACTTCTGGGAGATTTTCTGTATCTTCCTCTGTGAAGACAGACACAAAACAATTGTTTAGTTTCTCCACCATTTCCCTGTTTTCCATCACAAATTCTCCTATCTCCAACTGTAAGGGCCCACATTTGTCCGAGCTAATCTTTTTCTTTTCACATACCGAAAGAAGCTTTTACAGTCCGACTTTATGTTCCTCACTAGTTTACATTCATATTCTCTTTTTTCTTTCTTAATCAGTTTCTTGATCTCCCTTAGATGTGTTCTAAATTTTCTAATTGTTCCCAAACCTCAGGTTTACCACTTTTTCTGGCAACCAAAAAAGCCACTTCCTTTGATCTAATGCAGTCTCTCTCTCTCTTTCTCTCTCTTGGGTTTGGGAAATGGGCAAGGTGAGAATTTGAGGGCTGTTGAGGAGTGTGGAGGCTGGTGAGGAGGGTGAGTGTGGTGGGGAGTGTGTGGGCTGGTGCGGAGGGGGAGGGTGGTGGGGAGTGTGTGGGCTGGTGAGGAGGGTGAGGTCTTGTAAGGAGGGTGAGGGTGGTGGGGAGTGTGAGGGCTGGTGAGGAGTGAGGGTTGGGGGAAATGTGAAAGGTGGTGGGGAGTGTGAGGGTGGAGAGGAGGGTGAAGCTGGTGGGGATTGGAGGGGAGGGTGAGGGTGGGGGGAGGGTGAGGGTGGTGTGGAGGGTGAGGCTGACGGGGTGAGGGTGGAGGGGAGGGTGAGGGTGGTGTGGAGGGTGAGGTTGATGGGGAGGGTGGAGGGTGGTTGAGAGGAGGGTGAGGCTGGTGTGAGGTTGAGGGGAGGGTGAAGGTGATGTGGAGTGTGAGGGTAATGGGGAGGGTGAGGGTGGTGGGGATTATGAGGATGGAGGGGAGGCCGAGGATGGTGTGGAGGGTGAGGCTGGTGGGGAAGGTGAGGGTGGAAGGGAGGTTGAGGGCAGGGTGAGACTGGTGTGAGGGTTGAGGGGATGGTGAGGATGGTGTGGAGTGTGAGATTGGAGGGGAGGGTGAGGCTGGTGTGAGGCTAGAGGGGAGGATGAGGGTGGCATGGATTGGTGTCTGCTGTAATCTGTGAGGAATTCTGATCATTCCCATAGGAAATGTCTGTAACCTAATGATGGCCTTGTAAGGTAACAGCAGCCAGAGTCACACTGGTAGGAGCTGGAAACAGCAACTCAGGGAAAGGTTGCTGACTCTTGTTGGGTTTATTCCTGGAAGTTTCATCACATGATCTCTGACCTCATTCAGCCCCACCTCCACACTCTCACCATTGGCCTATCTTCCAGACACAGTGGCCAATTGGAAAGGGAATGGACTCTTTTTACCCAATTTGATGAATCCTGACTGTCATTTTCCTCACTTTCAATATTTTAATTGCTAATAATTAGAAGTGTTTCAAGAAAATGAAGACGTTGTTTCACACCCAGTGTGGTGTTCCTCCCAGGCAGTATCCTGGAGATGATCCTTCAATTTCTGACGGGTTGCCAGTATTACCATGGGGAGAGCAAAGCTTTCAACAGGGCTGAGAATAGGGAATGAAAACAACATGGTAAATCAATGATGTCGATCCTCTTGATTCTCCCTCTCATGTTCCCCTTCCCTCACTCTGACCCAAACTGATGGCCCAAAGGGCAGGGGATCACTTGCCCAGTGTGTTTGTGATTGATGTAGATCTCTGATGGAGCAAGAGAGAGCTGCTGCTGAGGACAACATTCACTCCAAAAGGAGTTCAGCAGAGATCAGGCTTCAGTGAGATTTAGCTGACTGGATTGCTGGTGGTGCTTTGAGAGTGGAAGGGACACTCAATAAAATCAGCTTAAGATAAAATCTTTAACCTTCACACATTATGATCAGCAGTGCCTCTTGGTGTAAGTTAGTGAATGTTGCTGGCATTGTTCACAGTGACTTACAGAGTAAATTTACCGTCATATTGTGGATGTTACTGGACTAATGATCCAGAGATCCTTATTGGAAAAATGAATGTAAATCTTACTACACTGCCCCAAGGAATTTAAATTCAATTAGAATCATAATATGGTTATAACACAGAAGGAGGTCATTCAGCTCCTTACATTTGTGTTAGTTCTTTGCAGGAGCAACTTAGTCCCACTTCCCTGCCCTTCAATTTTCCTATCTTCAGGCGCTTTGAGCTCCCTTGAAGTCCAATTCCTCTCTGAAAGCCACGGTTTACATGGAAACCTTCTCTTCCGCCTCCACCACATTCTCAGCTTGTGCACTTTAGACCCTAACCACTCACTGCGAAAATCACTTTCCTTATGTTGCTAAAGCTTTGTTTTACCAATCTCCTTAAATTGGTGTCCTCTTGTTCTTAACCTTTCCACCACTGGGAATAGTATCTCTCCTGTCCACTCTGTCTAGGCCCCTCATCATTTTGAACACCTCTATGAAATGTCCTCTCAACCTTCCTTCTCTTCTCCAAGGAAAACAATCCCAACTTCGCCACCTAAATGAAGTCCCTCATCCCTGCAGCCCTTTGAGAGTTGTACCTTTTATCTTATATTGTCTTTCCTTATTCTTCACAATACATCACTTCACAATTCTCTGCATTAAATTTCATCTGTCACTTGTCCACCAATTCCACCTGCCTAAGCGTGCTGTTTATTCCCACCTTCCTGGAGGCTTTGTGGCCTGTATATCAGTCTCAAACTTCGCTTTCCTGACTCCTGCATAAATTATTGAAGGTGGCAGGACAGGTTGAGGGTGCGGTTAATAAAGCATGCGGGATCCTGGGCTTTATAAAAAGCTGCTTCGGATACAAAAGCAAGAAATTTGGTGAACCATTATAAAACACTGGTTTGGTGTCATCTGAAGTATTAGCCAGTATGTCCCGCTTCATGAGGCTGGAAAATCCCGGACATCGTGGCCAGTTCTGGGCACTTTAGGAAAGATGTAAAGGCTTTAGAGAAGGTGCAGAAAAGATTAAAATGCTCCATAGTGGCTCACAGGACCCCTCAAGTAAAATTTGACACTGAAGGGATATCAGGGCTTTTGAATACCTATTTTCAAAATGCTTGGTCAAAGAGGTAGATTTAAAGAAGCATCTTAAGGGGTGGGGGTGTGTAGGAGGTTGGGGGAGATGCAGAGAGGTTTAGGGATGGTATTCCAAAATTCAGAACTCTACCAGCAGAAGGCACAGCCAACAGTAGTGATGTTATTAAAGTCAGGAACTGGAGAAACAGAGTGAACGTTTCAAGTCCACAGGTGTTGCCAGACCTGCTGACTTTTACGAGCATTTTCTGTTTTTAATTCAGATTTCCAGTATCTGCAGTATTTTGCTTTTGTTAAAGAAAATGGTGTGTATAAGACCAGAATTGAGGAGAATGGAGAAATCTCTGAAGGTTGTGTGATTGGGGTATTCTTCTCCCTCTCTTCCATCCCTCTTGCACTGTGTATCACCCTCGTTTTTTTCTCTTTTTCACACCATTTCACTCTCTCGCAGTCGATCACCACCTCTCCCTTTCCTTATCTCGTTCTCTCTTGCATTCCCGTCACTGACTCCCGGCATTTAATCTCAGTCCTTCTCTCCCTTTCATCCACCCCTCTTGCATTTTTCTCCCTCTCTTTCTCTCACATTCACCCTTGACTGTCCTCTCTCTCCGCTCCCTCTTGTGCTCTCCTGTCCCTCTCTCATTCTTTCTCTTGTGCTTTCTTCCCCTTCCTCTCTCTCTCTCTCTCTCACACACAATCCCTCTTGCTTTCCCCTCCCCTCCCATTCTGAAATTTACTGACTCCAGCTGGTTTGTCTCTGTGTGTCTCCGTGTATTATTTTTCCATTGTTTGATTGTGTTCTGTATTCGTTTTTGATTTCCCTACATGCATGAATAATGTAAATGAAAACATCCTGCTAATTCTGAATCCTAATGTAAGGTATTTATCTAGTTCGTTTTGCATTTATTTTTGAATCGTTGCGCACTCCCTGGTGCTAAGTTGAGTTTGAGGTTGCTTTGAAACAGATTCTAATCAGCCTGCTGTTGATAATTTATTGTAGACTCCACAACAATTGCTGAAATCTACAACCAAGACCCTCACTGCCCCATTTGCATTAGCAACAAATAATGGCCAAGCCCACACAGTGAATGAAGAGTCCCCACCCTCCCCCATCGAGTGAATTCTGCAGATTGGGGGCCACTTCATATTGATTGACTGAAGGGCTGGGCAGAATGTGAGAGAGAACAGTCCTACAGTAAAGTCCTGATTCTAAAGGGACACTGGGTTGAGTTGAGACTGTGAGGATTTATTCTTTCGAGTTCAGTCAGGCTGTGGAATGTGGCGTACTCTTCACAGTCTGGGTCTCAGAGTGACAACATCCTCCAGCTATGCATAGTGAATAACTCCTCACTAACCAAAGGAACCCTTGGCCTTTTTTAGGTTACATGAAAATGAGCCGATCTGCTAACCTTTGAACTTTAACTATTGGCAGCATCCATTGTTGATTTTATTTTGAATTGTGAGGTAATTAGTCATTTGGTAGTTCAAATGTGTAACATTGAGTGTGGGTGGGAGCGAGCCTGAGAAATGTTTACTCAAGTTGTTCAATGTCTTTTTAAGAAAGTTTAACTATTTTCATTCTCACTCTAAAAGAATCCAAAGGCTGTGAGATTCCTCTGAGCTGCTCTCACTGTAGACTGGAAATGCGCTAGACTCTCCATTTCCATGTGGTAATGGGCCGTATATCACATTTCTGATGTAGAAACAGTGCTGCAGTGGAAGGAAGGCTCATGATATAGTGGTCTATCACACCACCCTGTCTCTCCTAAAGCTGGGGTTTGTTTCAAACTCACGGTGTAAAAATCCATAGCACTGGCAGCTAGACGGGAGCCGTGACAAATGGGCTTGTCCCTACATCAGCTAAGGTCTTGTGTTTATGTAGCACTTTTCACGACCTCAGGATGTCCCTAAGCATTTTACATTATATTAAGTATATTTGAAATATATTTAGACTAATAATATGGCAAATGGAATAGCATGCACAGCCAGCTCCCACAAAAAGGGACCCTCTCACCAGCGCAGCACTCACTCAGCACTGATCCTGCGAAAGTGCAGCACTCCCTCAGTACTGTCCCTCTGACAGTACAGCACACCCTCATTACAGACCCACCAACAGTGAAACACTCCCTCAGTACTGTCTCTCTGACAGTACAACACTCCCTCATTACAGATCCTCGAAAGTGCAGCACTCCCTCAGTACTGTCCTTCTGAAAGTACAGCACTCCCTCAGTACAGATCCTCCAACAGTGCAGCACTCCCTCAGTACTGTCCCTCTGACAGTGCAGCACTCCCTCTGTACTGTTCCACTGACAGTACAGCACTCCCTCAGTACAGATCCTCCAACAGTGCAGCACTCCCTCAGTACTGTCCCCCTGACAGTGCAGCATTCCCTCAGTACTGTCCCTCTGACAGTGCAGCACTCCCTCAGTACAGATCTTCCAACAGTGCAGCACTCCCTCAGTACTGACCCTCTGACAGTGCAGCTATCAGGGCGATGGGCCAAGTGCTGGAAAATGGGATTAGAATAGATAGGTGCTTGATGGACACGATGGGCCGAAAGCCTGGTTTCTGTGCTGTATAACACTATGACTCTGACAGTGCAGCACTCCCTCAGCACTGACCCTCTCACAGTGCAGCACTCCCTCAGTAGAGAACCTCCGACAGTGCAGCAGTCCCCCAGTATTGACGCTCCGACAGTGCAGCACTCCCTCAGTACTGGCCCTCTGACAGTGCAGCACTCCCTTAGTACAGATTGTCCAACAGTGCAGCACTCCCTCAGTACTGGCCATCTGACAGTACAGCACTCCCTCAGTACAGATCCTCCAACAGTGCAGCACTCCCTCATTATTGCCCCACTGACAGTGCAGCTGTCAGGGCAATGGACTGAGTGCTGGAAAATGGGATTAGAATAGATAGGTGCTTGATAGACACGATGGGCCGATAGGCCTGTTTCTGTGCTGTATAATACTATGACTCTCTGACAGTGCAGCACTCCTTCCTTACTGACCCTCTGACAGTGCAGCGCACTCTCAGTATCGACCCTCTTACAGTGCAGCATTCCCTCAGTACCGACTCTCCGACAGTGCAGCAGTCTGTCAGTATTGACCCTCCGACAGTGCTGCACTCCATCAGTACAGACCCTCCAACAGTGCAGCTGACAGGGCAATGGGCCAAGGGCTAGAAAATGGGATTAGAATAGACAGGTTCTTGACGGCCTACATGGCTATGATGGATCGAAGGGTCTATTTCTGTGCTGTATAAAACTGTGACTCTATGACAGTGCAGCACTCTCACCTTACTAACCCTGTGACAGTGCAGCGCTCCCTGATTACTGATCCTGTGATAGTGCAGCGGCCTCTCAGGATCGACCCTCTGACAGTGCAGCACTCCATCAGTACTGACCCACCAACAGGGCAGCATTCCCTCAGTACTGACCCTCCGACAGTTCAGCACTCCCTCAGTACTGACACTTTGACCGCGCTGCGTTCCCTCAGTATTGACTCTCTGACAGTGCAGTAGTTCCCCAGTATTGATTGACCCTATGGCAGTGCGGCACTCCCACAGTACTGAACCTCCGACAATGCAGTACGCCCTCAAGTACTGAAGTATCTCTTCAGTACTGACCCTCTGACGGTTCAGCACTTCCTCGCTCATGACCCTCTAACACTGCAGCACTCCATCAGTACTGACCCTCCGACTGTGCAGCACTCTCTTCGTACTGACCCTCTGACAGTGCAGGAATCCTTCAGTCCTGACTCTCCAATAGTGCAGCACTCCCTGAGTGCTAACCCTCCAACAGTTCAACACTCCTTCAGTACTGACCCTCAGATGGTGCAGTACTTCCTCAGTTCTGACTCTCTGACAGGGCATCCCTCTCTCAGTACTGCCTGTCTGACTGTGCAGCACTCCTTCAGTACGGAACATCCGATAGTGCAGCTCTCTCAGATTATTGACCCCTTGACAGCGCAGCACTCCCTCAGTACTGATCTTCTAGCAATGCAGCACTCTATCTCTCGACAGACCATCTGATAGCGCAAGACACCCTCAGCACTGACCTTCTGACAGAACAGAACACTGTCAGTACTGACCCTCTGGAAATGCAGCGCTCTCTCTGTACTGACCTTCCAGCAGAGCTGCACTCCCTCAGCACTGTCCATCTGACAGTGCAGCTCTCCCTCAGTACTGTCCCTCTGACATTACAGCACTCCCTCATTACAAACCCACCAACAGTGCAGCACTCCCTCAGTACTGTCCCTCTGACAGTACAGCACTCCCTCATTACAGATCCTCCAACAGTGCAGCACACCCTCAGTACTGTCCTTCTGACTGTACAGCACTCCCTCAGTACTGTACTTCTGACTGTACAGCACTCCCTTAGTACAGATCTTCCAAAGTGCAGCACTCCCTCAGTACAGTCCCTCTGACAGTACAGCACTCCCTCAGTACAGATACTGCAACAGTGCAGCACTCCCTCAGCACTGACCCTCTCACAGTGCAGCACTCCCTCAGTACTGACCCTCTGACAGTGCAGCACTCCCTCCTTACTGACCTTCTGAAAATGCAGCACTCCCTCAGTAGAGACCCTCCAACAGTGCAGCAATCCCCTCAGACTGATCCTCTGACAGTGTAGCAGTCTACCAGTATGGACCCTCCGACAGTGCAGCACTGCATCAGTACTGACTCTCCAACAGCGCTGCGTTTCCTCAGTACTGACCCTCTGACAGCGCTGCACTCCTTCAGTACTGACTCTCTGACAAGGCAGTAGTCCCCCAGTATTCACCCTCTGACAGTGCAGCACTCCATGCATACTGTCCCACCGACAGGGCAGCACCACTGCCCAGCTCTAATTCACTACCGCCCAGCTCTACCTCGCCACCGCCAAGCTCTGCCTCACCAGCGCCCATTTCTATCTCAACAGCGTCCAGCTCTACCTCACTACCGCCAAGCTCTACCTCACCACCACCCTGCTCTACTCACCAGCACCCAGCACCGCCTCACCACCACCCAGTTCTACCTCACCACCGCCCAGCTTCACCTCACCACCACCCAGCACTACCTCACCACCGCCCAGCTCTACCTCACCACAGCCAAGCTCAACCTTACCTTCGCCCAGCTCTACATCACCACCAAGCTCTACCTCACCACCACCCAGCTCAACCTCACCTACTTCACCGTACTCCACCTCACCATCACCCAGCTCTACCTCACCAAAGCCCAGCTTCACATCACCACCACCCAGCACTACCTCACCACCACCCAGCTCTACCTCACCACTGCCAAGCTCTATCTCACCACTGCCCAGCTCTACCTCACCACTGCCCAGCTCTACCTCACCACTGCCCAGCTCTACCTCACCACCACCCAGCTCTACCTCACCACTGCCCAGCTCTACTTCACCACTGCCCAGGTCTACCTCACCACCACCCAGCTCTACCTCTACTCCGCCCCACCCTACCTCGCCACAGCCAAGCTCAACCTCACCTTCGCCCAGCTCTACATCACCACCGCCAAGCTCTACCTCACCACCACCCAGCTCTACTCACCACCACCCAGCTCTACTCACCACCACCCAGCTCTACCTCATCACCACCAAGCTCTATCTCCCCACTGCACAGCTCTAACTCCCCAGCGCCCAGCTCTATCTCACAACCACCCAGATCCACCTCACCAATGCCTAGCTATACCTCACCGCTGCCCAGCTTCACCTCACCACCACCAAGCTCTACCTCACCAATGCCCGGCTATACCTCACCGCTGCCCTGCTTCACCTCACCACCACCAAGCTCTACTTCACCACCACCCTGCTTCATCTCACCACAGCCCAGCTCTACCCCACCACTGCCCAGCAATACCTCACCACCACCAAGATCTACCTCATCACCGCCCAGTTCTATAAAAAACAACCAGCTCAACCTCACCTACCAGATCGTACTCTACCTCACCTACTTCACCCAGCTCTACCTCACTAGCTCAACCAGGTCTACTTAAACAACCCCCAGCTCTACCTAAACACCACCCAGCTCTACCTCACCAACACCCAGTTCAACCTCACCTACTTCACCATACTCTACCTCAACATCACCCAGCTCTACCTCACCACCGCCCAGCTCTACTTTACCACCACCAAGCTATACGTCACCATCACCTAGCTCTAACTCACCAGCACCCAGCTCTACCTCACCACCACCCAGCTCTACCTCACCACCGCCAAGCCCTACCTCACCACTACCCAGATCTACCTCACCAATGCCCAGCTATATCTCACTGCTGCCCAGCTTCACCTCACCACCTCCAAGCTCTACCTCACCACCGCCCAGATCTCCCTCACCACCACCCAGCTGTATAAAAAACAACCAGCTCAAACTCACCTAAATCATCGTACTCTACCTCACCTACTTCACCCAGCTCTACCTCACTACCTCACCCAGCTCTACTTAAACAACCCCCAGCTCTACCTAAACACCACCCAGGTCTACTTGAACATCCCCCAGCTCTAGCTAAACACCAAGCAGTTCTAGCTAAACACCACCCAGCTCTACCTCACCACCACCCAGCTCAACCTCACCTACTTCACTGTAATCTACCTCACCAGCAGCCAGCTCTACCTCACCACCGCCCCGCTCTACCTTACCACCACCAAGCTCTACCTCACCATTACCCAGCTCTACCTCACCACCACCCAGCTCTGTAAAAAACAACCAGCTCAACCTCACCTAAATCATCGTACTCTACCTCACCTACTTCACCCATCTCTACCTCACTACCTCACCCAGCTCTACTTAAACAACCCCCAGCTCTACCTAAACACCACTCAGGTCTACCTAAATACCACCCAGCTCTAGCTAAACACCATCCAGCTCTACCTCACCACCACCCAGCTCAACCTCACCACTACCCAGCTCTTCCTTACCACCAGCACACTCTACGTCACCATCACCCAGCTCTACCTCACCACCACCCAGCTCTACCTCACCACCGCCCAGCTCTATCTCACCATCACCATCCTCTACCTCACCAGCGCCCAGCTCCATCTCAACACCTCTCAACTCTACCTGACCACCACCAAGCTCTACCTCACCACTACCCTGCTCTACTCACCACCACCCAGCACCACCTTACCACCACCCAGCTCTACCTCACCACTGCACAGCTTCTCCTCACCACCACCCAGCACTACCTCACCACCACCCAGCTCTATCTCACCACCACCAAGCTCTATCGCACTAGTGCCCAGCTCTACCTCACCACTGCCCAGCTCTATCTCACCACTGCCCAGCTCAACTTCACCACTGCCCAAGTCTACCTCACCACCACCCAGCTCTACCTCACCTCCGCCCCACCTTACCTCACAACAGCAAAGCTCAACCTCACCTTCGCCCAGCTCTACATCACCACCAAGCTCTACCTCACCAACACCCAGCTCAACCTCACCTACTTCACCGTACTCCACCTCACCATCACCCAGCTCTTCCTCACCACCGCCCCGCTCATCCTTACCACCACCAAGCTCTACTTCACCATCACCCAGCTCTACCTCACCACCACCCAGCTCTACCTCACCACCACCCTGCTCTACTCACCACCACCCAGCACCACCTTACCACCACTCAGTTCTATCTCACCACAGCCCAGCTTCACCTCACCACCACCCAGCACTACCTCACAACCACCCAGATCTACCTCACCACCGCCCAGCACCACCTTACCACCACTCAGTTCTATCTCACCACAGCCCAGCTTCACCTCACCACCACCCAGCACTACCTCACAACCACCCAGATCTACCTCACCACCGCCAAGCTCTATCTCACCACTACCCGGCTCTACCTCACCACTGCCCAGCTCTACCTCACCACTGCCCAGCTCTACTTCACCACAGCCCAGGTCTACCTCACCACCACCCAACTCTACCTCACCTCTGCCCCACCCTACCTCGCCACAGCCAAGCTCAACCTCACCTTCGCCCAGCTCTACATCACCACCGCCAAGCTCTACCTCACCACTGCCCAGCTCTACTCACCACCACCCAGCTCTACTCACCTCCACCCAGCT
This sequence comes from Isurus oxyrinchus, assembly GCA_026770705.1. NCBI lineage: Eukaryota > Metazoa > Chordata > Chondrichthyes > Lamniformes > Lamnidae > Isurus > Isurus oxyrinchus. The sequence goes on along the minus strand of JANJGN010000012.1, from coordinate 53,968,088 downwards.
CTACCTCACCACCACCAAGATCTATCTCCCCAAAGCAAAGCTCTACCTCCCCACCGCCCAGCTCTATCTCACAACCACCCAGCTCCACCTCACCAATGCCCAGCTATACCTCGCCACTGGCCAGCTCTACCTCATCACCGCCAAGATCTACCTCACCACTGCCCAACTGTACCTCACCACTGCCCAGCTATACTTCACCACCACCGAGCTCTACCTCACCACCTCCCCACCCTACCACACCACAGCCAGTTCTGTGTAGAGCTTGGCAGTGCTGAGATAGAGCTGGGCGGTGGTGAGATAGAGCTTTGTGGTAGACAGGTAGAGCTGGGCAGTGGTGAGGTAGAGCTGGACGGTGGTGAGGTAGAGCTGGGCGGTGGTGAGGTAAAGCTGGGCTGTGGTGATGTAGAGCTGAGTGGTGTTAAGGTGGAGCAGGGCGAAGGTGATATAGAGCTTGGCGGTGGTGAGGTAGACCTGGGTGGTGGTGAGGTAAAGCTGGTTGGTGGTGAGGTATAGCTTGGCAGTGGTGAGGTAGAGCTGGGCAGTGGTCAGGTAGAGCTGGGCAGTGGTGAGGTAGTGCTGGGTGTTGGTGAGGTGAATCTCGTTGGTGACAAGGTATAGCATGGCAGTGGTGAGGTAGCCAGGTGGAATTGAGGTGAAGCTGAGTGGTAGTGAGATAGAGTTCAGAGGTGGTGAGGTAGAGCTGGGCAAGGTAGCTGAGGTAGAGCTGGGTGATGGTGAGGTGAAGCTGGGTGGTGGTGTGGTATCGCTGTGAGTTGGTGAGGGAGAGCTCGACAATTTTGATGTAGAGCTGGCAGGTGGTGAATAGGAGCTGGATGGTGGTGTGGTTGAGCTGGGTGGTCGTGAGATAGAGCTGTGAGGTGGTGAGGTGGAGTTGGGCGGTGGTGAGGTAGAGCTGGATGGTGGTGAGGTTAAGCTCGGCAGTGGTGAGTAGAGCTAGGTGGTGGTGAGGTAGAGTACAGTGAAGTAGGTGAGGTAGAGCTGGGAGGCTTTGAGGTAGAGCTGGGCGGCAGTGAGGTACAGCTGGGCGGTGGTGAGGTAGGGCTGGGCGGTGGTGAGGTACAGCTGGGTTGTGGTGAGGTGGAGCTGGGTGATGGTGGGGTGGAGCTGGGCTGGTGAGGTAGAGCTTGGCGTGGTGGGGTAGAGCTGGGCTGTGGTGTGGTAGAACTGGACAATGGTGAGGTAGAGCTGGACGGTGGTGAGGTAGAGCTGGGTGGTGGTGAGGTGATCCTGGGTGGTGGTGAGGTGAAGCTGGGCCGTGCTGAGGTATAGCATGGCAGTGGTGAGGCAGAGCCAGGTGATGGTGAGGTAGAGCTGGGTAATGTAGGTGAGGTACAGTTGGATGCTAGTGCGGTAGTATACGGTGAAGTAGCTGAGATAGAGATGGGAGATGGTGAGGTAGAGTACAGTAAAGTAGGTGAGGTAGAGCTGGGTGTGGTGAGGTATAACAGAGTGGTGGTGAGGTGGAGCTGGGTGGTGGTGAGTTATAGCTGTGCAGTCGTGAGGTAGAGCTGGGTGGTGGTGAGATAGAGTTTGGTGGTGGTGAGTTAGAGCTGGGTGGGGTGATGTAGAATTGGGCAGTGGTGAGATAGAGCTTGGCAGTGGTGAGGTAGAGCGGGGTGGCGGTGAGGTAGAGATGTGTGGTGGTGAAGTGAAGCTGGGCGGTGGTGAGGTAGAGCTGGGTGGTGGTGAGGTAGTGCTGTGTCGTGGTGAGTAGAGCTGTGTGGTCTGAGGTAGAACTTGGTGGTGGTGAGGTAGAGTTGGTCGGTGGTGAGGTAGAGCTGGGTGGTGGTGTCGTAGAATTGGGCAGTGGTGAGATAGACCTTGGCAGTGGTGAGGTAGAGCTGGGTGGTGGTGAGGTCGAGCTGATTGGTGGTGACGTGAAGCTGGGCGGTGGTGAGGTAGAGCTGGGTGGTGGTGAGGTAGTGCTGTGTGGTGGTGAGTAGAGCTAGGTGGTTTGAGGTAGAGCTTGGCGGTGGTGAGCTAAAGCTGGATGGTGGTGAGGTAGAGCTGGGTGGTGGTGAGGTGAATCTGGGTGGTGGTGAGGAGAAGCTGGGTGGTTTGAGGTAGAGCTTGGCGGTGGTGAGGTAGAGCTGGGAGGTGGTGAGGTAGAGCTGGACAGTGGTGATATAGAGCTGGGCGGTGGTGAGGTGGAGCTGGGTGGTGGTGAGCTAGAGCTTGTCGGTGGTGAGGTAGAGTGGGGCGGTGGTGAGGTGGAGCTGGGTGGTGGTGAGCTAGAGCTTGTCAGTGGTGAGGTAGAGTGGGGCGGTGGTGAGGTAGATCTTGGAGCTGTTGAGGTATACCTGTGCAGTGGTGAGGAAGAACTGGGCAATGGTGAGGTAGAACTGGGCGGTGGTGAGGTAAATTGGCTGGTGGTGAGGAGAAGCTGGCAGTGGTGAGGTATAGCTTGGCAGTGGTGAGGTAGAGCCAGGTGGTGGTGAGGTGAATCTGGGCGGTAGTGAGGTAGAGCTCAGAAGTGGTGAGGTAGAGCTGGGTAAGGTAGGTGAGGTACAGCAGGGTGCGAGTACAGTAGTATAAGGTGAAGCTCGTGAGATAGAGATGGGAGGTGGTGAGGTAGCGTACGGTGAAGGAGGTGAGGTAGCGCTGCGTGCTGTTTAGGTAGAGCTGGACAGTGGTGTGGTAGAGGTGGGAGGTGGTGCGGTGGAGTACAGTGAAGGAGGTGAGATTGAGCTGGGTGGTGGTGAGGTAGAGCTGGGTGGTGTTTAGGTAGAGCTGGGTGGAGTTTAGGTAGTGCTGGGTGAGGTAGTGAGGTAGAGCTGGGTGAACTAGGTGAGGTTGTGATGGGTGGTGGTGAGGTAGAGATGGGTGGTGTTTAGGTGGAGCTGGGTGGAGTTTAGGTAGAGCTGGGTGAGGTAGTGAGGTAGAGCTGGGTGAACTAGGTGAGGTTGAGTACGATGAGATAGGTGAAGATGAGCAGGGTGTTTTTTATAGAGCTGGGTGGTGGTGAGATAGAACTGGGTGGTGTGGAGGTAGAGCTGTGTAGTGGTGAGGGAGAGCTGTGTGGTGGTGAGGTAGAGTACAGTGAGGTAGTTGAGGTAGACCTGGGAGGTGGTGAGATAAAGCTGTGTAGTGGTAAGGTATAGCTGGGCAGTGGTGAGGCAGAGCTGGCCGGTGGTGAGATAGAGCTGGGTGGTGGTGAAGTAGAGCTGGGCGGTGGTGAGGTAGAGCTGGGCAGTGGTGAGGTGAAGCTGGGCAGTGGGGAGGTAGAGCTGGGTGGTGGTGAGGGAGAGACGTATGTTGGTGAGGGGAAACTGGGCGCTGGTGAGGAAGAGCTGGGAGATGGTCAGGTAGAGCTGGGTGATGGTGAGCTAGAGCGGGGTGTTGGTGAGGTAGAGCTGGGCAGTGGTGAGGTAGAGTACGGTGAGGTAGGTGATGTAGAGCTGGATGGTGTTTAGCTAGAGCTGGGTGGTGTTTAGGTAGAGCTGGGTGGTGTTTAGGTACAGCTGGGTGAGGTAGTGAGGTAGAGCTGTGTGAAGTAGGTGAGGTAGAGTACGATGAGGAAGGGGAGGTTCAGCTGGTTGTTTTTTATAAAACTGGGTGGTGGTGAGGTAGAATTGGATGGTGGTGAGGTGGAGATGTGTGGTGTGAGGTGGACCTGGGTGGTGGTGAGCTAGAGTACAGTGAAGAAGGTGAGGTAGAGCTGGGTGGTGGTGAGATAGAGCTGTGTGGTGGTGAGGTATAGGTGGGCGGTGGTGAGGCAGAGCTGGGCGGTGGTGAGGTAGAGCTGGGTGGTGGTGAGGTAGTGCTGTGTGGTGGTGAGTAGAGCTAGGTGGTTTGAGGTAGAGCTTGGCGGTGGTGAGCTAAAGCTGGATGGTGGTGAGGTAGAGCTGGGTGGTGGTGAGGTGAAACTGGGCAGTGGTGAGGTAGAGCTGGGTGGTGGTAAGGTAGAGCAGGGCAGTGGTGAGGTGAAGCTGGGCGATGGTGAGGTAGAGCTGGATGGTGGTGAGGAGAAACTGGGCAGTGGTGAGGTAGAGCTGGGCAGTGGGGAGATAGAGCTTGGCGGTAGTGAGGTAGAACTGAGTGGTGGTGAGGTGAAGCTGGGAGGTGGTGAGGTAGAGTACGGTGAAGTAGGTGAGGTAGAGCTGGCTGGTGTTTACGAAGAGACGGTTAGTGGTGAGGTAGAGCTGGGAGGAGGTGAGGTGAAGCTGGGCGGTGGTGAGGTAGAGCTGGGTGGTGGTGAGGTAGAGCTGGGAGGTGGAGAGGTAGAACTGGCAGTGGTGAGGTAGAACTGGGCAATGGTGATGTAGAGCTGTGCGGAGGTGAAATGGAGCTGGGCGGTGGTGAGGTAGAGCTGGGCGGTGGTGAGGCAGAGCTGAGCGGGGGTGGGATAGAGCTGGGTGGTGGTGATGTAGATTTGGGCAATGGTGAGGTGAAGTGGGGAGTTGGTGAGGTAGAGCTGGGTGGTGGTGAGGTAGTACTGCATGGTGGTGAGCAGAAGCTGGGCAGTGGTGAAGTAGACCTGTGTGGTGGTGAGATAGAGCTTGGCAGTGGTGAGGTAGAGCTGGGTGGTGGTGAGGTAGAGCTGGGCTGTGGTGAGGTAGAGCTGGGTGGTGGTGAGGTAGACTACAGTGAGGTAGGTGAGGTAGAGATCTGTAGTGGTGAGGAAGAGCTGGGTGGTGGTGAGGTAGAGTACAGTGAGGTAGGTGAGGAAGAGCTGGGTGTTGGTGAGATAGAGCTGTATGGTGGTGAGGTATAGCTGGGCGGTGGTGAGGCAGAGCTTGGTGGTGGTGAGGTGGAGCTGGGCGGTGGTGAGGTAGAGCTGCACTGTGGTGAGGTAGAATTGGGCAGTGGTGAGGTGAAGCTGGGCGGCGGTGATGTAGAGCTGGATGGTGGGGAGATGAAACTGGGTGGTGGTGAGGTGAAGCTTGACGGTGGTGAGGTATAGCTTGGCAGTGGTGAGGTAGCGCCAGTTGGTGGTAAGGTGCAGCTGGGCGGTGGTGAGATATAGAATGGCTGTGGTGAGGTAGAGCTGGGTAAGATAGGTGAGGTACAGCTGGGTGCTCGTGCAGTAGTATACGGTGAAGTAGGTGAGGTAGAGCCGGGATGTGGTGAGGTGGAGAATGGTGAAGTAGATGAGGAAGAGATGGGTGGTGTTTAGGTAGAGCTGGACAGTGGTGAGGTAGAGCTGGGAGGTGGTGAGGTGGAGCTGGGCGGTGGTGAGGTAGAGTACGGTGAAGTCGGTGAGGTATAGCTGGTTGGAGCTGAGGTAGAGCTGGGTGGTGGTGAGGTAGAGTACGGTGAAGTAGGTGAGGTTGAGCTGGCTGGTGGTGAGGTAGAGCTGCACTGTGGTGAGGTAGAATTGGGCAGTGGTGAGGTGAAGCTGGGCAGCGGTGATGTAGAGCTGTGTGGTGGGGAGGTGAAGTTGGCAGTGGTGAGGTAGAGTACCCTGAAGTAGGTGAGGGCTGAGTTGTGGTGATATAGAGTTTGGCGGTGGTGAGGTAGAAATGGGCGGTGGTGAGGTGAAGTTAGGCAGTGGTGAGGTATAGCTGGGCAGTGGTGAGGTAGGGTTGTGTGGTGGTGAGATAGAACTTGGCGGAGGTGACATAGATATGGGCGGTGGCAAGGTAGAGCTGGGCAGTGGTGAGATAGATCTTGGTGGTTGTGAGGTAGATATGGGCGGTGGTGAGGTAGAGCTGGGCAGTGGTGAGATAGAGCTTGGTGGTTGTGAGTTAGAGTGGGTCAGTGGTGAGGTAGAGCTGTGCGGTGGTGAGGTAGTGCTTGGCGGAGGTTAGGTGGAACTGGGTGGTTGTGAGGTGGAGCTGGGTGATAGTGAGGTAGAGCTGGGCAGTGGTGAAGTAGATATTGGCAGTGGTGATGTAGAGCTGTGCGGAGGTGAGGTGGAGCTGGGTGGTGGTGAGATGAAGTTGGGCGGTGGTGAGGTAGCGTACAGTGAAGTAGGTGAGGTAGAGCTGGCTGATGTTTACAAAGAGCTGGTGAGTGGTAAGGTAGAGATGGGAGGAGGTGAGGTGAAGTTAGGCAGTGATGAGGAATAGCTGGGCAGTGGTGAGGTAGAGCTGTGTGGTGGTGAGATAGGGCTTGGCGGTTTTGAGGTAGATATGGGCGGTGGCGAGGTAGAGCTGGGCAGTGGTGAGATAGATCTTGGCGGTGGTGAGGTAGAGCTGTGTGGTGGTGAGGTTAAGCTGGGCAGTGGTGAGTAGAGCTGGCCAATGGTGCAGTAGAGTACAGTGAGGTAGGTGAGGAATAGCTGGTTGGAGCTGAGGTGGAGCTGGGTGGTGCTGAGGTAGATTATGGTGAAGTAGGTGAGGTACAGCTGGTTGGAGGTGAGGTAGAGCTGGGTGGTTGTGAGGTAGAGTACGGTGAAGTAGGTGAGGTTGAGCTGGCTGGTGGTGAGGTAGAGCTGGGTGGTGATTAGGTAGAGCTGGGTGGTTTTCATGTCGAGCTGGGTGGTGTTTAGGTAGAGCTGGGTGGTGTTTAGGTAGAGTTGAGTGAGGTAGTGAGGTCAAGCTGGGTGAAGTATATGAGGTAGAGTACGATGAGGTAGGTGAGGTTCAGCTGGGTGTTATTTATAGAGCTGGGTGGTGGTGAAGTAGAACTGGGTGGTGGTGAGATAGAGCTGGGTGGTGGTGAGGTAGAGTACAGTGTGGTAGGTGAAGGAGAGCTGGGTGATGGTGATACAGAGCTGTATGGTGGTGAGATATAGCTGGGCGGTGGTGAGGCAGAGCTGGGCGGTGGTGAGATAGAGCTGGGTGGTGGTGAGTTAGAGCTGGGCGGTGGTGTGGTAGAGCTGGGTGGTGGTGAGGTGAAGCTAGACAGTGGTGAGGTAGAGCTGGGAGGAGGTGAGGTGGAGCTGGGCGGTGTTGAGGTAGAGCAGGGTGGTGGTGAGGTAGAGCTGGGCAGTAGTGAGAAAGCGCTTGGCGGTGGTGAGGTAGGGCTAGGTGGTGGTGAGGTAGAGCTGGGTGGTGGTGAGGTGAAGTGGGCTGGTGGTGAGTTAGAGCTGGGTGGTTGTGAGTTGGTGCTGGGTGGTATTGAGTAGAGCTGGGCAGTGTTGAGGTGAAGCTGGGCGGTCGTGAGGTAGAGCTGGGTGGTGGGGACGTGAAGCTGGGCAGTGGTGAGGTATATCTGGACAGTGCTGAGGTGGAGCTGGGTGGTGCTGAGGTATAGCAGGGCAGTGGTGAGGTAGAGCTATGCGGTGCTGAGATACAGCTGGAAGGTGGTGAGATGAAACTGGGTGGTGGTGAGGTGAAGCTTGCCGGTGGTGAGGTATAGCTTGGCAGTGGTGAGGTAGCGCCAGTTGGTGGTAAGGTGCAGCTGGGCGGTGGTGAGATATAGAATGGCTGTGGTGAGGTAGAGCTGGGTAAGATAGGTGAGGTACAGCTGGGTGCTCGTGCAGTAGTATACGGTGAAGTAGGTGAGGTAGAGCCGGGATGTGGTGAGGTGGAGAATGGTGAAGTAGATGAGGAAGAGATGGGTGGTGTTTAGGTAGAGCTGGACAGTGGTGAGGTAGAGCTGGGAGGTGGTGAGGTGGAGCTGGGCGGTGGTGCGGTAGAGTACGGTGAAGTAGGTGAGGTATAGCTGGTTGGAGCTGAGGTAGAGCTGGGTGGTGGTGAGGTAGAGTACGGTGAAGTAGGTGAGGTTGAGCTGGCTGGTGGTGAGGTAGAGCTGGGTGGTGATTCGGTAGAGCTGGGTGGTTTTCATGTCGAGCTGGGTGGTGTTTAGGTAGAGCTTGGTGGTGTTTAGGTAGAGTTGAGTGAGGTAATGAAGTCGAGCTGGGTGAAGTATATGAGGTAGAGTACGATGAGGTAGGTGAGGTTCAGCTGGGTGTTATTTATAGAGCTGGGTGGTGATGAAGTAGAACTGGGTGGTGGTGAGATAGAGCTGGGTGGTAGTGAGGCAGAGTACAGTGTGGTAGGTGAAGGAGAGCTGGGTGATGGTGATATAGAGCTGTATGGTGGTGAAATATAGCTGGGCAGTGGTGAGGCAGAGGTGGGCGGTGGTGAGATAGAGCTGGGTGGTGGTGAGGTAGAGCTCGACGGTGGTGTGGTAGAGATGGGCAGTGGTGAATACAGCTGGGCAGTGCTGAGGTGAAGCTGGGCAGTGGTGAGGTAGAGCTGGGTGGTGGTGAGGTGAAGCTAGACCGTGGTGAGGTATAGATGGGCATTGGTGAGGAGTGGCTGGGCAGTGGTGAGGTAGATATGGCCGGTGGTGAGGTAGAGCTGGGCAGTAGTGAGTAAGCGCTTGGCGGTGGTGAGGTAGGGCTAGGTGGTGCTGAGGTAGAGCTGGGTGGTGGTGAGGTGAAGTGGGCTGGTAGTGAGTTAGAGCTGGGTGGTGGTGAGGTGGTGCTGGGTGGTATTGAGTAGAGCTGGGCAGTGTTGAGGAAAAGCTGGGCGACGGTGAGGTAGAGCTGGGTGGTGGGGACGTGAATCTGGGCAGTGGTGAGGTATATCTGGACAGTGCTGAGGTTGAGCTGGGTGGTGCTGAGGTATAGCGGGGCAGTGGTGAGGTAAAGCTAGGCGGTGCTGAGATACAGCTGGTAGGTGGTGAGATGAAACTGGGTGGTGGTGAGGTGAAGCTTGCCGGTGGTGAGGTATAGCTTGGCAGTGGTGAGGTAGCGCCAGTTGGTGGTAAGGGGCAGCTGGGCGGTGGTGAGATAGAGAATGGCTGTGGTGAGGTAGAGCTGGGTAAGATAGGTGAGGTACAGCTGGGTGCTCGTGCAGTAGTATACGGTGAAGTAGGTGAGGTAGAGCCTGGATGTGGTGAGGTGGAGTATGGTGAAGTAGATGAGGAAGAGATGGGTGGTGTTTAGGTAGAGCTGGACAGTGGTGAGGTAGAGCTGGGAGGTGGTGAGGTGGAGCTGGGCGGTGGTGAGGTAGAGTACGGTGAAGTAGGTGAGGTATAGCTGGCTGGTGTTTAGGCAGAGCTGGTGAGTGGTGAGGTAGAGCTGGGTGAAGTACGTGAGGTAGAGTACGATGAGATAGGGGAGGTTGTTTTTTATTGAACTGGGTGGTGGTGAGGTAAAACTGAATGGTGGTGATGTGGAAATGTGTGGTGTGAGGTGGACCTGGGTGGTGGTGAGGTAGAGCACAGTGATGTAGGTGAGGTAGATCTAGGTGGTGGTGAGATAGAGCTGTGTGGTGGTGAGGAATAGGTGGACGGTGGTGAGGTAGAGCTGGGTGGTGTTGAGGTAGATCTGGGCCGTGGTGAGTTGGAGCTGGGTGGTGGTGAGGTAGACTACAGTGAGGTAGGTGAGGAAGAGCTGGGTGATGGTGAGATAGAGCTGTATGGTGGTGAGGTGAAGCTGAGCAGTGATGAGGCAGAGCTGGGCGGTGGTGAGGTAGATTACGGTGAAGTAGGTGAGGTTCAGCTGGCTGGTGGTGAGGTCGAGCTGAGGGGTGATTAAGTAGAGCTGGGTGGTTTTTATGTCGAGCTGGGTGGTGTTTAGGTAGAGCTGGGTGGTGTTTAGGTAGAGTTGGGTGAGGTAGTGAGGGGCAGCTGGGTGAAGTAAGTGAGGTAGAGTACGATGTGGTAGGTAACATTCAGCTGGGTGTTATTTATAGAGCTGGGTGTTGGTGAAGTAGATCTGGGTGGGGGTGAGGTAGAGCTGTGTGGTGGTGATATAGAGCTGAGTGGTGGTGAGGTAGACTACAATGTGAGGTAGGTGAGGTACAGCTCTGTGGTTGTGAGGAAGAGCTGGGTGGTGGTGAGGTAGACTACAGTGAGGTAGGTGAGGTAGAGCTCTGTAGTGGTGAGGAGACCTGGGTGGTGGTGAGGTAGAGTACAGTGAGGTAGGTGAGGAAGAGCTAGGTGATGGTGAGATAGAGCTGTATGGTGGTGAGGTATAGCTGGGCAGTGGTGAGGCAGAGTTTGGCGGTGGTGAGGTAGAGTACGGTGAAGTAGGTGAGGTTCAGATGGCTGGTGGTGAGGTAGAGTTGAGTGGTGATTAGGTAGAGCTGCGTGGTTTTTATATCGAGCAGGGTGGTGTTTAGTTAGAGCTGGGTGGTGTTTAGGTAGAGTTGGGTGAGGTAGTGAGGGTGAGCTGGGTGAAGTAGGTGAGGTAGAGTACGATGTGTAAGGTGATGTTCAGCTGGGTGTTATTTATAGAGCTGTGTGTTGGTGAAGTAGATCTGGGTGGTGGTGAAGTAGAGCTGTGTGGCGGTGAGATAGAGCTGGGTGGTGGTGAGGTAGACTACAGTGAGGTAGGTGAGGTAGAGCTCTATGGTGGTGAGGTAGAGCTGGGTGGTGGTGAGGTAGAGTACAGTGAGGTAGGTGAGGAAGAGCTGGGTGATGGTGAGATAGAGCTGTATGGTGGTGAGGTATAGCTAGGTGGTGGTGAAGCAGAGCTGGGCGGTGGTGAGGTAGAGCTTGGTGGTGGTGAGGTAGATCTGGGCAGTGGTGAGGTAGATCTGGGTGGTGGTGAGGTAGAGCTGGGCGGTGGTGAGGTAGAGCTGCGCTGTGGTGAGGTAGAATTGGGCAGTGGTGAGGTGAAGCTGGGCGGCAATGATGTAGAGCTGGGTGGTGGGGAGGTGAAGTTGGCAGTGGCGAGGTAGAGTACCCTGAAGTAGGTGAGGGCTGAGTTGTGGTGATATAGAGTTTGGCGGTGGTGAGGTAGAAATGGGCGGTGGTGAGGTGAAGCTGGGCGGTGGTGAGGTAGAGCTGGATGGTGGTGAGGTGAAGTTAGGCAGTGGTGAGGTATAGCCGGGCAGTGGTGAGGTAGGGCTGTGTGGTGGTGAGATAGAGCTTGGCGGTGGTGAGGTAGATGTGGGCGGTGGCGAAGTAGAGCTGGGCAGTGGTGAGATAGAGCTTGGCGGTGGTGAGGTAGATATGGGCGGTGGTGAGGTAGAGCTGGGCAGTGGTGAGATAGATCTTGGTGGTTGTGAGGTAGAGCGGGGCGGTGTTGAGGTAGAGCTGTGCGGTGGTGAGGTAGTGCTTGGCGGTGGTGAGGTGGAGCTGGGTGGTGGTGAGGTCGATCTGGGTAATGGTGAGGTAGAGCTGGGCGGTGGTGAAGTAGATCTGGGCAGTGGTGAGGTAGAACAGGCCAATGGTGATGTAGAGCTGTGTGGAGGTGAGGTGGAGCTGCGGGGTGGTGAGATGAAGTTGGGTGCTGGTGAGGTAGCGTACAGTGAAGTAGGTGAGGAAGAGCAGGGCAGTGGTGAGGTAGAAATGGGCAGTAGGGAGATGGAGCTTGGCGGTGCTGAGGTAGAGCTGGGTGGTGGTGAGGTAGAGCTGCGCAGTGGTGAGGTAGAGCTGGGTGGTGGTGAGGTAGAGCTGGATGATGTTTAGCTAGTGCTGGGTGGTGTTTAGTTAGAGCTGGCAGGTGTTTAGGTAGATCTGGGTGCTGTTTAGATAAAGCTGGGTTAGGTAGTGAGGAAGAGCTGTATGAAGTATGTGAGTTAAAGTAGGTTGATTTTTAGAGACCTGGGTGGTGGTGATGTAGAATTGGGTGGTGGTGCGGTGGAGCTGTGTGGTGGTGAGGTAGAACTGCGTGGTGGTGAGGAAGAGCTGTGTGGTGTGAGGTGGACCTGGGTGGTGGTGGGGTAGAGTACAGTGAAGTAGGTGAGGTAGAGCTGGGTGGTGTTGAGAAAGAGCTGTGTGGTGGTGAGGTATAAGTGGGCGGCGGTGAGGCACAGCTGGGCGGTGGTGAGATAGAGTTGGGTGGTGGTGAGGTAGAACTGGGCGGTGGTGAGGAAGAGCAGGGCGGTGGTGAGGTAGAGGTGGGCAGTGGTGAGGTGAAGCTGGGCGGTGGTGAGGTAGAGCTGCATGGTGGTGAGATAGAGCTTGGCGGTGGTGAGGAAGAGCTGGGCAGTGGTGAGGTAGAGCTGGGCAGTGCTGAGGTAGAGCTGGGTGGTGGTGAGGTGAAGCTATTTGGTGGTGACCTGAAGCTGGCTGGTGGGGAGGAATAGCTTTGCAGCGGTGAGGTAGCACCAGGTGGTGGTAAGGTGAAGCTGGGCAGTGGTGAGATAGAGAATGGCGGTGGTGAGGTAGAGCTGGGCGGTGGTGAGGTATACCTGTGCAGTGGTGAGGTAGAGCTGGGCGGTGTTGAGATAGAGCTCGGCAGAGGAGAGGTAGAGCGGGGCGGTGGTGAGGTAGAGCTGGGCAGTGGTGAGGAAGTGCTTGGAGGTGGTGAGGTAGAGCGGGACGGTGGTGAGGTAGAGCTGGGCAGTGGTGAGGTAGACCAAGGTGGTGGTGAGGTAGAGCTGGGCAGTGGTGAAGTAGATCTGGGCAGTGGTGAGGTAGAACAGGCCTAAGGTGATGTAGAGCTGTGCGGAGGTGAGGTGGAGCTGGGTGGTGGTGAGATGAAGTTGGGCGGTGGTGAGGTAGCTTACAGTGAAGTAGGTGAGGTAGAGCTGGGTGGTGGTGAGAAAGAGTTGTGTGGTGGTGAGGTATAAGTGGGCGGCGGTGAGGCACAGCTGGGCAGTGGTGAGATAGAATTGGGTGGTGGTGAGGTACAGCTGGGCAGTGGTGAGGTGAAGCTGGGCGGTGGTGAGACAGAGGTGGGCAGTGGTGTGGTGAGGCTGGGCGGTGGTGAGGTAAAGATGTGTGGTGGTGAGGAGAAGCTGGTCATGGTGAGGTAGAGCTGCGGGGTGGTGAGATAGAGCTTGGCGGTGGTGAGGAAGAGTTGGGCTTTGGTGATGTAGAGCTGGGTAGTGGGGAGATAGAGCTTGGCGGTGGTGAGGAAGAGTTGGGTAGTGGGGAGGTAGAGCTGGGCAGTGCTGAGGTAGAGCTGGGCGGTGCTGAGGTAGAGCTGGGTGGTGGTGAGGTGAAGCTATTTGGTGGTGACCTGAAGCTGGCTGGTGGGGAGTAATAGCTTTGCAGCGGTGAGGTAGCGCCAGGTGGTGGTAAGGTGAAGCTGGGCAGTGGTGAGATAGAGAATGGCGGTGGTGAGGTAGAGCTGGGTGGTGGTGACATATACCTGTGCAGTGGTGAGGTAGAGCTGGGCGGTGTTGAGATAGAGCTCGGCGGAGGCGAGGTAGAGCGGGGCGGTGGTGAGGTAGAGCTGGGCGGTGGTGAGGAAGTGTTTGGAGGTGGTGAGGTAGAGCAGGACGGTGGTGAGGTAGAGCTGGGCAGTGGTGAGGTAGACCTAGGTGGTGGTGAGGTAGAGCTGGGCAGTGGTGAAGTAGATCTGGGCAGTGGTGAGGCAGAATAGGCCTAAGGTGATGTAGAGCTGTGCGGAGGTGAGGTGGAGCTGGGAGGTGGTGAGATGAAGTTGGGCGGTGGTGAGGTAGCGTACAGTGAAGTAGGTGAGGTAGAGCTGGGTGGTGTTTACGAAGAACTGGTGAGTGGTGAGGTAGAGCTGGGAGGAGGTGAGGTGAAGCTGGGCGGTGGTGAGGTAGAGCTGGGAGGTGGTGAGGTAGAGCTGGGCGGTGGTGAGGTAGAACAGGTCATTGGTGAAGTAGAACTGGGCAATGGTGACATAGAGCTGTGCGGAGGTGAGGTGGAGCTAGGTGGTGGTGAGATGATGCTGGGTGGTGGTGAAGTGAAGTTGGCCGGTGATGAGTTATAGCTTGGCAGTGATGAGGTAGAGCCAGGTGGTGGTGTGTTGAAGCTGGGCGGTAGTAAGGTAGAGCTCGGAGGTGGTGAGGTAGAGCTGGGTAAGATAGGTGAGGTACAGCTGGGTGCTAGTGCAGTAGTATATGGTGAAGTAGGTGAGGTAGAGCCGGGAGGTGGTGAGGTGGAGTACGGTGAAGAAGATGAGGTAGAGATGGGTGGTGTTTAGGTAGAGCTGGACAGTGGTGAGGTAGACCTGGGAGGTGGTGAGGTGGAGCTGGGCGGTGGTGAGGTAGAGCAGGGTGGTGGTGAGGTAGAGTGCGGTGAATTACGTGAGGTACAGCTAGCTGGAGGTGAGGTAGAGTTGGGTGGTGATTAGTTAGAGCTGGGTGGTTTTTATGTCGAGCTGGGTGTTGTTTGGGTAGAGCTGGGTAGTGTTTAGGTAGAGTTGGGTGAGGTAGTGAGGTAGAGCTGGGTGAAGTAGGTGGGGTAGAGTACGATGATGTAGGTGAGGTTCAGCTGGGTGTTATTCATAGAGCTGGGTGTTGGTGAAGTAGATCTGGGAGGTGGTGAGTTAGATCTGTGTGGTGGTGAGATAGAGCTGGGTGGTGGTGAGGTAGACTACAATGTGAGGTAGGTGAGGTAGAGCTCTGTGGTTGTGAGGTAGAGCTGGGTGGTGGTGTGGTAGAGTACTGTGAGGTAGGTGAGGTAGAGCTCTGTAGTGGTGAGGAAGAGCTGGGTGGTGGTGAGGTAGAGTACAGTGAGGTAGGTGAGGAAGAGCTGGGTGATGGTGAGATAGAGCTGTATGGTGGTGAGGTATAGCTGGGCAGTGGTGAGGAAGAGCTGGGTGGTGGTGAGGTTGAGCTGGGTGGTGGTGAGGTAGAGCTGCGCTGTGGTGAGGTAGAATTGGGCAGTGGTGAGGTGAAGCTGGGCGGCGGTGAGGTAGAGCTGGGTGGTGGGGAGGTGAAGTTGGCAGTGGTGAGGTAGAGTACCCTGAAGTAGGTGAGGGCTGAGTTGTGGTGATATAGAGTTTGGCGGTGGTGAGGTAGAAATGGGCGGTGGTGAGGTGAAGCTGGCCGGTGGTGAGGTAGAGCTGGATGGTGGTGAGATGAAGTTAGGCAGTGGTGAGTTATAGCTGGGCAGTGGTGAGGTAGGGCTGTGTGGAGGTGAGATAGAGCTTGGCGGTGGTGAGGTAGATGTGGGCGGTGGCAAAGTAGAGCTGGGCAGTGGTGAGATAGAGCTTGGCAGTGGTGAGGTAGATATGGGCGGTGGTGAGGTAGAGCTGGGCAGTGGTGAGATAGAGCTTGGTGGTTGTGAGGTAGAGCGGGGCGGTGGTGAGGTAGAGCTGTGCGGTGGTGAGGTAGTGCTTGGCGGTGGTGAGGTGGAGCTGGGTGGTGGTGAGGTGGAGCTGGGTAATGGTGAGGTAGAGCTGGGCGGTGGTGAAGTAGATCTGGGCAGTGGTGAGGTAGAACAGGCCAATGGTGATGTAGAGCTGTGCGGAGGTGAGGTGGAGCTGGGTGGTGGTGAGATGAAGTTGGGTGGTGGTGAGGTAGCGTACGGTGAAGTAGGTGAGGTAGAGCTGGCTGGTGTTTACGAAGAGCTGGTGTGTGGTAAGGTAGAGATGGGAGGTGGTGAGGTGAAGTTCGGAAGTGATGAGGTATAGCTGGGCAGTGGTGAGGTATGCCTGTATGGTGGTGAGATAGAGCTTGGTGGTGGTGAGGTAGAGCTGGGTGGTGGTGAGGTAGATCTGGGCAGTGGTGAGGATAACCTGGGCAGTGGTGATGTAGAGCTGTGTGGTGGTGAGATAGAGCTTGGCGGTGGTGAGGAAGAGCAGGGCAGTGGTGAGGTAGAACTGGGCAGTAGGGAGATGGAGCTTGGCGGTGGTGAGGTAGAGCTGGGTGGTCGTGAGGTAGAGCTGGGCAGTGGTGAGGTAGAGCTGGGTGGTGGTGAGGTAGAGCTGGATGATGTTTAGCTAGTGCTGGGTGGTGTTTAGTTAGAGCTGGCAGGTGTTTAGGTAGATCTGGGTGCTGTTTAGATAAAGCTGGGTTAGGTAGTGAGGTAGAGCTGTGTGAAGTATGTGAGTTAAAGTAGGTTGTTTTTTATAGACCTGGGTGGTGGTGAGTTAGAATTGGGTGGTGGTGCGGTGGAGCTGTGTGGTCGTGAGTTAGAACTCGGTGGTGGTGAGGTAGAGCTGTTTGGTGTGAGGTGGACCTGGGTGGTGGTGGGGTAGAGTACAGTGAAGTAGGTGAGGTAGAGCTGGGTGGTGTTGAGAAAGAGCTGTGTGGTGGTGAGGTATAAGTGGGCGGCGGTGAGGCACAGCTGGGCGGTGGTGAGATAGAGTTGGGTGGTGGTGAGGTAGAGCTGGGCGGTGGTGAGGAAGAGCAGGGCAGTGGTGAGGTAGAACTGGGCAGTAGGGAGATGGAGCTGGGCGGTGGTGAGGTAGAGCTGGGTGGTGTTGAGGTAGAGCTGGGCAGTGGTGAGGTGAAGCTGGGCGGTGGTGAGGTAAAGATGTGTGGTGGTGAGGAGAAGCTGGGCATGGTGAGGTAGAGCTGCATGGTGGGGAGATAGAGCTTGGCGGTGGTGAGGAAGAGCTGGGTAGTGGTGAGGTAGAGCTGGGCAGTGCTGAGGTAGAGCTGGACGGTGCTGAGGTAGAGCTGGGTGGTGGTGAGGTGAAGCGATTTGGTGGTGACCTGAAGCTGGCTGGTGGGGAGTAATAGCTTTGCAGCGGTGAGGTAGCGCCAGGTGGTGGTAAGGTGAAGCTGGGCAGTGGTGAGATAGAGAATGGCGGTGGTGAGGTAGAGCTGGGCGGTGGTGAGGTATACCTGTGCAGTGGTGAGGTAGAGCTGGGCGGTGTTGAGATAGAGCTCGGCGGAGGAGAGGTAGAGCGGGGCGGTGGTGAGGAAGAGTTGGGCAGTGGTGATGTAGAGCTGGGTAGTGGGGAGATAGAGCTTGGCGGTGGTGAGGAAGAGCTGGGTAGTGGTGAGGTAGAGCTGGGCAGTGCTGAGGTAGAGCTGGGCGGTGCTGAGGTAGAGCTGGGTGGTGGTGAGGTGAAGCTATTTGGTGGTGACCTGAAGCTGGCTGGTGGGGAGGAATAGCTTTGCAGCGGTGAGGTAGCGCCAGGTGGTGGTAAGGTGAAGCTGGGCAGTGGTGAGATAGAGAATGGCGGTGGTGAGGTGAAGCTGGGCGGTGGTGAGGTATACCTGTGCAGTGGTGAGGTAGAGCTGGGCGGTGTTGAGATAGAGCTCAGCGGAGGAGAGGAAGAGCGGGGCGGTGGTGAGGTAGAGCTGGGCGGTGGTGAGGAAGTGCTTGGAGGTGGTGAGGTAGAGCTGGGCAGTGGTGAGGTAGACCTAGGTGGTGGTGAGGTAGAGCTGGGCAGTGGTGAAGTAGATCTGGGCAGTGGTGAGGTAGAACAGGCCTAAGGTGATGTAGAGCTGTGCGGAGGTGAGATGGAGCTGGGTGGTGGTGAGATGAAGTTGGGCGGTGGTGAGGTAGCGTACAGTGAAGTAGGTGAGGTAGAGCTGGCTGGTGTTTATGAAGAACTGGTGAGTGGTGAAGTAGAGATGGGAGGAGGTGAGGTGAAGCTGGGTGGTGGTGAGGTAGATTGCGGTGAAGTACGTGAGGTACAGCTAGCAATAGGTGAGGTAGAGCTGGGTAGTGATTAGTTAGAGCTGGGTGGTTTTTATGTCGAGCTGGGTGGTGTTTGGGTAGAGCTGGGTGGTGTTTAGGTAGAGTTGGGTGAGGTAGTGAGGTAGAACTGGGTGAAGTAGGTGGGGTAGAGTACGATAAGGTAGGTGAGGTTCAGCTGGGTGTTATTCATAGATCTGGGTGCTGGTGAAGTAGATCTGGGAGGTGGTGAGTTAGATCTGTGTGGTGGTGAGATAGAGCTGGGTGGTGGTAAGGTAGACTACAGTGAGGTAGGTGAGGTTGAGCTCTGTGATGGTGAGGGAGAGCTGGGTGGTGGTGAGGTAGAGTACAGTGAGGTAGGTGAGGAAGAGCTGCGTGATGGTGAGATAGAGCTGTTTGGTGGTGAGGTATAGATGGGCAGTGGTGAGGCAGAGCTGGGCGGTGGTGAGATAGAGCTGGGTGGTGGTGAGGTAGAGCTGGGCGGTTGTGAGTTAGAGCTGGGTGGTGGTGAGGTAGAGTACGGCAGTGCTGAGGTGAAGCTGGGCGGTGGTGTGGAAGAGCTGGGTGATGTTTAGGTATTGCTGGGTGGTGTTTACGTAGAGTTGAGAGAGGTAATGAGGTCGAGCTGGGTGAAGTATATGAGGTAGAGTACGATGAGGTAGGTGAGGTTCAGCTGGGTGTTATTTATAGAGCTGGGTGTTGGTGAAGTAGAACTGGGTGGTGGTGAGATACAGCAGGGTGGTGGTGAGGTAGAGTACAGTGTGGTAGGTGAAGGACAGCTGGGAGATGGTGATATAGAGCTGTATGGTGGTGAGATATAGCTGGGCTGTGGTGAGGCAGAGCTGGACGGTGGTGAGATAGAGCTGGGTGGTGGTGAGGTAGAGCTCGGCGGTGGTGTGGTAGAGCTGGGTGGTGGTGAATACAGCTGGGCAGTGGTGAGGTGAAGCTGGGCAGTGGTGAGGTAGAGCTGGGTGGTGGTGAGGTGAAGCTAGACAGTGGTGAGGTATAGATGGGCATTGGTGAGGAGGAGCTGGGCGGCAGTGATGTAGAGCTGGGTGGTGGGGAGGCGAAGTTGGCAGTGGTGAGGTAGAGTACCCTGAAGTAGGGGAGGGCTGAGTTGTGGTGTTATCGAGTTTGGCAGTGGTGAGGTAGAAATGGGCAGTCATGAGGTGAAGCTGGGCTGTTGTGAGGTAGAGTTGGATGGTGTTGAGGTGAAGTTAGGTAGTGGTGAGGTATAGCTGGGCAGTGGTGAGGTAGGGCTGTGTGAAGGTGAGGTAGAGCTTGGCGGTGGTGAGGTAGATATGGTTGGTGGCAAGGTAGAGCTGGGCAGTGGTGAGATAGAGCTTGGCGGTGGTGAGGTAGATATGGGCGGTGATGAGGTAGAGCTGGGCAGTGGTGAGATAGAGCTTGGTGGTGGTGAGCTAGAGCGGAGCGGTGGTGAGATAGAGCTGCGCTGTGGTGAGGTAGAATTGGGCAGTGGTGAGGTGAAGCTGGGTGGCAGTGATGTAGAGCTGGGTGGTGGGGAGGCGAAGTTGGCAGTGATGAGGTAGAGTAATCTGAAGTAGGGGAGGGCTGAGTTGTGGTGATATCGAGTTTGGCAGTGGTGAGGTAGAAATGGGCAGTCGTGAGGTGAAGCTGGGCTGTTGTGAGGTAGAGTTGGATGGTGTTGAGGTGAAGTTAGGTAGTGGTGAGGTATAGCTGGGCAGTGGTGAGGTAGGGCTGTGTGAAGGTGAGATAGAGCTTGGCGGTGGTGAGCTAGATATGGTTGGTGGCGAGGTAGAGCTGGGCAGTGGTGAGATAGAGCTTGGCGGTGGTGAGGTAGATATGGGCGGTGGTGAGGTAGAGCTGGGCAGTGGTGAGATAGACCTTGGTGGTTGTGAGGTAGAGCAGGGCGGTGGTGAGGTAGAGCTGTGCGGTGGTGAGGTAGTTCTTGGCGGTGGTGAGGTGGAGCTGGGTGGTTGTGAGGAGAAGCTGGGTGATGGTGAGGTAGAGCTGGGCGGTGGTGAAGTAGATCTGGGCAGTGGTGAGGTAGAACAGGCCAATGGTGATGTAGAGCTGTGCGGAGGTGAGGTGGAGCTGGGTGGTGGTGAGATGAAGTTGGGCGGTGGTGAGGTAGCGTACAGTGAAGTAGGTGAGGTAGATCTGGCTGGTGTTTACGAAGAGCTGGTGAGTGGTAACGTAGAGATGGGAGGAGGTGAGGTGAAGTTAGGCAGTGATGAGGTATAGCTGGGCAGTGGTGAGGTGTGGTGGTGAGATAGGGTTTGGCGGTGGTGAGGTAGATATGGGCGGTGGCGAGGTAGAGCTGGGCAGTTGTGAGATAGAGCTTGGCAGTGGTGAGGTAGAGCTGTGTGGTGGTGAGGTTAAGCTGGGCAGTGGTGAGTAGAGCTGGTCAATGCTGCGGTAGAGTACGGTGAAGTAGGTGAGGTATAGAAGGTTGGAGCTGAGGTGGAGCTGGGTGGTGGTGAGGTAGAGTACGGTGAAGTAGGTGAGGTACAGCTGGTTGGAGGTGAGGTTGAGCTGGGTGGTGGTGAGGTAGAGTACGGTGAAGTAGGTGAGGTTGAGCTGACTGGTGGTGAGGTAGAGCTGGGTGGTGATTAGGTAAAGCTGGGTGGTTTAAATGTCGAGCTGGGTGGTGTTTAGGTAGAGCTGGGTGGTGTTTAGGTAGAGTTGAGTGAGGTAGTGAGGTCGAGCTGGGTGAAGTATATGAGGTAGAGTACGATGAGGTAGGTGAGGTTCAGCTGGGTGTTATTTATAGAGCTGGGTGGTGGTGAAGTAGAACTGGGTGGTGGTGAGGCAGAGCGGGGCGGTGGTGAGATAGAGCTGGCTGGTGCTGAGGTAGAGCTGTATGGTGGTGAGGCAGAGCTGGGCGGTGGTGAGATAGAGCTGAGTGGTGGTGAGGTAGAGCTGGGCGCTGGTGTGGTAGAGATGGGCAGTGGCGAATACAGCTTTGCAGTGGTGAGGTGAAGCTGGGCGGTGTTGAGGTAGAGATGGGTGGTGGTGAGGTGAAGCTAGACAGTGGTGAGGTAGAGCTGGGAGGTGGTGAGGTGGAGCTGGGCGGTTGTGAGGTAGTGCAGGGTGGTGGTGAGGTAGAGCTGGGCAGTAGTGAGAAAGCGCTTGGCGGTGGTGAGGTAGGGATAGGTGGTGGTGAGGTAGAGCTGGTGGTGGTGAGGTGAAGTGGGCTGGTGGTGAGTTAGAGCTGGGTGGTGGTGAGGTGGTGCTGGGTGGTATTCAGTAGAGCTGGGCAGTGTTGAGGTGAAGCTGGGCGGCGGTGAGGTAGAGCTGGGTGGTGGGGACGTGAAGCTGGGCAGTGGTGAGGTATATCTGGACAGTGCTGAGGTGGAGCTGGGTGGTGCTGAGGTATAGCGGGGCAGTGGTGAGGTAGAGCTAGGCGGTGCTGAGATACAGCTGGAAGTAGGTGAGATGAAACTGCGTGGTGGTGATGTGAAGCTTGCCGGTGGTGAGGTATAGCTTGGCAGTGGTGAGGTAGCGCCAGTTGGTGGTAAGTTGCAGCTGGGCGGTGGTGAGATAGAGAATGGCTGTGGTGAGGTAGAGCTGGGTAAGATAGGTGAGGAACAGCTGGGTGCTCGTGCAGTAGTATACGGTGAAGTAGGTGAGGTAGAGCCGGGATGTGGTGAGGTGGAGTATGGTGAAGTAGATGAGGAAGAGATGGGTGGTGTTTAGGTAGAGCTGGACAGTGGTGAGGTGGAGCTGGGAGGTGGTGAGGTTGAGCTTGGTGGTGGTGAGGTAGAGTACGGTGAAGTAGGTGAGGTTGAGCTGACTGGTGGTAAGGTAGAGCTGGGTGGTGATTAGGTAGAGCTGGGTGGTTTAAATGTCGAGCTGGGTGGTGTTTAGGTAGAGCTGGGTGGTGTTTAGGTAGAGTTGAGTGAGGTAGTGAGGTCGAGCTGGGTGAAGTATATGAGGTAGAGTACGGTGAGGTAGGTGAGGTTCAGCTGGGTGTTATTTATAGAGCTGGGTGGTGGTGAAGTAGAACTGGGTGGTGGTGAGATAGAGCTGGGTGGTGGTGAGGCAGAGCTGGGCGGTGGTGAGATAGAGCTGGCTGGTGGTGAGGTAGAGCTGTATGGTGGTGAGGCAGAGCTGGGCGGTGGTGAGATAGAGCTGAGTGGTGGTGAGGTAGAGCTGGGCGCTGGTGTGGTAGAGATGGGCAGTGGCGAATACAGCTTCGCAGTGGTGAGGTGAAGCTGGGCAGTGTTGAGGTAGAACTGGGTGGTTGTGAGGTGAAGCTAGACAGTGGTGAGGTAGAGCTGGGAGGTGGTGAGGTGGAGCTGGGCGGTCGTGAGGTAGTGCAGGGTGGTGGTGAGGTAGAGCTGGGCAGTAGTGAGAAAGCGCTTGGCGGTGGTGAGGTAGGGATAGGTGGTGGTGAGGTAGAGCTGGTGGTGGTGAGGTGAAGTGGGCTGGTGGTGAGTTAGAGCTGGGTGGTGGTGAGGTGGTGCTGGGTGGTATTCAGTAGAGCTGGGCAGTGTTGAGGTGAAGCTGGGCGGCGTGAGGTAGAGCTGGGTGGTGGGGAGGTGAAGCTGGGCAGTGGTGAGGTATATCTGGACAGTGCTGAGGTTGAGCTGGGTGGTGCTGAGGTATAGCGGGGCAGTGGTGAGGTAGAGCTAGGCGGTGCTGAGATACAGCTGGAAGTAGGTGAGATGAAACTGCGTGGTGGTGATGTGAAGCTTGCCGGTGGTGAGGTATAGCTTGGCAGTGGTGAGGTAGCGCCAGTTGGTGGTAAGTTGCAGCTGGGCGGTGGTGAGATAGAGAATGGCTGTGGTGAGGTAGAGCTGGGTAAGATAGGTGAGGTACAGCTGGGTGCTCGTGCAGTAGTATACGGTGAAGTAGGTGAGGTAGAGCCGGGATGTGGTGACGTGGAGTATGGTGAAGTAGATGAGGAAGTGATGGGTGGTGTTTAGGTAGAGCTGGACAGTGGTGAGGTGGAGCTGGGCGGTGGTGAGGTAGAGTACGGTGTAGTAGGTGAAGTATAGCTGACTGGTGTTTCGGCAAAGCTGGTGAGTGGTGAGGTAGAGCTGGCTGAAGTAGGTGAGGTAGAGTACGATGAGATAGGGGAGGTTCAGCTGGTTGCTTTTTATAGAACTGCGTGGTGGTGAGGTAAAACTGAATGGTGGTGATGTGGAAATGTGTGGTGTGAGGTGGACCTGGGTGGTGGTGAGGTAGAGCACAGTGATGTAGTTGAGGTAGATCTGGGTGGTGGTGAGATAGAGCTGTGTGGTGGTGAGGAATAGGTGGGCGGTGGTGAGGCAGATCTGGGCGGTGGTGAGATAGAGCTGGTTGGTGGTGAGGTAGAGCTGGGTGGTGGTGAGGTAGAGCTGGGTGGTGGTGAGGTAGATCTGGGCAGTGGTGAGGTGAAGCTGGGCAGTGGTGACGTGAAGCTGGGCGGTGGTGAGGTAGAACTGCGTGGTGGTGAGATAGAGCTTGGCAGTGGTGAGGTAGAGCGGGGCAGAGGTGAGGTAGTGCTGGGGATTGGAGAGATGGAGCTTGGCGGTGGTGATGTAGATCTGGGTGGTGGTGAGGTAGAGCTGGGCCATGTTGAGGTAGAGCCTGGTGGTGGTGAGGTGGACTACAGTCAGGTAGGTGAGGTAGAGCTCTGTAGTGGTGAGGAAGAGCTGGGTGGTGGTGAGGTAGAGTACAGTGAGGTAGGTGAGGAAGAGCTGGGTGATGGTGAGATAGAGCTGTATGGTGGTGAGGTATAGCTGGGCGGTGGTGAGGTAGAGTACCCTGAAGTAGGTGAGGGCTGAGTTGTGGTGATATCGAGTTTGGCGGTGGTGAGGTAGAAATGGGCAGTCGTGAGGTGAAGCTGGGCTGTTGTGAGGTAGAGTAGGATGGTGTTGAGGTGAAGTTAGGTAGTGGTGAGTTATAGCTGGGCGGTGGTGAGGCAGAGCTGGGCGATGGTGAGGTAAAGCTTGGTGGTGTTGAGGTAGACCTGGGCAGTGGTGAGGTAGAGCTGGGTGGTGGTGAGGTAGAGCTGGGCGGTGGTGAGGTATAGCTGCACTGTGGTGAGGTAGAATTGGGCAGTGGTGAGGTGAAGCTGGGCAGCGGTGATGTAGGGCTGGGTGGTGGGGAGGTGAAGTTGGCAGTGGTGAGGTAGAGTAGCCTGAAGTAAGTGAGGGCTGAGTAGTGGTGATATAGCGTTTGGCGGTGGTGAGGTAGAAATGGGCGTTGGTGAGGTGATGCTGGGCGCTGGTGAGGTAGAGCTGGATGGTGTTTTTGAAGAGCTGGTGAGTGGTAAGATAGAGATGGGAGGTGGTGAGGTGAAGCTGAGTGGTGGTGAGGTTAAGCTGGGCTTTGGTGAGTCGAGCTGGGCAGTGGTGAGGTAGAACAGGGCAGTGGTGAAGTAGAACTGGGCAATGGTGACGTAGAGCTGTGCGGACGTGAGGTGGAGCTGGGTGGTGGTGAGATGAAGCTGGGTGGTGTTGAGGTGAAGCTGGCCGGTGATGAGTTATAGCTTGGCAGTGATGAGGTAGAGCCAGGTGTGGTGTGTTGAATCTGGGCGCTAGTAAGGTAGAGCTCGGAGGTGGTGAGGTAGAGCTGGATAAGATAGGTGTGGTACAGCTGGGTGGTAGTGCAGTAGTATATGGTGAAGTAGGTGAGGTAGAGCCGGGAGGTGGTGAGGTGGAGTACGGTGAATAAGATGAGGTAGAGATGGGTGGTGTTTCAGAAGAGCTAGACAGTGGTGAGGTAGAGCTGGGAGTTAGTGAGTTGGAGCTGGGCGGTGGTGACGTAGAGCAGGGTGGTGGTGAGGTAGAGCTGGGCAGTAGTGAGAAAGCGCTTGGCGGTGGTGAGATAGGGCTAGGTGGTGGTGAGATAGAGCTGGGTGGTGGTGAGGTGAAGTGGGCTGGTGGTGAGTTAGAGCTGGGTGCTGGTGAGGTGGTGCTGGGTGGTATTGAGTAGAGCTGGGCAGTGTTGAGGAGAAGCTGGGCGGCAGTGAGGTAGAGCTGGGTGGTGGGGACGTGAAGCTGGGCAGTGGTGAGGTATATCTGGACAGTGCTGAGGTTGAGCTGGGTGGTGCTGAGGTATAGCGGGGCAGTGGTGAGGTAGAGCTGGCGGTGCTGAGATACAGTTGGAACGTGGTGAGATGAAACTGGGTGGTGGTGAGGTGAAGCTTGCCGGTGGTGAGGTATAGCTTGGCAGTGGTGAGGTAGCGCCAGTTGGTGGTAAGGTGCAGCTGGGCGGTGGTGAGATAGAGAATGGCTGTGGTGAGGTAGAGCTGGGTAAGATAGGTGAGGAACAGCTGGGTGCTCGTGCAGTAGTATACGGTGAAGTAGGTGTGGTAGAGCCGGGATGTGGTGAGGTGGAGTATGGTGAAGTAAATGAGGAAGAGATGGGTGGTGTTTAGGTAGAGCTGGACAGTGGTGAGGTAGAGCTGGGAGGTGGTGAGGTGGAGCTGGGCGGTGGTGAGGTAGAGTACGGTGAAGTAGGTGAGGTATAGCTGGCTGGTGTTTAGGCAGAGTTGGTGAGTGGTGAGGTAGAGCTGGGTGAAGTAGGTGAGGTAGAGTACGAATAGTTAGGGGAGGCTCAGCTGGTTGTTTTTTATAGAACTGCATGGTGGTGAGGTAAAACTGAATGGTGGTGATGTGGAAATGTGTGGTGTGAGGTGGACCTGGGTTGTGGTGAGGTAGAGCACAGAGATGTAGGTGAGGTAGATCTGGGTGGTGGTGAGATAGAGCTGTGTGGTGGTGAGGAATAGGTGGGCGGGGGTGAGGCAGAGACGGGCGGTGGTGAGATAGAGCTGGTTGGTGTTGAGGTAGAGCTGGGCAGTGGTGAGGTGAAGCTGGGCAGCGGTGATGTAGGGCTGGGTGGTGGGGAGGTGAAGTTGGCAGTGGTGAGGTAGAGTACCCTGAAGTAGGTGAGGGCTGAGTTGTGGTGATATAGAGTTTGGCGGTGGTGAGGTAGAAATGGGCGGTGGTGAGGTGAAGCTGGGCGGTGGTGAGTTTGAGGTGGATGGTGGTGAGGTGAAGTTAGGCAGTGGTGAGTTATAGCTGGGCAGTGGTGAGGTAGGGCTGTGTGGTGGTGAGGTTAAGCTGAACAGTGTTGAGTAGAGCTAGGCAATGGTGCGGTAGAGTACGGTGAAGTAGGTGATGTATAGCTGGTTGGAGCTGAGGTTGAGCTGGGTGGTGCTGAGGTAGAGTATGGTGAAGTAGGTGAGGTACAGCTGGTTGGAGGTGAGGTAGAGCAGGGTGGTGGTGAGGTAGAGTATGGTGAAGTAGGTGAAGTTGAGCTGGCTGGTGGTGAGGTAGAGCCGTGCAATCACTATACCCCCTGACCTTCCCCTCTCCGATGCTGAACGTTCAGTGCTCAGCAAAGGACTTAGTTTCATACCCTTACGCCCTCACCTCAATGAATTTCAGGCTCGGCATGATACTGAACTCTTCTTTCGCCGTCTTCGTCTCCGGGCTCACTTCTTTGGGCAGGAGTCCTCTCCCAGTTCAACGGATCCTTTTACCCATCTCCAATATTCTCCCTCCACCTGGACCCCTCCCTGTGGATTCTTACCTTCTCTTGATCTTTTCATTGAGAACTGTCGGCGCGACATTAGTCGTCTCAATTTCTCTGCTCCTCTCACCCATTCTAACCTGTCTCTCTCTGAACTTACTGCACTCCATTCTCTCAGGTCCAACCCTGACATTGTCATCAAACCCGCTGACAAGGGTGGTGCTGTTGTTGTCGGGCGCACTGACCTCTACCTCGAGGAGGCTGAGCGTCAACTCGCTGACACTTCCTCCTACCTCTCCCTGGACCATGACCCCACCACTGAACATCAAGCCATTGTTTCCAGGACTGTCACTGACCTCATCTCCTCAGGGGATCTCCCTCCCACAGCTTCCAACCTGATAGTCGCCCAACCTCGGACGGCCCGCTTCTATCTCCTACCCAAAATCCACAAACAGAACTGCCCCGGTAGACCGATCGTCTCAGCTTGCTCCTGCCCCACAGAACTCATTTCTCGTTATCTTGACTCCCTTCTCTCTCCCCTTGTCCAGTCCCTTCCCATCTACATCCGTGATTCCTCTGACACCTTACGTCACATCAACAATTTCCAGTTCCCTGGCTCCAACCACTTCCTCTTCACCATGGATGTCCAATCCCTCTACACCTCCATCCCCTACCAGGATGGTCTGAGGGCCCTTAGCTTCTTCCTCGAACAGAGGCCCGAACAATCCCCATCCACAACTACTCTCCTCCGTCTGGCTGAACTTGTTCTCACGTTGAACAATTTCTCCTTCAACTCCTCTCACTTTCTCCAAATAAAAGGTGTGGCTATGGGTACCCGCATGGGCCCCAGCTATGCCTGTCTCTTTATGGGGTATGTGGAACATTCCTTGTTGCAGTCCTACTCCGGCCCCCTTCCACAACTTTTTCTCCGGTACATCGATGATTACTTCGGTGCTGCTTCATGCTCTCGGCGGGACTTGGAAAAATTTATTAATTTTGCTTCCAATCTCCACCCCTCCATCATTTTCACGTGGTCCATCTCTGACACTTCCCTTCCCTTCCTTGACCTCTCTGTCTCAATCTCTGGTGATAGACTGTCCACCAATATCCATTACAAACCCACCGACTCCCACAGCTACCTCGACTACAGCTCCTCACACCCCGCTTCCTGTAAGGACTCCATCCCATTCTCCCAGTTCCTTCACCTTCGTCGCATCTGTTCCGATGATGCTACCTTCAAAAACGGTTCCTCTGACATGTCCTCCTTCTTCCTTAACCGAGGTTTTCCACCGACGGTCGTTGACAGGGCCCTCAACCGTGTCCGGCCCATCTCCCGCGCATCCGCCCTCACGCCTTCTCCTCCCTCCCAGAAACATGATAGGGTCCCCCTTGTCCTCACTTATCACCCCACCAGCCTCCGCATTCAAAGGATCATCCTCCGCCATTTCCGCCAACTCCAGCATGATGCCACCACCAAACACATCTTCCCTTCACCCCCCTTATCGGCATTCCGGAGGGATCGCTCCCTCCGGGACACCCTGGTCCACTCCTCCATCACCCCCTACTCCTCAACCCCCTCCTATGGCCCACCACCCCATGCCCACGCAAAAGATGTAACACCTGCCCCTTCACTTCCTCTCTCCTCACCGTTCAAGGGCCCAAACATTCCTTTCAAGTGAAGCAGCATTTCACTTGCATTTCCCCCAACTTAGTCTACTGCATTCGTTGCTCCCAATGTGGTCTCCTCTACATTGGAGAGACCAAACGTAAACTGGGCGACCGCTTTGCAGAACACCTGCGGTCTGTCCGCAAGAATGACCCAAACCTCCCTGTCGCTTGCCATTTTAACACTCCACCCTGCTCTCTTGCCCACATGTCTGTCCTTGGCTTACTGCATTGTTCCAGTGTAGCCCAACGCAAACTGGAGGAACAACACCTCATCTTCCGACTAGGCACCTTACAGCCTTCCGGTCTGAATATTGAATTCAACAACTTTAGGTCGTGAGCTCCCTCCCCCATCCCCACCCCCTTTCTGTTTCCCCCTTTTTCCTTTTTTTCCCTATAAATTTTTTGATTTTTCTTTTCCCACCTATTTCCATTATTTTTAAATATTTTAAAATCTTTTATGCTCCCCCCACCCCCACTAGAGCTGTACCTTGAGTGCCCTACCATCCATTCTTAATTAGCACATTCGTTTAGATAATTTAACTTTAACACCTATGTGTTCTTTTGTACCATTGTCGCTGACATCTTTTGATGATCTGCTTCTATCACTGCTTGTTTGTCTACACAAGCACCTCTCTCTCTCTCTATCTCTCCGCCCCCCCCACACACACACCTTAAACCAGCTTATATTTCAGCTCTTTCTTGGACTCGAAATCAAGTTCTGTCGAAAGGTCATGAGGACTCGAAACGTCAAATCTTTTCTTCTCCGCCGATGCTGCCAGACCTGCTGAGTTTTTCCAGGTAATTCTGTTTTTGTTTTGGATTTCCAGCATCCGCAATTTTCTTTGTTTTTAAGATAGATGAGGTACAGCTGGCTGCTCGTGCAGTAGTATACGGTGAAGTAGGTGAGGTAGAGCCGGGATGTGGTGAGGTGGAGTACGGTGAAGTAGAGGAAGAAGAGATGGGTGGTGTTTAGGTAGAGCTGGACAGTGGTGAGTTAGAGCTGGGAGATGGTGAGGTGGAGCTGGGCGGTGGTGAGGTAGAGTACGGTGAAGTAGGTGAGGTATAGCTGGCTGGTGTTTAGGCAGAGATGGTGAGTGGTGAGGTAGAGCTGGGTGAAGTAGGTGAGGTAGAGTACGATGAGATAGGGGAGGTTCAGCTGGTTGTTTTTTATAGAACTGGGTGGTGATGAGGTAAAACTGAATGGTGGTGATGTGGAAATGTGTGGTGTGAGGTGGACGTGGGTGGTGGTGAGGTAAGACCACAGTGATGTAGGTGAGGTAGATCTGGGTGGCGGTGAGATAGAGCTGTGTGGTGGTGAGGAATAGGTGCGCGGGGGTGAGGAAGAGCTGGGCTGTGGTGAGATAGAGCTGGTTGGTGGTGAGGTAGAGCAGGGCAGTGGTGAGGTGAAGCTGGGCGTTGGTGAGATACAGCTGGGTGCTGGTGGCGTAGATCTGGGCAGTGGTGAGGTGAAGCTGGGCGGTGGTGTGGTGAAGCTGGGCAGTGGTGAGGTAGAACTGCGTCGTGGTGAGGAGAAGCTGGACAGTGGTGCGTTAGAGCTGTGTGGTGGTGAGATAGAGCTTGTCAGTGGTGAGGTAGAGCGGGGTGGAGGTGAGGTAGAGCTGGGGCGTGGAGAGATGGAGCTTGGCGGTGGTGAGGTAGAGCTGGGTGGTGGTGAGGTAGAGATGAGCCATGGTGAGGTAGAGCTGGGTGGTGGTGAGGTAGACTACAGTGAGGTAGGTTAGCTGGAGCTCTGTAGTGGTGAGGAAGAGCTGGGTGGTGGTGAGGTAGAGTACAGTGAGGTAGGTGAGGAAGAGCTGGGTGTTGGTGAGATAGAGCTGTATGGTGGTGAGGTATAGCTGGGCGGTGATGAGGCAGTGCTGGGCGGTGGTGAGGTAGAGTACGGTGAAGTAGGTGAGTTTCAGCTGGCTGGTGGTGAGGTAGAGCTGAGTGGTAATTAGGTAGAGCTGGGTGGTTTTTATGTCGAGCTGGGTGGTGTTTAGTTAGAGCTGGGTGGTGTTTAGGTAGAGTTGGGTGAGGTAGTGAGGGCAAGCTGGGTGAAGTAGGTGAGGTAGAGTACGATGTGGTAGGTGACGTTCAGCTAGGTGTTATTTATAGAGCTGGGTGTTGGTGAAGTAGATCTGGGTGGGGGTGTGGTAGAGCTGTGTGGTGGTGAGATAGAGCTGGGTGGTGGTGAGGTAGACTACAGTGTGAGGTAGGTGAGGTAGATCTCTGTGGTTGTGAGGTATAGCTGGCTGTTGTTTAGGCAGAGCTGGTGAGTGGGGAGGTAGAGCTGGGTGAAGTAGGTGAAGTAGAGTACGATGAGATAGGGGAGGTTCAGCAGGTTGTTTTTTATAGAACTGGGTGGTGGTGAGGTAAAACTGAATGGTGGCGATGTGGAAATGTATGGTGTGAGGTGGACCTGGGTGGTGGTGAGGTAGAGCACAGTGATGTAGGTGAGGTAGATCTGGGTGGTGGTGAGATAGAGCTGTGTGGTGGTGAGGAATAGGTGGGCGGGGGCGAGGCAGAGATGGTCGGTGGTGACATAGAGCTGGTTGGTGGGGAGGTAGAGCTGGGCAGTGGTGAGCTGAAGCTGGGCGTTGTTGAGGTAGAGTTGGATGGTGGTGAGGTAGATCTGGGCAGTGGTGAGGTGAAGCTGGGCGGTGGTGAGGTGAAGCTGGGTGGTGGTGAGGTAGAACTGCGTGGTGGTGAGGAGAAGCTGGACAGTGGTGATGTAGAGCTGTGTGGTGGTGTGATAGAGCTTGGCAGTGGTGAGGTAGAGGGCGGTAGAGGTGATGTAGAGCTGGAGAGTGGAGAGATGGAGCTTGGCGGTGGTGAGGAAGAGCTGGGTGGTGGTGAGGTAGAGCTGGGCCGTGGTGAGGTAGAGCTGGATGGTGGTGAGGTAGACTACAGTGAGGTAGGTGAGGTAGAGCTCTGTAGTGGTGAGGAAGAGCTGGGTGGTGGTGAGATAGAGTACAAAGAGGTAGGTGAGGAAGAGCTGGGTGATGGTGACATAGAGCTGTATGGTGGTGAGGTATAGCTGGGCCGTGGTGAGGCAGAGCTGGGCGGTGGTGAGGTAGAGTACGGTGAAGTAGGAGAGGTTCTGCTGGCTGGTGGTAAGGTAGAACTGGGTGGTTTTTATGTCGAGCTTGGTGGTTTTTATGTCGAGCTCGGTGGTGTTTAGGTAGAGCTGGGTGGTGTTTAGGTAGAGTTGGGTGAGGTAGTGAGGGCGAGCTGGGTGAAGTAGGTGAGGTAGAGTACAATGTGGTAGCTGACATTCAGCTGGGTGTTATTTATAGAGCTGGGTGTTGGTGAAGTAGATCTGGGTGGGGGTGAGGTTCAGCTGTGTGGTGGTGAGATAGAGCAGGGTGGTGGTGAGGTAGACTACAGTGAGGTAGGTGATGTAGAGCTCTGTAGTGGTGAGGAAGAGCTGGGTGGTGGTGAGGTAGAGTACAGTGAGGTAGGTGAGGAAGAGTTGGGTGATGGTGAGATAGAGATGTATGGTGGTGAGGTATAGCTGGGCAGGGGTGAGGCAGAGCTGGGCGGTGGTGAGGTAAAGTTTGGTGATGGTGATGTAGACCTGGGCAGTGGTGAGGTAGAGCTGGGCAGTGGTGAGGTAAAGCTGGGCGGTGGTGAGGTGAAGCTGGGCAGTGGTGAGGTAGAGCTGCGTGGTGGTGAGATAGAGGTTGGCAGTGGTGAGGTAGAGCAGGGCAGAGGTGAGATAGTGCTAGGGATTGGAGAGATGGAGCTTGGTAGTGGTGAGGTAGAGCTGGGTGATGGTGAGGTAGAGCTGGGTAGTGGTGAGGTAGAGCTGGGTGGTTGTGAGGTAGACTACAGTGAGGTAGGTGAGGTAGAGCTCTGTAGTGGTGAGGAAGAGCTGGGTGGTGGTGAGGTAGAGTAAAGTGAGGTAGGTGAGGAAGAGCTGGGTGATGGTGAGATAGAGCTGTATGGTGGTGAGGTATTGCTGGGCGGTGGTGAGGCAGAGCTGGACGGTGCTGAGGTAGAGTACGGTGAAGTAGGTGATGTTCAGCTGGCTGTTGTTGTGGTAGAGCTGTGTTGTGATTAGGTAGAGCTGGGTGGTTTTTATGTCGAGCTGGGTGGTGTTTAGTTAGAGCTGGGTGGTGTTTAGGTAGAGTTGGGTGGGGTAGTGAGTGAGAGCTGAGTGAAGTAGTTGAGGTAGAGTACGATGTGTAGGTGACGTTCAGCTGGGTGTTATTTATAGAGCCGGGTGTTGGTGAAGTAGTTCTGGGTGGTGGTGAGGTAGAGCTCTGTGGTGGTGAGATAGAGCTGGGTGGTGGTGAGGTAGACTTAAAGTGAGGTAGGTGAGGTAGAGCTCTGTAGTGGTGAGGAAGAGCTGGGTGGTGGTGAGGTAGAGTGCAGTGAGGTAGGTGAGGAAGAGCTGGGTGTTGGTGAGATAGAGCTGTATGCAGGCACGGAAATAGCTGGGCGGTGATGAGGCAGTGCTGGGCGGAGGTGAGGTAGAGTACGGTGAAGTCGATGAGTTTCAGCTGGCTGGTGGTGAGGTAGAGATGAGTGGTGATTAGGTAGAGCTGGGTGGTTTTTATGTCGAGCTGGGTGGTGTTTAGTTAGAGCTGGGTGGTGGTGAGGTGAAGCTAGACAGTGGTGAGGTAGAGCTGGGAGGTGGTGAGGTGGAGCTGGGCGGTGGTGAGGTAGAGCAGGGTGGTGGTGAGGTAGAGCTGGGCAGTAGTGAGAAAGCGCTTGGCGGTGGTGAGGTAGGGCTAGGTGGTGGTGAGTTATAGCTGGTGGTGGTGAGGTGAAGTGGGCTGGTGGTGAGTTAGAGCTGGGTGGTGGTGCGCTGGTGCTGGGTGGTATTGAGTAGAGCTGGGCAGTGTTGAGGTGAAGCTGGGCAGTGGTGAGGTAGAGTGGGTGGTGGGGACGTGAAGCTGGGCAGTGGTGAGGTATATCTGGACAGTGCTGAGGTTGAGCTGGGTGATGCTGAGGTATAGCGGGGCAGTGGTGAGGTAGAGCTAGGTGGTGCTGAGATACAGCTGGAAGTAGGTGAGATGAAACTGGGTGATGGTGAGGTGAAGCTTGCCGGTGTTGAGGTATAGCTTGGCAGTGGTGAGGTAGCGCCAGTTGGTGGTAAGTTGCAGCTGGGCGGTGGTGAGATAGAGAATGGCTGTGGTGAGGAAGAGCTGGGTAAGATAGGTGAGGTACTGCTGGGTGCTCGTGCAGTAGTATACAGTGAAGTAGGTGAGGTAGAGCCGGGATGTGGTGAGGTGGAATATGGTGAAGTAGATGACAAAGAGATGGGCGGTGTTTAGGTAGAGCTGGACAGTGGTGAGGTAGAGCTGGGAGGTGGTGAGGTGGAGCTGGCTGGTGGTGAGGTAGAGCTGGGTGAAGTAGGTGAGGTAGAGTATGATGAGATCGGGGACGTTCAGCTGGTTGTTTTTTATAGAACAGGGTGGTGGTGAGGTAAAACTGAATGGTGGTGATGTGGAAATGTGTGGTGTGAGGTGGACCTGGGTGGTGGTGAGGTAGAGCACAGTGATGTAGGTGAGGTAGATCTGGGTGGTGGTGAGATAGAGCTGTGTGGTGGTGAGGAATAGGCGGGCGGTGGTGAGGCAGAGCTGGGCGGTGGTGAGATAGAGTTGGTTGGTGGTGAGATAGACCTGGGCAGTGGTGAGGTGAAGCTGGACGTTGGTGAGGTAGAGCTGGGTGATGGTGAGGTCGATCTGGGCAGTGGTGAGGTGAAGCTGGGTGGTGGTGTGGTGAAGCTGGGCTGTGGTGATGTAGAACTGCGTGGTGGTGAGGAGAAGCTGGACAGTGGTGAGGTAGAGCTGTGTAGTGGTGAGATAGAGCTTGGCAGTGGTGAGGTAGAGCGGGGCAGAGGTGAGGTAGTGCTGGGGATTGGAGAGATGGAGCTTGGCGGTGGTGAGGTAGAGCTGGGTGGTGGTGAGGTAGAGCTGAGCCGTTGTGAGGTAGAGCTGGGTGGTGGTGAGGTAGACTACAGTGAGTAAGGTGAGGTAGAGCTCTGTAGTGGTGAGGAAGAGCTGGGTGGTGGTGAGGTAGAGTACAGTGAGGTACGTGAGGAAGAGCTGGGTGATGGTGAAATAGAGCTGTGTGGTGGTGAGGTATAGCTGGGCGGTGGTGAGGCAGAGCTGGGTGGTGGTGAGGTAGAGTACAGTGAAGTAGTTAAGGTTTAGCTGGCTGGTGGTGAGGTAGAACTGAGTGGTGATTAGGTAGAGCTGGGTGGTTTTTATGTCAAGCTGGGTGGTGTTTAGTTAGAGCTGGGTGGTGTTTAGTAGAGTTGGGTGAGGTAGTGAGTGCGAGCTGGGTGAAGTAGCTGAGGTAGAGCACGATGTGGTAAGTGACGTTCAGCTGGGCGTTGTTTATAGAGCTGGGTGTTGGGGAAGTAGATTTGGGAGGTGGTGAGGTAGAGGTGTGTGGTGGTGAGATAGAGCTGGGTGGTGGTCAGGTAGACTACAGTGTGGTAAGTGAGGTAGAGCTCTGTGGTGGTGAGGTAGAGCTGGGTGGTGGTGAGGTAGAGTACAGTGAGGTAGTGAGGAAGAGCTGGGTGATGGTGAGATAGAGTTGTATGGTGGTGAGGTAGAGCTTGGTGGTGGTGAGGTAGAGCTGGGCTGTGGTGAGGTAGAGCTGGGTGGTGATGAGGTAGAGCTGGGCGGTGGTGAGGTAGACCTGCGCTGTGATGAGGTAGAATTGGGCAGTGGTGGGGTGAAGCTGGGCGGTGTTGAGGTCGAGCTGGATGCTGGAGAGGTGAAGTTAGGCAGTGGTGAGGTATAGCTGGGCAGTGGTGAGATAGGGCTGTGTGGTGGTGAGATAGGGCTTGGTGTCGGTGTGTTAGATATGGGCGGTGGTGAGGTAGAGCTGGGCAGTGGTGAGAAAGAGCTTGGCTTGTGGTGAGGGAGAGCTGTGTGGTGGTGAGGTAGAGATGGGCCGTGGTGTGGTAGAGCTGGATGGTGGTGAGGTAGACTACAGTGAGGTAGGTGAGGTAGAGCTCTGTAGTGGTGAGGAAGAGCTGGGTGGTGGTGAGATAGAGTACAAAGAGGTAGGTGAGGTAGAGCTGGGTGATGGTGAGATAGAGCTGTATGGTGGTGAGGTATAGCTGGGCCGTGGTGAGGCAGAGCTGGGCGGTGGTGAGGTACAGTACGGTGAAGTAGGAGAGGTTCTGCTGGCTGGTGTTAAGGTAGAACTGGGTGGTTTTTATGTCGAGCTTGGTGGTTTTTATGTCGAGCTCGGTGGTGTTTAGGTAGAGCTGGGTGGTGTTTAGGTAGAGTTGGGTGAGGTAGTGAGGGCGAGCTGGGTGAAGTAGGTGAGGTAGAGTACAATGTGGTAGCTGACATTCAGCTGGGTGTTATTTATAGAGCTGGGTGTTGATGAAGTAGATCTGGGTGGGGGTGAAGTTCAGCTGAGTGGTGGTGAGATAGAGCAGGGTGGTGCTGAGGTAGGCTACAGTGAGGTAGGTGAGGTAGAGCTCTGTAGTTGTGAGGTAGAGCTGAGTGGTGGTGAGGTAGAGTACAGTGAGGTAGGTGAGGAAGAGCTGGGTGATGGTGAGATAGACCTGTACGGTGGTGAGGTATAGCTGGGCAGTGGTGAGGCAGAGCTGGGCGGTGGTGAGGTAGAGCTGGGCGGTGGTGAGGTAGAGCTGCTCTGTGGTGAGGTAGAATTGGGCAGTGGTGAGGTGAAGCTGGGCGGCAGTGATGTAGGGCTGGGTGGTGGGGAGGTGAAGTTGGCAGTGGTGAGGTAGAGTACCCTGAAGTAGGTGAAGGCTGAGTTGTGGTGATATAGAGTTTGGCGGTGGTGAGGTAGAAATGGGCGGTGGTGAGGTGAAGTTGGGCGCTGGTGAGGTAGAGCTGGATGGTGTTTACGAAGAGCTGGTGAGTGGTAAGGTAGAGATGGGAGGTGGTGAGGTGAAGCTGAGTGGTGGTGAGGTTAAGCTGGGCTTTGGTGAGGTAGAGCTGGGCAGTGGTGAGGTAGAACAGAGCAGTGGTGAAGTAGAACTGGGCAATGGTGACGTAGAGCTGTGCGGACGTGAGGTGGAGCTGGGTGGTGGTGAGATGAAGCTGGGTGGTGGTGAGGTGAAGCTGGCCGGTGATGAGTTATAGCTTGGCAGTTATGAGGTAGAGCCAGGTGGTGGTGTGTTGAATCTGGGCGCTAGTAAGGTAGAGCTCGGAGGTGGTGAGTTGAGCTGGGTTACATAGGTGTGGTACAGCTGGGTGCTAGTGCAGTAGTATATGGTGAAGTAGGTGAGGTAGAGCCAGGAGGTGGTGAGGTGGAGTACGGTGAATAAGATGAGGTAGAGATGGGTGGTGTTTCGGAAGAGCTGGACAGTGGTGAGGAAGAGCTGGGAGTTGGTGAGGTGGAGCTGGGCGGTTGTGACATAGAGCAGGGTGGTGGTGAGGTAGAGCTGGGCAGTAGTGAGAAAGCGCTTGGCGGTGGTGAGATAGGGCTAGGTAGTGGTGAGATAGAGCTGGGTGGTGGTGAGGTGAAGTGGGCTGGTGGTGAGTTAGAGCTGGGTGCTGGTGAGCTGGTGCTGGGTGGTATTGAGCAGAGCTGGGCAGTGTTGAGGAGAAGCTGAGCAGTGGTGAGGTAGAGTGGGTGGTGGGGACGTGAGGCTGGGCAGTGGTGAGGTGTATCTGGACAGTGCTGAGGTTGAGCTGGGTGGTGCTGAGGTATAGCGGGGCAGTGGTGAGGTAGAGCTGGCGGTGCTGAGATACAGTTGGAAGGTGATGAGATGAAACTGGGTGGTGGTGAGGTGAAGCTGGGCGGTGGTGAGGTATAGCTTGGCAGTGGTGAGGTAGCGCCAGTTGGTGTTAAGGTGCAGCTGGGCGGTGGTGAGATAGAGAATGTTAGTGGTGAGGTAGAGCTGGGTAACATAGGTGAGGTACAGCTGTGTGCTCATGCAGTAGTATACGGTGAAGTAGGTGAGGTAGAGCCGGGTTGTGGTGAGGTGGAGTATGGTGAAGTAGATGAGGAAGAGATGGGTGGTGTTTAGGTAGAGCTGGACAGTGGTGAGGTAGAGCTGGGAGATGGTGAGGTGGAGCTGGGCGGTGGTGAGGTAGAGTACGGTGAAGTAGGTGAGGTATAGCTGGCTAGTGTTTAGGCAGAGCTGGTGAGTGGTGAGGTAGAGCTGGGTGAAGTAGGTGAGGTAGAGTACTATGAGTTAGGGGAATTTCAGCTGGTTGTTTTTTATAGAACTGGGTGGTGGTGAAGTAAAACTGAATGGTGGTGATGTGGAAATGTGTGGTGTGAGGTGGACCTGGGTGGTGGTGAGGTAGAGCACAGAGATGTAGGTGAGGTAGATCTGGGTGGTGGTGAGATAGAGCTGTGTGGTGGTGAGGAATAGGTGGGCGGTGGTGAGGCAGAGATGGGCGGTGGTGAGATAGAGCTGGTTGGTGTTGAGGTAGAGCTGGGCAGTGGTGAGGTGAAGCTGGACGTTGGTGAGGTAGAGCTGGGTGCTGGTAAGGTAGATCTGGGCAGTGGTGAGGTGAAGCTGGGCGGTTGTGAGGTGAAGTTGGGCAGTGGTGAGGAAGAACTGCGTGGTGGTGAGGAGAAGCTGGACAGTGGTGAGTTTGAGCTGCATGGTGGTGAGAGAGCTTGGCAGTGGTGAGGTAGATCAGGGCAGAGGTGAGGTAGTGCTAGGGATTGGAGAGATGGAGCTTGGCGGTGGTGAGGTAGAGCTGGGTGATGGTGAGGTAGAGCTGGGTAGTGGTGAGGTAGAGCTGGGTGGTTGTGAGGTAGACTACAGTGAGCTAGGTGAGGTAGAGCTCTGTAATGGTGAGGAAGAGCTGGGTGGTGGTGAGGTAGAGTAAAGTGAGGTAGGTGAGGAAGAGCTGGGTGATGGTGAGATAGAGCTGTATGGTGGTGAGGTATAGCTGGGCGGTGGTGAGGCAGAGCTGGGCGGTGCTGAGGTAGAGTACGGTGAAGTAGGTGATGTTCAGCTGGCTGTTGTTGTGGTAGAGATTTGTTGTGATTATGTAGAGCTGGGTGGTTTTTATGTCGAGATGGGTGGTGTTTAGTTAGAGCTGGGTGGTGTTTAGGTAGAGTTGGGTGAGGTAGTGAGTGTGAGCTGGGTGAAGTAGTTGAGGTAGAGTACGATGTGTAGGTGACGTTCAGCTGGGTGTTATTTATAGAGCTGGGTATTGGTGAAGTAGTTCTGGGTGGTGGTGAGGTAGAGCTCTGTGGTGGTGAGATAGAGCTGGGTGGTGGTGAGGTAGACTAAAGTGAGGGAGGTGAGGTAGAGCTCTGTAGTGGTGAGGAAGAGCTGGGTGGTGGTGAGGTAGAGTACAGTGAGGTAGGTGAGGAAGAGCTGGGTGTTGGTGAGATAGAGCTGTATGTAGGTGAGGTATAGCTGGGCGGTGATGAGGCAGTGCTGGGCGGTGGTGAGGTAGAGTACGGTAAAGTTGGTGAGTTTCAGCTGGCTGGTGGTGAGGTAGAGCTGAGTGGTGATTAGGTAGAGCTGGGTGGTTTTTATGTCGAGCTGGGTGGTGTTTAGTTAGAGCTGGGTGGTGGTGAGGTGAAGCTAGACAGTGGTGAGGTAGAGCTGGGAGGTGGTGAGGTGGAGCTGGGCGGTGGTGAGGTAGAGCAGGGTGGTGGTGAGGTAGAGCTGGGCAGTAGTGAGAAAGCGCTTGGCGGTGGTGAGGTAGGGCTAGGTGGTGGTGAGGTAGAGCTGGTGGTGGTGATGTGAAGTGGGCTGGTGGTGAGTTAGAGCTGGGTGGTTGTGAGCTGGTGCTGGGTGGTATTGAGTAGAGCTGGGCAGTGTTGAGGTGAAGCTGGGCAGTGGTGAGGTAGAGTGGGTGGTGGGGACGTGAAGCTGGGCAGTGGTGAGGTATATCTGGACAGTGCTGAGGTTGAGCTGGGTGGTGCTGAGGTATAGCTGGGCAGTGGTGAGGTAGAGCTAGGCGGTGCTGAGATACAGCTGGAAGTAGGTGAGATGAAACTGGGTGGTGGTGAGGTGAAGATTGCCGGTGTTGAGGTATAGCTTGGCAGTGGTGAGGTAGCGCCAGTTGGTGGTAAGTTGCAGCTGGGCGGTGATGAGATAGAGAATGGCTGTGGTGAGGTAGAGCTGGGTAAGATAGTTGAGGTACAGCTGGGTGCTGGTGCAGTAGTATACGGTGAAGTATGTGAGGTAGAGCTGGGATGTGGTGAGATGGAATATGGTGAAGTAGATGACAAAGAGATGGGTGGTGTTTAGGTAGAGCTGGACAGTGGTGAGGTAGAGCTGGGAGGTGGTGAGGTGGAACTGGGCGGTGGTGAGGTAGAGTACGGTGAAGTAGGTGAGGTATAGCTGGCTGGTGTTTCAGCAAAGCTGGTGAGTGGGGAGGTAGAGCTGGGTGAAGTAGGTGAGGTAGAGTACGATGTGATAGGGGAGGTTCAGCTGGTTGTTTTTTATAGAACTGCGTGGTGGTGAGGTAAAACTGAATGGTGGTGATGTGGAAATGTGTGGTGTGAGGTGGACCTGGGTGGTGGTGAGGTAGAGCACAGTGATGTAGGTGAGGTAGATCTGGGTGGTGGTGAGATAGAGCTGTGTGGAGGTGAGGAACAGGCGGGCGGTGGTGAGGCAGAGCTGGGCGGTGGTGAGATAGAGTTGGTTGGTGGTGAGGTAGACCTGGGCAGTGGTGAGGTGAAGCTGGACGTTGGTGAGGTAGAGCTGGGTGGTGGTGAGGTGAAGCTGGGCAGTGGTGAGGTGAAGCTGGGCGGTGGTGTGGTGAAGCTGGGCGGTGGTGAGGTGGAACTGCGTGGTGGTGAGGAGAAGCTGGACAGTGGTGAGGTAGAGCTGTGTGGTGGTGAGATAGAGCTTGGCAGTGGTGAGGTAGAGCGGGGCAGAGGTGAGGTAGTGCTGGGGATTGGAGAGATGGAGCTTGGCGGTGGTGAGGTAGAGCTGGGTGGTGGTGAGGTAGAGCTGAGCCGTGGTGAGGTAGAGCTGGGTGGTGGTGAGGTAGACTACAGTGAGTTAGGTGAGGTAGAGCTCTGTAGTGGTGAGGAAGAGCTGGGTGGTGGTGAGGTAGAGTACAGTGAGGTAGGTGAGGAAGAGCTGGGTGATGGTGAAATAGAGCTGTATGGAGGTGAGGTATAGCTGGGCGGTGGTGAGGCAGAGCTGGGTGGTGGTGAGGTAGAGTACAGTGAAATAGTTAAGGTTCAGCTGGCTGTTGGTGAGGTAGAGCTGAGTGGTGTTTAGGTAGAGCTGGGTGGTTTTTATGTCGAGCTGGGTGGTGTTTAGTTCGAGCTGGGTGGTGTTTAGGTAGAGTTGGGTGAGGTAGTGAGTGCGAGCTGGGTGAAGTAGCTGAGGTAGAGCACGATGTGGTAGGTGATGTTCAGCTGGGCGTTGTTTATAGAGCTGGGTGTTGGTGAAGTAGATCTGGGTGAGGGTGAGGTAGAGGTGTGTGGTGGTGAGATAGAGCTGGGTGGTGGTCAGGTAGATTACAGTGTGGTAAGTGAGGTAGAGCTCTGTGGTGGTGAGGTAGAGCTGGGTGGTGGTGAGGTAGAGTACAGTGAGGTAGTGAGGAAGAGCTGGGTGATGGTGAGATAGAGCTGTATGGTGGTGAGGTTTAGCTGTGCGGTGGTGAGGTAGAGTACCCTGAAGTAGGGGAGGGCTGAGTTGTGGTGATATCAAGTTTGGCGGTGGTGAGGTAGAAATGGGCAGTCGTGGTGGTGATGAGGTAGAGCTGGGCGGTGGTGAGGTAGAGCTGCGCTGTGATGAGGTAGAATTGGGCAGTGTCCAGGTGAAGCTGGGCGGCGGTGATGTAGAGCTGGGTGGTGGGGAGGTGAAGTTGGCAGTGGTGAGGAAGAGTACCCTGAAGTAGGTGAGGGCTGAGTTGTGGTGATATAGAGTTTGGCGCTGGTGAGGTAGAAATTGACGGTGGTGAGGTGAAGCTGGGCGGTGTTGAGGTAGACCTGGATGGTGGTGAGGTGAAGTTAGGCAGTGGTGAGATATAGCTGGGCAGTGGTGAGATAGGGCTGTGTGGTGGTGAGATAGGGCTTGGTGCCGGTGTGTTAGATATGAGCGGTGGCGAGGTAGAGCTGGGCAGTGGTGAGAAAGAGCTTGGCGGTGGTGAGGTAGAGATGTGTGGTGGTGAGGTTAAGCTGGGCAGTGGTGACTAGAGCTGAGCAATGGTGCGGTAGAGTACGGTGAGGTAGGTTAGGTATAGCTGGTTGGAGCTGAGGTGGAGATGGGTGGTGGTGAGGTAGAGTACGGTGAAATAGTTGAGGTACAGCTGGTTGGAGGCGAGGTAGATCTGGGTGGTGGTGAGGTAGAGCTGGGTGGTTATTAGGTAGAGCTGGGTGGTTTTCATGTCAAGCTGGGTGATGTTTAGGTAGAGCTTGGTGGTGTTTAGGTAGAATTGAGTGAGGTAGTGAGGTCGAGCTGCGTGAAGTATATGAGGTAGAGTACGATGAGGTAGGTGAGGTTCAGCTGGGTGTTATTTATAGAGCTGGGTGGTGGTGAAGTAGAACTGGGTGGTGGTGAGATAGAGCTGGGTGGTGGTGAGGTAGAGTACAGTGTGGTAGGTGAAGGTGAGCTGGGTGATGGTGTTATAGAGCTGTATGGTGGTGAGATATTGTTGGGCGGTGGTGAGGCAGAGCTGGGCGGTGGTGTGGTAGAGCTGGGTGGTGGTGAATACAGCTGGGCAGTGGTGAGGTGAAGCTGGGCGGTGGTGAGGTAGAGCTGGGTGGTGGTGAGGTGAAGCTAGACAGTGGTGAGGTATAGATGGGCATTGGTGAGGAGAGGCTGGGCGGTGGTGAGGTAGATATGGGCGGTGGTGAGGTTAGAGCTGGGCAGTAGTGAGAAAGCGCTTGGCAGTGGTGAGGTAGGGCTTGGTGGTGGTGAGGTAGAGCTGGGTGGTGGTGAGGTGAAGCTGGCTGGTGGTGAGTTAGAGCTGGTGGGTGGTGAGGTGGTGCTGAGTGGTGTTGAGTAGAGCTGGGCAGTGTTGAGGTGAAGCTGGGCGGCGGTGAGGTAGAGCTGGGTGGAGGGGATGTGAAGCTGGGCAGTGGTGAGGTATATTTGGACAGTGCTGATGTTGAGCTGGGTGGTGCTGAGGTATAGCGAGGCAGTGGTGAGGTAGAGCTAGGCGGTGCTGAGATACAGGTGGAAGGTCGTGGTGAGGTGGTGGGTGGTGGTGTGGTGAAACTTGCCGGTGGTGAGGTATAGCTTGGCAGTGGTGAGGTAGCGCCAGTTGGTGGTAAGGTGCAGCTGGGCGGTGGTGAGATAGAGAATGGCTGTGGTGAGGAAGAGCTGGGTAACATAGGTGAGGTATAGCTGAGTGCTCGTGCAGTAGTATACGGTGAAGTAGGTGAGGTAGAGCCGGGATGTGGTGAGGTGGAGTATGGTGAAGTAGATGAGGAAGAGATGGGTGGTGTTTAGGTAGAGCTGGACAGTGGTGAGGTAGAGCTGGACAGTGGTGAGGTGGAGCTGGGCGCTGGTGAGGTAGAGTACAGTGAAGTAGGTGAGGTACAGCTGGCTGGTGTTTAGGCAGAGCTGG
Organism: Isurus oxyrinchus; assembly: GCA_026770705.1. Taxonomy (NCBI): domain Eukaryota; kingdom Metazoa; phylum Chordata; class Chondrichthyes; order Lamniformes; family Lamnidae; genus Isurus; species Isurus oxyrinchus. The sequence goes on along the minus strand of JANJGN010000012.1, from coordinate 53,926,407 downwards.
TGAGTGGTGAGGTAGAGCTGGGTGAAGTAGGTGAGGTAGAGTACGATGAGATAGGGGAGGTTCAGCTGGTTGTTTTTTATAGAACTGGGTGGTGGTGAGGAAAAAATTAATGGTGGTGATGTGGAAATGTGTGGTGTGAGGTGGACCTGGGTGGTGGTGAGGTAGAGCACAGTGATGTAGGTGAGGTAGATCTTGGTGGTGGTGGTCAGATAGAGCAGTATGTTGGTGAGGAATATGTCGGTGGGGGTGAGGCAGAGATGGTCGGTGGTGAGATAGAGCTGGTTGGTGGTGAGGTAGAGCTGGGCAGTGGTGAGGTGAAGCTGGATGTTGGTGAGGTAGTGCTGGGTGGTGGTGAGGTAGATCTGGGCAGTGGTGAGGTGAAGCTGGGTGGTGGTGAGGTGAAGCTAGGCAGTGGTGAGGTAGAACTGCGTGGTGGTGAGAAGAAGCTGGACAGTGGTGATGTCGAGCTGTGTGGTGGTGTGATAGATCTTGGCAGTGGTGAGGTAGAGGGCAGTAGAGGTGAGGTAGAGCTGGGGAGTGGAGAGATGGAGCTGGGTGGTGGTGAGGTAGAGCTGGGCTGTGGTGAGGTAGAGCTGGATGGTGGTGAGGTAGACTACAGTGAGGTAGGTGAGGTAGAGCTCTGTAGTGGTGAGTAAGAGCTGGGTGGTGGTGAGATAGAGTACAAAGAGGTAGGTGAGGAAGAGCTGGGTGATGGTGAGAGAGAACTGTATGGTGGTGAGGTATAGCTGGGCGGTGGTGAGTCAGAGCTGGGCGGTGGTGAGGTAGAGAACGGTGAAGTAGGAGAGGTTCTGCTGGCTGGTGGTAAGGTAGAACTGGGTGGTTTTTATGTCGAGCTGGGTGGTTTTTATGTCGAGCTCGGTGGTGTTTAGGTAGAGCAGGGTGGTGTTTAGGTAGAGTTGGGTGAGGTAGTGAGGGCGAGCTGGGTGATGTAGGTGAGGTAGAGTACAATGTGGTAGGTGACGTACAGCTGGGTGTCATTTATAGAGCTGGGTGTTGGTGAAGTAGATCTGGGTGGGGGTGAGGTTCAGCTGTGTGGTGGTGAGATAGAGCAGGGTGGTGGTGAGGTAGACTACAGTGAGGTAGGTGAGGTAGAGCTCTGTGGTTGTGAGGTAGAGCTGGGTGGTGGTGAGGTAGAGTACAGTGAGGTAGGTGAGGAAGAGCTGGGTGATGGTGAGATAGAGCTGTATGGTGGTAAGGTATAGCTGGGCGGTGGTGAGGCAGAGCTGGGCAGTGGTGAGGTGAACCTTGGTGGTGGTGAGGTGGACCTGGGCAGTGGTGAGCTAGAGCTGGGTGGTGGTGAGGTAGAGCTGGGTGGTGGTGAGGTAGAGCTGCACTATGGTGAGGTAGAATTGGGCAGTGGTGAGGTGAAGCTGGGCGGCGGTGATGTAGGGCTGGGTGGTGTGGAGGTGAAGTTGGCAGTGGTGAGGTAGAGTACCCTGAAGTAGGTGAGGGCTGAGTTGTGGTGATATAGAGTTTGGCAGAGGTGAGGTAGAAATGGGCGGTGGTGAGGTGAAGCTGAGCGCTGGTGAGGTAGAGCTGGATGGTGTTTACGAAGAGCTGGTGAGTGGTAAGGTAGAGATGGGAGGTGGTGAGGTGAAGCTCAGTGGTGGTGAGGTTAAGCTGGGCTTTGGTGAGGTAGAGCTGGGCAGTGGTGAGGTAGAACAGGGCAGTGGTGAAGTAGAACTGGGCAATGGTGACGTAGAGCTGTGTGGACGTGAGGTGGAGCTGGGTGGTGGTGAGATGCAGCTGGGTGGTGTTGAGGTGAAGCTGGCTGGTGATGAGTTATAATTGGCAGTGATGAGGTAGAGCCAGGTGGTGGTGTGTTGAATCTGGGCGCTAGTAAGGTAGAGCTTGGAGGTGGTGAGGTAGAGCTGGGTTACATAGGTATGGTACAGCTGGGTGCTAGTGCAGTAGTATATGGTGAAGTAGGTGAGGTAGAGCCGGGAGGTGGTGAGGTGGAGTACGGTGAATAAGATGAGGTAGAGATGGGTGGTGTTTCAGAAGAGCTGGACAGTGGTGAGGTAGAACTGGGAGTTGGTGAGGTGGAGCTGGGCATTTGTGACGTCGAGCAGGGTGGTGGTGAGGTAGAGCTGGGCAGTAGTGAGAAAGCGCTTGGCGGTGGTGAGATAGGGCTAGGTGGTGGTGAGGTAGAGCTGGGTGGTGGTGAGGTGAAGTGGGCTGGTGGTTAGTTAGAGCTGGGTGCTGGTGAGGTGGTGCTGGGTGGTATTGAGTAGAGCTGGGCAGTGTTAGGAAAAGCTGGGCGGCGGTGAGCTAGAGCTGGGTGGTGGGGACGTGAAGCTGGGCAGTGGTGAGGTATATCTGGACAGTGCTGAGGTTGAGCTGGGTGGTGCTGAGGTATAGCGGGGCAGTGGTGAGGTAGAGCTGGCGGTGCTGAGATACAGTTGGAAGGTGGTGAGATGAAACTGGGTGGTGGTGAGGTGAAGCTTGCCGGTGGTGAGGTATAGATTGGCAGTGGTGAGGTAGCGCCAGTTGGTGGTAAGGTGCAGCTGGGCGGTGGTGAGATAGAGAATGGCTGTGGTGAGGTAGAGCTGGGTAAGATAGGTGAGGTACAGCTGGGTGCTCGTGCAGTAGTATACGGTGAAGGAGGTGAGGTAGAGCCGGGATGTGGTGAGGTGGAGTATGGTGAAGTAGATGAGGAAGAGATGGGTGGTGTTTAGGTAGAGCTGGACAGTGGTGAGGTAGAGCTGGGAGGTGGTAAGGTGGAGCTGGGCGGTGGTGAGGTAGAGTACAGTGAAGTAGGTGAGGTATAGCTGGCTGGTGTTTAGGCAGAGCTGGTGAGTGGTGAGGTAGAGCTGGGTGAAGTAGGTGAGGTAGAGTATGATGAGTTAGGGGAGGCTCAGCTGGTTGTTTTTTATAGAACTGCATGGTGGTGAGGTAAAACTGAATGGTGGTGATGTGGAAATGTGTGGTGTGTGGTGGACCTGGGTGGTGGTGAGGTAGAGCACAGAGATGTAGGTGAGGTAGATCTGGGTGGTGGTGAGATAGATCTGTGTGGTGGTGAGGAATAGGTGGGCGGTGGTGAGGCAGAGATGGGCGGTGGTGAGATAGAGCTGGTTGGTGTTGAGGTAGAGCTGGGCAGTGGTGAGGTGAAGCTGGACATTGGTGAGGTAGAGCTGGGTGGTGGCGAGGTCGATCTGGGCAGCGGTGAGGTGAAGCTGGGCGGTGGTGAGGAGAAGCTGGACAGTGGTGAGGTTGAGCTGTGTGGTGGTGAGATAGAGCTTGGCAGTGGTGAGGTAGAGCGGGGCAGAGGTGAGGTAGTGCTAGGGATTGGAGAGATGGAGCTTGGCGGTGGTGAGGTAGAGCTGGGTGGTGGTGAGGTAGAGCTGGGTGGTGGTGAGGTAGAGCTGGGTGGTGGTGAGGTAGACTACAGTGAGGTAGGTGAGTTATAGCTCTGTAGTGGTGAGGAAGAGCTGGGTGGTGGTGAGGTAGAGTAAAGTGAGGTAGGTGAGGAAGAGCTGGGTGATGGCGAGATAGAGCTGTATGGTGGTGAGGTATAGCTGGGCGATGGTGAGGCAGAGCTGGGCGGTGGTGAGGTAGAGTACAGTGAAGTAGGTGATGTTCAGCTGGCTGGTGGTGAGGTAGAGCTGTGTTTTGATTAGGTAGAACTGGGTGGTTTTTATGTCGAGCTGGGTGGTGTTTAGGTAGAGCTGGGTGGTGTTTAGGTAGAGTTGGGTGAGGTAGTGAGTGCGAGCTGGGTGAAGTAGTTGAGCTAGAGTATGATGTGGTAGGTGACGTTCAGCTGGGTGTTATTTATAGAGCTGGGTGTTGGTGAAGTAGTTCTGGGTGGTGGTGAGGTAGAACTCTGTGGTGGTGAAATAGAGCTGGGTGGTGGTGAGGTAGACTAAAGTGAGGTGGATGAGGTAGAGCTCTATGGTGGTGAGGTAGAGCTGGGTGGTGGTGAGGTAGAGTACAGTGAGGTAGGTGAGGAAGAGCTGGGTGCTGGTGAGATAGAGCTGTATGGAGGTGAGGTATAGCTGGGCGGTGGTGAGGCAGAGCTGGGCGGTGGTGAGGTAGATCTTGGTGGTGGTGAGGTAGAGCTGGGCAGTGGTGAGGTAGAGCTGTGTGGTGGTGAGGTAGAGCTGGGCGGTGGTGAGGTAGAGCTGCACTGTGGTGAGGTAGAATTGGGCAGTGGTTAGGTGAAGCTGCGCGGCGGTGAGGTAGAGCTGGGTGGTTGGGAGGTGAAGTTGGCAGTGGTGAGGTAGAGTACCCTGAAGTAGGTGAGGGCTGAGTTGTGGTGATATAGAGTTTGTGGTGGAGAGATAGAAATGGGCGGTGGTGAGGTGAAGCTGGGTGGTGGTGAGTTAGAGCTTGGTGGTGGTGAGGTAGAGCTGGGCAGTGGTGAGGTAGAGCTGTGTGGTGGTGAGGTAGAGCTGTGCGGTGGTGAGGCAGAGCTGGGCGGTGGTGAGGTAGAGCTTGGTGGTGGTGAGGTAGAGCTGGGCAGTGGTGAGGTAGAGCTGTGTGGTGGTGAGGTAGAGCTGGGCGTTGGTGAGGTAGAGCTGCTCTGTGGTGAGGTAGAATTGGGCAGTGGTTAGGTGAAGCTGGGCGGCGGTGAGGTAGAGCTGGGTGGTTGGGAGGTGAAGTTGGCAGTGGTGATGTAGTGTACCCTGAAGTAGGTGAGGGCTGAGTTGTGGTGATATAGAGTTTGGCGGTGGAAGAATAGAAATTGTCGGTGGTGAGGTGAAGCTGGGCGGTGGTGAGTAAGAGCTGGATGGAGTTGAGGTGAAGTTAGGCAGTGGTGAGGTATAGCTGGGCAGTGGTGAGGTAGGGCTGTGTGGTGGTGAGGTTAAGCTGGGCAGTGTTGAGTAGAGCTAGGCAATGGTGCGGTAGAGTACGGTGAAGTAGGTGAGGTATAGCTGGTTGGAGCTGAGGTTGAGCTGGGTGGTGGTGAGGTAGAGTATGGTGAAGTAGGTGAGGTACAGCTGGTTGGAGATGAGGTAGAGCAGGGTGGTGGTGAGGTAGAGTATGGTGAAGTAGGTGAAGTTGAGCTGGCTGGTGGTGAGGTAGAGCTGGGTGGTGATTAGGTAGAGCTGGGTGGTGTTTAGGTAGAGTTGAGTGAGGTAGTGAGGTCAAGCTGAGTGAAGTATATGAGGTAGAGTACGATGAGATAGGTGAGGTTCAGCTGGGTGTTATTTATAGAGCTGAGTGGTGGTGAAGTAGAACTGGGTGGTGGTGAGATAGAGCTGAGTGGTGGTGAGGTAGAGTACAGTGTGGTAGGTGAAGGAGAGCTGGGTGATGGTGTTATAGAGCTGTATGGTGGTGTGATATAGCTGGGCGGTGGTGAGGCAGAGCAGGGCGGTGGTGAGATAAAGCTGGGTGTTGGTGAGGTAGAGCTGGGCGCTGGTGTGGAAGAGCTGGGTGGTGATGAATACAAGTGGGCAGTGGTGAGGTGAAGCTGGGCGGTGGTGAGGTAGAGCTGGGTGGTGGTTAGGTGAAGCTAGACAGTTGTGAGGTATAGATGGGCATTGGTGAGGAGGGGCTGGGCGGTGGTGAGGTAGATATGGGCAGTGGTGAGGTAGAGCTGGGCAGTAGTGAGAAAGCGCATGGCGGTGGCGAGGTAGGGCTAGGTGGTGGTGAGATAGAGCTGGGTGGTAGTGAGGTGAAGCGGGCTGGTGGTGAGTTAGAGCTGGGTGGTGGTGAGGTGGTGCTGGGTGGTGTTGAGTAGAGCTGGGCAGTGTTGAGGTGAAGCTGGGCGGCGGTGAGGTAGAGCTGGGTGGTGGGGATGTTAAGCTGGGCAGTGGTGAGGTATATCTGGACAGTGCTAAGGTTGAGCAGGGTGGTGCTGAGGTATAGCGGGGCAGTGGTGAGGTAGAGCTAGGCGTGCTGAGTTACAGCTGGAAGGTGGTGAGATGAAACTGGATGGCGGAGAGGTGAAGCTTGCCAGTGGTGAGGTATAGCTTGGCAGTGGTGAGGTAGCGCCAGTTGGAGGTAAGATGCAGCTGGGCAGTGGTGAGATAGAGAATGGTTGTGGTGAGGTAGAGCAGGGTAAGATAGATGAGGTACAGCTGGGTGCTCGTGCAGTAGTATACGGTGAAGTAGGTGAGGTAGAGCTGGGATGTAGTGAGGTGGAGTACGGTGAAGTAGATGAGGAAGAGATGGGTGGTGTTTAGGAAGAGCTGGACAGTGGTGAGGTAGAGCTGGGAGGTGGTGAGTTGGAGCTGGGCGGTGGTGAGGTGGAGAACGGTGAAGTAGGTGAGGTATAGCTGGCTGGTGTTTAGGCACAGCTGGTGAGTGGTGAGGTAGAGCTGGGTGAAGTAGGTGAGGTAGAGTACGATGAGTTAGGGGAGGTTCAGCTGGTTGTTTTTTATAGAACTGGGTGGTGATGAGGTAAAACTGAATGGTGGTGATGTGGAAATGTGTGGTATGAGGTGGACCTGGGTGGTGGTGAGGTAGAGCACAGAGATGTTGGTGAGGTAGATCTGGGTGGTGGTGAGATAGAGCTGTGTGGTGGTGAGGAATAGGTGGGCGGGGGTGTGGAAGAGCTGGGCGGTGGTGAGATAGAGTTGGTTGGTGGTGAGGTAGAGCTGGGCAGTGGTGAGGTGAAGCTGGGCGTTGGTGAGATACAGGTGGGTGATGGTGAGGTAGATCTGGGCAGAGGTGAGGTGAAGCTGGGCGGTGGTGTGGTGAAGCTGGGCAGTGGTGAGGTAGAACTGCGTGGTGGTGAGGAGAAGCTGGACAGTGGTGAGGTAGAGCTGTGTGGTGGTGAGATAGAGCTTGGCAGTGGTGAGGTAGAGCGGGGTAGATGTGAGGTAGAGCTGGGGCGTGGAGAGATGGAGCTTGGCGGTGGTGAGGTAGAGCTGGGTGGTGGTGAGGTAGAGATGAGACGTGGTGAGGTAGAGCTGGGTGGTGGTGAGGTAGACTACAGTGAGGTAGGTGAGGTAGAGATCTGTAGTGGTGAGGAAGAGCTGGGTGGTGGTGAGGTAGAGTACAGTGAGGTAGGTGAGGAAGAGCTGGGTGTTGGTGAGATAGAGCTGTATGGTGGTGAGGTATAGCTGGTTGGTGATGAGGCAGTGCTGGGCGGTGGTGAGGTAGAGTATGGTGAAGTAGGTGAGTTTCAGCTGGCTGGTGGTGAGGTAGAGCTGAGTGGTGATTAGGTAGAGCTGGGTGGTTTTTATGTCGAGCTGGGTGGTGTTTAGTTAGAGCTGGGTGGTGTTTAGGTAGAGTTGGGTGAGGTAGTGAGGGCAAGCTGGGTGAAGTAGGTGAGGTAGAGTACGATGTGGTAGGTGACGTTCAGCTAGGTGTTATTTATAGAGCTGGGTTTTGGTGAAGTAGATCTGGGAGGTGGTGAGGTAGAGCTGTGTGGTGGTGAGATAGAGCTGGGTGGTGGTGAGGTAGACTACAGTGTGAGGTAGGTGAGGTAGATCTCTGTAGTTGTGAGGTATAGCTGGCTGGTGTATAGGCAGAGCTGGTGAGTGGGGAGGTAGAGCTGGGTGAAGTAGGTGAAGTAGAGTACGATGAGATAGGGGAGGTTCAGCTGGTGGTTTTTTATAGAACTGGGTGGTGGAGAGGTAAAACTGAATGGTGGTGATGTGGAAATGTGTGGTGTGAGGTGGACCTGGGTGGTGGTGAGGTAGAGCACAGTGATGTAGGTGAGGTAGAACTGGGTGGTGGTGAGATAGAGCTGTGTGTTGGTGAGGAATAGGTGTGCGGGGGTGTGGCAGAGATGGTCGGTGGTGAGAAAGAGCTGGTTGGTGGTGAGGTAGAGCTGGGGAGTGGTGAGCTGAAGCTGGGCGTTGGTGAGGTAGAGCTGGATGGTGGTGAGGTAGATCTGGGCAGTGGTGAGGTGAAGCTGGGCGGTGGTGAGGTAGAACTGCGTGGTGGTGAGGAGAAGCTGGACAGTGGTGATGTAGAGCTGTGTGGTGGTGTGATAGAGCTTGGCAGTGGTGAGGTAGAGCGGGGCAGATGTGAGGTAGTGCTGGGGATTGGAGAGATGGAGCTTGGCGGTGGTGAGGTAGAACTGGGTGGTGGTGAGGTAGAGCTGAGCCGTGGTGAGGTAGAGCTGGGTGGTGGTGAGGTAGAGTACAGTGAGGTAGGTGAGGTAGAGATCTGTAGTGGTGAGGAAGAGCTGGGTGGTGGTGAGGTAGAGTACAGTGAGGTAGGTGAGGAAGAGCTGGGTGATGGTGAGAAAGAGCTCTATGGTGGTGAGGTATAGCTGGGCGGAGGTGAGGCAGAGCTGGGCGGTGGTGAGGTAAAGCTTGGTGGTGGTGAGGTAGCCCTGGGCAGTGGTGAGGTAGAGCTGGGTGGTGGTGAGGTAGAGCTGGGCGGTGGTGAGGTAGAGCTGCACTGTGGTGAGGTAGAATTGGGCAGTGGTGAGGTGAAGCTGGGCGGCAGTGATGTAGGGCTGGGTGGTGGGGAGGTGAAGTTGGCAGTGGTGAGGTAGAGTACCCTGAAGTAGGTGAGGGCTGAGTTGTGTTGATATAGAGTTTGGCGGTGGTGGTGTAGAAATGAGCGGTGGTGAGGTGAAGCTGGGCGCTGGTGAGGTAGAGCTGGATGGTGTTTACGAAGAGCTGGTGAGTGGTAAGGTAGAGATGGGAGGTGGTGAGGTGAAGCTGAGTGGTGGTGAGGTTAAGCTGGGCTTTGGTGAGGTAGAGCTGGGCAGTGGTGAGGTAGAACAAGGCAGTGGTGAAGTAGAACTGGGCAATGGTGACGTAGAGCTGTGCGGACGTGAGGTGGAGCTGGGTGGTGGTGAGATGAAGCTGGGTGGTGGTGAGGGGAAGCTGGCCGGTGATGAGTTATAGCTTGGCAGCGATGAGGTAGAGCCAGGTGGTGGTGTGTTGAATCTGGGCGCTAGTCAGGTAGAGCTCGGAGGTGGTGAGTTGAACTGGGTTACATAGGTGTGGTACAGCTGGGTGCTAGTGCAGTAGTATATGGTGAAGTAGGTGAGTTAGAGCCGGGAGGTGGTGAGGTGGAGTACGGTGAATAAGATGAGGTAGAGATGGGTGGTGTTTCAGAAGAGCTGGACAGTGGTGAGGTAGAGCTGGGAGTTGGTGAGGTGGAGCTGGGCGGTTGTGACGTAGAGCAGGGTGGTGGTGAGGTAGAGCTGGGCAGTAGTGAGAAAGCGCTTGGCGGTGGTGAGATAGGGCTAGGTGGTGGTGAGATAGAGCTGGGTGGTGGTGAGGTGAAGTGGGCTGGTGGTGAGTTAGAGCTGGGTGGTGGTGAGCAGGTGCTGGGTGGTATTCAGTAGAGCTGGGCAGTGTTGAGGAGAAGCTGGGCGGCGGTGAGGTAGAGCTGGGTGGTGGGGACATGAAGCTGGGCATTGGTGAGGTATATCTGGACAGTGCCGAGGTTGAGCTGGGTGGTGCTGAGGTATAGCGGGGCAGTGGTGAGGTAGACCTGGCGGTGCTGATATACAGTTGGAAGGTGATGAGATGAAACTGGTTGGTGGTGAGGTGAAGCTTGCCGGTGGTGAGGTACAGCTTGGCAGTGGTGAGGTAGCGCCAGTTGGTGGTAAGGTGCAGCTGGGCGGTGGTGAGATAGAGAATGGCAGTGGTGAGGTAGAGCTGGGTAACATAGGTGAGGTACAGTTGGGTGCTCGTGCAGTAGTATACGGTGAAGTAGGTGAGGTAGAGCCGGGATATGGTGAGGTGGAGTATGGTGAAGTAGATGAGGAAGAGATGGGTGGTGTTTAGGTAGAGCTGGACAGTGGTGAGGTAGAGCTGGGAGATGGTGAGGTGGAGCTGGGCGGTGGTGAGGTAGAGTACAGTGAAGTAGGTGAGGTATAGCTGGCTGGTGTTTAGGCAGAGCTGGTGAGTGGTGAGGTAGAGCCGGGTGAAGTAGGTGAGGTAGAGTACGATGAGTTAGGGGAATTTCAGCTGGTTGTTTTTTATAGAACTGGGTGGTGGTGAGGTAAAACTGAATGGTGGTGATGTGGAAATGTGTGGTGTGAGGTGGACCTGGGTGGTGGTGAGGTAGAGCATAGAGATGTAGGTGAGGTAGATCTGGGTGGTGGTGAGATAGAGCTGTGTGGTGATGAGGAATAGGTGGGCGGTGGTGAGGCAGAGATGGGCGGTGGTGAGATAGAGCTGGTTGGTGTTGAGGTAGAGCTGGGCAGTGGTGAGGTGAAGCTGGACGTTGGTGATGTAGAGCTGGGTGCTGGTGAGGTAGATCTGGGCAGTGGTGAGGTGAAGCTGGGCGGTGGTGAGGTGAAGCTGGGCAGTGGTGAGGTAGAACTGCGTGGTGGTGAGGAGAAGCTGGACAGAGGTGAGGTAGAGCTGCGTGGTGGTGAGATAGAGCTTGGCAGTGGTGAGGTAGAGCGGGGCAGAGGTGAGGTAGTACTAGGGATTGGAGAGATGGAGCTTGGCGGTTTTGAGGTAGAGCTGGGTGATGGTGAGGTAGAGCTGGGAGGTGGTGAGGTAGAGCTGGGTGGTGGTGAGGTAGACAACAGTGAGGTAGGTGAGGTAGAGCTCTGTAGTGGTGAGTAAGAGCTGGGTGGTGGTGAGGTAGAGTAAAGTGAGGTAGGTGAGGAAGTGCTGGATGTTGGTGAGATAGAGCTGTATGGTGGTGAGGTATAGCTGGGCGGTGGTGAGGCAGAGCTGGGCGGTGGTGAGGTAGAGTACGGTGAAGTAGGAGAGGTTCTGCTGGCTGGTGGTAAGGTAGAACTGGGTGGTTTTTATGTCGAGCTTGGTGGTTTTTATGTCGAGCTGGGTGGTGTTTAGGTAGAGCTTGGTGGTGTTTAGGTAGAGTTGGGTGAGGTAGTGAGTGCGAGCTGAGTGAAGTAGTTGAGGTAGAGTACGATGTGGTAGGTGACGTTCAGCTGGGTGTTATTTATAGAGCTGGGTGTTGGTGAAGTAGTTCTGGGTGGTGGTGAGGTAGAACTCTGTGGTGGTGAAATAGAGCTGGGTGGTGGTGAGGTTGACTACAGTGAGGTAGGTGAGGTAGAGCTCTGTAGTGGTGAGGAAGAGCTGGGTGGTGGTGAGGTAGAGTACAGTGAGGTAGGTGAGGAAGAGCTGGGTGATTGTGAGATAGAGCTGTATGGTGGTGAGGTATAGCTGGGCGGTGATGAGGCAGTGCTGGGCGGTGGTGAGGTAGAGTACGGTGAAGTAGGTGAGTTTCAGCTGGCTGGTGGTGAGGTAGAGCTGAGTGGTGATTAGGTAGAGCTGGGTGGTGGTGAGGTGAAGCTAGACAGTTGTGAGGTATAGATGGGCATTGGTGAGGAGGGGCTGGGCGGTGGTGAGGTAGATATGGGCAGTGGTGAGGTAGAGCTGGGCAGTAGTGAGAAAGCGCATGGCGGTGGCGAGGTAGGGCTAGGTGGTGGTGAGATAGAGCTGGGTGGTAGTGAGGTGAAGCGGGCTGGTGGTGAGTTAGAGCTGGGTGGTGGTGAGGTGGTGCTGGGTGGTGTTGAGTAGAGCTGGGCAGTGTTGAGGTGAAGCTGGGCGGCGGTGAGGTAGAGCTGGGTGGTGGGGATGTTAAGCTGGGCAGTGGTGAGGTATATCTGGACAGTGCTAAGGTTGAGCAGGGTGGTGCTGAGGTATAGCGGGGCAGTGGTGAGGTAGAGCTAGGCGGTGCTGAGTTACAGCTGGAAGGTGGTGAGATGAAACTGGATGGTGGTGAGGTGAAGCTTGCCGGTGGTGAGGTATAGCTTGGCAGTGGTGAGGTAGCGCCAGTTGGAGGTAAGGAGCAGCTGGGCAGTGGTGAGATAGAGAATGGTTGTGGTGAGGTAGAGCAGGGTTAGATAGATGAGGTACAGCTGGGTGCTCGTGCAGTAGTATACGGTGAAGTAGGTGAGGTAGAGCTGGGATGTAGTGAGGTGGAGTACGGTGAAGTAGATGAGGAAGAGATGGGTGGTGTTTAGGAAGAGCTGGACAGTGGTGAGGTAGAGCTGGGAGGTGGTGAGTTGGAGCTGGGCGGTGGTGAGGTGGAGAACGGTGAAGTAGGTGAGGTATAGCTGGCTGGTGTTTAGGCAGAGCTGGTGAGTGGTGAGGTAGAGCCGGGTGAAGTAGGTGAGGTAGAGTACGATGAGTTAGGGGAATTTCAGCTGGTTGTTTTTTATAGAACTGGGTGGTGGTGAGGTAAAACTGAATGGTGGTGATGTGGAAATGTGTGGTGTGAGGTGGACCTGGGTGGTGGTGAGGTAGAGCATAGAGATGTAGGTGAGGTAGATCTGGGTGGTGGTGAGATAGAGCTGTGTGGTGATGAGGAATAGGTGGGCGGTGGTGAGGCAGAGATGGGCGGTGGTGAGATAGAGCTGGTTGGTGTTGAGGTAGAGCTGGGCAGTGGTGAGGTGAAGCTGGACGTTGGTGATGTAGAGCTGGGTGCTGGTGAGGTAGATCTGGGCAGTGGTGAGGTGAAGCTGGGCGGTGGTGAGGTGAAGCTGGGCAGTGGTGAGGTAGAACTGCGTGGTGGTGAGGAGAAGCTGGACAGAGGTGAGGTAGAGCTGCGTGGTGGTGAGATAGAGCTTGGCAGTGGTGAGGTAGAGCGGGGCAGAGGTGAGGTAGTACTAGGGATTGGAGAGATGGAGCTTGGCGGTTTTGAGGTAGAGCTGGGTGATGGTGAGGTAGAGCTGGGTGGTGGTGAGGTAGAGCTGGGTGGTGGTGAGGTAGACAACAGTGAGGTAGGTGAGGTAGAGCTCTGTAGTGGTGAGTAAGAGCTGGGTGGTGGTGAGGTAGAGTAAAGTGAGGTAGGTGAGGAAGTGCTGGATGTTGGTGAGATAGAGCTGTATGGTGGTGAGGTATAGCTGGGCGGTGGTGAGGCAGAGCTGGGCGGTGGTGAGGTAGAGTACGGTGAAGTAGGAGAGGTTCTGCTGGCTGGTGGTAAGGTAGAACTGGGTGGTTTTTATGTCGAGCTTGGTGGTTTTTATGTCGAGCTGGGTGGTGTTTAGGTAGAGCTTGGTGGTGTTTAGGTAGAGTTGGGTGAGGTAGTGAGTGCGAGCTGAGTGAAGTAGTTGAGGTAGAGTACGATGTGGTAGGTGACGTTCAGCTGGGTGTTATTTATAGAGCTGGGTGTTGGTGAAGTAGTTCTGGGTGGTGGTGAGGTAGAACTCTGTGGTGGTGAAATAGAGCTGGGTGGTGGTGAGGTTGACTACAGTGAGGTAGGTGAGGTAGAGCTCTGTAGTGGTGAGGAAGAGCTGGGTGGTGGTGAGGTAGAGTACAGTGAGGTAGGTGAGGAAGAGCTGGGTGATTGTGAGATAGAGCTGTATGGTGGTGAGGTATAGCTGGGCGGTGATGAGGCAGTGCTGGGCGGTGGTGAGGTAGAGTACGGTGAAGTAGGTGAGTTTCAGCTGGCTGGTGGTGAGGTAGAGCTGAGTGGTGATTAGGTAGAGCTGGGTGGTGGTGAGGTGAAGCTAGACAGTTGTGAGGTATAGATGGGCATTGGTGAGGAGGGGCTGGGCGGTGGTGAGGTAGATATGGGCAGTGGTGAGGTAGAGCTGGGCAGTAGTGAGAAAGCGCATGGCGGTGGCGAGGTAGGGCTAGGTGGTGGTGAGATAGAGCTGGGTGGTAGTGAGGTGAAGCGGGCTGGTGGTGAGTTAGAGCTGGGTGGTGGTGAGGTGGTGCTGGGTGGTGTTGAGTAGAGCTGGGCAGTGTTGAGGTGAAGCTGGGCGGCGGTGAGGTAGAGCTGGGTGGTGGGGATGTTAAGCTGGGCAGTGGTGAGGTATATCTGGACAGTGCTAAGGTTGAGCAGGGTGGTGCTGAGGTATAGCGGGGCAGTGGTGAGGTAGAGCTAGGCGGTGCTGAGTTACAGCTGGAAGGTGGTGAGATGAAACTGGATGGTGGTGAGGTGAAGCTTGCCAGTGGTGAGGTATAGCTTGGCAGTGGTGAGGTAGCGCCAGTTGGAGGTAAGGTGCAGCTGGGCAGTGGTGAGATAGAGAATGGTTGTGGTGAGGTAGAGCAGGGTAAGATAGATGAGGTACAGCTGGGTGCTCGTGCAGTAGTATACGGTGAAGTAGGTGAGGTAGAGCTGGGATGTAGTGAGGTGGAGTACGGTGAAGTAGATGAGGAAGAGATGGGTGGTGTTTAGGAAGAGCTGGACAGTGGTGAGGTAGAGCTGGGAGGTGGTGAGTTGGAGCTGGGCGGTGGTGAGGTGGAGAACGGTGAAGTAGGTGAGGTATAGCTGGCTGGTGTTTAGGCACAGCTTGTGAGTGGTGAGGTAGAGCTGGGTGAAGTAGGTGAGGTAGAGTACGATGAGTTAGGGGAGGTTCAGCTGGTTGTTTTTTATAGAACTGGGTGGTGATGAGGTAAAACTGAATGGTGGTGATGTGGAAATGTGTGGTGTGAGGTGGACCTGGGTGGTGGTGAGGTAGAGCACAGAGATGTTGGTGAGGTAGATCTGGGTGGTGGTGAGATAGAGTTGTGTGGTGGTGAGATAGAGTTGGTTGGTGGTGAGATAGACCTGGGCAGTGGTGAGGTGAAGCTGGGCGTTGTTGAGATACAGGTGGGTGATGGTGAGGTAGATCTGGGCAGAGGTGAGGTGAAGCTGGGCGGTGGTGTGGTGAAGCTGGGCAGTGGTGAGGTAGAACTGCGTGGTGGTGAGGAGAAGCTGGACAGTGGTGAGGTAGAGCTGTGTGGTGGTGAGATAGAGCTTGGCAGTGGTGAGTTAGAGCCGGGTAGATGTGAGGTAGAGCTGGGGCGTGGAGAGATGGAGCTTGGCGGTGGTGAGGTAGAGCTGGGTGGTGGTGAGGTAGCGATGAGACGTGGTGAGGTAGAGCTGGGTGGTGGTGAGGTAGACTACAGTGAGGTAGGTGAGGTAGAGATCTGTAGTGGTGAGGAAGAGCTGGGTGGTGGTGAGGTAGAGTACAGTGAGGTAGGTGAGGAAGAGCTGGGTGTTGGTGAGATAGAGCTGTATGGTGGTGAGGTATAGCTGGTTGGTGATGAGGCAGTGCTGGGCGGTGGTGAGGTAGAGTACGGTGAAGTAGGTGAGTTTCAGCTGGCTGGTGGTGAGGTAGAGCTGAGTGGTGATTAGGTAGAGCTGGGTGGTTTTTATGTCGAGCTGGGTGGTGTTTAGTTAGAGCTGGGTGGTGTTTAGGTAGAGTTGGGTGAGGTAGTGAGGGCAAGCTGGGTGAAGTAGGTGAGGTAGAGTACGATGTGGTAGGTGACGTTCAGCTAGGTGTTATTTATAGAGCTGGGTTTTGGTGAAGTAGATCTGGGAGGTGGTGTGGTAGAGCTGTGTGGTGGTGAGATAGAGCTGGGTGGTGGTGAGGTAGACTACAGTGTGAGGTAGGTGAGGTAGATCTCTGTAGTTGTGAGGTATAGCTGGCTGGTGTTTAGGCAGAGCTGGTGAGTGGGGAGGTAGAGCTGGGTGAAGTAGGTGAAGTAGAGTATGATGAGATAGGGGAGGTTCAGCTGGTGGTTTTTTATAGAACTGGGTGGTGGAGAGGTAAAACTGAATGGTGGTGATGTGGAAATGTGTGGTGTGAGGTGGACCTGGTTGGTGGTGAGGTAGAGCACAGTGATGTAGGTGAGGTAGAACTGGGTGGTGGTGAGATAGAGCTGTGTGTTGGTGAGGAATAGGTGTGCGGGGGTGTGGCAGAGATGGTCGGTGGTGAGAAAGAGCTGGTTGGTGGTGAGGTAGAGCTGGGGAGTGGTGAGCTGAAGCTGGGCGTTGGTGAGGTAGAGCTGGATGGTGGTGAGGTAGATCTGGGCAGTGGTGAGGTGAAGCTGGGCGGTGGTGAGGTAGAACTGCGTGGTGGTGAGGAGAAGCTGGACAGTGGTGATGTAGAGCTGTGTGGTGGTGTGATAGAGCTTGGCAGTGGTGAGGTAGAGCGGGGCAGATGTGAGGTAGTGCTGGGGATTGGAGAGATGGAGCTTGGCGGTGGTGAGGTAGAGCTGGGTGGTGGTGAGGTAGAGCTGAGCCGTGGTGAGGTAGAGCTGGGTGGTGGTGAGGTAGAGTACAGTGAGTTAGGTGAGGTAGAGCTCTGCAGTGGTGAGGAAGAGCTGGGTGGTGGTGAGGTAGAGTACAGTGAGGTAGGTGAGGAAGAGCTGGGTGATGGTGAGAAAGAGCTCCATGGTGGTGAGGTATAGCTGGGCGGTGGTGAGGCAGAGCTGGGCGGTGGTGAGGTAAATCTTGGTGGTGGTGAGGTAGCCCTGGGCAGTGGTGAGGTAGAGCTGAGTGGTGGTGAGGTAGAGCTGGGCGGTGGTGAGGTAGAGCTGCACTGTGGTGAGGTAGAATTGGGCAGTGGTGAGGTGAAGCTGGGCGGCAGTGATGTAGGGCTGGGTGGTGGGGAGGTAGAGCTGCACTGTGGTGAGGTAGAATTGGGCAGTGGTGAGGTGAAGCTGGGCGGCAGTGATGTAGGGCTGGGTGGTGGGGAGGTGAAGTTGGCAGTGGTGAGGTAGAGTACCCTGAAGTAGGTGAGGGCTGAGTTGTGTTGATATAGAGTTTGGCGGTGGTTGTGTAGAAATGAGCGGTGGTGAGGTGAAGCTGGGCGCTGGTGAGGTAGAGCTGGATGGTGTTTACGAAGAGCTGGTGAGTGGTAAGGTAGAGATGGGAGGTGGTGAGGTGAAGCTGAGTGGTGGTGAGGTTAAGCTGGGCTTTGGTGAGGTAGAGCTGGGCAGTGGTGAGGTAGAACAGGGCAGTGGTGAAGTAGAACTGGGCAATGGTGACGTAGAGCTGTGCGGACGTGAGGTGGAGCTGGGTGGTGGTGAGATGAAGCTGGGTGGTGGTGAGGTGAAGCTGGCCGGTGATGAGTTATAGCTTGGCAGTGATGAGGTAGAGCCAGGTGGTGGTGTGTTGAATCTGGGCGCTAGTCAGGTAGAGCTCGGAGGTGGTGAGTTGAACTGGGTTACATAGGTGTGGTACAGCTGGGTGCTAGTGCAGTAGTATATGGTGAAGTAGGTGAGGTAGAGCCGGGAGGTGGTGAGGTGGAGTACGGTGAATAAGATGAGGTAGAGATGGGTGGTGTTTCAGAAGAGCTGGACAGTGGTGAGGTAGAGCTGGGAGTTGGTGAGGTGGAGCTGGGCGGTTGTGACGTAGAGCAGGGTGGTGGTGAGGTAGAGCTGGGCAGTAGTGAGAAAGCGCTTGGCGGTGGTGAGATAGGGCTAGGTGGTGGTGAGATAGAGCTGGGTGGTGGTGAGGTGAAGTGGGCTGGTGGTGAGTTAGAGCTGGGTGGTGGTGAGCAGGTGCTGGGTGGTATTCAGTAGAGCTGGGCAGTGTTGAGGAGAAGCTAGGCGGGGGTGAGGTAGAGCTGGGTGGTGGGGACATGAAGCTGGGCATTGGTGAGGTATATCTGGACAGTGCTGATGTTGAGCTGGGTGGTGCTGAGGTATAGCGGGGCAGTGGTGAGGTAGAGCTGGCGGTGCTGAGATACAGTTGGAAGGTGATGAGATGAAACTGCTTGGTGGTGAGGTGAAGCTTGCCGGTGGTGTGGTACAGCTTGGCAGTGGTGAGGTAGCGCCAGTTGGTGGTAAGGTGCAGCTGGGCGGTGGTGAGATAGAGAATGGCAGTGGTGAGGTAGAGCTGGGTAACATAGGTGAGGTACAGCTGGGTGCTCGTGCAGTAGTATACGGTGAAGTAGGTGAGGTAGAGCCGGGATATGGTGAGGTGGAGTATGGTGAAGTAGATGAGGAAGAGATGGGTGGTGTTTAGGTAGAGCTGGACAGTGGTGAGGTAGAGCTGGGAGATGGTGAGGTGGAGCTGGGCGGTGGTGAGGTAGAGTACGGTGAAGTAGGTGAGGTATAGCTGGCTGGTGTTTAGGCAGAGCTGGTGAGTGGTGAGGTAGAGCCGGGTGAAGTAGGTGAGGTAGAGTACGATGAGTTAGGGGAATTTCAGCTGGTTGTTTTTTATAGAACTGGGTGGTGGTGAGGTAAAACTGAATGGTGGTGATGTGGAAATGTGTGGTGTGAGGTGGACCTGGGTGGTGGTGAGGTAGAGCACAGAGATGTAGGTGAGGTAGATCTGGGTGGTGGTGAGATAGAGCTCTGTGGTGGTGAGGAATAGGTGGGCGGTGGTGAGGCAGAGATGGGCGGTGGTGAGATAGAGCTGGTTGGTGTTGAGGTAGAGCTGGGCAGTGGTGAGGTGAAGCTGGACGTTGGTGAGGTAGAGCTGGGTGCTGGTGAGGTAGATCTGGGCAGTGGTGAGGTGAAGCTGGGCGGTGGTGAGGTGAAGCTGGGCAGTGGTGAGGTAGAACTGCGTGGTGGTGAGGAGAAGCTGGACAGAGGTGAGGTAGAGCTGCGTGGTGGTGAGATAGAGCTTGGCAGTGGTGAGGTAGAGCGGGGCAGAGGTGAGGTAGTGCTAGGGATTGGAGAGATGGAGCTTGGCGGTTTTGAGGTAGAGCTGGGTGATGGTGAGGTAGAGCTGGGTGGTGGTGAGGTAGAGCTGGGTGGTGGTGAGGTAGACAACAGTGAGGTAGGTGAGGTAGAGCTCTGTAGTGGTGAGGAAGAGCTGGGTGGTGGTGAGGTAGAGTAAAGTGAGGTAGGTGAGGAAGTGCTGGGTGTTGGTGAGATAGAGCTGTATGGTGGTGAGGTATAGCTGGGCGGTGGTGAGGCAGAGCTGGGCGGTGGTGAGGTAGAGTACGGTGAAGTAGGAGAGGTTCTGCTGGCTGGTGGTAAGGTAGAACTGGGTGGTTCTTATGTCGAGCTTGGTGGTTTTTATGTCGAGCTGGGTGGTGTTTAGGTAGAGCTTGGTGGTGTTTAGGTAGAGTTGGGTGAGGTAGTGAGTGCGAGCTGAGTGAAGTAGTTGAGGTAGAGTACGATGTGGTAGGTGACATTCAGCTGGGTGTTATTTATAGAGCTGGGTGTTGGTGAAGTAGTTCTGGGTGGTGGTGAGGTAGAACTCTGTGGTGGTGAAATAGAGCTGGGTGGTGGTGAGGTTGACTACAGTGAGGTAGGTGAGGTAGAGCTCTGTAGTGGTGAGGAAGAGCTGGGTGGTGGTGAGGTAGAGTACAGTGAGGTAGGTGAGGAAGAGCTGGGTGATTGTGAGATAGAGCTGTATGGTGGTGAGGTATAGCTGGGCGGTGATGAGGCAGTGCTGGGCGGTGGTGAGGTAGAGTACGGTGAAGTAGGTGAGTTTCAGCTGGCTGGTGGTGAGGTAGAGCTGAGTGGTGATTAGGTAGAGCTGGGTGGTTTTTATGTCGAGCTGGGTGGTGTTTAGTTAGAGCTGGGTGCTGTTTAGGTAGAGTTGGGTGAGGTAGTGAGGGCAAGCTGGGTGAAGTAGTTGAGGTAGAGTACGATGTGGTAGGTGACGTTCAGCTGGGTGTTATTTATAGAGCTGGGTGTTGGTGAAGTAGATCTTTGTGGGGGTGAGGTAGAGCTGTGTGGTGGTGAGATAGAGCTGGGTGGTGGTGAGGTAGACTACAGTGTGAGGTAGGTGAGGTAGATCTCTGTGGTTGTGAGGTAGAGCTGGGTGGTGGTGAGGTAGACTACAGTGAGGTAGGTGAGGAAGAGCTGCGTGATGGTGAGATAGAGCTGTATGGTGGTGAGGTATAGCTGGGCGGTGGTGAGGTAGAGCTTGGTGGTGGTCAGGTAGAGCTGGGCAGTGGTGAGTTAGACCTGGGTGGTGGTGAGGTAGAGCTGGGCGGTGGTGAGGTAGAGCTGCGCTGTGGTGAGTTAGAATTGGGCAGTGGTGAGGTGAAGTTGGGCAGCGGTGATGTAGAGCTGGGTGGTGGGGAGGTGAAATTGGCAGTGTTGAGGTAGAGTACCCTAAGTAGGTGAGGGCTGAGTTGTGGTGATATAGAGTTTGGCGGTGGTGAGGTAGAAATGGGCGGTGGTGAGGTGAAGCTGAGCGGTGGTGAGGTATACCTGGATGGTGGTGAGATGGTTAGGCAGTGGTGAGGTATAGCTGGGCAGTGGTGAGGTAGGGCTGTTTGGTGGTGAGATAGAGCTTGGCGGTGGTGAGGTAGATATGGGCGGTGGCGAGGTAGAGCTGGGCAGTGGTGAGATAGAGCTTGGCGGTGGTGAGGTAGATATGGGCGGTGGTGAGGTAGAGCTGTGCGATGGTGAGTTAGTGCTTGGCGGTGGTGAGGTGGAGCTGGGTGGTGTTGAGGTGGAGCTGGGTGATGGTGAGGTAGAGCTGGGCGGTGGTGAAGTAGATCTGGGCAGAGGTGAGGTAGAAGAGGCCAATGGTGATGTAGAGCTTTGTGGAGGAGAGGTGGAGCTGGGTGGTGGTGAGATGAAGTTTGGCTGTGGTGAGGTAGCGTACAGCTGGCTGATGTTTACGAAGAGCTGGTGAGTGGTATGGTAGAGATGGGAGGTGGTGAGGTGTAGCTCGGTGGTGGTGAGGTGTAGCTGGGTGGTGTTGAAATTAAGCTGGGAAGTGGATGGTGAGGTAGAACAGGGCAGTGGTGAAGTAGAACTGGGCAGTGGTGACGTAGAGCTGTGCGGAGGTGAGGTGGAGCTGGGTGGTGGTGAGATGAAGCTGGGTGGTGGTGAGGTGAAGCTGGCCGGTGATGAGTTATAGCTTGGCAGTGATGAGGTAGAGCCAGGTGGTTGTGTGTTGAAGCTGGGCGCTAGTAAGTTAGAGCTCGGAGGTGGTGAGGTAGAGCTGGGTAAGATAGGTGTGGTACAGATGGGTGCTAGTGCAGTAGTATATGGTGAAGTAGGTGAGGTAGAGCAGGGAGGTGGTGAGGTGGAATACGGTGAAGAGGATGATGTAGAGATGGGTGGTGTTTAGGAAGAGCTGGACAGTGGTGAGGTAGAGCTGGGAGTTGGTGAGGTGGAGCTGGGCGGTGGTGAGGTAGAGCAGGGTGGTGGTGAGGTAGAGTGCGGTGAAGTACATGAGGTACAGCTAGCTGGAGGTGAGGTAGAGCCGGGTGGTGGTGAGGTAGAGTACGGTGAAGTAGGTGAGGTTGAGCTGGCTGGTGGTGAGGTAGAGCTGGGTGGTGATTAGAGCTGGGTGGTTTTTATGTCGAGCTGGGTGGTGTTTAGGTAGACCTGGGTGGTGTTTAGGTAGAGTTGGGTGAGGTAGTGAGGTAGAACTGGGTGAAGAAGGTGGTGCAGAGTACGGTGAGGTAGGTGAGTTTCAGCTGGGTGTTATTCATAGAGCTGGGTGTTGGTGAAGTAGATCTGGGAGGTGGTGAGTTAGAGCTGTGTGGTGGTGAGATAGAGCTGGGTGGTGGTGAGTTAGACTACAGTGAGGTAGGTGAGAGGAGCTCTGTGGTGGTGACGGAGAGCTGGGTGGTGGTGAGGTAGAGTACAGTGAGGTAGGTGAGGTAGAGCTCTGTAGTGGTGAGGAAGAGCTGGGTGGTGGTGAGGTAGAGTACAGTGAGGTAGGTGAGGAAGAGCTGGGTGATGGTGAGAAAGAGCTCCATGGTGGTGAGGTATAGCTGGGCGGTGGTGAGGCAGAGCTGGGCGGTGGTGAGGTAAAGCTTGGTGGTGGTGAGGTAGCCCTGGGCAGTGGTGAGGTAGAGCTGGGTGGTGGTGAGGTAGAGCTGGGCGGTGGTGAGGTAGAGCTGCACTGTGGTGAGGTAGAATTGGGCAGTGGTGAGGTGAAGCTGGGCGGCAGTGATGTAGGGCTGGGTGGTGGGGAGGTGAAGTTGGCAGTGGTGAGGTAGAGTACCCTGAAGTAGGTGAGGGCTGAGTTGTGTTGATATAGAGTTTGGCGGTGGTGGTGTAGAAATGAGCGGTGGTGAGGTGAAGCTGGGCGCTGGTGAGGTAGAGCTGGATGGTGTTTACGAAGAGCTGGTGAGTGGTAAGGTAGAGATGGGAGGTGGTGAGGTGAAGCTGAGTGGTGGTGAGGTTAAGCTGGGCTTTGGTGAGGTAGAGCTGGGCAGTGGTGAGGTAGAACAAGGCAGTGGTGAAGTAGAACTGGGCAATGGTGACGTAGAGCTGTGCGGACGTGAGGTGGAGCTGGGTGGTGGTGAGATGAAGCTGGGTGGTGGTGAGGTGAAGCTGGCCGGTGATGAGTTATAGCTTGGCAGCGATGAGGTAGAGCCAGGTGGTGGTGTGTTGAATCTGGGCACTAGTCAGGTAGAGCTCGGAGGTGGTGAGTTGAGCTGGGTTACATAGGTGTGGTACAGCTGGGTGCTAGTGCAGTAGTATATGGTGAAGTAGCTGAGTTAGAGCCGGGAGGTGGTGAGGTGGAGTACGGTGAATAAGATGAGGTAGAGATGGGTGGTGTTTCAGAAGAGCTGGACAGTGGTGAGGTAGAGCTGGGAGTTGGTGAGGTGGAGCTGGGCGGTTGTGACGTAGAGCAGGGTGGTGGTGAGGTAGAGCTGGGCAGTAGTGAGAAAGCGCTTGGCGGTGGTGAGATAGGGCTAGGTGGTGGTGAGATAGAGCTGGGTGGTGGTGAGGTGAAGTGGGCTGGTGGTGAGTTAGAGCTGGGTGGTGGTGAGCAGGTGCTGGGTGGTATTCAGTAGAGCTGGGCAGTGTTGAGGAGAAGCTAGGCGGGGGTGAGGTAGAGCTGGGTGGTGGGGACATGAAGCTGGGCATTGGTGAGGTATATCTGGACAGTGCTGATGTTGAGCTGGGTGGTGCTGAGGTATAGCGGGGCAGTGGTGAGGTAGAGCTGGCGGTGCTGAGATACAGTTGGAAGGTGATGAGATGAAACTGCTTGGTGGTGAGGTGAAGCTTGCCGGTGGTGTGGTACAGCTTGGCAGTGGTGAGGTAGCGCCAGTTGGTGGTAAGGTGCAGCTGGGTGGTGGTGAGATAGAGAATGGCAGTGGTGAGGTAGAGCTGGGTAACATAGGTGAGGTACAGCTGGGTGCTCGTGCAGTAGTATACGGTGAAGTAGGTGAGGTAGAGCCGGGATATGGTGAGGTGGAGTATGGTGAAGTAGATGAGGAAGAGATGGGTGGTGTTTAGGTAGAGCTGGACAGTGGTGAGGTAGAGCTGGGAGATGGTGAGGTGGAGCTGGGCGGTGGTGAGGTAGAGTACGGTGAAGTAGGTGAGGTATAGCTGGCTGGTGTTTAGGCAGAGCTGGTGAGTGGTGAGGTAGAGCCGGGTGAAGTAGGTGAGGTAGAGTACGATGAGTTAGGGGAATTTCAGCTGGTTGTTTTTTATAGAACTGGGTGGTGGTGAGGTAAAACTGAATGGTGGTGATGTGGAAATGTGTGGTGTGAGGTGGACCTGGGTGGTGGTGAGGTAGAGCACAGAGATGTAGGTGAGGTAGATCTGGGTGGTGGTGAGATAGAGCTCTGTGGTGGTGAGGAATAGGTGGGCGGTGGTGAGGCAGAGATGGGCGGTGGTGAGATAGAGCTGGTTGGTGTTGAGGTAGAGCTGGGCAGTGGTGAGGTGAAGCTGGACGTTGGTGAGGTAGAGCTGGGTGCTGGTGAGGTAGATCTGGGCAGTGGTGAGGTGAAGCTGGGCGGTGGTGAGGTGAAGCTGGGCAGTGGTGAGGTAGAACTGCGTGGTGGTGAGGAGAAGCTGGACAGAGGTGAGGTAGAGCTGCGTGGTGGTGAGATAGAGCTTGGCAGTGGTGAGGTAGAGCGGGGCAGAGGTGAGGTAGTGCTAGGGATTGGAGAGATGGAGCTTGGCGGTTTTGAGGTAGAGCTGGGTGATGGTGAGGTAGAGCTGGGTGGTGGTGAGGTAGAGCTGGGTGGTGGTGAGGTAGACAACAGTGAGGTAGGTGAGGTAGAGCTCTGTAGTGGTGAGGAAGAGCTGGGTGGTGGTGAGGTAGAGTAAAGTGAGGTAGGTGAGGAAGTGCTGGGTGTTGGTGAGATAGAGCTGTATGGTGGTGAGGTATAGCTGGGCGGTGGTGAGGCAGAGCTGGGCGGTGGTGAGGTAGAGTACGGTGAAGTAGGAGAGGTTCTGCTGGCTGGTGGTAAGGTAGAACTGGGTGGTTTTTATGTCGAGCTTGGTGGTTTTTATGTCGAGCTGGGTGGTGTTTAGGTAGAGCTTGGTGGTGTTTAGGTAGAGTTGGGTGAGGTAGTGAGTGCGAGCTGAGTGAAGTAGTTGAGGTAGAGTACGATGTGGTAGGTGACATTCAGCTGGGTGTTATTTATAGAGCTGGGTGTTGGTGAAGTAGTTCTGGGTGGTGGTGAGGTAGAACTCTGTGGTGGTGAAATAGAGCTGGGTGGTGGTGAGGTTGACTACAGTGAGGTAGGTGAGGTAGAGCTCTGTAGTGGTGAGGAAGAGCTGGGTGGTGGTGAGGTAGAGTACAGTGAGGTAGGTGAGGAAGAGCTGGGTGATTGTGAGATAGAGCTGTATGGTGGTGAGGTATAGCTGGGCGGTGATGAGGCAGTGCTGGGCGGTGGTGAGGTAGAGTACGGTGAAGTAGGTGAGTTTCAGCTGGCTGGTGGTGAGGTAGAGCTGAGTGGTGATTAGGTAGAGCTGGGTGGTTTTTATGTCGAGCTGGGTGGTGTTTAGTTAGAGCTGGGTGCTGTTTAGGTAGAGTTGGGTGAGGTAGTGAGGGCAAGCTGGGTGAAGTAGTTGAGGTAGAGTACGATGTGGTAGGTGACGTTCAGCTGGGTGTTATTTATAGAGCTGGGTGTTGGTGAAGTAGATCTTTGTGGGGGTGAGGTAGAGCTGTGTGGTGGTGAGATAGAGCTGGGTGGTGGTGAGGTAGACTACAGTGTGAGGTAGGTGAGGTAGATCTCTGTGGTTGTGAGGTAGAGCTGGGTGGTGGTGAGGTAGACTACAGTGAGGTAGGTGAGGAAGAGCTGCGTGATGGTGAGATAGAGCTGTATGGTGGTGAGGTATAGCTGGGCGGTGGTGAGGTAGAGCTTGGTGGTGTTCAGGTAGAGCTGGGCAGTGGTGAGTTAGACCTGGGTGGTGGTGAGGTAGAGCTGGGCGGTGGTGAGGTAGAGCTGCGCTGTGGTGAGTTAGAATTGGGCAGTGGTGAGGTGAATTTGGGCAGCGGTGATGTAGAGCTGGGTGGTGGGGAGGTGAAATTGGCAGCGTTGAGGTAGAGTACCCTAAGTAGGTGAGGGCTGAGTTGTGGTGATATAGAGTTTGGCGGTGGTGAGGTAGAAATGGGCGGTGGTGAGGTGAAGCTGAGCGGTGGTGAGGTATACCTGGATGGTGGTGAGATGGTTAGGCAGGTATAGCTGGGCAGTGGTGAGGTAGGGCTGTTTGGTGGTGAGATAGAGCTTGGCGGTGGTGAGGTAGATATGGGCGGTGGCGAGGTAGAGCTGGGCAGTGGTGAGATAGAGCTTGGCAGTGGTGAGGTAGATATGGGCGGTGGTGAGGTAGAGCTGTGCGATGGTGAGTTAGTGCTTGGCGGTGGTGAGGTGGAGCTGGGTGGTGTTGAGGTGGAGCTGGGTGATGGTGAGGTAGAGCTGGGCGGTGGTGAAGTAGATCTGGGCAGAGGTGAGGTAGAAGAGGCCAATGGTGATGTAGAGCTTTGTGGAGGAGAGGTGGAGCTGGGTGGTGGTGAGATGAAGTTTGGCTGTGGTGAGGTAGCGTACAGCTGGCTGATGTTTACGAAGAGCTGGTGAGTGGTATGGTAGAGATGGGAGGTGGTGAGGTGTAGCTGGGTGGTGGTGAGGTGTAGCTGGGTGGTGGTGAAATTAAGCTGGGAGGTGGATGGTGAGGTAGAACAGGGCAGTGGTGAAGTAGAACTGGGCAGTGGTGACGTAGAGCTGTGCGGAGGTGAGGTGGAGCTGGGTGGTGGTGAGATGAAGCTGGGTGGTGGTGAGGTGAAGCTGGCCGGTGATGAGTTATAGCTTGGCAGTGATGAGGTAGAGCCAGGTGGTTGTGTGTTGAAGCTGGGCGCTAGTAAGTTAGAGCTCGGAGGTGGTGAGGTAGAGCTGGGTAAGATAGGTGTGGTACAGATGGGTGCTAGTGCAGTAGTATATGGTGAAGTAGGTGAGGTAGAGCAGGGAGGTGGTGAGGTGGAATACGGTGAAGAGGATGATGTAGAGATGGGTGGTGTTTAGGAAGAGCTGGACAGTGGTGAGGTAGAGCTGGGAGTTGGTGAGGTGGAGCTGGGCGGTGGTGAGGTAGAGCAGGGTGGTGGTGAGGTAGAGTGCGGTGAAGTACATGAGGTACAGCTAGCTGGAGGTGAGGTAGAGCCGGGTGGTGGTGAGGTAGAGTACGGTGAAGTAGGTGAGGTTGAGCTGGCTGGTGGTGAGGTAGAGCTGGGTGGTGATTAGAGCTGGGTGGTTTTTATGTCGAGCTGGGTGGTGTTTAGGTAGACCTGGGTGGTGTTTAGGTAGAGTTGGGTGAGGTAGTGAGGTAGAACTGGGTGAAGTAGGTGGTGCAGAGTACGGTGAGGTAGGTGAGTTTCAGCTGGATGTTATTCATAGAGATGGGTGTTGGTGAAGTAGATCTGGGAGGTGGTGAGTTAGAGCTGTGTGGTGGTGAGATAGAGCTGGGTGGTGGTGAGTTAGACTACAGTGAGGTAGGTGAGGTTGAGCTCTGTGGTGGTGAGGGAGAGCTGGGTGGTGGTGAGGTAGAGTACAGTGAGGTAGGTGAGGAAGAGCTGGGTGATGGTGAGATAGAGCTGTATGGAGGTGAGGTATAGCTGGGCAGTGATGAGTCAGAGCTGGGTGGTGGTGAGATAGAGCTGGGTGGTGGTGAGGTAGAGCTGGGCGGTGGTGAGGTAGAGCTGGGTGATGGTGAGGTACAGCTGGGCGGTGCTGAGGTGAAGCTGCGCGGAGCTGAGGAAGAGCTGGGTGGTGGTGAGGTGAGGCTTGGCAGTGGTGAGGTAGCGCCAGGTGGTGGTAAGGTGTAGCTGGGCGGTGGTGAGATAGAGATGGTGGTGGTGAGGTAGAGCTGGGTAAGATAGGTGAGGTACAGCTGGGTGCTTGTGCTGTAGCATACAGTGAAATAGGTGAGGTAGAGCCGGGATGTGATGAGGTGGATTACGTTGAAGTAGATGAGGTAGAGATGGGTGGTGTTTAGGTAGAGCTGGACAGTGGTCATGAATAGCTGGGCGGTGGTGAGGTCGAGCAGGGCAGTGGTGAGATAGAGCTGGTTGGTGGTGAGGTTAAGCTGGGCTGTGATGAGTTGAGCTGGGCAGTGGTGAGGTAGAGTACGGTGAAGTAGGTAAGGTTGAGCCGGCAGGTGGTGAGGTAGAGCTGGGTGGTTTATATGTCGACCTGGGTGGTGTTTAGTTAGAGATGGGTGAGGTAGTGAGGTAGAGCTGGGTGAAGTAGGTGAGGTAGATTACGATGTGGTAGGTGAGGTTCAGCTGGGTGTTATTTATTGAGCTGGGTGTTGGTGAAGTAGATCTGGGTGGTGGTGAGGTGAAGCTGGGCCGTGGTGAGATAGAGCTGTGTGGTGGTGAGGTAGACTACAGTGAGGTAGGTGAGGTAGAGCTCTGTGGTGGTGAGTTAGAGCTGGGTGGTGGTGAGGTAGAGTACAGTGAGGTAGGTGAGATAGAGCGGGGTAGATGTGAGGTAGAGCTGTGGAGTGGAGAGATGGAGCTTGGCGGTGGTGAGGTAGATCTGGGTGGTGGTGAGGTAGAGCTGGGCCGTGGTGAGGTAGAGCTGTATGGTGGTGAGGTACACTACAGTGAGGTAGGTGAGGTAGAGCTCTGTAGTGGTGAGGAAGAGCTGGGTGTTGGTGAGGTAGAGTACAGTGAGGTAGGTGAGGAAGAGCTGGGTGATTGTGAGATAGAGCTGTATGGTGGTGAGGTTCAGCTGGGCGGTGGTGAGGCAGTGCTGGGCGGTGGTGAGGTAGAGTACGGTGAAGTAGGTGAGGTACAGCTGGCTGGTGTTGAGGTAGAGCTGAGTGGTGATTAGGTAGAGCTGGGTGGTTTTTATGTCGAGCTGGGTGGTGTTTAGGTAGAGAAGGGTGGTGTTCAAGTAGAGTTGGGTGAGGTAGTGAGATCGAGCTGGGTGAAGTAGGTGAGGTAGAGTACGATGTGGGAGGTGACCTTCAGCTGAGTGTTATTTATAGAGCTGGGTGTTGGTGAAATAGATCTGGGTGGGGGTGAAGTAGAGCTGTGTGGTGGTGAGATAGAGCTGGGTGGTGGTGAGGTAGAGTACAGTGAGCCAGGTGAGGAAGAGCTGGGTGATGGTGAGATAGAGCTGCATGGTGGAGAGGTATAGCTGGGCGGTGGTGAGGCAGAGCTGGGCGGTGGTGAGGTAGAGCTTGGTGGTGGTGAGGTAGAGCTGGGTGGTGGTGAGGTAGAGCTGGGCGGTGGTGAGGTAGAGTTGCGCTGTGGTGAGGTAGAATTGGGCAGTGTTGAGGGGAAGCTGGGCGGCGGTGATGTAGAGCTGGCTGGTGGGGAGGTGAAGTTGGCAGTGGTGAGGTAGAGTACCCTGAAGTAGGTGAGGGCTGAGTTGTGGTGATATAGAGTTTGGCGGTGGTGTGGTAGAAACAGGCGGTGGTGAGCTGAAGCTGGGCGGTGGTGAGGTAGAGCAGGATGTGGTGAGGTGATGTTAGGCAGTGGTGAGGTATAGCTGGGCAGTGGTGAGGTAGGGCTGTGTGGTGGTGAGAGAGAGCTTAGCGGTGATGAGTTAGATATGGGCGGTGGCGAGGAAGAGCTGGGCAGTGGTGATATAGAGCTTGGTGGCGGTGAGGTAGATAGGGGTGGTGGTGAGGTCGGGCTGGGCAGTTGTGAGATAGAGCTTGGTGGTTGTGAGGTAGAGCGGGGCGGTGGTGAGGTAGAGCTGTGCAGAGGTGAGGTAGTGCTTGGCGGTGGTGAGGTGGAGCTGGGTGGTGGTGAGGTGGAGCTGGGTGATGGTGAGATAGAGCTGGGCGGTGGTGAGGTAGATATGGGCGGTGGCGAGGTAGAGCTGGGCCATGGTGAGGTAGAGCTGGATGGTGGTGAGGTACACTACAGTGAGGTAGGTGAGGTAGAGCTCTGTAGTGGTGAGGAAGAGCTGGGTGTTGGTGAGGTAGAGTACAGTGAGGTAGGTGAGGAAGAGCTGGGTGATTGTGAGATAGAGCTGTATGGTGGTGAGGTTTAGCTGGGCGGTGGTGAGGCAGTGCTGGGCGGTGGTGAGGTAGAGTACGGTGAAGTAGGTGAGGTTCAGCTGGCTGGTGTTGAGGTAGAGCTGAGTGGTGATTAGGTAGAGCTGGGTGGTTTTTATGTCGAGCTGGGTGGTGTTTAGGTAGAGCTGGGTGGTGTTCAAGTAGAGTTGGGTGAGGTAGTGAGATCGAGCTGGGTGGAGTAGGTGAGGTAGAGTACGATGTGGTAGGTGACCTTCAGCTGAGTGTTATATATAGAGCTGGGTGTTGGTGAAATAGATCTGGGTGGGGGTGAGGTAGAGCTGTGTGGTGGTGAGATAGAGCTGGGTGGTGGTGAGGTAGAGTACAGTGATCTAGGTGAGGAAGATCTGGGTGATGGTGAGATAGAGCTGTATGGTGGAGAGATATAGCTGGGCAGTGGTGAGGCAGAGCTGGGCGGTGGTGAGGTAGAGCTTGGTGGTGGTGAGGTAGAGCTGGGTGGTGGTGAGGTAGAGCTGGGCGGTGGTGAGGTAGAGTTGCGCTGTGGTGAGGTGGAGCTGGGTGATGGTGAGATAGAGCTGGGTGGTGGTGAGGTAGACTGCAGTGTGAGGTAGGTGAGGTATATCTCTGTGGTTGTGAGGTAGAGCTGGGTGGTGGTGAGGTAGAGTACAGTGAGGTAGGTGAGGAAGAGCTGCATGATGGTGAGATAGAGCTGTATGGTGGTGAGGTATAGCTGGGCGGTGGTGAGGTAGAGCTTGGTGGTGGTCAGGAAGAGCTGGGCAGTGGTGAGTTAGACCTGGGTGGTGGTGAGGTAGATCTGGGCAGTGGTGAGGTAGAGCTGCGCTGTGGTGAGTTAGAATTGGGCAGTGGTGAGGTGAAGTTGGGCAGCGGTGATGTAGAGCTGGGTGGTGGGGAGGTGAAATTGGCAGTGTTGAGGTAGAGTACCCTGAAGTAGGTGAGGGCTGAGTTGTGGTGATATAGAGTTTGGCGGTGGTGAGGTAGAAATGGGCGGTGGTGAGGTGAAGCTGAGCGGTGGTGAGGTATACCTGGATGGTGGTGAGATGGTTAGGCAGTGGTGAGGTATAGCTGGGCAGTGGTGAGGTTGGGCTGTGTGGTGGTGAGATAGAGCTTGGCGCTGGTGAGGTAGATATGGGCGGTGGCGAGGTAGAGCTGGGCAGTGGTGAGATAGAGCTTGGCGGTGGTGAGGTAGATATGGGCGGTGGTGAGGTAGAGCTGTGCGATGGTGAGTTAGTGCTTGGCGGTGGTGAGGTGGAGCTGGGTGGTGTTGAGGTGGAGCTGGGTGATGGTGAGGTAGAGCTGGGTGGTGGTGAAGTAGATCTGGGCAGAGGTGAGGTAGAAGAGGCCAATGGTGATGTAGAGCTTTGTGGAGGAGAGGTGGAGCTGGGTGGTGGTGAGATGAAGTTTGGCGGTGCTGAGGTACCGTACAGTGAAGTAGGTGAAGTAGAGCTGGCTGATGTTTACGAAGAGCTGGTGAGTGGTAAGGTAGAGATGGGAGGTGGTGAGGTGTATCTGGGTGGTGGTGAAATTAAGCTGGGAGGTGGTGAGGTAGATCTGGGAGGTGGTGAGTTAGAGCTGTGTGGTGGTGAGATAGAGCTGGGTGGTGGTGAGGTAGACTACAGTGAGGTAGGTGAGGTTGAGCTCTGTGGTGGTGAGGGAGAGCTGGGTGGTGGTGAGGTAGAGTACAGTGAGGTAGGTGAGGAAGAGCTGGGTGATGGTGAGATAGAGCTGTATGGAGATGAGGTATAGCTGGGCAGTGATGAGTCAGAGCTGGGCGGTGGTGAGATAGAGCTGGGTGATGGTGAGGTAGAGCTGGGCAGTGGTGAGGTAGAGCTGGGTGATGGTGAGGTACAGCTGGGCGGTGCTGAGGTGAAGCTGCGCGGAGCTGAGGAAGAGCTGGGTGGTGGTGAGGTGAAGCTTGGCAGTGGTGAGGTAGCACCAGGTGGTGGTAAGGTGTAGCTGGGCGGTGGTGAGATAGAGATGGTGGTGGTGAGGTAGAGCTGGGTAAGATAGGTGAGGTACAGCTGGGTGCTTGTGCTGGGTGCAGTGAAATAGGTGAGGTAGAGCCGGGATGTGATGAGGTGGAGTACGTTGAAGTAGATGAGGTAGAGATGGGTGGTGTTTAGGTAGAGCTGGACAGTGGTCATGAATAGCTGGGCGGTGGTGAGGTCGAGCAGGGCGGTGGTGAGATAGAGCTGGTTGGTGGTGAGGTTAAGCTGGGCTGTGATGAGTTGAGCTGGGCAGTGGTGAGGTAGAGTACGGTGAAGTAGGTAAGGTTGAGCTGGCTGGTGGTGAGGTGGAGCTGGGTGGTGATTAGGTTGAGCTGGGTGGTTTATATGTCGACCTGGGTGGTGTTTAGTTAGAGATGGGTGAGGTAGTGAGGTAGAGCTGGGTGAAGTAGGTGAGGTAGAGTATGATGTGGTAGGTGAGGTTCAGCTGGGTGTTATTTATAGAGCTGGGTGTTGGGGAAGTAGATCTGGGTGGTGGTGAAGTGAAGCTGGGCCGTGGTGAGATAGCGCTGGGTGGTGGTGAGGTAGAGTACAGTGAGGTAGGTGAGATAGAGCGGGGTAGATGTGAGGTAGAGCTGGGGAGTGGAGAGATGGAGCTTGGCGGTGGTGAGGTAGAGCTGGGTGGTGGTGAGGTAGAGCTGGGCCGTGGTGAGGTAGAGCTGGATGGTGGTGAGGTAGACTACAGTGAGGTAGGTGAGGTAGAGCTCTGTAGTGGTGAGGAAGAGCTGGGTGTTGGTGAGGTAGAGTACAGTGAGGTAGGTGAGGAAGAGCTGGGTGATTGTGAGATAGAGCTGTATGGTGGTGAGGTTTAGCTGGGCGGTGGTGAGGCAGTGCTGGGCGGTGGTGAGGTAGAGTACGGTGAAGTAGGTGAGGTTCAGCTGGCTGGTGTTGAGGTAGAGCTGAGTGGTGATTAGGTAGAGCTGGGTGGTTTTTATGTCGAGCTGGGTGGTGTTTAGGTAGAGCTGGGTGGTGTTCAAGTAGAGTTGGGTGAGGTAGTGAGATCGAGCTGGGTGGAGTAGGTGAGGTAGAGTACGATGTGGTAGGTGACCTTCAGCTGAGTGTTATATATAGAGCTGGGTGGTGGTGAGGTAGAGTACAGTGATCTAGGTGAGGAAGATCTGGGTGATGGTGAGATAGAGCTGTATGGTGGAGAGGTATAGCTGGGCAGTGGTGAGGCAGAGCTGGGCGGTGGTGAGGTAGAGCTTGGTGGTGGTGAGGTAGAGCTGGGTGGTGGTGAGGTAGAGCTGGGCGGTGGTGAGGTAGAGTTGCGCTGTGGTGAGGTAGAATTGGGCAGTGTTGAGGGGAAGCTGGGCGGCGGTGATGTAGAGCTGGCTGGTGGGGAGGTGAAGTTGGCAGTGGTGAGGTAAAGTACCCTGAAGTAGGTGAGGGCTGAGTTGTGGTGATATAGAGTTTGGCGGTGGTGTGGTAGAAACGGGCGGTGGTGAGCTGAAGCTGGGCGGTGGTGAGGTAGAGCAGGATGTGGTGAGGTGATGTTAGGCAGTGGTGAGGTATAGCTGGGCAGTGGTGAGGTAGGGCTGTGTGGTGGTGAGAGAGAGCTTAGCGGTGATGAGTTAGATATGGGCGGTGGCGAGGAAGAGCTGGGCAGTGGTGAGATAGAGCTTGGCGGCAGTGAGGTAGATATGGGCGGTGGTGAAGTTGGGCTGGGCAGTTGTGAGATAGAGCTTGGTGGTTGTGAGGTAGAGCGGGGCGGTGGTGAAGTAGATCTGGGCAGTGGTGAGGTAGAACAGGCCAATGGTGATGTAGAGCTGTGCGAAGGTGAGGTGGAGCTGGGTGGTGGTGAGATGAAGTTGGGCGGTGGTGAGGTAGCGTACAGTGAAGTAGGTGAAGTAGAGCTGGCTGGTGTTTACGAAGAGCTGGTGAGAGGTAAGGTAGAGATGGGAGGTGGTGAGGTGAAGCTGGGTGGTGGTGAGGTAGAGCTGGGAGTTGGTGAGGTAGAGCTGGGTGGTGGTGATTTAGTACTGGGCTGTGGTGAAGTAGAACTGGGCAATGGTGACGTAGAGCTCTGCGGAGGTGAGGTGGTGCTGGGTGGTGGTGAGGTGAAGCTGGGTGGTGGTGAGGTGAAGCTCGCCGGTGATGAGTTATAGCTTGGCAGTGATGAGGTAGAGCCAGGTGGTGGTGTGTTGAAGCTGGGCGGTAGAAAGGTAGATCTCGGAGGTGGCGAGGTAGAGCTGAGTAAGATAGGTGTGGTAAAGCTGGGTGCTAGTGCAGTAGTACATGGTGAAGTAGGTGAGGTAGAGCCAGGAGGTGGTGAGGTGGAGAACGGTGAAGAAGATGAGGCAGAGATGGGTGGTGTTTAGGTAGAGCTGGATAGTGGTGAGGTAGAGCTGGGAGGTGGTGAGGTGGAGATGGGCGGTGGTGAGGTAGAGGACGGTGAAGTAGGTGAGGTATAGCTGGCTGATGTTTAGGCAGAGCTGGTGAGTGGTGAGGTGGAGCTGGGTGAAGTAGGTGAGGTAGTGTACGATGAGATAGGGGAGGTTCAGCTGGTTGTTTTTTATAGAACTGGGTGGTGGTGAGGTAAAACTGAATGGTGGTGATGTGGAAATGTGTGGTGTGAGGTGGACCTGGATGGTGGTGAGGTAGAGCAGAGTGATGTAGGTGAGGTAGATCTGGGTGGTGGTGAGATAGAGCTGTGTGGTGATGAGGAATAGGTTGGCGGTGGTGAGGCAGAGCTGGGCGATGGTGAGATAGAGCTGGTTGGTGGTGAGGTAGAGCTGGGCAGTGGTGAGGTGAAGCTGGGCGTTGGTGAGGTAGTGCTGGGTGGTGGTGAGGTAGATCTGGGCAGTGGTGAGGAGAAGCTGGGCGGTCGTGAGGTGAAGCTGGGCGGTGGTGAGGTAGAACTGCATGGTGGTGAGGCGAAGCTGGACAGCGGTGAGGTAGAGCTGTGTGGTGGTGAGATAGAGCTTGGCAGTGGTGAGGTAGAGCAGGGTAGAGGTGAGGGAGAGCTGGGGAGTGGAGAGATGGAGCTTGGCGGTGGTGAGGTAGAGCTGGGTGGTGGTGAGGTAGAGCTGGGCCGTGGTGAGGTAGAGCTGGGTGGTGGTGAGGTAGACTACAGTGACGTAGGTGAGGTAGAGCTCTGTAGTGGGAGGAAGAGCTGGCTGGTGGTGAGGTAGAGTACAGTGAGGTAGGTGAGGAAGAGCTGGGTGATGGTGAGATAGAGCTGTATGGAGGTGAGGTATAGCTGGGCGGTGGTGAGGTAGAGCTTGGTGGTGGTAAGGTAGAGTACGGTGAAGTAGGTGAGGTTCAGCTGGCTGGTGGTGAGGTAGAGCTGAGTGGTGATTAGGTAGAGCTGGGTGGATTTTATGTCGAGCTGGGTAGTGTATAGGTAGAGCTGTTTGGTGTTTAGGAAGAGTTGGGTGAGGTAGTGAGGGCGAGTTGGGTGAAGTAGGTGAGGTAGAGTACGATGTTGTAGCGAACGTTCAGCTGGTTGTTATTTATTGAGCTGGATGTTGGTGAAGTAGATCTGGGTGGGGTTGTGGTAGAGCTGTGTGGTGGTGAGATAGAGATGGGTGGTGGTGAGGTAGAGTACAGTGAGCTAGGTGAGGAAGAGCTGGGTGATGGTGAGATAGAGCTGTATGGTGGTGAGGTATAGCTGGGCGGTGGTGAGGCAGAGCTGGGCAGTGGTTAGGTAGATCTTGGTGGTGGTGAGGTAGAGCTGGGCAGTGGTGATGTAGAGCTGGGTGGTGGTGAGGTAGAGCTGGGCGGTGGTGAGGTAGAGCTGCTCTGTGGTGAGGTAGAATTGGGTAGTGGTGAGGTGAAGCTGGGCGGCGGTGATGTAGAGCAATGTGGTGGGGAGGTCAAGTTGGCAGTGGTTAGTTAGAGTACCCTGAAGTAGGTGAGGGTTGAGTTGTGGTGATATAGAGTTTGGCGGTGGTGAGGTAGAAATGGGCGGTGGTGAGGTGAAGCTGGGCGGTGGTGAGGTAGAGCTGGATAGTGGTGAGGTGATGTTAGGCAGTGGTGAGGTATAGCTGGTCAGTGGTGAGGTAGGGCTGTGTGGTGGTGAGATAGAGCTTGGCGGTGGTGAGGTAGATATGGGCGGTGGCGAGGTAGAGCTGGGCAGTGGTGAGATAGAGCTTGGTGGTGATGAGCAAGATATGGGCGGTGGTGAGGTAGAGTACGGTGAATTAGGTGATGTATAGCTGACTGGTGTTTCGGCAAAGCTGGTGAGTGGTGAGGTAGAGCTGGGTGAAGTAGATGAGGTAGAGTATGATGAGATAGGGGAGGTTCACCTGGTTGCTTTTTATAGAACAGGGTGGTGGTGAGGTAAAACTGAATGGTGGTGATGTGGAAATGTGTGGTGTGAGGTGGACCTGGGTGGTGGTGAGGTAGAGCACAGTGATGTAGGTGAGGTAGATCTGGGTGGTGGTGAGATAGAGCTGTGTGGTGGTGAGGAAAAGGTGGGCGGTGGGGAGCAGAGCTGGGCGGTGGTGAGATAGAGCTGGTTGGTGGTGAGGTAGACCTGGGCAGTGGTGAGGTGAAGCTGGGCGTTGGTGAGGTAGAGCTGGGACATGGTGAGGTAGATCTGGGCAGTGGTGAGGTGAAGCTGGGCGGTGGTGAGGTGAAGCTGGGCGGTGGTGAGGTAGAACTGCGTGGTGGTGAGGAGAAGCTGGAGAGTGGTGAGGTAGAGCTGTGTGGTGGTGAGATAGAGCTTGGCAGTGGTGAGGTACAGCGGGGCAGAGGTGAGGTAGTGCTGGGGATTGGAGAGATGGAGCTTGGCGGTGGTGAGGTAGAGCTGGGTGGTGGTGAGGTAGAGCTGGGCCGTGTTGAGGTAGAGCTGGGTGGTGGTGAGGTAGACTACAGTGAGGTAGGTGAGGAAGAGCTCTGTAGTGGTGAGGAAGAGCTGGGTGGTGGTGAGGTAGAGTACAGTGAGGTAGGTGAGGAAGAGCTGGGTGATGGTGAGATAGAGCTGTATGGTGGTGAGGTACAGCTGGGCGGTGGTGAGGTAGAACTTGGTGGTGGTGAGGTAGAGCTGGGCAGTGGTGAGGTAGAGCTGTGTGGTGGTGAGTTAGAGCTGGGCGGTGGTGAGGTAGAGCTGCGCTGTGGTGAGGTAGAATTGGGCAGTGGTGAGGTGAAGCTGGGTGGCGGTGATGTAGAGCTGGGTGGTGGGGAGGTGAAGTTGGCAGTGGTGAGGTAGAGTACCCCTGAAGTAGGTGAGCGCTGAGTTGTGGTGATATAGATTTTGGCGGTGGTGAGGTAGAAATGGGCAGTGGTGAGGTGAAGCTGGGCTGTGGTGAGCTAGAGTTGGATGGTGTTGAGGTGAAGTTAGGCAGTGGTGAGGTATAGCTGGGCAGTGGTGAGTTAGGGCTGTGTGGTGGTGAGATAGAGCTTGGCGGTGGTGAGGTAGATATGGGGTGGCGAGGTAGAGCTGGGCAGTGGTGAGATAGAGCTTGGCGGTGGTGAGGTAGATATGGGCGGTGGTGAGGTAGAGCTGTGCAGTGGTGAGGTAGTTCTTGCCGGTGGTGAGGTGGAGCTGGGTGGTGGTGAGGTGGAGCTGGGTGATGGTGAGTTAGACCTGGGCAGTGGTGAAGTAGAGCTGGGTGGTGGTGAGGAAGACCAGGGAAGTGGTGAAGTAGAACTGGGTAATGGTGATGTAGAGCTGTGCGGAGGTGAGGTGGAGCTAGGTGGTGGTGAGATGAAGCTGGGGGGTGGTGAGGTGAAGCTGGCCGGTGATGAGTTATAGCTTGGCAGTGATGAGTTAGAGCCAGGTGGTGGTGTGTTGAAGCTGGGCGGTTGTAAGGGAGATCTCGGAGGTGGTGAGGTAGAGCTGGGTAAAATAGGTGTGGTACAGATGGGTGCTACTGCAGTGGTGTATGGTGAAGTAGATGAGGTAGAGCCGGGAGGTGGTGAGGTGGAGAACTGTGAAGAAGATGAGGTAGAGATGGGTGGTGGTGAGGTAGAGCTGGACAGTGGTGAGATAGAGCTGGGAGGTAGTGAGGTGGAGCTGGGCGGTGGTGAGGTAGAGCAGGGTGGTGGTGAGGTAGAGTGCGGTGAAGTACGTGAGGTACAGCTAGCTGGAGGTGAGGTAGAGCTGGGTGGTGTTGAGGCAGAGTACGGTGAAGTAGGTGATGTTGATTTGGCTGGTGGTGAGGTAGAGCTGGGTGGTGATTAGTTAGAGCTGGGTGGTGTTTAGGTAGAGTTGGGTGAGGTAGTGAGGTAGAGCTGGGTGAAGTAGGTGGGGTAGAGTACGATGAGGTAGGTGATGTTGAGCTGGGTGTTATTCATAGAGCTGGGTGTTGGTGAAGTAGATCTGGGTGGTGGTGAGTTAGAGCTGTGTGGTGTTGAGATAGAGCCGGGTGGTTGTGAGGTAGACTACAGTGAGGTAGGTGAGGTTGAGCTCAGTGGTGGTGAGGGAGAGCTGGGTGTTGGTGAGGTAGAGTACAGTGAGGTAGGTGAGGAAGAGCTGGGTGATAGTGAGATAGAGCTGTATGGTGGTGAGGTATAGCTGGGTGGTGTTGAGGCAGAGCTGGGCGGTGGTGAGGTAGAGCTTGGTGGTGGTGAGGTAGAGCTGGGCAGTGGTGAGGCGAAGCCCTGCGGCGGTGATGTAGAGCTGGGTGGTGGGGAGGTGAAGTTGGCAGTGGTGAGGTAGAGTACCCTGAAGTAGGTGAGGGCTGAGTTGTGGTGATATAGAGTTTGGCGGTGGTGAGGTTGAAATGTGCGGTGGTGAGGTGAAGCTGGGCGGTGGTGAGGTATACCTGGATGGTGGTGAGGTGATGTTAGGCAGTGGTGAGATATAGCTGGGCAGTGGTGAGGTAGGGCTGTGTGGTAGTGAGATAGAGCTTGGCGGTGGTGAGGTAGATATGGGCGGTGGCGTGGTAGAGCTGGGCGGTGGCGAAGTAGAGCTGGGCAGTGGTGAGATAGAGCTTGGCGGTGGTGAGGTAGATATGAGCGGTGGTGAGGTAGAGCTGGGCAGTGGTTAGATAGAGCTTGGTGGTTGTGAGGTAGAGCGGGGCGGTGGTAAGGTCGAGCTGTGCGGTGGTGAGGTAGTGCTTGGCGCTGGTGAGGTGGATCTTGGTGCTGGTGAGGTGGAGCTGGGTGATGGAGAAGTAGAGCGGGGCGGTGGTGAAGTAGATCTGGGCAGTGGTGAGTTTGAAAAGGCCAATAGTGATGTAGAGCTGTGCGGAGGTGAGGTGGAGCTGGGTGGTGGTGAGATGAAGTTTGGCGGTGGTGAGGTAGCGTACAGTGAAGTAGGTGAGGTAGAGCTGGCTGGTGTTTACGAAGAGCTGGTGAGTGGTAAGGTAGAGATGGGAGGTGGTGAGGTGAAGCTGCGTGGTGGTGAGGTTAAGCTGGGAGGTGGTGAGGTAGAGCTGGGCGGTGGTGAGGTAGAACAGGGCAGTGGTCAAGTAGAACTGGGCAATGGTGACGTAGAGCTTTGCGGAGGTGAGGTGGAGCTGGGTGGTGGTGAGATGAAGCTGGGTGGTGGTGAGGTGAAGCTGGCCGGTGATGAGTTATAGCTTGGCAGTAATGAGGTAGAGCCAGGTGGTTGTGTGTTGGGCGGTAGTAAGATAGATCTCGGAGATGGTGAGGTAGAGCTGGGTAAGATAGGTGTGGTACAGCTGGGTGCTAGTGCAGTAGTGTATGATGAAGTAGGTGAGGTAGAGCCGGGAGGTGGTGAGGTGGAGAACGGTGAAGAACATGAGGTAGAGATGGTTGGTGTTTAGGTAGAGCTGGACAGTGGTGAGGTAGAGCTGGGAGCAGGCAAGGTGGAGTTTGGCGGTGGTGAGGTAGATATGGGCGGTGGTGAGGTAGAGCCGGGCAGTGGTTAGATAGAGCTTGGTGGTTGTGAGGTAGAGCGGGGCGGTGGTAAGGTGGAGCTGTGCGGTGGTGAGGTAGTGCTTGGCGCTGGTGAGGTGGAGCTTGGTGCTGGTGAGGTGGAGCTGGGTGATGGTCAGGTAGAGCTGGGCGGTGGTGAAGTAGATCTGGGCAGGTTGAACAGGCCAATAGTGATGTAGAGCTGTGCGGAGGTGAGGTGGAGCTGGGTGGTGGTGAGATGAAGTTGGGCGGTGGTGAGGTAGCGTACAGTGAAGTAGGTGAGGTAGAGCTGGCTGTTGTTTACAAAGAGCTGGTTAGTGGTAAGGTAGATATGGGAGGTGGTGAGGTAGAGCTGGGCGGTGGTGAGGTAAAACAGGGCAGTGGTGAAGTAGAACTGGGCAATGGTGACGTAGAGCTGTGCGGAGCTGAGGTGGAGCTGGGTGGTGGTGAGATGAAGCTGGGTGGTGGTGAGGTGAAGCTGGCCGGTGATGAGTTATAGCTTGGCAGTGATGAGGTAGAGCCAGGTGGTGGTGTGTTGAAGCTGGGTGGTAGTAAGATAGATCTCGGAGATGGTGAGGTAGAGCTGGGTAAGATAGGTGTGGTACAGCTGGGTGCTAGTGCAGTAGTGTATGGTGAAGTAGGTGAGGTAGAGCCGGGAGGTGGTGAGGTGGAGAACGGTGAAGAACATGAGGTAGAGATGGTTGGTGTTTAGCTAGAGCTGGACAGTGGTGAGGTAGAGCTGGGAGGTGGTGAGGTGGAGCTGGGCGGTTGTGAGGTAGAGCAGGGTGGTGGTGAGGTAGAGTGCAGTGAAGTACGTGAGTTACAGCTAGCTGGAGGTGAGGTAGAGCTGGGAGGTGGTGAGGTGGAGCTGGGTGGTGATTAGTTAGAGCTGGGTGGTGGTTAGGTAGTGTTGGGTGAGGTAGTGAAGTAGAACTGGGAGAAGTAGGTTGGGTAGAGTACGATGAGGTAGGTGAGGTTCAGCTGGGTGTTATTCATAGAGCTGGGTGTTGGTGAAGTAGATCTGGGTGGTGGTGAGTTAGAGCTGTGTGTTGGTGAGATAGAGCTGGGTGGTGGTGAGGTAGACTACAGTGAGGTAGGTGAGGTTGAGCTCTTTGCTGGTGAGGGAGAGCTGGGTGGTGGTGAGGTAGAGTACAGTGAGGTAGGTGAGGAAGAGCTGGGTGATGGTGAGATAGAGCTATATGGTGGTGAGGTATAGCTGGGCGGTGGTGAGGCAGATCTGGGCGGTGGTGAGGTAGAGCTTGGTGGTGGTGAGGTAGAGCTGGGCAGTGGTGAGGTAGAGCTGGGTGGTGGTGAGGTAGAGCTGGGCAGTGGTGAGGTAGAGCTGCGCTGTGGTGAGGTAGAATTGGGCAGTGGTGAGGTGAAGCTGGGCGGCGGTGATGTAGAGCTGGGTGGTGGGGAGGTGAAGTTGGCAGTGGTGAGGTAGAGTACCCTGAAGTAGGTGAGGGCTGAGTTGTGGTGATAAAGAGTTTGGCGGGTGGTGAGGTAGAAATGGGCGATGGTGAGGTGAAGCTGGGCGGTGGTGAGGTAGGGCTGTGTGGTGGTGAGATAGAGCTTGGCGGTGGTGAGGTAGATATGGGCGGAGTCAAGGTAGAGCTGGGCAGTGGTGAGATAGAGCTTGGCGGTCGTGAGTTAGATATGGGCGGTGGTGAGGTAGAGCTGGGCATTGGTTAGATAGAGCTTGGTGGTTGTGAGGTAGAGCGGGGCGGTGGTAAGGTAGAGCTGTGCGGTGGTGAGGTAGTGCGGGGCATTGGTGAGGTGGAGCTTGGTGGTGGTGAGGTGGAGCTGGGTGATGGTCAGGTAGAGCTGGGCGGTGGTGACGTAGATCTGGGCAGTGGTGAGGTAGAACAGGCCAATAGTGATGTAGAGCTGTGCGGAGGAGAGGTGGAGCTGGGTGGTGGTGAGATGAAGTTGGGCGGTGGTGAGGTAGCGTACAGTGAAGTAGGTGAGGTAGAGCTGGCTGTTGTTTACGAAGAGCTGGTGAGTGGTAAGGTAGAGATCGGAGGTGGTGAGGTGAAGCTGTGTGGTGGTGAGGTTAAGCTGGGAGGTGGTGAGTAGAGCTGGGCGGTGGTGAGGTAGAACAGGGCAGTGGTGAAGTAGAACTGGGCAATGGTGACGTAGAGCTGTGCGGAGCTGAGGTGGAGCTGGGTGGTGGTGATGAAGCTGGGTGGTGGTGAGGTGAAGCTGGCCGGTGATGAGTTATAGCTTGGCAGTGATGAGGTAGAGCCAGGTGGTGGTGTGTTGAAGCTGGGCGGTAGGAAGATAGATCTCGGAGATGGTGAGGTAGAGCTGGGTAAGATAGGTGTGGTACAGCTGGGTGCTAGTGCAGTAGTGTATGGTGAAGTAGGTGAGGTAGAGCCGGGAGGTGGTGAGGTGGAGAACGGTGAAGAACATGAGGTAGAGATGGTTGGTGTTTAGGTAGAGCTGGACAGTGGTGAGGTAGAGCTGGGAGGTGGTGAGGTGGAGCTGGGCGGTGGTGAGGTAGAGCAGGCTGGTGGTGAGGTAGAGTGCAGTGAAGTAAGTGAGGTACAGCTAGCTGGAGGTGAGGTAGAGCTGGGAGGTGGTGAGGTTGAGCTGGGTGGTGATTAGTTAGAGCTGGGTGGTGTTTAGGTAGTGTTGGGTGAGGTAGTGAGATAGAACTGGGAGAAGTAGATTGGGTAGATTACGATGAGGTAGGTGAGGTTCAGCTGGGTGTTATTCATAGAGCTGGGTGTTGGTGAAGTAGATCTGGGTGGTGGTGAGTTAGAGCTGTGTGTTGGTGAGATAGAGCTGGGTGGTGGTGAGGTAGACTACAGTGAGGTAGGTGAGGTTGAGCTCTGTGTTGGTGAGGGAGAGCTGGGTGGTGGTGAGGTAGAGTACAGTGAGGTAGGTGAGGAAGAGCTGGGTGATGGTGAGATAGAGCTATATGTTGGTGAGGTATAGCTGGGCGGTGGTGAGGCAGAGCTGGGCGGTGGTGAGGTAGAGCTTGGTGGTGGTGAGGTAGAGCTGGGCAGTGATGAGGTAGAGCTGGGTGGTGGTGAGGTAGAGCTGGGCAGTGGTGAGGTAGAGCTGCGCTGTGGTGAGGTAGAATTGGGCAGTGGTGAGGTGAAGCTGGGCGGCAGTGATGTAGAGCTGGGTGGTGGGGAGGTGAAGTTGGCAGTGGTGAGGTAGAGTACCCTGAAGTAGGTGAGGGCTGAGTTGTGGTGATATAGAGTTTGGCGGTGGTGAGGTAGAAATGGGCGATGGTGAGGTGAAGCTGGACGGTGGTGAGGTAGGGCTGTGTGGTGGTGAGATAGAGTTGGCGGTGGTGAGGTAGATATGGGCGGTGTCGAGGTAGAGCTGGGCAGTGGTGAGATAGAGTTTGGCGGTGGTGAGGTAGATATGGGCGGTGGTGAGGTTTAGCTGGGCAGTGGTTAGATAGAGCTTAAAAACAAAGAAAACTGCGGATGCTGGAAATCTAAAACAAAAACAGAATTACCTGGAAAAACTCAGTAGGTCTGGCAGCATCGGCGGAGGAGAAAAGAGTTGACGTTTCGAGTCCTCATGACCCTTCGACAGAACTTGATTTCGAGTCCAGGAAAGAGTTGAAATATAAGCTGGTTTAAGGTGTGTGGGGGGGGGGGGGGGGGAAGGAGAGAGAGAGAGAGACAGAGGTGCTTGTGTAGACAAACAAGCAGTGATAGAAGCAGATCATCAAAAGATGTCAGTAACAATGGTACCAAAGAACACATAGG
Organism: Isurus oxyrinchus; assembly: GCA_026770705.1. Classification (NCBI taxonomy): domain Eukaryota; kingdom Metazoa; phylum Chordata; class Chondrichthyes; order Lamniformes; family Lamnidae; genus Isurus; species Isurus oxyrinchus. The sequence goes on along the minus strand of JANJGN010000012.1, from coordinate 53,884,203 downwards.
TGTTAAAGTTAAAGTTGGTGATATTATCTAAACGAATGTGCTAATTAAGAATGGATGGTAGGGCACTCAAGGTACAGCTCTAGTGGGGGTGGGGGGAGCATAAAGGATTTTAAAATATTTAAAAATAATGGAAATAGGTGGGAAAAGAAAAATCTATAAAATTTATAGGGAAAAAAAAGGGGGGAAAAAAGGGGGAAACAGAAAGGGGGTGGGGATGGGGGAGGGAGCTCACGACCTCAAGTTATTGAATTCAATATTCAGACCGGAAGGCTGTAAGGTGCCTAGTCGGAAGATGAGGTGTTGTTCCTCCAGTTTGCGTTGGGCTTCACTGGAACAATGCAGTAAGCCAAGGACAGACATGTTGTCAAGAGAGCAGGGTGGAGTGTTAAAATGGCAAGCCACAGGGAGGTTTGGGTCATTCTTGCGGACAGACCGCAGGTGTTCTGCAAAGCGGTCGCCCAGTTTACGTTTGGTCTCTCCAATGTAGAGGAGACCACATTGGGAGCAACGAATGCAGTAGACTAAGTTGGGTGAAATGCAAGTGAAATGCTGCTTCACTTGAAAGGAATGTTTGGGCCCTTGGACGGTGAGGAGAGAGGAAGTGAAGGGGGCAGGTGTTACATCTTTTGCGTGGGCATGGGGTGGTGCCATAGGAGGGGGTTGAGGAGTAGGGGGTGATGGAGGAGTGGACCAGGGTGTCCCGGAGGGGAGCGATCTCTACGGAATGCCGATAAGGGGGGTGAAGGGAAGATGTGTTTGGTGGTGGCATCATGCTGGAGTTGGCGGAAATGGCGGAGGATGATCCTTTGAATGCGGAGGCTGGTGGGGTGATAAGTGAGGACAAGGGGGACCCTATCATGTTTCTGGGAGGGAGGAGAAGGCGTGAGGGCGGATGCGCGGGAGATGGGCCGGACACGGTTGAGGGCCCTGTCAACGACCGTGGGTGGAAAACCTCGGTTAAGGAAGAAGGAGGACATGTCAGAGGAACCGTTTTTGAAGGTAGCATCATCGGAACAGATGCGACGAAGGCGAAGGAACTGGGAGAATGGGATGGAGTCCTTACAGGAAGCGGGGTGTGAGGAGCTGTAGTCGAGGTAGCTGTGGGAGTCGGTGGGTTTGTAGTGGATATTGGTGGACAGTCTATCACCAGAGATTGAGACAGAGAGGTCAAGGAAGGGAAGGGAAGTGTCAGAGATGGACCACGTGAAAATGATGGAGGGGTGGAGATTGGAAGCAAAATTAATAAATTTTTCCAAGTCCCGACGAGAGCATGAAGCAGCACCGAAGTAATCATCGATGTACCGGAGAAAAAGTTGTGGAAGGGGGGCCGGGGTAGGACTGCAACAAGGAATGTTCCACATATCCCATAAAGAGACAGGCATAGCTGGGGCCCATGCGGGTACCCATAGCCACACCTTTTATTTGGAGAAAGTGAGAGGAGTTGAAGGAGAAATTGTTCAACGTGAGAACAAGTTCAGCCAGACGGAGGAGAGTAGTGGTGGATGGGGATTGTTCGGGCCTCTGTTCGAGGAAGAAGCTAAGGGCCCTCAGACCATCCTGGTGGGGGATGGAGGTGTAGAGGGATTGGACGTCCATGGTGAAGAGGAAGCGGTTGGAGCCAGGGAACTGGAAATTATTGATGTGACGTAAGGTGTCAGAGGAATCACGGATGTAGGTGGGAAGGGACTGGACAAGGGGAGAGAGAAGGGAGTCAAGATAACGAGAAATGAGTTCTGTGGGGCAGGAGTAAGCTGAGACGATCGGTCTACCAGGGCAGTTCTGTTTGTGGATTTTGGGTAGGAGATAGAAGCGGGCCGTCCGAGGTTGGGCGACTATCAGGTTGGAAGCTGTGGGAGGGAGATCCCCAGAGGAGATGAGGTCAGTGACAGTCCTGGAAACAATGGCTTGATGTTCAGTGGTGGGGTCATGGTCGAGGGAGAGGTAGGAGGAAGTGTCTGCGAGTTGACGCTCAGCCTCCGCGAGGTAGAGGTCAGTGCGCCAGACAACAACAGCACCACCCTTGTCAGCGGGTTTGATGACAATGTCAGGGTTGGACCTGAGGTTGGACCTTCTCTCTCCCCTTGTCCAGTCCCTTCCCACCTACATCCCGTGATTCCTCTGACACCTTACGTCACATCAACAATTTCCAGTTCCCTGGCTCCAACCGCTTCCTCTTCACCATGGACGTCCAATCCCTCTACACCTCCATCCCCCACCAGGATGGTCTGAGGGCCCTTAGCTTCTTCCTCGAACAGAGGCCCGAACAATCCCCATCCACCACTACTCTCCTCCGTCTGGCTGAACTTGTTCTCACGTTGAACAATTTCTCCTTCAACTCCTCTCACTTTCTCCAAATAAAAGGTGTGGCTATGGGTACCCGCATGGGCCCCAGCTATGCCTGTCTCTTTATGGGATATGTGGAACATTCCTTGTTGCAGTCCTACCCCGCCCCCTTCCACAACTTTTTCTCCGGTACATCGATGATTACTTCGGTGCTGCTTCATGCTCTCGTCGGGACTTGGAAAAATTTATTAATTTTGCTTCCAATCTCCACCCCTCCATCATTTTCACGTGGTCCATCTCTGACACTTCCCTTCCCTTCCTTGACCTCTCTGTCTCAATCTCTGGTGATAGACTGTCCACCAATATCCACTACAAACCCACCGACTCCCACAGCTACCTCGACTACAGCTCCTCACACCCCGCTTCCTGTAAGGACTCCATCCCATTCTCCCAGTTCCTTCGCCTTCGTCGCATCTGTTCCGATGATGCTACCTTCAAAAACGGTTCCTCTGACATGTCCTCCTTCTTCCTTAACCGAGGTTTTCCACCCACGGTCGTTGACAGGGCCCTCAACCGTGTCCGGCCCATCTCCCGCGCATCCCGCCCTCACGCCTTCTCCTCCCTCCCAGAAACATGATAGGGTCCCCCTTGTCCTCACTTATCACCCCACCAGCCTCCGCATTCAAAGGATCATCCTCCGCCATTTCCGCCAACTCCAGCATGATGCCACCACCAAACACATCTTCCCTTCACCCCCCTTATCGGCATTCCGTAGAGATCGCTCCCTCCGGGACACCCTGGTCCACTCCTCCATCACCCCCTACTCCTCAACCCCCTCCTATGGCACCACCCCATGCCCCACGCAAAAGATGTAACACCTGCCCCTTCACTTCCTCTCTCCTCACCGTCCAAGGGCCCAAACATTCCTTTCAAGTGAAGCAGCATTTCACTTGCATTTCACCCAACTTAGTCTACTGCATTCGTTGCTCCCAATGTGGTCTCCTCTACATTGGAGAGACCAAACGTAAACTGGGCGACCGCTTTGCAGAACACCTGCGGTCTGTCCGCAAGAATGACCCAAACCTCCCTGTGGCTTGCCATTTTAACACTCCACCCTGCTCTCTGACAACATGTCTGTCCTTGGCTTACTGCATTGTTCCAGTGAAGCCCAACGCAAACTGGAGGAACAACACCTCATCTTCCGACTAGGCACCTTACAGCCTTCCGGTCTGAATATTGAATTCAATAACTTTAGGTCGTGAGCTCCCTCCCCCATCCCCACCCCCTTTCTGTTTCCCCCCTTTTTTCCCCCTTTTTTTTCCCTATAAATTTTATAGATTTTTCTTTTCCCACCTATTTCCATTATTTTTAAATATTTTAAAATCCTTTATGCTCCCCCCACCCCCACTAGAGCTGTACCTTGAGTGCCCTACCATCCATTCTTAATTAGCACATTCGTTTAGATAATATCACCAACTTTAACTTTAACACCTATGTGTTCTTTGGTACCATTGTTACTGACATCTTTTGATGATCTGCTTCTATCACTGCTTGTTTGTCTACACAAGCACCTCTGTCTCTCTCTCTCTCTCCTTCCCCCCCCCCCCCCCCCACACACCTTAAACCAGCTTATATTTCAACTCTTTCCTGGACTCGAAATCAAGTTCTGTCGAAGGGTCATGAGGACTCGAAACGTCAACTCTTTTCTCCTCCGCCGATGCTGCCAGACCTACTGAGTTTTTCCAGGTAATTCTGTTTTTGTTTTAGATTTCCAGCATCCGCAGTTTTCTTTGTTTTCAACTCTGTGTTTAATTGACTGCCACTGCTCTTCAAGAAATGCCTATCTCCTTGAAGAAGTTCTGTTCCTCTCTGCGACAAGATTTCCGTATCTCTCTGTTGCCTTGTTCACCTTCTTTGCTTTCCATTTCCCTCCTAGTGTTTGACAAGGTGTTTACTAAAACCCGCTTTCACAGCCATATCTCCTTTCTCAGTGACTGCCTCCGTCTCCGACTTACCCCACGTGGATTTCAACTGAAATTCCACCCCTCATCTTTCGAACCCACCCAGGATTACCGGTATCTCCGGGACATAAAACGTTTCTCAGACTGCTGTTCCCGTCACATTCTGAAATCCACACTCAGTGCCATGCGCCGCCATATGAACACACTCGACCTTTCCCTCCAGCAGCACCGCCGTACCCTTTTTCAAAGCTGCGCGTGCCCTCAGTTTCATTTTATCCTTCGGCTCATCCGACGCCTCAACAAGAAACTTTTTCTCTTTCTCTCAACTGCTAAGGAACGCAAGCTCCAACAACTCATCGACACCAACACCCATCTAGGACCCTCCACCCCAGCCTGTCCCTCCGTCCCCACCCCATCTTCCAATCCCAGCCCCAGCCGTGTATTCACTATACCCCCTAACCTTCCCCTCTCCGATGCTGAACGTTCAGTGCTCAGCAAAGGACTTAGTTTCATACCCTTACGCCCTCACCTCAATGAATTTCGGGCTCGGCATGATGCTGAACTCTTCTTTCGCCGTCTTCGTCTCCGGGCTCACTTCTTTGGGCAGGAGTCCTCTCCCAGTTCAACAGATCCTTTTACCCATCTCCAATATTCTCCCTCCACTTGGACCCCTCCCTCTGGATTCTTACCTTCTCTTGATCTTTTCATTGAGAACTGTCGGCGC